>JARWLC010000018.1:19410433-19990433 GCA_033318265.1 Phyllotis vaccarum | reverse complement strand
CTCAGGTGAAGACTCTCCAGCCCAGCCCTCCCCACCCCCCAGAAACGGGATGGGGCTTGAACAGCTGTTCTTTTACAAGGATTCCCTGGCTGTGTTTAATCAAGATTGTCAAATATTGATTTAATCTCCAGGCCCAACAGATGTGATCTTAGCAGGTTTCGGTGGCAATTAGCTGGAATTAGCTTGCAAGTCAGGCTCCTTGCTAACAGGACGCCATCTTCTGCCCTGGAGCCTTATCCTGGCCACAGGAGCAAGCCTTACAGGGGGACCCCCTAAGTGTTTTATCTGTGGGCTCAGCCTGGCTGTAGCCCTATGAACCACCTGCCCACTGTTGCTCCGTATGATGATAGTGGAGACACTGGGCAGCAGTGAGAAGCAGCAGCCACGGACCCCTGTGCTGTAGTTTGCTAGTGAGACACCCACAGGCAGCCTGGAGCAAAAGCCATGTCCTCCAACATGTAGTCACCCCGACAGACTCTTCCTCCTGTCTTTGAGGCCTGGCTGTATAATACCCCCCCCCCCTTTTCTAGGACATAGCTGTTGCTCCTGGGTGGGCCGTTCCTAAACTCCAAGCCAGGAAGCATCTCTTTCCAATTGTGAGTTTCAGAGTCACATTTGGAGAGAGTGGGGCTGTGTCCAGATTGGAACAAGATGTTCAAACCACATGTGCTCTGAGGGAGGTGTGACACCTTCCCTCACCCATCCGGTCCCACAGGTGCTCCAGGGACCACCTCCCCACCCCAGGCTCAGGGCACCTGGGAAAGGGGGCTCGTTATTCCTACAATTCAGAGGGAGCCATTACAAGGCAACATTTGGTTTGCTGCTATATTGGTACATCGCTGTGCAGTGAGTATACTGGGCCTTGACGGAAGCAGATGCAGGACTTCGCTCAGAATGAAGCCATATCATCTTCTCCATCTTAAAGATAGGAAATGGAAGCAAAGGAAGGCTCCTCTGTGTGCCCAAGAACTAGCTAGTTTGGTGGCAGTCAGAATGGAACCTGGGTGGTCTTCGCTTCAGTTCTTGATGCTGCAGCTGCTGTGCAGGGGAGAACGAACTCCAAGAGCTAGTGGTACAAACTCTCAGGGCGGCCATTCATTCGCAGGTTCTGTGTGTGTGTGTGTGTGTGTGTGTGTGTGAGAGAGAGAGAGAGAGAGAGAGAGAGAGAGAGAGAGAGCACATGAGCCTCTAACCTATATGTACTCAACTGTACAAGAGACAAAATAAAACAATGGAGATGTGGCAATATAAGCCGTGGAGTGAGCTCAGCCTGTGGCCAGATCACCGGGTCTCAGGACTCGGCTTTGAGGAGAGGTACAGATGCTCGGGTGCTGTGGCTGGAGAGCAAGGCTGATGCAGGAACTGCCCAGCTGTGGAACAAATGAGTCTCCAGAGTTTGCTCTGTCTTATAAAAGGGTCTCATGTAGCTCAGGCTGGCTTTAAACTCTTGGTCCACCCAGTGGGTGCTGAGATGAGGAATGCACCACCACATGTGGCACATCCGCTTTAAAGCAAGGGTTGCATCAGCCCCTCCCTTCCAGATTTGTTGCTGTGGCTTAAGCAGGTTCGTGCATAATGCCCTTATCATGTGCTTAGCACACTGTCAGCGCGCAGTTAGTGTGCAGCCTTGTTCCCAGCTTCAGGCTCAGGGACCTCTCACACCTCCTCTTCACTGATCTGTCTCACTTGCTGTGGGTGCTTGTCCTTCCTAGACTGCGTCTTTCAGATTCACTCAGCCCACCCTCTGCTCATAGGCTCTAGGCTGTTGTAAGCTCTTCTGTATTGATAGCAGTGTGAACACCCATACACCTGCCCTGACATGCCATGGTATAAAAATAAGATAGAATGCACACCAAGAATGTCAAGCCATGATTTGCATTCACTATTTCCCCGAGGGAAAAAGAGTCATACCTATTAAACACCTTTAAAAGCAGGGCAGGTTACTAGGGCCAGGTGGAATGTAATAGCGCTAGATAACACACTGTCTTTTCCAGTTAAATACATGAATCCTCTGGTTTCTTTGGGGCTGCATACAAAACAGGTTTTCATAGTCAAGGCCTGGATCGCTGTGGTGGGGCTAATGGACTGCCTTTGTGTCGACTATTCCTAAGGAGATTTGGGAAATGTAACATGGACCCTGGTATTGCTCAAACGTCCACTGAGTCAGGCACAGCCAGGAGGAAACCCAGAGCTTCATCTGGAATGGCTAAGCCGTTGCTGCCTCTCCATGTATCGTCAACAGCACACTTGTCTTTTCTTCAGAGCAGAGCAGTCAAGGGTGGGAGCCAGACTGCCATGGTTGGAATCCTAACTGTGCTACCTGCCAAGCCGGGTGACTTGGTCATGTCACTGTCCTTGCCCCGTTTTTTGAAATGGGCATTGCGGATGTCCCTACTGTGTGGGGTGGTGCAGCGGGAGAGGATAGAACACAGCTGATGTCACAGCTCATTTCTCTAACCAGGATTAGAGTCACCATCCCTGGACCCCTAGTTAGGAAATAATTAGGCCTTCATTGCCACCTTTAGAATCTGGTCACTTGCTGCCCATTGGGTCTGCTGACCCTGGGGATACCTGCCTTTCCCCGACTCACACTTCCTCAGCAACCTTCTTGGTGTGTGATCCGAGGATTCACAGGAGCCAAACGTGGTCATCTCATTCAGACACAAAGTTAGGCGAGGAACTTAACAGAGGAGAAAGAATATTTAAGGACTAACTGGGGAAGCACTAAGGAGAGAGCCAGGGTCTCCAAAAAGCTAAGCCAGTGTCCTGCCGCTGAGTGTAGGCCCAGGTATACTGTGAGCCTCCCATAGTTCCAGGATGCACCACCTCCCCTCCCCCTTGTTTTTATAATGGGGGTGCAAGTGAAGCCCAGAATGCTTGGACCAGAAATCAGCAGTGGACTTTTCCATTTGTAGCATCATATTGTGTAGCATCACATTGGCACTTGAACCTTTAAAAACAAACAAACAAATAAGTAAATATGGGGGGGTCTCATATAGCCCAGAATGGCCTTTAACACTCTATATAACCAAGGATGTCCTTGAACTTCAGATGCTCACTGCCTCTACCTCTCAAGGGATAGGATTAAAGCTGTGTGCCACTGTGCCCACATGGCCCTTATTGTTTGAGATTGTCAAGATGGGGATGTCAACCCTGGAAGAAGACATTGTCATCTCAGCTGAAGCATTCTCCTCTCTAATGGCTCTAAAAACTAGCCAAGCGTGGTAGTGCATACCCACAATCCCAGTATTGCCGCAACCCCAGGACTCCAGAGGATACTGAGGCAGGAGCATCACAAGTTGGAGGCAAGCCTGGGCTACTTAATGAAAGCCTGTCTACCAAAGGAGAAGGGGTGGGAAGGGGCCTCAGCAGTGGCATGCCTGCAAGGGTCACTATAGAGAGGAAGCCCGAGCCAGTGGACAGGACAGTGTTTGCCATGAAAAGCGAGGCCTGCCCACCTCTTGTTGTGATATCAGGATATACCACCATCTCGCGTTCACACAGGGTAGAAAGTGTGTTCTTCAGTACTGAGAGAAACAGGAGGCAAGGAGAGGACAGGGCAGTGTGAACTCAGACATGGGGGTTTCCTGAAATTCTTCCAAAACTCTGGTGAGGTGGCTCTGCTGCTACCACCCCTGCTGCCTTTACTTTTCGGATGGGTAAAAAAAAAGTCCTAGGTTTCTGATTGCTTTTGAGAGCTGAGGTGACCCGATAGTCTCAGTTCTCAGATGGGGTGTCTGAAGCTCACTTTGAGGACCATGTCCTTACTGTGTGGTTCACAACTGGTGCCCCCTGCCTCTCCCCGTTCTCCTTCCCTGCTTCCTCCCTGAGGCCTGGCCTCCCCACTCTCCCCTGACATTTCCCAGGTGTCTCAAGGAATGTTCCTGAACCCCTCACTCATGGACACCCACAGAAAATGGGCCATTTTGGTCCCTCCCACTTCTGGTTGTCCCCATCTGAGGCTGATGTCTGTCTTCTGTTTTGGCTCATGAACCTGCTCCATGTGCCCTCCTTTGTTTTTCCCTGAAGTTCACACTGTACCTCTTAAACTTTGGTTAGGAAACGCCCACCACATGACTCCTGAGCACACAGGGCATCCACTTCCTCATGAGGCAGGCACTCTGAGGGTCTGTGCCCAGCCTTAGGGACTGAGGTGGTCTGAGTGATAATAGCCACCCCAGGCTCATATATTTGAATGCTTGGTCATCGGGGAGTGGCACCATTTGAGGGGTCTAAGAGGTATGGCCTTGGAGTAGGTGTGGCTTTGTTTGAGCTTTAGGCTTTTAAAAGCCCAATCTGTCCCTCTCTCTTCCTGCTGCCTTCGGATCCAGATGCAGAACTCCCAGCTGCCACATCTTCCTGGATGCGGCGGTGTTCCTGCCTTGGTGACTTTGGACTAAATCTCTGAGACTATAAACCAGCCCAAATGAAATACTTTCTTCTTGTAAGAGTTGCTATGCCCACGGTATTTCTTCACAGCCCAAGAATAGAAGGCTAAGACAAGGACTAAAGGACGGGAAAGTTGCAGGTCCCTCTCACCCCGGTGCTAGGCCACCCCAGCACTGTGCTATCTTGAAAGAAAAAGAGACAGTACTGTTGGGACAGCCAGCGCTTCAGCCGCACATGGTGAGCGCTGGCTTCTCCAGCAGCGACTTTTACTCAAGGCAGAGACACAGAAGTGATTCTGGGGAGTGTTAGTAACGGGCGCTCCTTCCCTATGGGCCTGTGGACCAGGGTATATGCTTCATCTGTGGTCAGAATGGTCCATCGCCAAACAGTGCCAGAGCATCCCGGGCAGGAGTGTGAGTAAGGGACACAGCTGTGACCTGCACAGGTAGCCTTGCTAACAGCCCGGTGCACAGATACTGTACAAAAGAAATTCGGTTGATAGCAACTACTAAGAGGAAAACAGCTGGGTGACTGGCCTGGAGGATAGCTTAGGTTAGAAGCTCCCTAGGAAGGTGAGGAAGGTGATACAGATGTCTTTGCAGTGGTCAGGGGGCAGATCTGGTGGCCTGTGGCCGGGAGAGGGAGTTTGGGTGTCCTTCAGAAGGAGTATGGAGTCCTGAGGTCTGTGTGTGGGGCGGGGTGGCTCAGTGAGGAGGCACTGAGACTGGATGTGAATGTCTGTTAATCACTACAGTTCCTGGAAACCTTCCTTTTGCAGCTTCTCTCCGTGAATCTTTTGGGACTCTGGTTTTCTGTCTGTCATTTTCTCTTCCTTCCTGGCAGGGAGGCATGATCAAGTAGGCAGTAGAGTGAGCGTGCAGTAAGCGTGCCCTCTGTGCATCATCAGATTACGGGAAACATGGGGAGAGGACGTGTCAGATAGAACCGCAGCAGCCCTCACACTGGACAGGACTCTGGTCCTTCCTCAAGCATGGACAAAGGAGGGTGGCTCTAATGTGATGGAGTGGGCGAGACAGGAAGAGCATCCGCCAGAGCAGAGTGGCGATCTTGTTCTGAGCAGACCAACTCAACAAAAGACCCTTTGAGATAGCAGAGATCAGGACCTGAGGCAGACAGCGCCACTGGGCAATGAAGAGTTCCTGTGAGCTTTGGTGGATACAAAATGAGATCATGGTGACTTTTCCTTCCTTCCTTCCTTCCTCCCTCCCTCCCTCCCTCCCTCCCTCCCTCCCTCCCTTCCTTCCTTCCTTCTTTATCTGCTAGAGATAGGAACTGAAAAGTATTTCTGGTTAAAATGACCTGGTGGCTGGTAGTGTATCTCAGTGGCAGAGCACGTGCCTGACATATGGAGAGGGATGCCATCTCAAGGAATGCAGAAAGTAAAAATAAAATACCTTAAAAAACAAACAAAGAGGGGCCAGCAAGATGGCTCGGTGAGTAAAGGCGCCTGCTGGTAAGTCTGATGGCCTGAGTTCAATTCCCAGGAACTACGTGTGGAAAGAGAAAACCAACCCCCTCGCCCTGAGTTCAGTCCTTAGGATCCATGCGGCAGAAGGAGGACTGATTCCGTACTCCACAGACCATTGTCACCTCTACTCTCTGGCATTCAAGAGCAGACACACAACAATAAATAAATGTTTTTGTTACAGTAATGAAGGAAAAAAAATGAGGTCTGGGAATGTGGTTCAGTGATAGAGTGCTTGCCTAGCATGCAGAGGCCTTGGGTTCAATCCCCAGGACCACAAATGATGATGGTGGTGGTGGTGGTGGTGAAGATGGTGGTGGCGGCTGGATGAACAGATGAAACAGAAATGGCAAGGAGCCAGTGGAGCTGGAGCTGGTGGTAGGATGGGACATCACAGTCCTTTGCTTTGTGTGTGATGAAGCCTCTTGCTAGACACAGTGGTGCCCTCCTACAATTCCAGCATTCAGGAGGGAGAGGTGAGAGAACTCTACAAGTTCAAAACCACACGGCAGGACCTTGTCTGAGAAAGGACGGAAAGGGAGGGTGGGCAGACAGGCTCACTCCAGAATGATCTTTTCAAATGAGTAAAGCCAGATCCTCCACCAAAAAGGCACATTTTCTGACATTCAGGAATAGAGTGTACTGCTCATGTCTCACTTTTCTCTTCTCTTACAGCATGGCTGGGATGATGTCTACGCCACCCTCAGGCCATGGCCTGCAGCCATTGCTCTATCTGCCCCACTGAGCCCCCTGGACGACACCTGCCTCCTGCCACAGCCCTTGTCCTGCTGTGCACAGCAATGGTGGAGAACTGGACTCCACAGGTTCACATCCTTCAAGTGCACTTTTGGGGGCCAGCACCCTTTGTCCTGGGACTGGCGGGCCTGAACAATGGCTGAGGGCCAGGGGACCCCATAGCGTTGTACCACAACTTCCAGGGGCAGCAGCACTCCAGTGCCCGAGGACTATGACCACCTATCGGCCTCTTCCTAATGATGGCGTGGACCTGGCAGCCAGCTGTGGGGCCAGGGGCGCCGATATCCTCCCTGGGCCCCACCCTGGGGACTACACTCCCATGGGATTCTGGGCCCAAAATGGCAGCATGTCCCAGCCTCTTGGTGAGAGCCCAGCCATTGCCACCACCCGCCCTAGCCCTACCACCCCTGCGATGCCCAAGATGGGTGTGCGCGCCAGAGTGGCTGATTGGCCACCCAAACGAGAAGCCTTGAGGGAACAGATCAATCCCAGCCCCTCACAGGACACAGATTGTGTGAAGTCCGCCAAAGCGGCCCATTCCATGAGAAACTTACAGAATGGACAGCTCCCCTCTAGCACCCCAGCTTCCTCAGGATCCAGAGCCTTCCATCGACTCTCCAGGAGGAGGTCTAAAGATGTAGAATTTCAGGATGGGTGGCCCCGGTCCCCTGGCCGGGCATTTCTCCCTCTGCGACATCGAAGCAGCAGTGAGATCACCCTCAGTGAATGTGATGCAGAAGGACCTGGAGAGCCCCGGGGGAGCAGGCACCCAGGGGTGCTGCCCCTCTTCCGAGAGTATGGCAGCACATCCTCCATTGATGTGCAGGGTGTGCCAGAGCAGAGCTTCTTCGACATCCTTAATGAATTCCGCAGTGAGCAGCCAGAGGCTCGGGGCTCCCGGAACCTCAGTGAGCTCCTGCAAGTGGATCCCAGCACCCTTCTCTCAGGGGGCGGCTGTGGAGCCAAGGTAGACCCCCGGAATGGCCAGCCCGCCAAAGATAACCTCCAGGCTCTGCAGCCTCTCAAGGAGAAGGAGAAGGCCCGGAAGAAACCTGCATGGGGCCTAGGCAGTGGGGACACTGTGGACTCGTCCATCTTCAGGAAACTGAGGAGCAGTAAAGCTGAGGGAGACGTGGGGCGGCCCCTGGGAGAGACTGAGGAGGGTCGAAGCCCCCCAGAAGCCAATAGACCATGGGTCTGCCAGAAGAGCTTTGCCCATTTTGATGTGCAGAGTCTGCTATTTGACCTCAACGAGGCCGCTGCCAACAGGGTATCGGTGGCCCAGAGGCGCAACACCACCACGGGGGCCTCAGCCGCATCGGCTGCCTCGGCCATGGTGACCCTCACAGCATCACGGGCCCATAGCCTGGGGACTCTGGATCCAGCCTTCACCAGCACAGAGGATCTGAACTGCAAGGAGAACCTGGAGCAGGACCTGGGGGATGACAATAGCAACGACCTTCTGCTTAGCTGCCCACACTTCCGCAATGAGATTGGCGGGGAGCGGGAGCGCAACGTCAGCTTCTCCCGGGCCTCCATGGGTTCCCCGGGGGGCAGCGGCGAGGCCCACGTAGCGGAGCCCACCCTGAGCACCCACCGCACAAATGCCAGCATCTCGGTGCTGGAGGTGCCCAAGGAGCAGCAGAGGACGCAGAGTCGGCCCAGGCAGTACAGCATTGAGCACGTGGACCTGGGAGCTCGTTACTACCAGGACTACTTTGTGGGCAAAGGTGATGCGGGCGAATGGCTGGGGCCCCGGCTTATCTTTGAAGCATACACACTGCTTATTAATCTGACCCTGTCTTGTTACTAAGGGTGCCGGGAAAATGGAGGCACACTTGATGACTGGGTGGACACGGTGAACGACAGCCTAACACTCAGCCCTAGTCTCAGGCCCCAGCACCACCAAAAGTAGGTGTCAAATGTAAGAGATGTCAGCTAGCTTCTCCACGGGGCTCAGAATGATGTCTGGAGCCAATCTCGAGTTAAACCGTGGGCTGGAGTGTCCTATGTGATAGCCTGTTGACTTCATGACATAGTTCACCCTGCAGATTGACCTCATGGGGGAAAAGCTGTTGTTTGTGGTGGGTCCCAACCAAAATGGCACTGGGATGCGCAGTGAAGGGATAGGGCAGAAGTTCCAGGTCCTAGCTAGTGGCAGAATGCTGATGAGGCACTGTGAACGTCCCTTTCAGTGACTCAGGATTTCAAGATGAGAAGTGCCCAAGGCGTGAGAGAGGCCATTTCATGTTTTTAAAACTCAACAAGAAGCCGGGTATAGTGCACATCAGTAATTCCAGCATTCAGGAGGCTGAGGTAGCTGGATCTTCAGTCTGAGGTAGACCCTGCCACAAAGGGGAAGAAAGTAAAGGGCTGGGGCAGATACCCATTTCCTGTCAGGCATGCTGATGCACAGCTGAATCCCAGTATTGAGGCTGAGGCAGGAAGATTTCCAGGGTGAACCAGCCTAATCTACATAAGCACATTCTAAGGCAACACAGAATATGTAGTAAAGACCTTCTCTACTCCTCAAATTGTTTAGTCTTTTTAAAATGACTTTTTTGGAGCCATGGAGGCCTTGATTAATGCCTGTTATACTGACCATATACTGGGTTTCTGAGATTCTCGGCATTAAATGTAGGTGGAAAACACCCAACAGCAAATTCGGTAGCCTCTTTAGGAGTGCACTCCCACCTGAGGGTACAGTGTGCATTTGGTTAGTTTGCACCCATTATTTTGGGTTAGCCTAGGATTTTCCTAGGTGCATCTGAAAACAGGGACTGTCAGTTAAATATACAGAATGCCAGGGCAAGAACAGGAAACAGATATCTGCTGTGTTCTTGGATTTTTACTGATAAGGACATGAAGGCTTATAACAGGAGCCACAGGGGCTGCTGACAGGAGGCTACCAAAACACCACCACCAGAGATACAAAAACCCTACCAGGTTGGATGTCAGAAAGAACTGTTGGCTGGTGGAATTCTCACCAGCTTGTCCAGGAAAAGGGGGGAGGGGGGAGCAGAGAACTGGCTCCTTTATAGCTGTCACCCTCAATATTTCCATTACTCAGGCCTGTAGAAGCATGGTCAGATACAGCCACGACTGTATCAAGGCCCTGAACAAATCAGAGGCCCTGGACTAGTAATGGCCAGCATTTAAGCTGTATGCTTACTGTGTGCCAGTCTGGTGCCCTGCTACTCAATTAATCCTCCCATTGCTGAGTTAAGCCCATTTGACTGCTAAGAATCCCATCACGTGACCTGGCTGGAGCCTTATATCTAATCTCAACCCAGAATTTGTGCTGGCAGGAGACTCCCTAGGCTCAGGGCTTAACTGCTTCACAGCGGCTAATGGGAGCTAAACCAGGCAAGCCATTAACAGAGCCAGGATTAATCTTGTGACCCTGGGTTGATGACCCGCTGTGGACTATACCAAGCCTTTCATCATCATGGTCTCATTCTCACACATCAGCTCTGAACTGTGGGTAGCCTCTGGGTCCCTGTTCCTCAGATGAGTGTACTGGGACTCAGAAAAGGCCTGTGACTTTTCTGGTACAGAAAGCCAGGCTTTTATCAAACTCTTAGAGTTTCTCCACTGGCCTTAGAATCCTGAGTTTTGTGTAAGATCCCCCCCCCCCCCCATTGCACCACGGGCAGACCGCCATGGGCTGAGCCCTCTCCTTCCAGACATCTGACTGTACTTCCCTGCTCTCTCTTTGCAGAGCACGCCAACTACTTTGGCGTGGATGAAAAGCTGGGGCCTGTGGCAGTGAGCATCAAGCGGGAGAAACTTGAAGATCATAAGGACCACGGACCTCAGTACCAGTACAGAATCATATTCCGGACTCGAGAGGTAGGGCCTGGCGCAGTGTGCGGGCTGGGTAAATAGGAGCTGTAAACCCTTTCCATTTCCAGACCAAGGACATCCCTGTTGCGTCTCCTCAGAGGCCCAGTAATGTGGTCCTGTGAGTCTGTCCATTTTACAGAGGAGAAAACTGAGACTCAGAAATCATATGGTTAGCAGCAACTAAGAAGCCAGGCCAAGCTCTGAGTCTGGCAGGTGATGTCAAAACTCAGGGTCACAAAATCTACTCTCAAGAGATTGATTCCAGTGAACGTAAGGGGGAAAAGGCATGGTTGAGAGAGAGAGAAGTGATTTCAGGACTCAGGACTTAAGGAAGACTCCAAGCCTCAGTCTGGGAAGACCTGGGCATCACAGCAAACCCTTACCAAGGAGCTTTCACCACCTGCTTCCTTCTGAGCTGAGAATCCCAGTGTCCTGCTCAGCCAGCCATGTATTACAGGACAGCTCCAGCAACAGGGAAGACATAGTCCTGAACCCCCACATCTGGCTGACTTAAAGCCACAGAGAGATTTCACTGATCTTTGTAACTCTAGGTCAGGGATGGAGCTTGCTTCAGGAACAAACTGACCTGGTCTTCTGCAAGACTACAGAATTTATTTAAATTTTTATTTAGCCTTATTTTTATGTGCATTGGTGTGAAAGGTGTCATCCCCTGGAACTAGAGTTACAGTTGTGAGCTGCCATGTGGGTGCTGGGAATTGAACCCGGGTCCTTTGGAACAACAGCTACTGCTCTTAACCATCTCTCTAGCCCCAAGACTACAGAATTTGACTCCTCTTCTGCTCAATTTGGCTAGCTCAGCCTTTTTTTCCATAATGAATGCCATTCTCTTCGGTCGCCACCAGGTCTCTTTAGTCCTGGGCAAAGGGACCACTGTCCGGGTATTCTAGATGGTATTAGCTTTCCATGCAGAATGATGATTCATGTCTGCAGGATCCCTGATTGGCTCTGTGTAGATCCCACACCCACATATTGAGCCAGGTACTGATGGGTGAGAGAGGGCGAGAGAGATAGGCAGTCAGATCTAGGACATGCTCCACCTTAGGCTAGAGCCGCCGCCCTGGCTCTGAGATTGACAGTCCCATGGAGCCACCCAAGGAGGAGGGGGAAGAGGAGAAGGAGGTCCCGATCCTCCTGCCTCCACTCTCTGAATACTGAGATAGTCGGCATGCACCACCATATCCAACAAAAAGGGGGTTTTAGCTTGCCTCGCTGCCCACCCGTGAGTTCAGTCCCCAGCAGGACAAAACAATTAATAGTGATGGCACCTTCCCAAAGAATCACATAAAGGCAGCATTTCTAGAGGGGCAGCGGCCAGCTGACACAGGCCCACACTCTGGGACCCCCTGTGTGCTGGGCCTACACCCTGCAGGGCACTTTGAGTTTGGGACCAGCTGGGTTTTTGAGCTCACCCTGGCAAGCAGATGAGGCACTAAGGACAAGGGCCCCACCCAGCAGAGGCTTTCAACTGGATGACACACAGCTTTCTGGCAGCTAAGGAGAGAGGGCCCCAAAATCACATGCCCAGACTACAGGCGGTGCTCGACCTGTGTCTCAGCCAGCCTTTCCTTCTGCTCACCTTTCTGGCCAGTTGAGCACCAAGGCATAATGGGAGGTGACGGTTCATCCAGCTTCAGAGTGCTTTAGGACACGTGGGCAAACTCTGGTGAAGTGATGAGCCACGTGTCCTCGTGAGAGACGCATGTTCTTACAGAGGCAATGTGTACAGACAGGCCTGCAGTGCAGGCCCGGGCCCTGCCTTCTCCTCACACTATCTTGCAACTGTCTCATGACAGTTCTTGTCCTCATTTATGGCAAAGCAGATACAAAGCCATTAGGACTCCCCAGTGGAAGGCAGGGCCTGTCTCTCCATCATCATCCTCTGGCCAGCCCACTCAGCTCCCTCAGGGAGTCACCTGACACAGGTTAGACCCCCTCCCCCACATCAGACTCGTTCATGATCTAAGAACTCAGCTGACTTACACATGTGTGTGCGGTGCCCATGAGAAGAAGGCACTGAAGCCCCAAGGACTGGAGTTATAGATGGTCCTGAGCCGCCATGTAGATTCTAGGGACTGAACCTGACCTTCTCCAACTGCTTCTTTTGTTTTCCTGGAAACAAAGTCTCACTATGTAGCCCTGGCTGTCCTGGAACTCACTCTGTAGGCCAGGCTGGCCTTGAACTCACAGAGATCCACCTGCCTCTGCCTCCCAAGTGCTGGGACTAAAGCTGTGTGCCACTCTGCCTGAGTGCTCCTAACCACTAAGCCTTCTCTCGGGCCCCTGGAATAACAAGTGACAATACATCATTGGTACTTAGGGTCAGGACACTTGGGTACTTTTTGAGGAGGTCAGGGTATGGCTTTTCTGCCTTGACTCCTATTTGGTATTTAGAAACTGCTCGGTATCTCCCTGGCCTCATGGCCACAGATGAGATGCACTTATCCCACCAGGACTTACTCGATGATATCACTTCACAACCCCAAGCTGAGTATTGGGGGTATAGTAGTGACCAAGGCGGCAAAGGAACTTGAAGACTATTGTTGGGGGATGGCAGTACTACACAAGACACCTTCATAATCCGCACTGTTATGGTGGGAGACACAGCAGGGAACGGGCAGCTCTGGGGAGTTAGACCTTCAGACAGGATCGTCCAATGGAGGCACCTCTGAAATATCCAAGACCTCATGGAGTTGGCGCTGGTGTGGTCCTCACAGCTCGGACTACAGCACTCTGAAGCAGATGGGTGTCATCAGTTCAAGTCCAGCCTGAGCTTCAGCACGAATTCTAAGTCTCTCTCTCTCTCTCTCTCTCTCTCTCTCTCTCTCTCTCTCTCTCTCTCTCTCTCTCTCACACACACACACACACACACACACACACACACACACACACACACACCACACAAGCCTTTGTCTGCCCTTACCTAGACTGTAAGGCCTGCTTCACTCCTTCCTAGGGTCCTTTCCATCATGGAGGTAAGGCAGAGACACACCACCCAAATTTTGTGCCAGTAGCCTAGAAACTGCTAAAGCTGCAACACCTATTGCTGCCGGGCATTCACCTCAGAGTTTCATGTTGTTCCCAGTGAGGACATTTCCAGGGTCACCCTTGGCAGATCCAGAATGCCCTGCTCCTCCGTGTTCTCACCCCCAGTACCTTCTTGGCTGTCTGTCCACTGCTGTTCCTCACTGGCCCCGTGACTTGGACTTGGAGCTGTGACCTGATTCCTAGAAAGGTGGGGACAGGCTCTTGCACTGAGGCTGGGAAGTAGCTTCACAGACTTTAGAGCAGGAGGAACTCTGAGTGCCAGATCCTGCCATGGCTGACAACCTGCCATAACTGTAACCCTTCCAGGAGGGCGGAGGCCACACTGAGGAACTGGATAGGTAGGGCTCAGTCCTGTCCACACACTCGCCTCTAACCCCTACTACACACCAGAGTATGGGGCCCAGGCTGCTTTCCAAGCCAGCAGGCTGGCCTGTCCCAGATGGCCGCCCCTAGCTGCCAAGCAGACAGGCTCCAGTGGGCCCATGTCTCCCAGCAGATGGTATGTGAGCTTTGGCAGAGCCAGCTTCCCACTGAGGCAGGAGCAAAGTTGGGGTTGGGCTTAGGCGCCGCACACCTGACCACTGACTACCCCATGCCAGTGACTTCTCAGATGACACAGGGTTCCCCAGCCAGCCTCGGGCCATCTGACCCAGTGTACCTTCAGCCTGGCAAAGGGGGAATTTTTGACAGACCTTTGAATTTTGTTTTCAAGTCAGGCTCTTGCTCTGCCCAGTGCTGGCAAGGATCCCACAGTCCCAGTGCCTTAGCCTCCTGGGTGCCAGGATTGCAGGTGTATGCTGCTTGCCAGGTTAGGCTTTAGCTTTGACAGATAGGAATTTAGTTTTTATATCGAGGTATATGGAGAGAGAGAGAACGTAATTCTATTGTTGGGGCTTTCAATAATGCCCGAGTCTCTAAAGTAGAGAAAGGAAGGTCTTAGGAACTGAAGAAAATAAGTGTAATTCTGCTGGGGTGGGATGTCTGTTCAGGCTGCACATCTGGCCTGTGGGTGTGCCTCCTGCTGGGGAGTGGACAGCCACTGCAGCCTCCTCCTTAGAGCATGTTAAGCGTGTGGCTTTGTACCATTGACCCTTATCTACCTGTGGTAGTGATTGGTGTATACCCAGCTCTCGCTGTATTCCAGACGCAGTGGTAAGCTCCATTCAGACTTCTTTCGCGGAGTCTTCATCTAGCCCAGGTTGGCCTGACCAACTTCTCTGTCCTGTTCAGTTTCTAGAATATTTGAATTGCAGGTATATACAACCACACCTGCCCAAGGTAAGCATTGTTATCTCGGGTCACAGGCCAGCCAGGACTCTATAGCAAAATTCTCTGTCAATAGAAATCTACATAAGTCAAATCCTAGTGCTTGTGAGGAAGTGAGTTCAGGGCCAGCCTCGGCTATATAGCCAGTTGGAGTCCAGCCTGGGCTCTGTGAAAGCTCAGAAACTAAAATTGGAGGGAAGAAAAGAGAAATTTAGTCATTTGCTCGGGGTTACAGAGCTTGGTAGAAGGTGAAACTGAGCATCGGACGGGCTGACAGAGCCTTGAGTACCGGAAGTCCCTGAACAGCAGAAAGAGCAGCCAACACGCATATGAGTTGGTCCTGAGCCCGCTATGTGGCCCCCTGTCCTTTTTACAGCTCACTTGCTTTGCTTTATCACCCTCAGTAAAGGGATACCAGATGTCAGAGGGCTCACAGCCATTCCGTGTCTGGCTGCTGTGCCAGTGGGAGATGACAGAGGACAAGGCGGTGAGGAGAGAGGCAGCATCTCAGGGCCCGCCAGTGCCCTGCTTCCTCCCCTGTCCAAAAAAAAAAAAAGAGAGAGAGAGATTTTCCCAAGTGCACAGCAGTGGGCGGTGACCAGGGCCAAGTGCAGCCATAAGCTGCCTGTCTCCAGAGCAGGTTTTGGGTCCACACTGCCTCCTGGCTCCTGCAGAGAGTGCTTCAGGACAGTGTTAGTGGGATTCGAAGATGCTCATCCTGTAGGTACATTAAGGAAACCCACAACCCCAAGGCCACCCAGACTGCAGAGCAAAACCCCTGACCTTGCTGCTCCCCGTGGTCCACACTTGCTTTGCTTGTGATAAGAGATATGTTTGTTTGTTAATGACCACAGCCAGAACTGGGAACTCCCAACCATGAGATCATTTCGTTCCTTCCACATGCATCTTGCCTGGGTCCTGTTTGGCAAGAGTGGGCTGTATGGCTGGCAGCAAATCATGGCATACTTTTGCTGCTTCGTGGATCTGTTGACTTAGGAGTTTTTACAGTTACCACTGATCATCTTTTGTGTTTAAACTACAGCTTGGAACCATGTGTTTGGGGTGCTTGGCACAGGCCCTGGGGAAGGGTTTTTGTTTTTCTTGTAGTATTCAGGTACCTTTCTGTATGTTATTGCTGTGGCTTCCGCATATCTGGCCTGACTTGACGTAGTCATTAGAATCAAGTCAGTGTCGAGGATATGGCCACAGAGGCTCTCAGGACTGGCAGGATGTAGATTGGAACAACCACTTGGAAAACTACTTGGCAGTTTCGGTAAAACTGAAGATTAGCATGTCTGGGTGATTTAGCAATTTGTCTCCTAGGTATAAACCTAAAAGGAAATGTGTTCC
The DNA here is from genome assembly GCA_033318265.1 of Phyllotis vaccarum. NCBI lineage: Eukaryota > Metazoa > Chordata > Mammalia > Rodentia > Cricetidae > Phyllotis > Phyllotis vaccarum. The sequence goes on along the minus strand of JARWLC010000018.1, from coordinate 19,974,274 downwards.
TGGGTGCCAAGAGGTGCTTCTGTAGATGTTCCCAACAGTGCTGCTCAGTTGTCAAGTGCTCGAAGCAGCTGTGCCCAGCAGCGCCAAGAAGGAGTAAATCCATGGCAGCACAGACTCTATCCTCTTGATGTGGCACAGTGGAATTCCATATGCACATCCCCCAGAGAAAGGAACCAAGCTGGGCACAGTGGCACACCTGTTACTTGGGAGGCTGAGACAAGGATCTCAAGTTCAAGGCCAGCCTAGACTATAGAGTGAGGCCCTGTCTCAAAATAAAAAAGTGGTTATGCCTATAATCTCAGCACTTGAGGGAGAAGCAGGAATCAGGAATGTGAGGCCAGCCTGGGCTGCATGAGATCCTAACTCAAGGGAAGGGGAAGAAGCCAGATAAAGAACAGTGACTGTCAGCTGAACATGTGGCTCTGGATTGTAGCATTTGCCTAGCAGGCTATGATTCCATCCCCAGCCCCCAAACACTCCCGACAGAGTAATAACAATAATGAAAGATAATGGAATAATGAAAGTAGGCGAGAACATAGGCTGGAGAGATGGCTTAGCAGTTAGGAGCACTGGCTGCCCTTCCAGAGGACCCAGGTTCAACTCCAAGCAACCACGTGATGGCTCACAGCCATCTCTCACAAGATCTTGTGCCCTCTTCTGGCCTGCAGGTGTACATGCAGACAGAACACTGTACACATAGTAAATTTTAAAAAGAGAAAGTAGTCAATAAAGGTCCTGGAAGTCAGAATATCCAACTCTTGATCTGGATGGTATGTGACCGGGTATTAGCTTTTTGCGTGTCTTGTGACAGTTACATATGTGTAGACTGTACTAGATGGCATTTTTTTTCTAATGAAAAGTATCTAGAAGCATCTTGGTGGTGCCTGTCCGTAGTTACAGTACTCAGAAGGCTGAGACAGGAGGATCTCTACAAATAGCAAGACTGTCTCCAAAAATACAGCTCTCAGAAGACTGAGGGAGCTGAGTCTCTAAGTTAGGGGCCAGCCTCGTCTATAGAGTGACTTCTAGAACAGCCAAGGCTACAGGGAGAAACCTTTTCTTGAAAAACCAAAAGAAAAGGAGGGATGTGGTTAGTTCGGAGGGCTCACCTTTGCTTGATGGACCAGTGAAAAGTCTTGACCAGACAGGATTCTCACATTTCATTGCCTGAAATCGGTCACATGGTCGGCTGTATGAAAAGCTTGGGAAGTATACCATCTGAGGAAGGCATTGATGGCCTTTGACTAACAATCTTCAGCCTTTATGTCATAGCACAGTGAGGAGGGTTAAAGTATGTGTGCATTCACATGCACAGACTCCTGTGTGTGCACAGATGTGTGTCCAGCCCCACCGCAGACCAAATCACCTGGTGATGGTGTTTTTCGTGAAATTGGTTGAATAGCAAGTGCCACCATTCAAGACCCAGGCTGGCACCAGCATCCTATCCCGGCAGGTCTTGGGTGTGGGGCATACACGTCTGCACTGTAAGCTGCCTCCGGAGCAGCTGAGCCCCCTCTTTGTGGAGATCATTTGTTCATCTAGGGTCCAGCTTCCTGATTTACTCCCCCTCCCCACTCACCAGTCGGCTCTCCAGGGTCTTTGCTTGGTCTCTGCACACAGGATGAATCAGCCAGTGTGTGTGCTGAAGAAAGCAGGATGCCTTGCCTCTCCACCTCCCCTTCACCTGGTGGTGCCTGTTTCTGTCCACAGAAGAGAAGGCTGAGGCTTAGGATCTGCTCATCCTCTGTATTCTGCCTTCAAGCTGTTAAGATCCTTGTCATCACCCCCCCCTTCGGGGGGATGCTAGGGTTTAGGGCTCTTTTTGTTTGTTTGTTTGTTTTAAGATAAGGTCTCATGTAGGAAAGCTAGCCTATAACTTTGTAACCAAGGATGTTCTTAAGCATCTAATCTCCTGTTTCCACCCACTAAAAGCTAAGATTACAGCCACCACACTCAGCTCTGGGTTTTGGTTTTTGACTTTTTTTGTGAGGTTTTTGTTGTTGGTGGTTTTGGTTTGGTTGGTTTTTGGTTTTCTGTTTGGTTGGTTGGTTTTGATTTGGTTTTATGGTAGTGGTGGAGTTTTTTTGTTTGTTTGTTTGATTTGGTTTTGGTTTGGGTTTTTAAAAACAGAGTTACTGTGCATCCCAGATTGGCCTTGGCCTCAAAATCGGCCAACCTTGACCTTCATAGTGCCTAGAATTATAGAAGTATAGCACCACACTGAGCTTCACCTGTTTGTGAAGGCAGGACCCTTCCTATGCTTAGCCCCCTCAAAGCCCTAGACACCTCTCACCATCCCTTCTCTCTACTGAACAGCTCATCACGCTTCGGGGCTCCATTCTAGAGGATGCCACTCCTACAGCCACCAAGCACGGGACAGGGCGGGGCTTGCCCCTGAAGGATGCACTGGAATATGTCATCCCAGAGCTCAACATCCATTGCTTGCGACTGGCTCTCAACACTCCCAAAGTCACAGAGCAGCTGCTGAAACTTGATGAGCAAGGGGTGAGCCAGGGGCTGAGGGGCCCCAGCCTTCAGCCCTAATCCTACAGCCCCTTCTGTTTCCATCTCTGCACTTATTTTTAGCAATTAACAGACTCACTTAAGATAGATTGAGCAACGGGAGGGAGCTATCAGCACGTTGTAAGGGTACCAAGAGCAGTGTCATAGAAACAGCCTGGGGATGAGATCGACACCACGAGGGTGTGTGCCAGCACATCAACACAAACCCACTCACTGCCATCTGGCCTTTCCATAGACCCTGGCATTGCTTTTGGACTTCCAGACATGTGCAGACCCCAAGTAACTGAGGTTTAGCTTCAGCGCAGTCTTGGTCCATGCCCATTTGTCTCCTAGAGGAAGCCAGCCCCAGCTCCCAGCTCTGCCTCAGGAACATCATACACTCACAAAGCCATGCAGAGACAGATGACAGAGTAGGTACTTTCCTGTGCCTCTCTGGGGCATGCCCCACCTGGGTCCCTTCCCTACTGGCTGTGGCTTGAGTTCCCACAGCGCCTGGGCCAGGCACCTGGGAACCCACCCCTTGTCCCATTCCAGCCTCATTGGTCCTCTGCTCTTCCATCTCCACAGCTGTGTCGCAAGCACAAGGTCGGCATCCTGTACTGCAAAGCGGGTCAGAGCTCAGAGGAGGAGATGTACAACAACGAGGAGGCTGGCCCTGCCTTCGAGGAGTTCCTGGACCTCCTGGGAGAGAAGGTCTGTCTGAAGGGCTTCACCAAGTACGCTGCCCAGCTGGACGTCAAGAGTAAGTGGAGAGTACTTGAGAGGCAGTGGATCTCTGAGTTTGAGGACAGCCAGGGCTACATAGAGAAACCCTGTCTTTAAAAAAAAAAAAAATTAAATGGCATGGGGCAGGCCTTTAATCCCACCCAGCTCTTAGAAGGCAGAAACAGATAAATGATATGTGTTTGAGATCATCTTGGTCTACATAGTAAATTCCAGGCCACCCAAGGCTACAAAGCAAGACCTTATGTCGATGGATAGGTGTAGTAGTGAGGTTTCTCGGGTCCCAGGCGGCAGGAGACCTGGACCCACAGACCTGCTGCCCGAGACCCCTTAGCCGCCTAGTCGCCCAGGTCCCCAGAAATGACTCAGATGCTTATATTAAGTTCATGCTGTTTGGCCTATGGCTCAGGCACGTTGCTAGCTAGCTCTTACATCTTAAATCAACCCATTTCTATTAATCTGTCGGCCACGTGGCCCTTGGCTCACCCATGCTCCTTACATGTTGTTCCTTGGGTGGCTTCAGCTCGATCTGCCTCTGGCTCCGCCCTGCTTCTCCTACCTAAGCTCTGATTTCTCCTCCTACTTCTTCTATGGTGCCTGTCATGGCCCAAAACAGCTCCTTTATTTAAAGATTGATATTCACAGTATACATAAACGCATTCCCACATCAGATAGATGAATGAATGGGTGGGTGGGTGGGTGGGTGGATGGATGCATGGATAGACAGATGGACAGACAGTAAGTAAGTGGGACAGAAGGAGGAATCAGTTAGTGCTTCAGGATGGATCATTTCCGTAGATTTCCCTTAGTGTCACCAAAAACTCCCAAACAAACAAATTTTAGGAGGGACTACTGAGGTGTCGAGGAACCACAACTTCCTCTCTGCCTAACTAGCAAAAGCTAAAGGTCTGGTGGTACCCGGGTCAGGGTGCAGGCCACTGGAAGATATTAAGCCAGCACTGTTAGGATTAGCCAAGCCCCCTACTTGGGGAAACAGCATAGTGTGTTCTAGGGAGGTCTGAAGTCAGCCTTCATATTCCTAGACATGTGTTCTGCACACTGTGCCATGGGCACCTGGAGGACACCCAAGAGCTCCACAGGACTCTGTGATGTTTGCAGAGCAGGGACAGGTGAGGGCACCTGTCACACATACTAAGTCTCAGAAGAACAGTACTGAAGGGTGCCTTTCATGTGCAGAGTATTTTAAGAACATGGCGGGATATTGGGAGTTTCTTTGCATATAGTAAACTATAAAGACACTTATGCAGCCAGGGGTAGGGGTGCATACTATAATCCAGCACTTGGGAGGCTGAGTCCGAAAGACTGAATTTGAGGCCAGCCTGAACTACATAGCTAGTCTTAGTCCTTTTTTAAAAAAACATAATATTTAGATAGTGGGAGCTTTCTTTTTACTTCTGTTTTTAAAGAGTGAATATAAGTAAAAACATGGAGTTAAAAACTAGCAGATGGCCTATGGGAGACGGCAGAAACCCAGGGGCTTAGGGACTGTGTGGTACTAACTGCTGTTTCTATCCCAGCGGACTCCACGGGGACCCACTCTCTCTACACGACATACCAGGACTACGAGATCATGTTCCACGTGTCCACGCTGCTCCCTTACACCCCCAACAACAGACAGCAGGTTGGTGGTCCTCAGCTGGGCCGTTAGTCTCAGGCATTCCCCCTCCTTGCAACTGGTGGCTACCTACCAACCCATCTGCCCACTGGTGGCTCTCCTGGCATGGCCTTGTGAATCTGATGAAGATCTTAGGGACCCTCAATATCATGGTCACGTCCCTGGGAGTTCTAGACAACGCCTAGTGTTGGTCGATGCCTCTCAGGTACCGTGTGTTCCTACTGGTCCTTGGCCACTCAGCTCCAGCTGTTCCATCTCCCTTCAGAGTCTCATGAGTCATCACCAGTTTTATGAATGTGAAGAGTAAATGAGTCAACAGAATTTGGCCACAAACTGAACCAGATCTTCAAAGCATAAAAAGGGGTTAGGTAACCCAGAGTTCTTAGAAAGGGCTGGTTAGGTATGGCCGGACCTTGAGGTTTGAACAGCCTCAGGAACCCGCCACCCACTGTTCTCTGTAGTGGCTTCATTCAGAGGTCTTTTTAGTGATGGCAGTTTTGCTCCCCCAGTCCATGCTCTCGCCCCACCTTTCAGTCACAGCAGAGTGTGGAGTGGGCCAGTGAGACAAGCCTGAAATACATGGTCATCCAGGAGAATGGTTCAGAGGCCAGGAGGTGATCCCCCAGAGGGGTGAGGTGGGTTTCAGGAGGTAAAGAGTGGATGCCAAAAGATGGTAGGGAGGCTGCAGATGTGACCAGCTCCCTCTCTCAGGCGTGGCAAGGCAGCTGAGCCCATGCAATGTCTCTTTGTGCTTTCTAGTGGGCAGGGACCCAGTGCCAAGGATTTAGAAAATAGTCTGTTGTGGGTTTTTCTCATTGTCAGTACGAGTCACACTGTACATTCTGTAGGCCAAAACTAGTCAAATATAAGCCCTTTTCTAAGGATACCCTAATAACACTTCCTCAAAAGCACCAGCATTGGGATTAAACATAAATTTGAGTTCCTCAGCCCTTGCTAGCTTTGACCAAGTGATGGCACCTCTCTGAGCTGCCGATTTTTCCTCCACACAGTAACAACATGGTCCTGAGGAAAGATATTTGCTTCCATGCATGGACCCTGAGCATAAGGCAGCTAATACCTGTAGGAAGCAAGGGACCTCTTCCTGAGTATTGAGGGCTGGAGAAAGCTTGTCCTATAGAGTCAAAACCAGAAACAAGATGGGATCCCACTGTTTGCCTTCATCCCTACATAACAGAAGACCAGTCCCTTTTAGTGTCTCTGAGCCAAGCTTTCCCATCTTAAGTAAAGCACCCACATAAGTGACTGCCACTCAGGGTTTGGGGAAGGTTCAGCAAGGTCATGGATTTAAGATGTCACTGGGAGATGAGCCTCACAGGAAGGAAGTCTTGTATTCAACAACTTCATGTAGTTCAGACACAGAGAAGTAACAGGAGATGCTTCAGTACTCAAGAGCACTGGCTGTCCTTCCAGAGGACCTGGGTTCAATTCCCAGCACCCACATGGTATCTTATAACTGTCTAACTCCAGTCCCAGGGGGTCTGATACCTCCTTCTGGCCTCTGAGGGCACTTGAATGTACATGGTACACAGACATACCTGCAGGCAAAACTCCCATGCACATAAAATAAAAAAATTTAAAAAGCACCCAGGCATGGTGGTGAATGCCTCTAATCCCAGCACTTAGGAGGTAGAAGCAGGTGGATCTCTGTGAGTTTGAGGCCAGCCTGGTCTACAGAGTTTCAGAATAGCCAGGGCTGTGTGATATGGAGAAACCCTGTCTCAAAAGAGAAAAAAAAGTTTAAAAATCATTGGTGCACACCTTTAATCTCAGCACTAGAGAGGCAGAAGCAGGTAGATCTCTGTGAGTTCCAGGCTCGCCTGATCTACTTAAGGACTTCCAGGGCAGCCAGAGTGACATGGAAGACACTGTCTCAAAATAAACAGAAAAGAACTAAGAGGCTGGATAAAGTGGTTCAGGCAGGAGGCTCCCAGTTTGGCAGTTTAAGACTAATCTGGACTATTGAGAAAACCTGTCTCAAAATAAATAGTTAAAACAAAAATCAGGCATGGTGGCCAGCTTCCTTTGTGAGGCAGGAGAATCAGGAGTTGAAGATCATCCTTGGCTACGTCCTGAGTTTAAGTGCTGGCCTGGGCTTCCTGAGATCTGTCGTCCGTCCATCCGTCCGTCCGGTCCCGTCCCGTCCCGTCCCGTCCCCCCCGTCCCCCGTCCCCCCGCAAAAAAAAAAAGTGGAGTCGGGTGTGATATTGGCAAATAAAGACGACGCTGTGAAGATACCCATTCCAGTCTCACTTGGAGATGGAAGCGGGGACAAGATGGTGTGGCTCCCTGGGCCATCTGAGAGCCACCTGAAATTGGCCCTGCCTGTGTATCCTGGTGCGACTCTGCCACTGTCCATGTGGCCAGAGCAGATCCTGAGTCCCGCAGTAAGATTTGCCAAGCACATAGGTAGGTGTCAGGCTCTTTGCTCACGGGCACCAACCAGAACAACATCCTGTGTTCTTGTCACTGACAGCCTGAAGGGGAAGAGGATGAGGGACAAGGAGAGGGGGGCCTCGGTGCAAAATGTGGCCATAAATATCAGATAGGGAACACAGGAAAGCAAAGAGGCATGCTGAGGGCAGGGCGAATCTTGGAGAGTTGGTATAGATGACAGAAATTTCAAAAAATCCAGAGGAGGAGGGAAGGAAGCCACTTGGGGCTCTAGGGTAGCAGGGACAGCCATTCCCACTGCTTGCAAGAGGAAGGCTTTTCTGGAATCTTGAAGAGCACCGGGGCCGGTGTGGAGAGAACAGGCAGCATCAGAGGCCAGGGCCGTGCATGTGGAGGTCCTTGGCTTTGTCCATGACCTGGAGTAAGGACTCTGAGCATCTAGGGACAAGGCCTGGCTCCAGTGCTCACATGCGCCCTCTGGTGGGAATGGGCCTGGGAAGCCAGCAAGGCAGTCTGGGTAGGATTCTTAGATCTGATCTGTGTCCCTTACCTCCTCTCTGCTTCCAGCTGCTGAGGAAGAGGCATATAGGAAATGACATCGTGACGATCATCTTCCAGGAGCCAGGCGCGTTACCTTTCACCCCGAAGAACATCCGCTCCCACTTCCAGCATGTCTTCATCATCGTCCGAGTCCATAACCCCTGCACTGAGAATGTCTGCTATAGGTATGGCCACCAGTATCCTGTCCCATTCCCAGCCAGGCCCTGAGAGGCTGGGAGGATGTGCCCCATCATAGATCCTCACTTCCTGGCTCCCTGGTTCCCATCAGGCCTTATATTTCTTGAAAGTTTCCGCTTGTAAATGATAGAAAGTCATCGTGTCAGTTGTTCACAGGACGATAACACTTGTATGTGTTGGCTCTTGGCAACATCACAGAAAGAAACCTCCGGGTGTTCCATGGTCCTGGAAGGCGCTTTATTTTCTGGCATCACTCAGCTTAACATCCTCTCGGCCATAGAGGAGGAAAGTTTGATTGGGCTGGGGGTGTTTGCCTCAAATGCATGACCATCAAACATGTTCCCCAGTGATCCCCCAGCACTGCATGATCCAAGCAGAGTGATGCATTCCTAAAGCCCAGGTGGAGGTGGGGGCAGGAGAATCAGACGTTCAAGGTCATCCTCGGCCTGGCCTTTGTGAGACCCTATCTCAAAAACGAGGGAGAGGGAGATAGAGACAAACTCAGAGGTTGCTGAGTCCTGAGCAGAAGCTCTGTGAAGGCCCTCCAGCCCCATTGGAGTCGGGTGCCCCTTTGGGAAGTAAATACCTGGCCTGTCAACGGAGAGGCACAAGAGTGGACCTAGGAGAAGCTGGGGAGGTAGCTTCCCTGAACCACCTATTTGAGTGGCCCTACTTGTAAGGTACAGTTGAGAAGTAGGTTTGGGAAGGTTTTGGGGACAGAATCTCACCATCTAGCCCAGGCTTCCTTCAAACCCATAATCCTCCTGCCTCACCCCATGAATGTTAGGATAACAGGCATGTTGAATTAGGAGTTGTAGTTCACACGTAGAGACGTAGCCCAGGTCTCAAGTCTGACCTCTCCAACATCAGGGCTTCCCCAAGTGGTTGTCCCCAAAAGACAAAGGGGAAGCCCTTGGAAACCAAAAACAGGATAGAGCCAGATCCTTGAAAGCACTCAACCTAGCAACCCAGGCCCAGGCTGTCAGCTTGTCTCTGCAAATTAGGGACCGGAGCAGGTGTACTGTTTCCCGATGTTTGAACATGGTGTTCACAGCTCCAGAGCGTGCAACTGTGTCAAACCCCTGCTCAGCCAGCCTCACAGAGGCTCTTGCTGCTTCTGTGTCTTGATTCTGTGGGATAGTCTTCCACGTTTCAGTACTGCTGCCCGGCTAGAGCCTCTACTGCATAGCCTAGAGGCTTCAAGGTCTTCTTCGCATACCAGAACAAACATTGCATGCTTTGTCTTTCCCATGACTACCAGATATTCCATTGTGTGGCTGGGTGACAGTCTCCCCACAGTCCTCCAAGGATGGACATTTAGGGTTGTTTGTTGGTGCCTGCACTGAGACACCCATCTGCCCTCGCTGCATCTGGCGTCAAGTATGTAGCTGCTCAGGAAGTGGCTGCAGCGGATGTGGGAAGGCAAGGTCCCCTGCCTGTGTGGATGGCGGTCTTGGCGAAGCCAGCAGGGTTTACTAATTTGATTTCAACATGCAGCTGCTGTGCTAGGTGCATCGCCCTGTGGCTACCAGGGACCAGCAGCACCATCAGTCATTCCCCCAGTCCAAGGGCTATCCCACAGCAGCTGCAGGATGCTGGCTTGTACCTTAGCTCTGTGGGCTGAGACCACTTAAGTGAGTCTAGGACTTAACAATACTGTTTCTCGGCACCTGAAAGGTGGCCTGGCGATAGAAAGCAGGTATTCACACACACCTAGGAAGAGAAAGTAGTCTGCTTATGCCTCCAAGATTGGCAGGAGGGTGGAGTGGCCTTCTCCCCTTCCTCCTCACTATGACTGGGGACTGGCACAGGAGAGGTGATGAGGGGCTTTGTACATGCTAGGCAAGCGCTTTACCACTAAGCCCTTGTTTTGTTTATTTCTGGGGCTTTTTATTATTTTTATAGTTTCACATAGTCCGTGCTTGTCTCAAACATAGCTCAGGTTGGTCTCAAACCCATAGTGATCTCAAGTGCTGGGAATTGGACATAGGACCTCACTCAAGCTAGGTAAGCCCCAGCCATGCCCCTTGGCTTTTTGAGGCACAGCTCTGCTATATGGCCCAGGCTAGCCTGCAGCTCCACTGCATAGTCCACGCTGGCCTCGAACGTGTGATCTTCCCACTTCAGCTACCTGAGTGCTGGGATGCTATGGGGTATGCCACTCTGTGTGGAGTCCCAGGAGTCTGCCCCCACCTCCCACTTCCCCAGGCAAGCTCAGGCTTGGTCTCCAGGGTGACTTCTTCCCGATGCTCAGCCCTTTCCTGTTTTTTTTTACAACTTAATTTTAAAAGACTTTTATTATGCAGTATTTTAAGTATTCTGAAAAGTGCAGAAAATAATGGAACAGACACCCATGTGCCCGCCGGCAGATTTAACAGATGTTAGCATTTCGCCTTCCTTGCTTCAGTGTTCTCTCTTTTCTTTATTTTTAAAGAAAGAAAATGTTAGCGATACAGCCACAGCTGTCCCTTACCAACTCCAAGGTACCTACTTGGTGGGAAGCCCTACTCTGTGTTCTTCACCCAGTTGTGGGAAGAATCCCGAAGCCAACCCTCCCTGCCCTCCCACCTGGTCCCATTGAATTTCGTGTGTGCATGTATACATATGAGCATCATGTAACTCAGGCTGACCTCACACTCTCTGTGTATACAAAGATGGCCTTGGACTCCTGACCTCCTGATTCTCCTTTCTCCACCTCCCAAGTACTTGTATCACAGCCATGCACCACTGTGCCCCGACTAAAATATCAGGGAACCTTAAAGGTTGGCAACGCAAATGTCCTATCCCACACACTGTAGGCGCTGACAAAGACCATTGTTGAATTAGTAATTGTGCATGTTCTAGAAATGCCTACTGAGCTCTAGAGAACCCAGACCTGGTGGCCACACATCTGGTTGTGCAATGAATTCTCATCTTTTGCCATTTTCTTTATGGCCACCTGCAAAAAGGGAAGGAGGGGCCAGCTGCTCCTTGGTCCAGAACCTTCAGCAGCTTATACATTTCATGACTTAAAACTACACATCAGGACCACGAGGAGAGCCAGTCTGTCGCTCAGCAGTTGAACAGCGAAGGAAATTGCAGGGCTCTTCTCCTGTGTATGCTGCTCCGTAAGAGTTGCCACAGCGATCCTGGTTGACCTGGCTGGTCACATATACCCTTGCTTATTGGTGGAAATCATTTTCTTCTGTCTGGGCTGGAGAGTCCTGAGCCCAGCACAGTGTACGGAGAATGGTGGAGATGAAAAGCAGGAGCCAGGCTAATCCTTGGCTCTCTCATCCTTGCTCAGTGTCACATGACCTTTGCTGATGTACCTTTCTGCTGCCACTCCCCGCCAAGGATTTAAAAGGCTGATGAGGGACTCACAGAGTGTGGATGACTTAGGCGACTAGTAGGAAATGAAGCATTCAGACAAGGGACAGTAAAGAGCCAGCCCTGCCCACTCCAGGCTTGACATAGTTTCTAGAAGCTGGAGATAGTAGCGACACTGGGACAGGGCCACCTAGCAAGCATGGTGGCCGTGACTAAGGCATCAAGAGCCAAAGCTCACAGCCCTTACCGCTCTTGAGACCTGGCAGGGAAGGAGGGAAGAAAAGTGAATATAGTTGTCCACTACCTAACAGCTGGGACCTACTCTGAGAAATACCTTGGTTAATTTCACCATTGCACAGACACTGTAGGGTATGCTTGCACCCTGAGGTCAATAGACAGTACAAGGAGTGGCACAGTATAGGTGGCCTCTCCTCACCTCATTAGGTGGCACCCCAGCATCTTTCCTCCCTCCTGTGCCTCCCATTGCCAAAGCTCCCATAGAAGCCTGAGCCTGTGAGACCCCAAGAGCAGAGGCCTTCCTCTCAGAGCACAGCAGATAGGAAGTGTGAGACTCCTCCAGGGCCATGTGTAGCACTCCCCTGAGGACTTTCCCAGGCTCCTCCTCCTCCTTGCTGCCTGAGCCCTGACCCTGGCCTTGTCTCCTTCTGCCTGCACCCTTTCCCACTTGGGCTTCCCCACATGCTGTTCCTTCTGTCTGGTGTGCTCCCATCCCATCCCATCCCATGCCCCCTTCCAGCCCAGACTCCCCTTTGTCAGAGTCTGTTCACTAGTATGTTTAGTCAGCAATGTGGAAAGACAGGAAGCGCTGTATCCGCAAGCTAAGCGGGGCATCCAGGAAGCCCTTGTCAAACAAATAGGTGAATGTTACACCATCTCCCTGTCAGGACAGGGGAGGATGCTGTAGAGGTTAGCCAAATGCCAACAAGTGCTGTACTGTGTTTGGGTTGCATAGGATATTGTTTATCTGTAGTCTACTTATTTGTTCTTTTGAGAAAGGGTATTTTGAATCCCAGGCTGCCCTCAAACATGCTACATAGCTGGGGCAACCTTGAATTCCTCCTGCCTCTACCTCCTGAGTTTTGGGATTACACGCATGTGCCACCACACTAGCTCTAGATTTTCAAAATAATTTTTGTTGAGATGATTCACAAAGTATACTAGTGTCAAGTAAATATTTAGAAGAGTTGGATTCCATACACATGCTCCACACCCAGCCAGATACTATAGATGGAAGTTTCTGTCCCACCAACGTCTCTCAAACACTGAGGCTTATATTAATTACAAACGAATGGCCAATAGCTCAGGCATATTACTAGCTAACTCCTATCTGTGCTTTGGCACAGGGCTTGGTACCTTTCCTCAGTACTGCATGCCCACCTTGCTTCTCCCTGCATCTGCTCCCTAGTCCAGACTCCGCCCTCCTCCTTCCCAGCATCTTCCTAGTCTGGCTCTCCCACCCAGACTCTTCCTGCCCAGCTACAGGCAAGTCAGCTCTTTATTAACCAGTGAGGCTAATACATGATCATAGTGAACAGAAGGATTATTCCACAGCAAGATAGTCCTCCATTCATAGTAAGAAGTCAGCATAGAACTATATGCAGACTTAGAGTCAGAGTCCAAGCCTGTATCAGATTTTCTTCATCATCCCGGACAAGAAGGCTACCCCTGGGGCCTATCCATCCCATTGCAGTGAAAGAGTATAGGACCCTTGCCAGGCAATGGTAGCCCACGCCTTTAATCCTAGCACTTGGAGGCAGAGACAGATGGATCTCTGAGTTTGGGGACAGGACAGCCAGGGCTACACAGGGAAACCCTGACTCAAAACAAACAAACCAAAAGAAGAAGAAAAAAAAAAGGTATAGATCTGTCTATCCCCTTCTACATTCACATATAGTTCTAACTCAAAAGGCATTGGCCAAATCAAAGCATATGGCCAGGCTGCAGGACGGTGATGAGCTTGTATCTGACTGACAGTAGAGATGAAAGCCATTGGTTTGTTTCCCCTAAACTGTAATCAAACACATAGTTTATATAAAACAAGACTAAATGAAGCCGGGAGCCAGGAGTGGTGGCTGTGATCTCAGAAGCTGACATGGGATGTCTCAAGTTCAGGGACAACATGGACTCAGAAAACCAAGGGTGGCTGAGGGTACAGCGAGTGGTAAATCACTTGTTCAGCATGTGTAAGCCCTAAGTCTGACCCGCAGCGGTGTGTGTGTGTGTGTGTGTGTGTGTGTGTGTGTGTGTGTGTGTGTGTGTGTGTGTGTGTGTGTGTGTGTGTTTGGGGAATGTATAGCATATGTTACATATGTATATATTCTCTAAGACTTTCTTCAGTTAACAGTAATTAACTAGTAACTTACTGACTGGATATATTCCTAAAAGAGAAGCTCCTGGGCTAGCGTGTGGCTTAGCAGTCAAGTACTTAAGCGTGGCAGACAGGAAGGGGGAGAAAAGATCTGACTTTTGATTTTATGTTTTCTTTCTAGAGAGAGTTCTGTTGGTTAGAGACACAGTTCTTTTTTGTTTGGTTTTTCAGTACAGGGATTTTCCTGTGTAGCTCAGGATGTCCTGGAACTCACTATGGAGACCAGGCTGGTCATGGAGACAGAATCTTAAGTAGCCTAGGATGACCTCGAACTCCTGATTCTCCTTCTACCTTCCAAATGCCTCCCAAATGCCAGGGTGATGATATATCCCGTTGGTTTTAAAGAGTTGTATTGTTCTCCCATCTCTAAATGGTTTCTCCCTTCTTAGCATGGCTGTGACCCGATCCAAAGACGCTCCGCCTTTTGGCCCCCCCATCCCTAATGGAACCACATTCCGAAAGTCTGATGTCTTCAGAGACTTTTTGCTAGCCAAGGTAATCAATGCTGAGAACGCTGCACACAAGTCTGACAAATTCCATACGATGGCCACCAGAACCCGTCAGGAGTACCTGAAGGACCTGGCAGAGAGCTGTGTCTCCAACACCCCCATTGACTCTTCTGGCAAGTTTACCCTCATCTCCCTGACCTCTAAGAAGAAGGAGAAGACGAAGGCCAGGGTAGGAGCAGAGCAGCACAGCGCTGGGGCCATTGCCTGGCGCGTGGCGGCTCAGGACTATGCCCAGGGCGTGGAGATTGACTGCATTTTGGGGATTTCCAATGAGTTTGTGGTGCTCCTGGACCTGCGGACCAAGGAAGTCGTATTCAACTGCTACTGTGGGGACGTCATTGGCTGGACCCCAGACTCCTCCACACTAAAAATCTTCTACGGCCGAGGGGACCACATCTTCCTTCAGGCTGCAGAGGGCTCCGTGGAGGACATCAGGGACATTGTCCAGAGGCTGAAGGTGAGAGGGCGGCCCAGGGGAAGGTTCCAGAGTATTCGAGTACTTACCGCGGCCCAGGCAGCCGGGCCTAACATACATCAGAACACACTCTCTCTCACACACACGCACACGCACACGCACACACACACACACACACACACACACACACTCTGACACACTCACTCACACACACACACACACACCCCAGGCGCACACATATGGGGTCTGGTGAGTCCTTCACCCTCATTGCTCTGAAGAAGGTGTGGCCCAGGAAAGGTCGCCCATTCCTTCACCTTGGAAGAACAAAAGTATGGTTCATTGACCCTGAAAGTATACAGAGGATGCAAGCCTAAACTTAACTAAATGTTGAAGTGGAGCTAGACGTATAAACTCAGTGGTGGAGCACTCCAAAGGCCCCGGGTTAATTCCCAGAACCAAACTACGAGGCCTTTGCTCTGCAAGAATTAAAACAGAATACAATTCCTGGGGTGGGGGAGAGGCCGGAGAGATAGCTCATAGGTTGAGATTGTTTATTGCTCTTGCAGAGGACCTGAGTTCAATTCCAAGCATCCTTGTTGGGCAGCTCACAACTGCCTATAACTGCTGCTTCAGAGGTACCCAACATTTCTGGCTTCTGTGAGACCAGATCCCTGCACGCGCATGCACATACCTATCCACGGACACAGAATAAAAAGGTTCTAGACCAGGTTTAACTAACCTATGGCCTGGGCCATAACCCAAGACAGCCTGTGAACATGGCCCACTACACCTGTAGCCCACACCACCATGTCAGCTATCCAAAGGTTGGATACCCCGGTCTAAACTGTCAAAGTATAGAGGGGGCCAAGGAACATAAAAATAATGGGACAGTAAAGTGAAAGAAGGACTTCAGTTGTGTTGACTGGATTCAGTTCCATATACAATAATCATGAATGGTTTAACTTCCTGTGGACAATACAATTGTATCTTAGCTGGGAGGGGGGGAGAGGGAGGCAGATCCGTGTGAGTTCAAGGCCAGCCTGGTCACATAATGAGTCTCAGGACAGCCAGACCTATGAAGCTGTAGAGAGACAAACACAAATCATCTAATCCTTGAGTTGGGGTTAGTTTGGTAGTAGAATGCTTGCTGGCATGTTCAAGACCCTGGGTTTCACCTCCAGTGCCACATGGGGGGGGGGGGGGCGGTAATTGGAGGAATTTTAGTCTTCCTGGTAAATGAGTACTCGACTCTTGGCCCACCCAAAAGTGACAAATTAGTTGGTAATGACAGCCTGAAGCATTGTGTTGGGAAGTGCACACACACACACACACACACACACACACACACATACATAGTGATATAATGTGACAGTTTTAAAGGTTCAGTGACTTATGCTGCCTAGGCAAGCTTGCCTGACTGTTGGCTGTGTCCTCTCTCTGTTAAATTCAGGTGGGATTAAACCCCTCTCTCAGCTTCTCTAACCTCCCAGTTCCTGCCTCTGCTTGAAACCACCGTGGCCAGTATTTCAGTCTCAAGCTATAAACTGAGGCCTGGTTCACAGCCCTCTCATTCTGCATGCTCCTGATCTCACAGGAGCTGGGAAGATAAGCAAGGTTGGGCCTGATCAGCACTTGGGTGGGGTAAGGTGAGATTTGAACCCTGGGATCATCGCCTGTTTGATCTCTTCCTCATCTCATAGACTTAGGAGTCTTGACATATAACAGGCATTTAGTAAATGCTGATCAGTGGTGATTGGTTTGTTGAGTTGTGTATGACATTTCAAAGTTCTTACAGCCCTGCTCTCATTTCTCCTTGATAGATGGGGAAACTGAGGCTCAGAAAGGAGCAGACGCTCACGTGAGCTCATAGAGCCTGTGGGTACAGAACTGTGCTCTGATTTCAAGTTGTACTGACAGCCTAGATCCAAACAAGAACTGGGCTGTAGCTGCTTCCTCGGAATTTTCCCAGGGCTGCCCGAATGACCCCTAAAACCTTCACACAGTCTCTGCAAGCTGGGGTTTCTTGCATACTGTCATGTTTCCTGTCTCAGCAAAGGCCAAGTCTACCCCTCCGTTGAGGTCAGAGGACTTGCAATCAGCCAGGGTCCCCCCTTGTTCTCATATCCACACCCCATCTGTCAATGCTGCCTTCGGGCAGCCTCCAGCTGTTTCCCCCACTCCCTTGCCTCCGCCCTGGGCTCTGGGTCTGGGGGAGGGGGGGCTAGGACATGCTCTCACTGTGTGTCCCAGGATAGCTTTGAAATGGCTCTTCTTTGGGGGGAAGAGGGTTCAAGACAGGGTTTCTCTATGTAGCTCTGGCTGTCCTGGAATTCACTTTGTAGACCAGGCTGGCCTTGAATTCAGAGCTCCACCTGCCTCTCTCCCCTTTGCTAAACTCTGCTGAGTTTGCTGGCCTGTGTCACCATGCCTGCCCTCTCCCAAATTATTGCAGGAGCCTACAAACACACACACACACATATCACATACACATCACACCACACACATACACCATACACACGATGTCCTTTGACTCTACCTTTGTTTAACTGTGATCTGTTCTCAACACAAAGATCTGATCACCTGAGTTCTGTGTTTCAAACCCTTAGCTTACCCTGAGTGTGAGGCAGAGAAAGGCCTTCTCATCCCAAAGGCCTGCGTGCTCACTGGCTGCTAATCCCTCTGTCATGGCTGACTGTTCCACACTCACAGACCTGCTGTCTTGTGAATGTGCTAGGCTGGTGTCCAACCTCAGGGCCTTTCTACTGCCTGTCCCTTCTTGCTGATACTCCTTCTTTGGTTTCCCCTAGCTTAGTCCCTCCCTTCCTGCAGGCCTTTGGTCACTTGTTACCTGAGGTCTCATTGTCTAGAATTGCAAACTCTAGCAGTAAGCTCAGACCACTTGCTGCCATCTGCCATGTACTTTCATATTATGTGTTCACCACTGTAGCTCAGCATCCAGAAAATTCCATTTGGTTCTTTTTCAGATGTATTGTTTGTGTGTGTGTGTGTGTGTGTGTGTGTGTGTGTGTGTGTGTTGTGTTGTTGTTTATTTTGTTTCCCTTAAAAATCTGGGGAGTAAGTATAAGGGCAGTGGTCAGCTAAAGGTGCTCCCTGTGGAGCACAGGTATAGCGCCCATCAGTGACACAGCCCACATGAATTGCAGACATTATCCCCTAACACCTCTAGCATGTAGGGAGGTCTGCCCTGCAGAAATGGTTTTTGAAACTGGGACTAAAGCCATAAGGAAGGATCATACTAATGAAGAGTGAAGGCATTGCCTCATTCATTAAAAATAAATAAATAAATAAATACAGGAATCAAAAAATAGCAGTGAGAGAGGGCCAGGTGGCGTGGACGCTAGCACAGGCATCCAGCGGCACCGGTGGCCAATAGCAGCACTGCTTCCCAGCTATGGTGATGTATTTTATATTTAATAAAATGAGCCTGGAATATCCTAGGACAGGGCCATCTCTCCAGCCTTTGTTTTTGTTTTTTGAGTCAGGGTTTCTTTGTGTGACAGTCCTGGCTGTCCTGGAACTTGCTTTGTAGACCAGGCTGGTCTCGAGCACACAGAGATCCTCCTGCCTCTGCCTCCCAAGTGTTGGGACTAATGGCATGAGCTACCTCTGCCTGGCTCATCACTTCTACAGAATGCCACAATGTCTGCCTATGCCTCCTTAAATATCTTCTTCACCCAGTTGTTTCACTTCTGGGTTCAACTCTGCATCATAAACCTAGAGTTAGGATTAAAGGTGTGAGCTCCTACTGTTTCTTAGGCCTTGAACTCACAGAAATACAGAAAGATCTCTGTCTTGAGTTGTGGGATTAAAGGCATGAGTCACCACTCTGACCCTCCTGGCTTGACTGTGGGTGATTCTGTCCTCTGATATTCCAGGCTGATTTTATTAAATATACAATATATCCTGCCGTGGAACAAGTGAATGCACTATGCCTATGTGTATGAACAGCAGAATTGTGCCTCTCCCAAGTGAGAGGCGGGACACCCACAGGCCAAGCTAAGGAAGGATCTGCTTGCCTGACTCACTGGAGGCCAGAAAGGCTTGCAGATGGAAACTTCTTACTGTTTCCTCAGAGTATGGGCCTTTGGGCCTCTTTTCTACTTGTTAAATTTTTATTTATTTATTTATTAAGTGTGTATTTGTTGTTTTTGTTTTTCAAGGCAGGGTTTCTCTGTGGAGACCAGGCTGGCCTTGAACTCGGAGATCACCTGGCTCTGCCTCCCAGTGCTATGATTAAAGATGACCACTGCCACCTGGCCATCTTGGCTGTTTTACAAGAGTACTGAGCATCTCATTTACAAGAGCTCCAACTATAGCAATAGGACATTGGGGGAAAAAAAAAAAAAAAAAAAACCTAGTGTTTTGAAATGCAGATGGGGGTGTAGCTGTGGCTGGGCATTTCCCTGCCACGGAAACCCTGGGGTCAAATCCATTTCTGCAAAATAAGCAGCAAAGCAAGACTCTGTCAGTACTGATGTGTGATGCTTAGTCTTAGACCCACTTCCCAGATCCTCACGGTCCAAATCAAGACCACAACAGTAATTTGAGTGGTATTTGTATTTACCACCTGTATTACTTAGGGGGTTCTCTTGTTGTGATGGCCAAAAGCTACTTGAGGAGGAGAGGGTACATCCAGCATCAGGGGAAGGCAAGGCAGAGCTCAGAGCAGGATCCTGGGCTGGGGAACTGAAGCCGGGACATGGAGAAACACTGCTTGCTGGCATGCTCTCCATGGTTTGCTCAGCTGCTTTCTTATACAACCCAGGACAACTTGCACAGAGATGGAGCCCACCCACAGTGGGCTGGACCCTCCCATACAAACCATATATAAAATGTCCTATAGACTTCCCTACAGGCATTTTCTCAATTGAAGTTCATCTTCCCAGATACCTGTATCAAGTTGACGAACTGTCCAGGTCACCACCCAAACTCCTCTTAATATCCACATTCAAAAGTATAAGCCCACAGCTGGAGAGATGGCTCAGGTGTTAAGAGCACTTGCTGGTCTAGTAGAGGATCTAAGTTCAAGTCTCAGCACCCACATAGTGGCTTAAAACCATCCATAATTCCAGTTCCGGGGGATCTGCCACCTTGTCTGGCCTCCCCAGGCACCAGACACACACGGGTACATGTACATACGCACAGGCTAAACACGCCTACACATTTTAAGAGTAAACTCCACTCCTCACCCTATAAAAAATGTATTACCAATTTAACTAGGTATGGTGGCACTCAGCTGTCATCCTCAGACCTAGGCAACAAAACGAGAAAGGCAAATCTGAGGCCAGCCTAAGCAACACAGCAAGACTTTGTCTCAGAATAAACAGAATATGATTGATTTGGATATGTGTCCGTGGGTGTGTATGAACACATAGTTACATAAAATGTGTGTGCTGGGGATTGAATCCAAAGTCTCCTGTAGGCTGGGCAAGCACTCCGCCACTGCAGAGAGAACGTCCGCCCTCTCCTAGGTGCATTAAGTAACATGTTCCCTAGCAAGTGAGATGACTTCTCTTGGGACATTTGAGGCACTTCACATCCCTTCTCCATAAGCAGTTTAGGAGATGGGAGGCAGCACCTGATACAATTTGTTTTGTAGGCATAGCTTGCAAAGTCCATCTTTTGTTTCAGTTTTTTTTTTTTTTTAATTTTTGAAGATTTCTATTCCTCATTCTCGTGTACATGTGCATGATGCAGGGATGCGTGTGTGCAGTGTCATGCATGTGGGTGAGAGAAGTTAGTGTAGTCTTTTCTCCCACTTTTACGTTCTGGGGATCGAACTTGGGTCGCCAGGCTCTCACAGCAAGCACCTTTGTCCACTGAGCCATCCCAATGACCTTGTCTGTTTGCTTGATTATATATCGGTGACTGTTAACTTTAACTGGAGTTTCTTCCCAGGAATTGGGTAAGAGCATGATCAACTTACCAGTAGGTACAGCACTAAGATGTGTCTCCCTTCCCCAGCAACCATCAGTCACCTACAGACTCACGAGCCACACCCCTCTCTGACAGAATGTTAGTGACCCAGTCTTGTACTCACAGCTGCTGTGAATTCAGCAGTATAGTGGCCATGCCCAGAAACCATCTTCCCATAACACCTCCACCCCTTCCTCTGGCCTTGCATTCTTTCTCCCCCATAATATTCCTGGGCCTTCAGACGGGTGATAATAAATGTCCCGTTTGAGGCTAAACATTCAGCAAATGTTTTCTCAGCCTCATTGACAGGTTACAGGCCTGCAGTTACTGCCCACCCACTGCAAAGAGAGGCATCTCTGACCACAGCTGTGCTAAAACATGACTGTTTAGGAGGCAGTGTGCTGTAGTATGAGGTTTCTGGCCTAGCCTCGTGGCCTGGACCAGCAAACCCAGTCTCATAGTCCCACTGAAACACAGATGCTATATTAATTGTACGCTGATTGGCGGAAGGCCCTGGCATATAACTTACTAACTCATGATTCTTATCCTGTTCAGTTATGTGGCTCAGTGCCTTTTCTCAGAGCAGCATAGGTATCCTCTGCATCTGCTTCTCTGCTGTGTCTGTGGCCTCTCCACTCTGTTCTTCCTGTTCCCAGAGTTTTCTCAATCTGGTAGCTCCACCCACACTTCCTGTCTGCCTTCAGCTAATCGGGGTTACAGGTATGTGCATGGCCTCACATGGCTTTTTATGTGGGTGGAGTGGCCAAAAAGCCTATGGCTTGGGAGGTCATATGCCCAAGTTGGGGAGGTGTTTTGCTAAATGGAACACTATGTGCCTGGTACACTGTTGGGGAATTATGTTACATTGTAACTAATTGTCCCACCTACTAACTTGTTACAATGTAACATAATTCCCAACAGTGTACCAGGCACATAGTGTTCCATTTAGCAAAACACCTCCCCAACTTGGGCATATGACCTCCCAAGCCATAAGGCTTTTTGGCCAACTCACCCACATAAAAAGCCATGTGTGGCCATGCACATACCTGTCACCCCGCTGCTGGAGGAAAGAAACAGGGTGATTGTTGGGGCTTACTGACTGCTGTGGGCGAGTCTAGTTCTGAAAGTTAGCCTGTTGAAAAAGAGACCTGTCTCCCAGGAATCAAGTAGGAAAGGCTAATACAGCACACTTGCTGCTCTCTCCTGAGGTCTGAGCGTGCAGATACATAAGGGAAGAAAAGGGTTGCTTACCTTTATACAGTCACGCCACTATTGCACCAATGGGCACTTCTTAACTGGCAGGCCAGTAGTGTAGCAAAGTGATCTTGTGACATCCCAAGAAGATTCACTAATGGCCAACTGAGGTCCTGGGGGTCCCAACCAGTGTGTACTTACATTCATACATAAATACTGAGGCATCACCCACTAAAGCAGAAAGAGATTAGAAGTGAGGCCCTGAGTGACCTGGTCTGCTCCAGGTTGGAAGAGGTTTCCATCTCCAAAAATAATGTCACCATGTGGCATAAGACCCCAAGCTAGTAAAGGACACAGTATTGTAGCCTTCGACTTGCTCACTTCTATTAGGATCATTGTTATGCAGGTCAGGACACATTGGCGGTTAAAACAGCAAGAGTTTATTTCTGACGTTACATGCTTATCCTGAGTCTGACCAAAGAGCTCTGCTCCACTGTATTCTAGCCCTAGGAACTCCTCCAGACAGCCCCTCGTATCTAGAACATTACTGGTCTCAATGACAAGCCAAAAGTCCACAGAGCCTCACAGTAACAATTAAATATTCACCTAGGCTGTAATTGTGGCTGCAAGGGAAGCTGAGGCAGAAAGAGAAGTTCAGGGCCAGCCTAGGAAACTTAGTGAGAGACCATGCTTCAAAGTAACAAAGAAGGCTGAGGAAACAGCCCAGTCGGGTAGGAGCTCTTGTAAAAGTGTGAAGATCTGTGGTTTCATCCCCAGCATTCAGCATAAAAAGCTGGGCTTGGTCATGTGTACTTCCTGAACCCCAGCACTGGAGGTAAGAGACAGAAGAGTCGGTAGAGGGCTCTGGCCACTAGCACAGCTAGAAAGCAGCTCAGAGACAGACTCAAGCTCTGACAGAAAACTATAGAGGCATGCAATGTCCTGTGAGCACGCGAATGCACACACATACACATTGGAGGGGGTGGGGACGACCATGACGACACAGACTCAGTGGTTGACTGCTTGCCTAGAATCTACCAGTAAGGAGATGGGGATGTCTGGAAATGTTCACCCCTATGGGATTCTCTGGTAGCACCTAGAAGGCCAGTGGGAATTGCCAGTCCATCTCAGAGGGGAGCTAATCTGACCCAGACAACTGACACTCATCCCACCCACTGCCCACAGGTGATGACCAATGGCTGGGAGACTGTGGATATGACCCTGCGGCGGAACGGGCTGGGGCAGCTGGGCTTCCATGTGAAGTATGATGGGACAGTGGCTGAAGTGGAGGATTATGGGTTTGCCTGGCAGGCTGGCCTCCGGCAAGGCAGCCGGCTGGTAGAGATCTGCAAGGTGGCTGTGGTGACCCTGAGCCACGACCAGATGATCGACCTACTGCGCACCTCTGTCACCGTGAAGGTGGTCATCATCCCGCCTTTTGAAGACGGCACTCCCCGACGGTAAGGACATTGCCCTGAGAGGCAGGCTGGGGCCAAGATTGGCTGCAAGAGGTTTCCCTGTCGTACTTACCCAAGACCTCGGGGAAGGAACCTGATAAGCCAGTGGTTCCCAACCTTCCTGGTGCTGTGACCCTTAATTCAATACAGTTCCTTATGTTGGCTGACCCCCCCAACCATACAGTTATTTTTATTGCTACTTCATAACTGCAATTTTGCTACCGTTATAAATCGTAATGTAAATATCAAGTAAGCAGGATACGGTGTAGTATGAGGTTTCTGGCCGGGACTTTTGGGCCTCGCCTCAAGGTTTAGTCCCGCAGTCCTGCAGTCCTGCAGTCCCACAGAGACACACAGATGCTTTCAATAGTTTTAGGCTGATCGACCTAAGGCCCAGGCATGTAACTTGCTAACTCTGTACCCTTAATCTAACCCATGACTTCTGTCCCATTCAGCCATGTGGCTCAGTACCTTTTCTTAGAGCAGCATAGTTGTCCTCTGCTTCTTCTGGCTTCTCTCTGGCGTTCTGCTCTGTGCTTCCTGTTCTCAAGAGTTTTCTTAGTCTGGTAGCCCCACCCACACTTCCTGCCTGCCTTTGGCCAATCAGCGCTTTTTATTAAACCAGTGGGTGGGACAATTATTTACAATGAAGCAATACAGTCCCCTGCAAAAGGGTCGTTTAACCCACAGGTTGAAAACTGGTATTATTAGCCCTGTTTCAGTAGTGCTGTTGATGGTGGTGGTGATAAATACAACACTCGTAGAAACTGGTTCTCAATGTAAGCCTTGTGTGTGCACCTCCGCAGCATCCAGGAGTACTTCAGTGGTCACATTTTCGAGAGAACACACAATGTGAAAGCAGCTTGTCCCAGGACATACTAGGACATTTATTAGACATACTATATGTAAGCTCCATTTGCAGTATAGGCATAGAGCCATAGAGTCTGTGTTTTACAGGGAGAGACAGACCATGAAGCGGGTATACAAGGTCTGGAGGTGTGTGCCTGGAGTCCAGTACTGCGGAGTTGGGGGGGGTAGAGGAGTACGAGGCCAGCCTCCACTGTGTTGTGTAAAGTTCACAGACAGTCTTGACTACATGAGATCCTATCAGAAACAGCAGCAGCAGAAAATCCCAAAATGAAGGCAGCCTAAGCAGAAGGCCGACTCATGACAAAAGCTGCTCTGCCTGGCAAGGCTGCTACTGCAGGCTATGTAGGTGCAGGAAGAGGGTTTCGGGCCCCTTACAGCTGGAGTTACTGGTCAGCTCATGCTGGGATCCGAACTCTGATCTTCATGATTAAACAGCATGTGCCCTAGCCACTGAACCATCTTTCAAGCCCTCTACTGTGTTATTCAGAGAACAAATAGGAGCAAGTTCCCTACTTGTTCAGAACCGATGCCCCTCCCTGATGCCACCAGTTTCTGCTAGTTTAAAGGTGTAGATCTCAGATGCCAAGTCCCCAAATACAGACGGCCTAGCAGCCACATGTTAATATTTGAAAAGTTCCATCAGAGCTAATCCCAGCACTCAGGAAGCAGGTTAATCTCTATGAGTTCGAGGCCAGACTGATCTACATAGTGAGTTTTAAGTCAGCCAAGGCTAAAGAGTGAGATTCCCACAGTCACACCAAAAGAAAAAGAAAAAAAAAATTGTTGGGAGGAATGATACATGACTGTAACAACACACACACACACACACACACACACACACACACACACACACACACACACCAGATGTTACCACAGCAGTTTGCTAAATGAACGTGATGTACCTGGCAAAATGTCTTCTAAACCACTTGTGCCTATAAGTGGTGGTGCTGTCGGCCCAGGTCACAGAAGCTGCTTTTTACAGTTTTCAGGGGTGATTGTTGAAAGCTCAGACACAGCTGGGGTGTCTATATTATCCTCTCCAAGATTCAGGGAACATGAACGAGGGCAGACTGCATGTAAGCCGGGAAAGATGGAGAGCAGAGGTGGTGTGGAGTGCTGACCCCAGCCATGACAAGGCTGTTGTTTCCCCCTGACCTGGCTGGCCTTGAACTCAGAGATCTACCTGCCTCTAGTGCTGTTGAAAGACATGTGCCACCATTCCAGCTCAGTTTCTAGCTATTGTTTGAACCAGATTACTGAATTTCTCAGCTATAGAAGGTAAATGCTGGAGCTGAGGATATGGCTTAATTGGTAGCCGGCTCACCTAACATGTAGAAGACCCTGGGTTCGGTCCCTCTGAAATGCATAAACCAGATATGGCAGCACACACCTGTGATCCAGCACTCAGGAGGTGGAGGCCAGAGGATCCGAAATCCAAGCTCTTCAGCTTAGCTGCCTTCATGCTCTCTGTCTCCCTAGCCTGCAGGGATAGATCTTTGCACCCCTCCCCCACCCCAGATATCCCAGAAACAGCTCCCAGGTTGCTTTCCTTGCTCTGCTAGAACTGCTTAGAGCCTGTGACAATCCCATACTAGTCACCGTGTGAGGTGAGAGATGTTCCGATTGGTTGAGTGTGGGTCACGTGCTCACGCATAGCGTCCAGAAGTGGGATCGGCCTGGCTCAGAGCACACAGCAATTCTCAGGATATGTGGCCTCCTCAACCTCTGCCAGCCTGATCTGTCTGCTTGCTCTGTTGGATACTTGTGACCCTACTGTTCCCTACCTGGTGCCTGGGGGCTCCTGATCCCCCAAACAGCCATAAGGACCTGCTGAACATCAGCTCTACCATACTGCCACAGAGAGGTATCCTGAGTAGGGCCCTGGACAGAAGCATATCCTCAGAACCCCTGACATGGCTCTGTAGCAACCATGCCTGAGTGTCTGTGAAGGATGAGATGCTCTGAACCTGCCTCTGGGAGCTTAGCTCCTGTAATCTGAGAGGTGGATGTTCTGAGCTGAGCCTCTTGTTAGCTCAGGATCCCTCCCGTGCTGTGTGTCAGCAGTAGCAGAGGTACCAGCCCAGTTTGATTCCACAAGCCCCAGGCAGGATTGCTACACTGTGGTGCATGTGCCAGCCAGACACAGGCCGCTCTGCATCTATTTCCAGGGTTCTGGGTTTCATAGCCCTTTTTTTTTTTTTTTTAACCACCTTGCAAAGTAGGTCACCTGCTTCTCTTCTAGCAGCATTTGAGATTCTTGGGAACAAGACAGAGACTGTCCTTTGATTTTTGAGGACATTGGCTTTTCCGGCCCAAGTACTGCTTGGGGGTTGGGAGGGGCTGGTTCTTTAAAGACACTGGTTCACTAGAGGCCTGGGCCAGAGAAGAGGGGACAGGACCAGGAGAATCCAAGACGAGCGAGAGGAAGGAAGAGGGACTCGGGGCTAGCCACTGTAGTCCTGTGTTGGGCCCTGGCCTAGAATTCTCAGCTGGTAACCTCCAGTGCCCAATTTGAATGATGCAGCTCTGCCTTTAAAATGAACTAGTGTGGTTTGGAGCTGGCCTGCTGGAAACCAGCTAGTCGCCCTCAAGCAGAAGTCCTGCATGCTAGTGCGCCCAGACCTTGGAAGTGGTGAACTTGCTTTTCCAGGGGTTGGCCAGAGACCTATGATATGAGTGCTTCGGAGCCCAAGACGGAGCCGGAAACCAACACCCCTGGGGGCCGGCCCCCCTACCGCAGCAATGCTTCCTGGCAGTGGAGCGGGCCTGCCTCCCACAACTCTCTGCCAGCCACCAAGTGGACCACCCCTGCCACTCCCGGCCATGCCCAGTCCCTGAATCGACTCCCGAAGCAAACGTCTATGGTCCCCTTCCGCGAGTCCCAGCCGTTGCACAGCAAGAGGTAAGGACCACAGGACTCCACCGCCACTCAGCCTCCCTCCTGCCCACAGGCACCCCTCATCCTTCTCTCTCCCA
Organism: Phyllotis vaccarum; assembly: GCA_033318265.1. Classification (NCBI taxonomy): domain Eukaryota; kingdom Metazoa; phylum Chordata; class Mammalia; order Rodentia; family Cricetidae; genus Phyllotis; species Phyllotis vaccarum. Next base: position 19,947,186 of record JARWLC010000018.1, on the reverse strand, counting down.
CCCTGTGCTTCTTCCTCCCCTCAGTCATTTCCCTTTCTGTTTGTTTCTTTTGAGACAAGATTTGTATGTGGAACTCTGGCTAACCTGGAAGTCACTCTGTAGACCAGGCTGGCCTTGAATTCTGAGATCTGCCTACCTCTGCCTCCCCTAGTGCTGGGATTAAAGGCGTGCACCACACCCTTCTTATCCCTCTGGTCTCCCCAACATTTCTTCTTCCCTTTCTCCCACTGGGCAGGCCCACAGGCCTTGGGACAGGGAAAGAGAGCTCTCTGTATGAGGTTGGAAAGGTTTTTTTCAAAAGCGAATTACAAAACCTGTAGAACGGGTCTTCTCAGGGAAGCAGGCCAAGAGAGAAGCCCATACAGGTGGCTGTCATAGCTGATATTAGGTCCTTGGGCTGGTGGCAGTCACCTCAGGGGCTTTGATATTGGTATTTAATGTATACTAGTTTGTTTTATCAAGGGATACTGAGGACTGAACCTAGGTTCTTTGGATTCTAGGCAAGTGCACAACCACTGCATTCTCAGCTTGCTCTCTATTTTCTTTAGATATTGCTATGTTCTTCAGGCTAACCTTGAACTGAAATGCCTCCTGCTCCAGACTTCTGAGTATCTTGGATTATAGGCTATTTCCACCAGCCCCAGCCAAGATACTCATTTGAATTCATTATATATTAAAAGATAAAGCACGCTATGTGTGTGGTCCTCCATCTCTCCATATTCTGCAAAAAAATAAATATAAAAATATAGAATCAGGCAGGCGGTGCAAGCCTTTAATCCCAGCACTTGGGAGGCAGAGGCTGTTGGGTCTCTGAAAACTCAATGCCATCTGGTCTAGGTAGTAGGTTCCCGGACATCCAGGACTGCGTAGTGAGACCCCGTAAATTCTTTAAGATTATCATGAAGAGGGCTGGAGAGATGGCTCAGCAGTTAAAAGCGCTTGCTGCTCTTGCAGAGGATCTGGGCTCAGTTCCCAGCACCCACATGGTGGCTCACAACCATTCTAACTCCAGTTCCAAGGGATCTGATGCCCTCTGCAGGCAGCAGGTACCCGTGTGGCACACATGTATACATGCAGGCAAAATAGACATAAATTAAAGCTATATATTTTTTAAGCGTATTTTTTTAACTCCCCTAAAATGCAGGACCGAGTAGCATCTTGTCCCAGGAGAGGCAGAGAATTGTCCCTGATGGCTCCTGTCCATGCTCTGCAGAAGCTGAGCGTGGGGTGCAGAACAAAGAAGAGGGTCGTCTCTGCCTTCCCTCTGCCCATGGCGTGGGGACCAGGCAGAACTTGACTGGCCCCGAGGGGGTAGCCTGTCTGCCTCCTCACCCTCCTCACCCAGCTTCCTTCCTCTCTCCTGTGCCTGTGCAGGCCTGTCAGCTTCCCAGAAACGCCTTTCGCGGCATCACCAGCAGGGGCCGACAGAGTTCCTCCCTACCGACAGCCTTCTGGAAGCTTCTCCACCCCGGGCTCTGCCACCTACGCAAGATATAAGCCATCTCCAGAAAGGTCAGAGTTCCCCTTGGTTTTGAAATGATGTCATCTGGTGAATGCTGGGCTTTTCATTCCCAGGAAAGGCACCTCACCACCTGATTTGCCGTATTCTGGGGTTTATGGACTCTCAGAGATCAGCAGATGACCACCAGGATGTCAGCAGTGTCAAATTAAAATTTAGAACAAAGAAAAAGCAACAACAATAACAAAAAAAAAAAAAATCAGAGCTAAGCTAATTGGGCAGGATTTTTCATGGGTTGCCATTTTCTAGAACACTATATCGCTTTTTTTTTTTTTTTAAGCAAAATTATCCAGCATGTCATTTGCCATCCTACATGCCATTTATCTCTCTGTAGTTCTCATCCACCAAAATTAGGCCATCAGTATTATCCAGGTTACATGGCCTTTCCAACTTCAGTTCTCCCCCTTAAAGCCAAATCCAACCTGGCAGCATCCGCAATACTCCCAAAGTCTCCACAGCTCTCCAGGGCCTTGGGAGCAAACTCAGACTGGACAGTTTGGCATTCAAGGTCTCATGAGATCCGATTCCAGTTTGTTCCCGGCTGTCTTCAGCTCTGGTACCCCAGGTCCTCCCAGGGTGCCAGTGACAGTCCCCACCCCAAGCCCTGTCCCCCTGCTGCATCTGTGAGCCTCCTCCATTCTGAACGCCTCCTCCCTCTTCCCCACTGTGGTGTTCAGTCTGCTCGCCTCCCAGACTCTTACCCACACCTCCTTTAGCATGCTTGACCCTCCCAGAATTCCCAGAGCCCTCAGAACACATCCTCTGTCCCTCCCTCTGGCTGACCAAGGCCCTTGAGTGCCACACAGCAGCCCCACTGGCCACCCCAACTTCTCGGTGTCTAGGTAGTCTGTTCATGCTTCCCTGCCTGTTCCTCACTGGAAACTAGCAGGACTTTTCTGGCCACCCAGCAGGTCCTAATGCACGGAGACTGACTAGTTCCGGATGCTCACCCTTACTCAGATTTGTTTCTGGCTGGCTCTTAAATTAGCCTGTTTCTCGTTATCTACCTTTTGTCGCGGGGCCTTTTACCTCTCTTCTGGAGGTCTTTGAGTGCTTCTCTTTGGCTGACTGGCTTCTTGGCCCACGTGTCTCCTTGGTTCTCATTATCCCTTCATTCTCTTTATCTTTCTCTCCTTTTCTCCTCCTATTTATTCTCTGTCTACCAGCCTGGCCTTTCCTTTCTCTGCCTAGCTATTGGCCATTTAGCTTTCTATTGACCAATCAGGTGCCTTAGGCAGGCAAGGTAAAGCAGATGCAACCCATCCTTACACAAACAAATGCAGCAGAAACAAATGTGCCACATCTTTGTCTAGTTAAAATCACATTCCACATGAGGAAACCCTTCACAAGAGCCCAGCCTCCTAACCTGAGCTTCAGGTCTCCTGGAAGCCTGAACCATGGAGACCTGCTCTGCCACTCAGCCCCCTCTGTGGTCCTTGACCCGGCTGTGGCGGAGAGCAACTGCCATTCTCTTAGCCCAGTTAAGATGGATACAGAAGAGACAGGGATGGGAAGGAAGACAGAGGCCATCCACAGGGACATAGCCAATATGACAGAGAGGCCAGCCGCTCAGGCGTGACACATATCCCTATGCACACGGGAAAAGAATATGTGTCTGCTTCAAGACCTGGGAGCTCGCTGGCCTGTTCCACGTCTCCACTGAGTACTGGCACCGACACATGGCTAAGTCTTGGTCTGTAGTGATGACAGGAAAGAGCGAGTGTTTTGTTTGAAGCAAAGCCACTTAACCTCTAGCTCAAGGACCGGTCCACCAAACCGAGGTTTTCACCTAAGGACTGGTCCAGACAGGTCTGGGCTTTCCTGAAAGGCCTGTACTAGAGAGTGCTCTGAGAGCCCTACTGTGTACCTTGGCGGATGCTAAGCCTTTGTTAGAAAATCAAGGGGAAGAGGAGCCCACTGTTTATCTTCCAGAGGCCACCACTCAGCACTCATTCAGCACAGCTCCCCAGAGCTTTCAGGGTGTCAGTACTGAGGAATGTTTAGCCTGCTCAGTTGCCAGGAATCCCACCGTCTCCCTTTGCATGTGTTAGAGGGTCGTCCACATGGCTGAGGAGCACAGCTCCACCGAGGAGGTCCATGTCTGGGTAAAGCCAGGGGACGGTGGGGGGAGCTTGCCACAGAGAGGGGGGGGGCATGAATGGACAGAATGGCAGGCTAAGAAGATTTTGGAATGTGTAGCATGCTGGGATGGTACCTGGGCCTCCGTGAGGAGCAAGACTGCCATTAGGAGCCCCTGACTGAGCCTGGCTGTCACAGGCCTGCAATCCCATCACTCTACAGGCCAAGACACAAAAAGAAGAAAGCAAAGAAGCCAAAAGCAGCAGGTCGAAAGTTCACACCTGACCTGGAGTACAGTGTGAGTTCGGGGCCAGCCTGTGCAACGTAATGAGACTCTGTCTCAAAAATAAAAAGTAAGGGAGCCGGACGATGGCTCAGCAGTTAGGAGCACTGGCTACTCTTGAAGAGAGAGGACCCAGGCTCGGTTCCCTGTACTCACATGACAGCCCATGGCTGTCCGTAACTCCAATTCCAGCAGCTCCAAACCCTCTTCTTCCTCCATGGGCACTGGGGAGCATATGTGATACAAATATAAACCTGCAGGCAACACCCATAAAATAAAACAGTAGCTCACTGATAAAGTCCCGTTTAACTTATCCACCCAGATAAAGATGCTTGGTTAATTTCTGAATTGGGGCATTATAAATGCTCAGGCTGTGAACATAGAACATGTATGTTCAAACATGGGCACGTCTGCATGGAAATAAGTTTCCTTTTGTCTGGGATCAGTGCCCGGTACAGTTGCTTACCATGTGGTAAGTCCGTTTTACATTCCCACCAGCAGCATATGCCCGATCCAGCTCCTCCACAGTCGTCACCGCCATGTGGCACCGTCACCATTTTTCATCTTCGCTGTTCTGATGGGTGCCTCTTGCTGTCTCATTGCCGTCTTAATTTGCATTTGCTCTGAGGGCCAACAGCTCTGAGCATCTTGTGTGCTGCTCTGCCAGCTATGTGTCCTCTCCAGTGAAACGTCTGTGAGCCTTTTGCCCAGTTTCTAGCTCACGCGGCGCTTTGCAGTGTTCGGGAGCTCTTTGTATGGCCAGCCTTGAGCTTTTCTTCTCATCTTCTTAGAGGGTATTTCAGAAAAAAAAAAAAAAAAAAAAAAAAAACCTTGTCTAATGTATAAACTGTCATTATTTTTCTTAATATAATGGACATTTTAAGTTTTTGATTCCCCTACCCCACTTCCCTTCATAGTGGAGACTGAGCCAAGACCTCTCTAATGCTACACAAATGCTCTACCACTGAGCCACACCTCAGCCCTTCACTGGGGGATTCTAGGCAGGGGCTCTACCACTGAGTCACACCCCCAGCCCCTCACTGGGGGATTCTAGGCAGGGGCTCTACCACTGAGCCACACCCCAGCCCCTCACTGGGGGATTCTAGGCAAGGACTCTACCACTGAGCCACACCCCCAGCCCCTCACTGGGGGATTCTAGGCAGGGGCTCTACCACTGAGCCACACCCCAGCCCCTCACTGGGGGATTCTAGGCAGGGGCTCTACCACTGGGCCTCACCCCCAGCCCCTCACTGGGGGATGCTAGACAAATGATCTGCTGAGCTAATATATCTTAGTACCAAAATCTTTTTTCTTTTTTTTTTTTTTTTTTTTTTTTTTGATACAGTTTCATTAAGTTGCCCAGCTGTATCCCTGACAGGATTTGACATTGAGATCCTCCTGCCTCGTCCTCATAAAAGACCTGTACAGGTGTTGCTGCATCCAGTATCTGTGATTGTTTTGGCTTTGTTTGGATCAAGTTTCCCAAAATGTCTGATTGTTCCAGTAATTTATTGAAAAGCAGCCTTTCTCCTATATCACTTTGCTGCTTAAAGCAAGCATGAGTGAGAGGAACTAAGTGGATACATTAGTGTGCATCTTCTGAGCTCTCTGGTCACACTCCTCAGTCCTGAGATCCCAGGGAGTCTTCTCGGCAGCATCCGGAGCTAGATCGCTTATTCCCATTTTGCGGAAGCAGACCTGGGGCTCAGCAAAGTGAATCTCCTTGGCTAACAGGAAGCAGTCAGGACAGGAATCAAACCTGAGACCAGTCTGGGGCTGGCCCTGGTCATCCCCTGCCCCAAGAATGCTGAGTCTCTCTTCCGGATCATTGCCACGTGCATGATCCCCTGGAGACCTGCATGTAGTCACACACATGGCTGGGAGTTGCATAGCAGCTTCTCTGGTTTTTCTCCTTGTGATTCTAGCTCTTCTGAGCCCACAGCTCAGCTCTTTTGGGGACTCCATGGTGCCTAAGCCTCAGCCTGTGCGACTGGTGGCTCAGCATTTCTTCTATCTTTAACTGTAGCCGACTTTGAGCCTGGTCAAGTGTTCCCAGCATGCTCGGGCCCTAAGCCACCAGACTTAACTAGCATGGCACATCAGTTACTTTTATTGTTGCTATGAACAAATAGCTCATAGGAAGCAGCTTCAGGGAAGAAGGGATTCCTTTGGCTTAGTGTAGAGTCAGTCAGTCCTGGTGAGGAAGGCATGTCTGCAATGCTGTGGAATAGCAGAGAGGCAAATGGCTAGCTTCACACCCATCATATAGCCAAGGATAGCCCTGAGCTCCCACCTCAGCCTCAGCACTGGGATTACAGGTGTGTGATCCATGCGGCCTTCTGTGGTGCTAGCATCTAGTCCAAGGCTTTGTGTATGCTAGCAAGCACTGTGCCAACACTGAGAGCTACTCTTTGTTTTAAAAATGGAAGAACCTGATATAGCGAGTTCCATGTGAGTCAGAGCTACACGCTGAGACCCTATCTTTTATTTCTTAGAAAGTAGGAGAAGGGGGGAAAGAAGGGAAGAAACAAATGAGCAGTGGAGGGGCAGAGAGGCAGGGGGGCGCTTGAGCACACCAGCTGCTCTCGCAGAGACCCGGGTTCAGTTCCCACATTCACATAGGGGTTTACAACCAGTGTAACTCCAGTTTCTGGCCTCCATAGGCACCAAACTCAAGTGGGTCACATGCATATATACAGCCAAAGCACTTCGACACACAAATTAAGTAATAAGTCTTTAGGAGCTGGAGAGGTGACTCGGTATTTAAGATCACTTTCTCCTCCTGCAGAGGACCTGGGTTGGTTCCTAGTCACCCACATGGTGGCCACAGCATTCTGTAACTCCAGCTCCGTGGGACCCTATACCATCCTCTGACTTCCACAGGCACCAGGCATATATGGTGTACATATATGTATGCAGGCCAAACATTCATCACATAAAATTAAATAAATGTTCATTTTAGAACATTGTAAATAACAGACAGACAGACAGAGATTATTTAAAGAATGAAATAATTCAACAGGCACAGTGGGGCTCACCTGTAATTGCAGTAGTCTGCAAGCTGATGCTGGAAGATCAGGAGATCAGGGGCAGCTTGGACTACATAATGAGACCCACTCTCAAAGTAAAACTAGAACTATGGAACTAGGTCTCTCGAACCCCTCAGTCAGCCTCTGGCAAAGTCACATTGACTTCTAGAACTTACGTAAGCTATCAGTACTTATGTAAGTCATGTGACAGGATAGTAACCATTGCAGCATCTGGGCTCCACCAACACAGAAGGTGATGGTTGGGGTGACAGCTAACAGTGGCTGTATCACCCATCGCACCTTTGTCCCCTGCCTTGTAATCACGCATCCACTGTCCCATCAGTGGAGGTAGGAGAGAGGTAGGTGACCCACACTCTCCAGGTGCATGCCACACCTACCCACCCTCATCTCCACCTGATTCTTTTCTCTGTAGTGGTGAGTGGAAGACTCTTGCCAGCCTCCTTGTAGCTTGGCTCTGATGACCTTTGACATCTTCCCCCAGCCTACTCAATACACCCAGCTTCTGCCTTGTAGCCCCAGAACTACGGCTTCTCAGCCCTTCATCAGAGCCTCAACCCCTTCATCTTGAAAGTGATTTTTTATTTTTCAAGAAAACAGAGTAATTACCACATCTCAGATGAGATGGAAGACAGCCATACACACACACACACACACACACACACACACACACACACACACACACAACACAACACACACACACACACACACACCCCTTCCCCCCTTCTTCCAGGGATGTTTGCCCAGAGCTCTGCATCCATGGCAAGATAAAGAGGTGTCTGCATTTCAGTGTGGTTGGCTAAAATTTTCAAGTGATAGAAATGGCCCCAGATATCCCAGCCTTCCAGAGAATGGTCAGCACAGGTCAGACAGAAAAAAAATGGGGATAGCAGGAAAGCCTGTTGAGAAAGTCATGGACAATAGCTGGGTGGGGGTGGCTCAGGGCACCTGCTGCATAATCAAGAGGACCTGAGGTCAGTCCCTAGCACTCATGGGTACTCCAGTCTTGGCTACACACATCTAGAGCCTCAGTGCTAGGGAGGCAGAGTCAGGCAGACTCAGATCTCAGAAGCTGGCCAGCTCGGCTAATTGATGAGCTCCGGATACATTTGAATTTTTAAAAAGATCCAAACAAAGTAAAAAAAAATCACAGAGGACACCTGACATCCCACACACATGCAACACACTTCCCTGCATGTACACATAAGCACACACAAATGAATATGGGATGTGTTTATGATCCCAGTACTGGGGACGCAGAGACAGGTTGGTTGACCCCAGGCCCTGGTGAGAGACTTTGTCTCATAAACAAAGGTAGCTGACTCCTGAAGATTAAGATTCTTGCCTGGCATACACAACACACCTACATACAATACACAGTAGACAAGGACAGGCTCAGGGTGTGGCTGCTCACTTGGTAGCTAGGTGGTGGAAGGCCCTGGGTGGAGTCTCCAGCACTGTAGAATGCAGCTGTGGCGGTGCTGCAGGTCCTAATCTAGCAACTTGTGGGGGGGGGGGTAAGATGATTAATTCAAAGTCATTTTCCTGAATTCAGGGCTAGTCTGGAATATGTAAGAACTTGTCTCAGAAACAAAACCGATACTGGTCGGTTGTGGCGCCTGCCTTTAATCCCAGCATTTGTTAGTTAGAGGCAAGTGGATCTCTGTGAGTTCGAGGCCAGCCTGGTCTGCAGAGTGAGTTCCAGGGCTACACAGAGAACACTGTCTCTAGAACAAAAATGACACAGCTGTGAGTGCTGGAGACCGCGCAACAGGAGTAGCTGGGAGAGGAAGCCAGCCACAGAAACCTGTGAGGAGCGCGACAGCTGCTAATGCAGCCAAGGCAGAGAGCCGCCCTTCACTTAGTTAGCCCATGTGCCTGTGCACGTTTGTGGGCACATGCATTCCGAGCACAAGTGTGGAGGTCAGAGGGCAACTTAGCGTGAGTTGATTCTCCCCTTGCACCATGTGAGTCCTGGGGATCCAACTCAAATAGTCAGGCTTGGAGGCGGGTGCCTTTGCCCACTGAGCCATCTCACCGGCCTGCTGTGGGTTTTATGTTTTTCAGTCCCGGGGACTAAAGTCAAGGTCTCACACACGCCAGGCAAGCACCCTGCTGCCTTGTTACTTTTTAATCTTGAGAAATTCGTCTCATTAAGTTGCCTGTGCTGGCCTTGAGCTCGCCATCCCTCCTGCCCACCTCCCAGGAGATATCCTGTATACTTTCACTGTTACGTCATTGGCCAGAACTGCAAGGGAGCCTGGGGAGTGTGGTGAAGTGCAATAGGGCTTTTCTTACCAGGAGGCCATGCAAAGCACACACTGGACAGCAGCCCGCGGCTTGGCCAATGATGCTCCCCACACTCCCCTGGCTGATCACAGCTTCTCCTGACATTTCCCTTCCTGCTCAGGATTTGACACTGACCTTGTGGCAAACTGCATGAACCAGCCACAGCTTCTACCTCTGGCCTGGGGGAGCATGTTCCCAAGGCAGCTGGCCATATGTGAGGGCAGCCAGCAAGGTATCAGGACCCTTTCATAAAACTACTGAACCTCCACAAACTGGGCCCTTAGACAAATATAGAATGGACTCTTGTCCTCTGAGAGAACTGAAAAGTTGGGGCAGGATGGAAGGCAGGAGAATAGTCTGTTTTGTCAGGGGTATGGAGTCGAGTTTCCCGAAAGTCCAGTGTCCATCAGGAGTGAAGCTTGGCAGTTAGAACAGGACCTTTATAGACACCACTCTGACTTGAAGCTGGCGGGCAGCTCAGAGACTCAGTCAGCTCTGTTAAGTTTTTCCTTCCTGCCACACCTTCCTGGGGTGAAGACCAGAGAGGCAGGAACATCATCACTGGTCACAGAGGCTCAGCACTCAACTCAGCATCCAGGACCTATGTCATTGGGTCAGTTGGCCAGAAACACCAGAAGTGGGCTCAAAGCCATAGAAACACGTTCTATACCGCAAAGGCAGCCAGGCAGGGTAGGCTCAGAGATCACTCATCCCATGTGGCTCAGCATGGCCCTTGTCACATCTTCAGACCCTCAGCAACAGCCTCGGCCTCAGGCTGATGGCAAGAAAGCAAGAGCTGTTACCGGTGCTAAGCCAGGCCAGATCGGGAGGAGGTGAGAAGCCATCTAGATCAAGGCCACTTGTAGAAGAAAGGGTCTATTTGGTTTATGACTCCAGAGGGTGAGAGGCCGTGACATGAAGCAGAGGCAGCAGGCAGCAGACATGGCTGCTCGAATAGCAGGAGAGGGCTCACATCTTGAACTACAGTCACAAAACAGGACAAGCAAAGTCAAAATGGCTCGAACCTCTATACTTTCTTGTTTGTTTGGAGGTTCTTTTGGTTTTGTTTTTTGAGACATGGTTTCTCTTTGTAGCCCTGGCTGTCCCGGAACTCAGAGACCTGCCTCCCGAGTGCTAGGATTAGAGGCTAATAGGAGCTGCATGAAACCCTATTCCCCAGAGTAACGAAGTGTTGTATGTACTCAGAAGTTACACTGTTGGTTAACAGAGGACTTCGGGGGACCCAGATTGTCCCCGCGGTTCTTATCCCAGTCACTTTCTCTTCTAACTCATTGCTGAGAACTGGTCATCGCCACCAAGCCAGTCATAGGGGCCGGGAAATCTGGCCCTCATGTCGAAGTCTTAATAATACAAAACTGTGCCATATACCTAACCCAACCCCAGATAGAAAAGACCATTCCATGAGTGGCTAGCCTGAGGTAGACTGACATGGGGAGGTGACAGGTGTTCACTGCTCTAGGGGCAGTGGAACCTGGGAGAATGAGGTGGACCAAAATCTTACACAATAGCCAACTTTATTCAGAGCATCAGGTAGTTTATACTCTGAAGGTTAAGAAGAATCACAATAGTAAAGGCTGATCACAAGGACAAGCCACACATGGCAAAAACATGTTTTTCCATAGAGGCACATAAACAAGTAACAATAGCCAGATGCAATAAATCCTCTGGAGTAAACTCACTCCTGTCTGCTGCACCTGGGAGGAACATGAAAACACATCCCAAGAACAATTCCATGTCTGTGGAGCCACAGGTCATAAGGCTCTTGTCCTGGTTTCTTTAGATTTATTATGTATACAGTGTTCTGACTGCACACCGGGAGAGGGCACCAGATCTCATTACACATGGTTGTAAGCTACCATGTGTAATGCTGGGAATTGAACTCGGGACCTCTGGAAGTGCTCTTAACCTCTGAGCTGTCTCTCCAGCCCTTGTCTTGGTTTCTTGACATTTCCTCACAAGCACTCAGAATTCTCTTCACACAACTGCACTCTTGGACCATGTTCTGACAGAGTTAACTTGCTTTCTGTGTCCCTGTGACCAGGTGTCTGTCAAAAATAACTTAGGAGAAGGATTGAAGGTTTCGTGGGACAACATTGATCCATAGCTGCTTGGCTCCGTGTGCTTGTAGGAGCATGTGGAGAAAGATAACTTTCTATCCAAACAGGCCAGGGAACAGCAGCAGGAAGTGGCCAGGGACAGTCTGACCCCATAGGGACACCTAAGTTTCTATAACTGTGCAACCCAACCCAGGTCAAGCTTCAGAGACATGCACTCTCGCGCGAGTGTCATCCCTGATTCAAGCCCCAAAACAAGAGGTGTTCATAGCAGCCTCTACCAGAGAACTCCCAGCCCTCCATCACCATCCCTTGAATTCTGGCCCCTGCCTGTGGTATGGGTTCCTGTCTGTGGACATCTTTGCTGTTTTTCCACTCCTCAACCCAGTACCATGGTACACACTGATAATTGATAATTGTAGCACTGGGGGGGGGGCTGTTCAGGATAATCTTTGACTACATAGCCAGTTCCAGGTCACCGTGGGCTACATGAGACGCCGTCTCAAAACGAGATGAGAACAGAAGTCAGAGCCAGAGAGATTTCTGAGTGGGGAAGGTCCCCGCTGCCAACCTGAGTTCCCTCCCTAGATCCCATAGGTAGGAGGGGAGAACAGATCCTCTGACCTCCACAAGTGTGTTGTGCTCTAGGCACATGTGCACACACATAAAAAAATTGAATATACATATGTGTGGGTGTATTGTTTGGTTTTGTTTTTGAGACAGGGCTTCTCTGTATAGACCTGCTGTCTGAGAGCTTGCTTTGTAGACCATGATGGCCTCAGACTCACAGAGATCCACCTGCATCTGCCTCTCAAGTTCTGGAATTAAAGGTGTGAGTGAACCACTGCCAGCAATAATAAATATTTTTAAAAGAATGAATTATGGGGCTGGAGGGATGGCTCAGGGTTAAGAGCACTGCCGACCCTTCCAGAGTACCTGGGTTCAATTCCCAGCACCCACATGGCAGCTCACAACTGTCTGTAACCCTAAGATCTGACACCTTCACGTAGACACAGTACATTACAGGTGCGAGACACCAATGCACATAAAATAAAAATAGATCAATTTTTATAAAAAAGGATCAATCACAAGCCTAAACAAAAACAAAATAAAAAATAATTAGAACTCAGTCAAAGCTCTTACCCAACTGAGGACTGGGGTTTGAGTCCAGATCTGCCCTGTTTTTAAGCTACAAGCCTGTGGGCCCTGCCTACTGTGGAACCTTCCTCCAACAGCAAAGGAACACTGTCCTAGTCTGTGGGCCAAATGTCTCAGCTCCTCATGTGTCAGATGTCATAAGCTAAGTGCTGAAAGGAAGGGCCTTACCTCTTAACAGCTAGGGAAACTGAGGCTCTTGCCTACAAATTGATTATACCTGGCCAAGCAAAAGACAGCGGTGAGGTATGAAGCTCATTCTGTCCGGCCTGGGTCTGCTGTACCCACGAAAAGCTGCCTGATTTTCCTGACTCCCTCAGAAAAGGGAGCCTGCAGGTGAGCCTGGGGCCCAGGCTATCAGGAAGGCTAGATACCCACCCCTCTCTACAGCTAAGAGGCAGAACCCTGAATAAGCAGGGCAGTCACCCAAGTGGCTCTGCGCCCTCCCTCCTTGAGAAGCCTGCTGGGCCCTGCCCTCCCTGTCGCCACCACCTCCCTGGCAGGCGTCCCAGGCAAGCCTCTTTGCTGAGCTTCTGTTAATAGCAGGTCACAGGCTCATCTGGTGCCCTCACACCAGGACTTCACCTTGTGCTGTGCCTTGCAGGTACGCAGCCGCCCCACACCCGCTTCTGTCATTTGACCCTCACTTTATACACGATGGGATGTCCAGCGGTGACTCCTCTTCAGGTGGCCTGACTAGCCAGGAGAGTACCATGGAGCGCCCAAAACCAGGTAAGACATCTGGGTCCCAATGCCATGTGCCCCTCCCCAGGGGCCTCTCCCTGTGATCTCACGCCATGTCTACTTCGCCATGTGCTCCTGGGTTCTGTGGCTCGGTGTCATGCTAGTGGCCGTGTGACTGAACGCATGGTCTTGGTGTGTTTGATATTCTTTTGTCTGAGTGCACCCCACTCCAGAGTGCACCCCACTCCAGTGCTTGAGAGACACTAAGGGGGCCAGTTCAAGGCTGCTTAGAAACACCTTCATCTGTGTCTCCATGAGCATGTGTTCCTAGGCATAGAACAGCTCAGTCGTGTATTTGATTTTATAAAAAACTGTCAAACCACACCCCAGAGTACTGAAGTAACGCCACAGGAGTTACTAGTTACTAGTGAAATGGTCGTGTGCTCTCAGCAGCCTTTCTGTGTGGACCTCTGGAGTGGGCGTCTCCTGCTGACACGGTAGGGTTTCCTTCGCATCTTCCAGTTGTATTGAACTTGATGGAGTCATTCATTTATTTAGGAAGGGGCCTTCCACCCACTGCATAGCTGAAGATGGCCTGGGAGTCTTGATCCTCCTTGTCTGAACCTCATAAATGCTGGGATTAAATACCAAAGGAACTAATTTCCATTTTTCTGACTAATGGGATTGACCATCTTTTATACACACACACACACCGGATATAATTATGAATTGTGTACCTGTACCACTTGGATGTTTACTTTAAACACAGTCTCTTGTGACACTCTTGTAGTCCCTTGAAGCCTAAGGACCTTTGATGAATAAGTTGGGTGGGTTCCAAAGGAAGATGGTTAATGAGGTGTTAGAAAGAAGAGGCAGAGGAACCAACATCCTCTTGGGGGGGATGTTGAAGCTTCCCAGGCAGCTGGGAAAGGTGACGTCAGCCACATGCCCAGGATTAGCATCAGGGGAGACTCTATACAGTGTGTAGGTGTCCTGAACCAGGGATAGGGGTTCAGTCCCAGGCAGGGGGCTGACTTATCCTTGCTGTGCATCTCTCTGCTGCCTTGAAGGCTTAAGGCACCATTTGTTCCTCCTCAGAGGGTTGGTCCTGCCTGGTACTGCTCGCTGTGATCTGTTTCCAAGACAGATTTGTGTCTTTTTTTTATTTTTTCCACTCCATTCAGAAAAGGAGAGGAATGTTGCCTGGCTCTTTCTTCACAGCAAAATGCAAAATGGGGAGACTTTTCCAGCGTTCAGTATAGGCTCCATATTGGGGAGGGGGGGTGTCATAAAACTCTGCTATTTCCCTTCTGTTCCCTAGAGCCCAGTACCCCTTCCTTCCCTGAGACCTTATTATAAGGTGACTTCCACCTTTCCTGGCACACATACATGAGCACACACATGTACACTGGGAAGATCTGTGTTAAGAAATAATTAAGTTTAGAACATGTGGAAGACCCACAAGAGTGACTGACAAGTAATGGCAAGGACCCGAAGCAGCGGCAAACCAGGGCTTTGCCTGGCCTCCATGCAGTGAGCAGTCATGGTATCAGCACCCTGGCTTTGTGTAATCGCCATATGCCTGGCCTTGTACTAGGTACTCCACATGCCCTTCCACTGAGTCACAGCAGCCGGCACCGTGACTGTCCTACTACAGAAATGAAGCAGGTGAGGTACAGAAGGGTTGTCCCTTGTCAGAGGTTGGTAGTGGTTAAGTGGTAGAATTGAGATTTGAACTGAGTCCTGTTGGATCACCCCACCATCCACCGGGTGTGGATACAGTCACATGATTCTGTACCACAGAGCACGCAGGCCGGGAAAGTGTCTGCTAGACCCAGGCCCATCTTCCTCAGCAGAAACATAGGTTCTGTGGTGCCCTGGGATGCTCTTAGGACTAGAAACTCATGCACCCATGGACATGGCAGCGGGTTTCCAATCCAGCACAGGGCCTCTGCAGTGACCCCAAGTCTTGAGGGTCTAATGAGTGATGCCTGCCAGGCCCAAGGACTGCCTGCTTTTAGGATACTTTCCAAGCCCTCCAGGTTACAGCCAGTTGCTGACAGGGAAAGAACCCCAGAAGTGGGTGACATGGCAGCATAGACTCTGACATCCACCTCATGCCTGACCATTTCTGACTATGTGATCTCCAGCCAGTTCCTTTGTCTCTCTGAGTCTTGATGGTACCCTTCTATTCAATATGGCTCCGATACCCACTTCAGTAGTTCTGGAGCTGTCCAGCAAACTGATGTGTGCAGCCAGGCATGGTGGTACACATCCAGTCCTAACGCTGGGAAGACAAAGAATACAATCCCATGAGTTCTGGGCCAGCCTGGGCTATGTAGTGAATTCAATCCCAAGGACATGTACAGACACACAAATAAATAATACAGGGCCACACAAGCCTGGCAACCTGCATTAGATCATAGAACCTACACAGAAAGCCAGAGGTGGTGCTGTGCATCTGTAACCCAGATGTGATGAGCTGAGATGCATCTGTAATCTTTTATTACAAATCTTAGCATTTGTACAGCAAGATGGAAGAGAGTGACGAGAACCATCTGGAAGCTCGGGCCAGCCCGTTTGGCATGAAGCAGAGTAAAGAACGAGAGATACCCCACCTCAATAAAGTAGGAGAGAACACTTTCCAAAAGCTGTCCTTGACCGCCACACATGTGCCATCACACACACACACTCACACACTAACGCAATAAAAGTTAAATAAAATTTAAAGACCTCCACTCCATCAGTGAGGTTAAAGCGTCTCCTAGAACGACTCAGTTGAGGGTTGGAGCCAGGATGTTATTTAGGGAAGGAAGTGAGCATGTCCTATATAAAGAGATACTCTAGCTGGCCATAGTGGCAAATGTGCTCAATCTCCTTGGGGGACGATGATGGAAGGGTCTTATGTGAGACCAGGAGGGTCCTGAAAGCCCTGTTCTGTGAAAGCTCTCCAAATGCTTCCTGGCATATAATACATGCTCAGTAAATATCCACTGCTACTGAGCCCTCCTGTAGCCCAAGGCATGCATTGAGTAGAGCCCTTAGAGCAGACAACTTGGTCAAAGTGTAGAACCATGCAGCCGTGTTTTAGGGTCAGTTCTTCAGGCCTGCATCACCCCTAACCACTGATGTGTCTCTTCTTTTCCCGCAGAGCCTCTGTGGCACGTGCCGGCCCAGGCCCGACTCTCGGCCATGGCTGGAAGCAGTGGCAGCAAGCATCCCTCCAGGCAGGACGCAGCTGGCAAAGATTCTCCCAATAGACATTCCAAAGTGAGTCTGTGCCTCGCCCTGGCTGGCCCTGCCCTGCCTCATCCAGGGAGTGAGGCCTGTAGTGGCTGGCTAGTGGCTGCTGAGGGCTGGGCAGCTTTCCTTGGGTGTGGCCTCGGATGGATACATTCTCAGCCATAGGCACATTCCCCTCTACTGAGAGCTAAATAACATCCTGGCATCAGCCCTCAACCGAGTAACTTTTTACAAATGTCTTCTTTTTTGTTACTACATCCATCCTGAATTTCAGTGACCTTATGCCATAAAAGGCCAGTCTTTCTCCAGAAGGATGCAGTGCAGATCTGCAATGGGCAGTGTGGCAGGGGGTGAATCAGAGCCTTGGGCTCAGGCTCCCCTCTGTCACATGCTGTCCCTCTCAGAAACCTGTGTTACTGTAGTACAAGGAGGGAGGTTTGAGGGAGAGCTTTTTCAGCCCGGGCCAGAGGTGGAGTGAGACACTTCCACCTACCCTGCAGTGGCCAGGAAGGAAGGGAAATGGAGTCCTGCACGCTGAGCATTGGAACTAGAGGACAGAGGAGCCGCTGTCCTCAGGAAGCTGGCATCCTAGAGGGGCAGCCGTCAAGTGAATGAACAGAGCACTTAGAACTTGCTAATAAAGCTCAGTTACGGGCAGCTGGATGAACACTGCCGCCTTAGGTGAAGCGATCGGTCGGCCAAGCCTGGAGTGTGTCCTAGTTAGGGTCACCACTGCTGTGATGAGCAGAGGGACAGCCGCACAGGAAGGAAAGGGTCTCTTCAGCTTACACTTCCACAGCACTGTTCATCGCTGAAGGAAGTCAGGGCTCAGGCAGGTCAGGAACCTGGAGGCAGGAGCTGATGCAGAGGCCATGGAGGGAGCTGCATACTGGCTTGCTTCCATGGCTTGCTCAGCCTGCTTTCTTATAGAACCCAGGACCACCAGCCAGGGATGGTACCACCCACAGTGTCTGGTCCCTCCCCCATCCATTGCTATCTTTAAAGGTGCCCTACAGGCTTCCCTGCAGCCCAGTCTTAAGGAGGCGTTTCCTTAATTGAGGCTCCCTCCTCTCCAATGACTTTAGCCTGTATCAAGTTGACAGAAAATTCTCCAGCACATGAGGTGACTTTGAGTCAAGTTAGAGCCGTGAAAAGAGCTGAGAGAAGAATGTCACAGACACAGAGGGAGCAGAAAACGCGAAGGGCCCTGAAGCTTGTGCCTGTCAGGGTCAGGGAACAACAAGGAGTGGACTAGAGAGACAGGGAGATGACCTAGGATACAGAACATGAGTCAGACCGCCAAGGCCTCGTGACTGGTAAGGACTCCGACCTGTCCCCTGAATGCCACAGGAGAGTTTCCAGCAGGGAGGGAATAACATGATTCCTGCAGATGCCACATGTTGGGGACACATGAGATGGGGGGCTGGAAAGGAGGATGCTGCCATGGCCCAGTGGGAGGTAATGGCAGGCAGAACCCAGGGAGAACAGGGGAGGAGGCCATCATGACAGTTCCAGAATGTGTTTGCAATACATAGGCAGCAGGTTTGCAGGGCGGGCGCTGAAGAGATGGAGGTACCATCATGAAGGAAGAGAGAGGGAGCTGGGGTTAGGAGGGGCCCAGACCTCAGTTTGAGATATGTTTATCTGAGCACCAAATGAGTCAGGGCTTCTTAATCACACAACTATCTTACAAATATATAAACTGAGGCAGAGAGAACATAACTCACCTGTCTCGGGTAACTGTACCAATAGGGAAGGAGCCATGATTTGAACATGCCTGGTTCTGGGGTGCCAGTGTGGACAAAGGCTCCTAGCCCTAGAGTCAAGGTGACACTTGCCTTTCAGGGGGAACCTCAGTACTCAAGTCACTCCAGTAGCAACACCCTCTCCAGCAATGCCTCCAGCAGCCACAGTGATGACCGATGGTTTGACCCTCTGGACCCCCTGGAGCCAGAGCAGGACCCCTTCTCCAAAGGTGGCTCCAGTGACAGTGGCATTGACACCACCCTCTACACCTCCAGCCCCAACTGTCTGACCCTGGCCAAAGCACCTAGGCCCGCCAAGCCACACAAACCTCCTGGAAGTATAGGCCTTTGTGGCGGGGGCCGGGAGGCAGCCGGAAGACCCCACCCTGCAGACCGACGGAGGGAAGTCTCCCCTGCACCTGTGGTAGCGGGCCAAAACAAGGGCTACCGGCCGAAGCTGTACTCCTCAGGCTCCAGTACCCCTCCAGGCCTGGTCGGGGGCAGCCGAGACCCACCAAGGCAACCCAGGTAAGACCCCTACACTGTTTCTGGGTCTTCCAGGAGACCCTGACAGCCTCTCTGTGACCTCACAGCCCTAAAGGCAGCTCTTCCCTAGACATGCTTGCCGATAATTTACTTGCTTACAGAGATGGGATGGAGGGTATATGCTGCAGACTGAGCAGCCTTCAAAACTCCAGACAGGAAACGAAGCCCAACTGAGTCTCTGTCTTCATCTCTCTGGTTCTCTCTGACTGTGTCTGTCTTCTCCTCTCTAACTCTGTGAGGAGTTTCAGACCTTATCTGTCACAAGTGTGTTTGTGGCTCAGATGAATAATCACCTGACATAGACCAGAGAGGGTAGAATAGACTGCCATGTGACTCGGTAGGCTTCGAGGACTAACTACCCTTGCTATGTTGCCGGGCTCTCTGGTCTCAGGAGAACAAAGAGGAGCTGCAGCATCCCTGCTCTACCCCTGTGTGGAAAAAGCCAGCGCTGCCCAGAGCCGTCCATAAGCTAGTGGTGTCACGTGACTACCCCAGCTGCAACTGAGGTCTGCAAAGGCACCGGTGGGCTTTCCAGCCCCTGGCTTTGAGCAGTAGCCCCCAACCCCAACTTGATCCACTTGAGTTGGTGTCCCACCCCAGAGCCTGAGTTCTGCCTCAGTGGGTTAAGTGGGGTGCAAGAACATGCATTTTAAAAAAAAAAAAAAAAAAAAAAAAAAAAAAAAGCTTTTAGCTGTCAATGGTACAGTCTCGGGACCATGCTTTGAGAAGCATGGGGAGGGGGAGGGGCAGCGACCTCAGCCCACAGGCTGAACCCACAATTAGTGCTCCTCAGAAAGCAGAGAAGAGAGGCAGAGTGTTCTGTAGAAGCACCGGCTTGATCCCTTCCAGGTGACCTGACATGCTTGCCAAGGCCACAGCTTCCCTTCCCTGGTGGCCTGAACCCAGGTCTCTCGCCCAAACTCAGGGCCTTCCTGGGATAAGAGCCTTCCGGCACCTCCATAATTCACTGTATAATCCCATGCCTTTGTTTCCTTTTTTAAAAAAAAAATTTTTTTAATTTTATTTGCTCTGGTGCTTTGCCTAAATGCATGTCGATGTGAGGGTGTTCGATCTTGGAGTTATCGGTAGTTATGAGCCGCCATGTAGATGCTGGGAATTGAACCCAGGTCCTCTGGAAGAACAGTTAGTGCTCCCAGCTGCTTAGTCATCTCTACAGCCCACTTTGTTTCCTTTTTTTTTTTTAATTTATTTATTTATTTATTTAATTTAATTAACAGGGTCTCAGCATGTAGTTCTGACTGTCCTGGAACTCATGTAGACTTTGAACTCACAGTGATCCACCTGCCCTTGCCCTTCTGAGTGCTATGATTAAAGGAGTGTGACATGTTATCTGCCAAATGTATGCCTGGTACCTCAGGAGGCCAGAAGAAGGCATGAGATCTCTTGGAACTAGAGTTACAGGTAGTTGTGAGCCATAGTATAGGTTCTGGGAATTGAAGCCAGGTCCTCTGGAAGAGCAGTCCGTGCTCTTAACCGCTGAGCCATCTCTCCATGTCTTAACTGTTGATCGGTGCAGTCTCAGGACCACGCTCTGAGAAGCACCAGAAAGGAGGCAAGTGGGAGAAGAGCTGTGTTCCTGCATAGAAATAAAATAGCTGGGCTGCGGTGTTCCTCGTCAGCAGCCCTTTGATCTGCAATGGTCATAAACTGTTGCACATAGCTTCCTCCTTGCTAGGAGGATTAGGTCTCTATAGATTTGAAAACCACCATGATTAGACTGGGAATGTACAGTGCTTGCCTGGGTTCAGATCTCAGAACTACAGGAAGAATTAGAGTTGGGGAAAGAGAACAGAACACCAGTAGGTTGGGAGTACCTGGGTCCTCAGCTACCCTGAGCTGTGGGAGCCCAGGAGGACTGCCTTGGAGACAAAGACACCAAGGGAGCTATTTTAGGCCATCTTCCTAGACAAGTAGTTCTTAACTCCTGACCTCACTGACTGCTTTGCTTCACTCATTCACTCACCCACTGATTCATTCATTCAGCATATATTTATTTCTTAGAGATCTGTGCTGGCCTATGTAACTCTCCTCAGCACTGATGACAGTCCAGGCATCCTCAGAACAAGGCAGAGCTTTGTGCCTCCTGAAAAGTACAGGGGTGTGGAGGCAGGAGAGCGCAGCAGAATATCTCCAGACTGTTGTGGTCCCCGTTCTTGGCACATTGGTGGGAGCTGGACCTGGTTACACAAGCTTGTAATCTCAGCCACTTGAGAGACCGAGACAGAATGATCACGAGTTAAAAGCCAGCCTGGGCGGCTTAGTGAGTCTCTGTTTCAGAACAAACACAAGTTAAAAGTGGGCTGGAGGTGCGATTGAGTGTTCGCCTCACTGTCGAGCACCAAACAGAAAAATTTTGGGGGAGGGTTCTGAGATCTATGATATAAATGCAGTGGCAATGCCAGGCATAGATGGTGGGTGAGGCAGGGAGTGGGGACAAATTACCCCGTATCTGAGATAAGTATCTGCTGAACCCCCACTATACAAGTGGGCCCTGGTGGCTGGGAGCTTTAATTTGCATATAGACAATTGATACTAATTGCAAATCATTCTTATCTACTCATTAAAGCTGCTTCCTGAAGTTTTCTCCTAGGCAACCGGGTTTTAGTGTGGAACCGCATTTTCCAAAATGGGGTGCCTGAGGTGATCTTGGGTGGAAAGGGGGAGATGTTTCTCCTAAGTAGATGTATGTTTCCTTATGAAGCAGCACTTCAGCCCACCCCTGATTGTACAGATACTGCCCTGGACCAGTTACCCATAAGGTGGTTTGCTTGCTCTCTCTCTGGGGAGGGACATCTTTTTTTGAGACTGGACCTTACTCTGTAGCCCTGGCTACTCTAGAAATCACTATGTAGCCCAAGCTAGCCGCAAACTTGTGGTAATCCTCTTACCTCTACCTCTGAGGTATTGGAAGTACCCCTAGTTGCCACCACACCATGTCAGAACTGGGATGATTTAAAGAAACTATTAAGCCAGGTGAAGTGATGCACACCTGTCATTCCAGCACAGGGAGATTGTGAGATCCAGGCCAACCTAGGTAACATGGCAAGAGCATATCAAACACACACACACACACACACACACACACACACACACACACACACACACACACACACACACACACACACACACACACACACACACACACACACACACACACACACACACACACACACGGTGGTGTTCCCAACAGAGCAGCACTATACTCTTCCCATCCTCCCAGTTTTCACGTTTCCATAGATACGCACTTATCCCTTCACAATCACTGGTCACCAACCTGCACCAGGCCTGGTCTCAGGAGACCCCAGGTACCCCATGACCTGCTGGCCACACCATGCCTGGTAACAGACCGCCCCACAGCCTTCTGCATCTACTGAAAATAATAGACAGCAGAGTACCTGAGCCCAGTACCCAGAGAACAAACAGGTGGTGCTCATGTCTGAACAGGCCTGTCACAAGAGTTCCGTACGCTGTCCGCACCCCACAGCACTCTCCATTGCCTAGGTCTTGCCGTTTATTCATAAGCAAGTATGTGTGTGCCAGGCCCGGTGTTGGCTGGCCCCGGGAAGACAACAGGCAGATGGTAACAAAGTCATGGATGAACTGCTCTAGTAGCAGCCTCGGAGGAGGCTGGCTAGATATTTTCAGTCTGGGGTACAGTTGTATGGGTGCTGGTTTTGGGTGTATAAGGGTGGGTACAAGGAGTTGTTGCTGGGAATCAAACCCGGGGCCTTGCACACGCTAAGCTCCATAGCCCTAGCTGTGGACACTTACCAAAAAATAAATAAGTACATAAGTAAAAACCAGGCCCGGTGGCACAGGTGTTACCAATCCCATCCCAGCACTCTGGAGGCTAATACAGAAGGATTATCATTTCTGGGACAGCCTGCGTTACAAAATGAGACCTTGCATCAAATTGTAAAAGCAGGAGAGAAAGATGGGATTACATAGGGGGTTCTTGGGAGGGGGAGCAGTGGGTATAAAGGGCTAGGGCAGGGAGAAGTGGTGGAGCTGGCATGTCCCTGAGCACAGGCCTGGTGGGCCAGGGAGGTCATCAAGGAATTCATTTCATCACCAGTGCTGGTTTGTTCCTAAGAGCTGAGGGTGGCCAGGAGAGGTTTCAGTAGGAAGAGACTGGGCAGACCTGTGCCCCTTCTGTGTTTGTGTATGGTGCACGATGTGCCGTACAAGCTGTGGTGTGCATGAGGGCGTCAGAGGGTTACTTTGGGGGGGTGGGGGGAAGTGGTTCCTTTTTTCCACCTTTACATGGGTTACAGGAATAAAACACTAGGCTCTCGAGACAAGTGCCTTTATCTACTAAACTAGTTCCCTGGCCCCAGATCTGGGCTCTGAAAGTTGGTTTGGGGACAAGACAGGAGATGGAGTCCCAGGGAGGATGAGGCTAATTTGGAGAGGGTGTAGGCCTGCAGCAGATGCGGAGGGAGGTGAGCTGTTGCAGGTGTCTGTAAGCGGGGAGCCATGGCCACTCTGGCTGGAAGGGAAGCCACTCCGACCAGCCCAGCTCATCTCTCTAGATGCCTTGGTGCTCCGGGGAACAGAGTCATCCCTCTTTTGTGAAGCTGACATTGTATTGCGGAGAGGAAGCAGATGGACAGACAGACCACAGCCAAGTGATACATAGATGGCAACCCAAGCTGAGGAGGGAGATGAAGAGGTAGGCAGCGTCTTGATTTGAAGGTTCTGGCAGCCAGACAGCAAATACCAGGACCTAACTGTTTTCGCAGTACTCTGGGAAAATCAGGTGACTAGAGAGGTTGGGATAGAGAGCCAAAGAAAGCAAGCATGGCAGGAGATCAGATTGGTACAGGGGGCAGGAGCCCCGCTCTAGCAGGTTCAATACTGTGAGCTGCAGCTAGGATTTGATCCTGGGGGGGCGGGGTCATGAGATTATAGAAGGTGTCTGAGCCCATAATTTGATTGATTGATAGAGATAGACAGACAGACAGATAATTTTGTTTGTTTTTAGCATCTCTGGCTGCAAGCCTATAATCCAAGAACTCAAAGGCAGAGGCAAGAAAAACATGAACTGGAGGCTAGCCTGGGCTATACAGTGAGATTCAGCCTTTTGTTTTAAAGGCGGGGACACTCCAGTCTTCTCTGACAGAAGCTGTCTAAGGGAAGGGAGAATAGAGGACAGAATTTGAAAGCTGTCTGGGAGAAATGGGCCTGGCCACACCCAGAGAGGCCCCACCCACTTCCCTGGCCCCAGCTCTTTCTTCGAAGAAGCCCAGGCAGCGTGTAACTACTTGTGCAGGTCTATGACTTCAGCAACTCCACAAATATTACCTTATTCCACCCCAGACATTCGTCATGGGAGTCCAGCTGCTAAGCCCCTGCCAGGTGCTGGCGCCTGTCATGGGCACCTGAATGACCCAGCAAGCCCAGACGCATAAACTACCCAGCCCCTAAGCCATGCACATGCCAAAGTCTTTTGGTTTCCAGAGCAATTTGTCAGTCAGAGCTAGGGCATCAGAGACTCCGCTCCACGTGGAGCTGACGCGGCTGGGCGTTCCCAGCAGGCAGGAAGCACGTGGCTTTGCTTCCCTGGCTGTGCTAGCAAATCTCCGGATCTGTCTGGGGATCCATCTCGGGCACAGCCCTAAAAGGTAATCCGGGGGTCTGCTGGGGCCCACCCTGCCTGTGTCAGGAGACTGGGGCCACATGTGATAGATCTGCTCAGGTGGTCACAGCCAGCAAGGGGAAAAAGCCCAGTCTGTTTTCCTAGGAATTCAAAAGGGTTGAGGGAATGCCCGGCAGAGATCTGTGGGCAAAGTAGCTCAAAGGCCTGAGGTAGAAACACTCGTGGGTATTTGAGAAGTAATATTATATAGCTTCTACAGACAAAACTGGCCAGTGATGAAATTGAGAGCACAGGAGATGGTAGACGCAGTGTGGCCTGTTAGAGCCTCTGCTTGCCTGCATGAGCTGATACCACAAAGAGTTCTGGAGTGCTGCTCATTCCCATAGGGCCCTGTGGCTGTGGGGAGAACACAGAAGGCAGGCAGCCTAGAAGAGACAAGGCAATGATCCTGGCAGGTGGCACCTGGTGGAAGTGGCATGCAGTGGTGGGCATTGCATTCAGTCCTCACTCAATCTTTTCTGTTTGACTCCTGAAGAGGCTGCGGGGTGGGTGTGGCCACTGGTAAGATCCTGCCAGAGAATCACAGAATATAGTAATTTCAGGCCATGGCAATCATGGGTGTTTGGGGTGGGGATGAATACAACAGGTAAGCCAAGGGGTCTAGCAGCCCGAGTCCCTGGACTGTGTGGATATGTTGTTACTGCCTGACCATCTTACACTCTATGTGCCAAAATCTTAGCTCCAGCATTTTTTACCATGTGGACTGTGTGGATATATTGTTACTGCCTAATCCCCTATCCATTGGGTGGGATAATAATGGATACCCAGGCTGGGCTTGATGATACACACTTGTAATCCTAGCACTCAGGAGGTCATCCTCAGCTACATAGCAAGTTGGAGGCCAGCCTGGGGGTACATGAGACCCTGTCTCTAAAAAGCTGATGATATGAGTAACAGAGCTGGGGTCCAATGTCATGAGGACAAAGGGAGGCCATAAATTTAAAGGCACAGGCCCCCATCCATAGCCGGGTTATCTGTCTATGATGCCTTTACCCTGACAATAATCACCTCAAGAACTCAGAAGAAAGCATGAGGATTGGCTCACACATCCATTCTATACATACTATGAGCAAATTATTTAGGTTCTTTGGGCCTCAGTGTCCCCATCTGAAATATGACAGTGATTCTCTGTTGGGTCCTATATGAGAGGATGCGTGGGAAATGTTTAACACCAGGCCTAACTGTATCCAAGACCTTTGCAGTCACCCCTGTCACTACTACCAAGGCCAACAGAGCTGCAGCCCCTCTTTGTATTGCCATCCACCTGGGACCACCTCCCAGCCCCTTCAGAGCCCAGGTGGAGCAGTAACATTGCACAGCAGTGTCCACCGCAGGGGACAACAGTGTAGGATGCACCTCCTCACACTCCTGTCCTGTCTTAGCTGGAAGAGGGGTTCATAGCCCCTGGACAGGCCAGCTCTGTACGCACAGTTCAGAAAGCACCGCTCATGCCTCATTTCCCAGGAGAGCGCAGGCTTCAAAATGGGGAGGGACAGAGCCAGTGTGCACATGGAAGCAGGCTTGCAGCCTTGCTCATCTGGAAGCACAGTCCAGCTCTTCATCTACAGGCCTCACATCTGCACAGATACATGTCGAAGTAAAGGGCTACCGTGATTGCTTCTGCCACTGAGGTATCAATCAGATGGCCTCTCCCTTCTTACTTGGAACCTGTGTGTGGTTTACCTTTGCCCTCTGCCTCCATACATTCCTATCATTACCACCTTAATAGTCCTGTCCGTGGCTCCAGTGCATCTTCTTCTAACTGTCCAATCCAGTTCATTTGTATGTTTGTTTTTGCGGTTTCTCTGTGGAGTCCTGACTGTCCCAGAGCTTACTTTGTCTGTAGACCAGGTCTCAAGCTAAGAGATCCACCTGCCTCTGCTTTAGTGCTTGGGGTTAAAGGTGTGCACCATCTCCAGCCAGCTAGAACAAAGCTGATGGCATGGTGGTATCTGCCTGTAATCCCAGCACTTGGGACATGGAGGGCAGGAAGACTATTTTAAGTTTCAGGCCAGCCTGGGAGGTGGCTTGAGACCTTGTCTCAAAAACCAAATCACAACAAGAGGAAAGACTTAGCTTCCTATTGCAGCAATTCAACAGGAATCAGATCTAAGGGGCTGGGGGTCAGCTCGGCAGCTAAAGGTGATTGCTGTATGACCTGACGGCCCGAGTAGACATTGGAAGGAGAGAACCAACTCCACACTGCTGTCCTCCTGTTCCATGTGTCCCCATCCCGGTGCACACAGGAATAATAAATAAATCTTAAAGTTAAAAATGAGTTCGGTCATGGTGGCTCACACCTTTATTCCCAGCAGTTGGGAGGTTGGAGTTCCTGAGTTTCAGGCCAGCCTGATCTACCTAATAAGATCACCCTTAATTTTTTTTTTTACTTTTTGTTTTAGAGTTGTGGCTTTAGGTCGGTTAGATGGAGTGGTCTTGAGTGCTTGAATGGGACTGGAGAGCTGACTTGGTCATTAAGAATACATACTGCTCTTGCAAGGGATCCAAGTGGATCGGCTCACAGCTGCCTGTAACTTCAATTCTAGGGAATCCAGGACCCTCTTCTGGCCTTCTCAAGCACTGACACATACAAAGAAATAAAAAGTATATATACTGAGACTTGTCAGTAGAAACTGAATGCTCTGAAATTGTGATCCAAAGTAAACCTTATTTATATATACACCATATCATATATGTATGTATCTATGTGTGTATATACATAATTACATACACACGTAAATACCTCTGCATGTGTGTCCCCAAGACAAGGTTTCTCTATGTAACAGTCCTGGCTATCCTGGAACTCACTCTGTAAATCAGACCTGCCTCTGCCTCTTAAGTGCTAGGCGTGTACCACTACCACTATGTATGTGTGTTTATGGAGTACACATGTGTGTGCATGTACATGTAGAGGCCAAAGTTTGACTTCACATCAGGTATCTTAATTACTCTGTAGTGTATAAATAGAGACCTGGTCTGTCACTTGAACCCAGTACTCACTGGTTCCAGCCTACTGGGGTACCCTGCCTCCCCATGTGCTAGGATTACAGGCAGGCTGCCACACCCACCCAGCATTTATGTGGGTTCTGGGGAATCCAGACTTCACTGATCACTCTTATGCAGCAGTGCTTTGCACACAGGGCATGCCCCAGCCTCATCTCCTTTTCAAAACAGCCTCATGTAGACCAAGCTGGCCACAGTTGACCAGAGTGCTGGTATTACAAGTGCGCACCAGTGAACTCGACCGTTGCTGGAATTTGCTTCAGCAGCCATGTACTGTGTCTCTCTTGTGTAAGTGACTTGTTTCTTTGTCTTTGCTTTTGCAGTGACATGGGCTCCAGGGCTGGCTACCCTACTCAGGTTTACAAAACAGCCAGTGCAGAGACTCCCCGGCCCTCCCAGCTCACTCAGTGCACCTTCCAGCTCTCCACATCCGTCCCCAAGTCTTTCTTCTCCAAGCAGCCTGCACACAGCAAGCATCCCACGGGATGGAAGAGAACAGATGAGCCCCCGCCACGGCCACTCCCTTTCATTGACACTAAGAAGTAAGTGCCACCAAGAGACCACTAGAGTGACTACTGTATTTCTTCCACACTCTGGGTTTACAGCTGTGAATAAGACAGGTGACAAAGACCCCTGTTCTTAGGGAACTGGCACTCAGTAAGAAGCTGTCGTTGAGTATGGTGGCATGCAGCTGTAACCTCAGCTCTTCCCATTCCGGCTTCCCATCCCTGGGTGGGAGTGCCCACAGTTTAGATAGACATCAAAACATCCACCTCTGCCTAGGCTCAGAGGTTAAACAAGGATCATGTGGCCAGTATGGCTAGTGCTCTGTACCCACTGACTCCTCTCCTTGGCTGTTGTCTATTTGCTTGCTTGCTTGCTTTTTAATGTATTCATACATTTGTATGTGAGTTTAAGTGTGTGTGTGTAAAGGGCAGAAAACAAATCAGGCATCCTTCTCTGTCACTATCTGCCTGTTGCTTTGAGGCAAGGTCTCTCCCTAAACTTTGGTCTTCCATTTTCTCTGTTAAACTAGAATCCAGCAAGATACTGTGATCCTTCTCAGAGCTGAGGTTGCAGGGATGGACAGAATGCCAGGCTTGTTACATAAGTGCCAGGATCTGAACACGGCATCATGATTGTACAGCAAGAAATTTTTAAGTGTTGAGAGCCATCTCTCCAGCTCCATATAGAGTGAGGGAGGAAATGGGTTGTACAGTTAAGAATGGGCTTTGGTGCCAGATGGTAGTAGCTCATACTTTTAATCCCAGCACTCAGGAGGAGGCAGAGACAGGTAGATCTCTAAGCTCAAGGCCAGCTTGGTCTACAGGGCAAGTTCCAGGACAGCCAGACTACACCAAGATACCGTTTCTGAAAGAAAGGAAGGAAGGAAGGAAGGAAGGAAGGAAGGAAGGAAGGAAGGAAGGAAGGAAGGAAGGAAGGAAGGAAGGAAGGAAGGAAGGAAGGAAGGAAGGAAAGGCGGGCGGGCGGGCTTTGGTACTAAGATAATACTTGCTCAGCAGATCACTTACCTAGAATCCCCCAGTGAGGGACTGGGGTGTGGCTCAGAGGTAGAGCCCCTGCCTAGAATCCCCCAGTGAGGAGCTGGGGCATGGCTCAGTGGTAGAGCCCCTGCCTAGAATCCCCCAGTGAGGAGCTGGGGCGTGGCTCAGTGGTAGAGCCCCTGCCTAGACTCCCCCAGTGAGGGGCTGGGGTGTGGCTGGCTGAGTGGTAGAGCCCCTGCCTAGAATCCCCCAGTGAGGGGCTGGAGTGTGGCTCAGTGGTAGAGCCCCTGCCTAGAATCCCCCAGTGAGGGGCTGGAGTGTGGCTCAGTGGTAGAGCCCCTGCCAAGAATCTCCCAGTGAGGGGCTGGGGTGTGGCTCAGTACTTCCCAATAAAGGAAGACTGGAAGCATGGCTCAATGATAGTATTACCTAGTATTCATATTGTTAATTCTCTACACTTTAAAAAAAAAAAAAAAAAAAAAAATTTCAAAGAGCTTTTAGGTTTGAATTGGATAATATGGTAATCAGTATTTATTTTGTACTTACCAGATGCTAGACTCAATTCTGATTTATTTTTCATATGTAAAGATTATTTTTTAAAAAGAGAAAAGCTGAGTAATGGTTGCACACTTCTTTAATTCCAACACTCAGGCGGATCTCTTTAAGTGTTTGAGGCCAGCCTGGTCTACAGAGTGAGTTTCAGGACAGCTAAAGCTACACAGAGAGACCCTGTCTGAAAAACAAGCAAACAAAAATTGTTATTGATGAGCTTTATTTATTCATGTACTGAAGAGAGGCACGCATGTTCAAGTCAGGAGGTAGGTCTCTTCTCACTCTGTGTAGGTCCTGGGGATCAAACTTAACACCTGCACTTTGGCAGCAAGCCCATTTCCCCGTTGAGCCATCTGGCCAGCCTCTTCTAAGTGCATTAATTTACTGAAGGCTCACAGTGGCTCCATGAGGACATGATGCTTTCCCTACTTAATAGGTAAGGCATCCGAGGCTCAGGGTTCAGTGCTAGTGGGACATGGCCCTTGTATCAGAATCCACCTGGCCAAGTCCAATATCCTTATCATGTTGGATGAGGAACTTCTTCGCTTCTCCATGTGTTCTTCCAACACCTTCTTTCCTGACCTGGATGGAGCTGTTTAAATCTGTGGGTGACATAGAGCTTGGGGGAGAAAGAGGCACCAGGAGACAGAAGAGGGTCCCTAGAGGTGTCAGAAGGCTCTGAAAATCCAGTTCACAGTCTCATTGACAGCCAGAGGGGACACTGAAAATTAGAATCCAGCTGCCCCCCCCCCTTCTTACAGTCTCCAGCCACCGCACCCCACCCCTCAGGATCACTGGGCACGTTTTGTATCAAGGGCTTATGTACCACATTCCTGCACAGACTCCTGCCCAGGTCCTGCCTGATCTGTCCCACACCTCCATTCTTCGCTCTGATTCCACTACACTGACCCTTTGCTGGGTCTCAAAGTCAGTGCATGCTGACCCCACCCCAGGACCTTTGCACTGCCTTTTTGCCTGGCCTGGAGCTTTCTCCTTCCAGATAGTCTAAGGCTAATGCCCCCTATAGACAGGCCTTTGCAGCCTGGACAGGAGGGTCCCCACTGTCTGTGTGCCTTTGACTCTGTCCTACCTCACATTTTTTTCTCACTGGAAGACAGATGCCTTTGTCTTGGTCCCTGGCACACACCGGGGTATTGTGGTCAGTAATGTACTAGCTGTTTGATTCTACAGCCCTAATAAGAAGAGTTTGTCCGTCCAGCGTTGCCCCACCCCTGCCTGCTCCCCTCCACCCGCCTTTTTGGTTCTGGTGGAAAGTCAACCCCAGCAGAACCCCAGTGCTCCCTGCCCTGTGTCCTGTGGCTTCTTTGGTGTCCCTTCACTTTCCGTCATGTGCATCACTCCCTCTGCCCGGTGCTCCCTCCTACCTCATCTGCTGCTCCTGTGTGGATCTGCAGGGCCATCACAGAGCGGGACACACACTTGACTGTAGAAATGGATGTCTCGACAGTTCTGGCACCATGTGTTTTGCTAGCTTACTCTGGCTTTCCCTGTCAGGATGAGCGGCTTCAGTTCTCAGTACTTCCTCTTTGTAGGGCACTCCCCTAAGGCCTTACAGATTCACACCTGTCCTGTTGGCTTCATTCCAACCCGATGACCTCCCCAAAGGCCCTGGGTTTTGGTGAGATCACAGTCACATTTTTTTCCCACTCAGTATCTTGTACAAGCCTGGCAGGTTCCCCATGATGTGACTCTCTCTCTCTCTCTCTCTCTCTCTCTCTCTCTCTCTCTCTCTCTCTCTCTCTCTCTCTCTCTCTCTCTCTCACACACACACACACACACACACACACACACACACACACACGCTCACACACACACACATACACCTCCTCCTTCCTCACCCCCAGTGCTGGCAATGGAACCCCAGGGCCTTGTAAACACTAAATGGGTGTCCTATTTTCTGAGCTACATGCCCAGCTCTTGGTTTTTTGAGACAGAGCACTGTCCTGTCTCTGTCTTCCAAGTATTAGGGGTGTAGATGTGTACCACCATGTCTGGCTATAGATATTTGTTAAAATCACAAATATAAAAGACCAACTTAGTGCTTTTTTTAAAAAAGATTTATTTGTTATTATTTTACAAGTGTGGATATTTTGCTTGTATTATAGTATGTGTACCATATGCATGCCTGGTGGCCCTGGAGACAAATAGAGGGCATTGGATCCCCTAAACCGGAGTTACAGGCAGTTCTGAACCACCACGTGGGTACTGGTTCTAAATCTGGGTCCTCTGAAAGAGCAGCAAGTGTTCTTAACCACTGAGCCATCTGTCCAGTTGCTGAAGGGTGGGGCATCTTATTTTCCAGAGCTCAAACCCAGGGCCTCATGCCTCCTAAACAAGGTCTTCACTACTGAGCTGCGGTTCAGCCATGGAGCTTTTAACTCAAACTTTCCCTGAGCGTTTCCAGATCATGACCTTCTCACTTACAGAGATTCTTGACTCATCCAACCCAGTTTTTTAGAAAACACTATTTTTGACTCCTTGAGCTTAGACACTATCGCTGAAATACAATGCTGTTGCTAAGGGTCCAGCTCAGTGGTAGAAATCTTGCTTTGCCTGCACAAAAGTTCCAAGCCTACATGCCAATAAAAAATAAAAATCTCACCAGGTGTGGTGGCACAGACCTCCCAGAGGCAGGAGAATCAGAAAGCCCTTCAGCCTGGACTACTTGATCACAGCATGTCACCCTGTCAGCCTTGGAATTTCTCTCCAAAAGGCCACCAGAATATCTCCAATGCCTACTCAATGTCTCTGCCTCCATTTTCATCGACCCTGGTCATGGGTATCTAACAATCCCAAGCCTTGTCTAAAGCTGGATGTCCCACAAGGACAGCCACCATGCACCAGCACGGGGAGCAAGGCCTATGAACCAGACTCTGCTGCCCGGCCCTAGACTCTCCTAGCAATCCCATAGGAGGGGTTTTGTTCTTACCCCGTTTCCTGAAGGCACCATTAGTACCTCACCCAACGTCTCCAACTAGACAAGGCACAGCAAATCCAGGACCCAAATCAATGGCATCTCATCTCCCAGACTCAAGTAGCAGGGCCTGCTTACGAGATGAGACGCTCCTCTTCTGAGAGAAACTTCTTAGAGAAAACAGGCTGCCCTGTGTTCAGAGCACACACTGTTGATGAAAGATGGTGCAGGCTAGGGAAAGACGGGCCACGTGCTGCAGAGGGCTGAGCATCTGCCACAACAGGGGTGTCATGCCGGCTCTGGCCAACAATTCTGCCTCAAAGATGGTGAGGCAAGCCACTAGAGAGATGGGGATCCATCATTGGCTACCCACCTCGGGATCTATCTCTTTAAACTGGGGTGGTGATTTCTACTGTAGGGAACCTGTGAGGACTTCCATACTGTGTCAGAGGCATGGGGACAGAATATTCAGGCCTTCCCTGCCTCATAACCTCTGCTTTCTTGGTGCCTCCACCTCAAAGGCTGACCTAGCAGAAGGCTGGCGCTATCTCACAGCTACGTGGCTCTATGGCCACAAGCACCATACAAGGTTACTGTAGCCATGCTTGGGCCTCTCCTCCAGAGTGGAGCCCACGCACCACTTCCCTCAGCACCACAGCATATCATGTTATAGAGTGACGTATTTTTTAAGGGCCAGTGACGCTTATCTGAGGGACTAAGAATTAGGCACAGGAGACAGCACAACAGTTTCTACTGACACCACAGGGCCTGCAGCATAGTTTAGTGGAGTTCAGGAAGACAAGGCCCCATTCACAGCTGAGGATGCAAGCATGAACATCCATCCGCATCCAGGCAGAGGGATGACCCACACAGGAACGTAGAGAGGACCAGAGAAAATCATGGCATCCAGGAGCAGCCCAGGACCTGGGAGGGTGAGCGAGTACTCAGGAGGTAGCAGTCTACCACAGCTGTTCCCTACAGCTATACTTATGAATGTAGTCCCGCGGGTCAGATGGCTTAAGTTCACATACAAGATACAAGCTCCACAGCACTTTGTTGTAACCTTCTAGAATATCAGGGCTCTTGCCAGATGGCTACCTCAGGAATGCACAGTTAACACATTCATTGCCCAGCCACCGCCCAGGGCCTGCATACTGAACTCTGCTTGATTCATGAGCAGGTCACTGTCTGGTCTAGAGCAGCTGGCAGACATGCCTTCCACAAGTGTCTTCAGTTTACTGAGCCTCGGTTTCCCCAGCTATAAGATTGAAGACGTAATGCCTCTGGCACAGAAGTGATATGAGGGTTCGGTGAGCACTGGTTGCTGGCTTCCAGTGGTTAACTGTAGCTTCCCAGCCCTCTTCTTTCTCGGGTTCAGCAATCCCTAACTCTAGCTCAGTGCTTCAAGAAAAGAACCATAGGAGCCTGTCACTGGGCACCAATTACCCACAAGCAGAACTGTCCCTACCTTTCCCCATTGGCAGCTGCCAGCCATGTTGGCAGAACCCACAGCCCTGTCAGGCTGACAGCCTTGCTAATTAGCTTAATTAACCTGGTCCCAAAGGAGCCACCCCATTTGGAGGCCAGAGCACCACATTGGCTGGGTTGGTTCACAGCCATGCCTGCCTGCACTTCCGCCCTGTCTTTCACAGGAACAGCCTCTGCTAAAGTACTGTGTGTATGGCTTCCTTTTTCTTCTTTTTTAGTTTTTAAAGTTATTATTATTATTATATTATTATTATTATTATTATTATTATTATTATTATTATTATAATATGTGTACGGGTGTTTTGCCAGCATATATGTTGGTACCACATGTGTGCCGTGCCCGTAGAGGCCAGAATAGACCTCAGATCCCCTGGAGCTGAAGTTACATTTTTAAGCCTCCATGTGCATTCTGGGAATCTAACTAGAGTCCTCTGAAGAGCAGCCAGAGCTCTTAACCACTGAGCCATCTCTCCAGACCCAGAGCTTCCTTTTAAACCACAATATGGCAAAATAGGAGTTTAGATAATGTGGGAAAACCAGAGTTATATCTCAAGAGTGCTAGGCAGATCTGTGAACATGGTGCTTTTCTTCATACATGTTTTGAAAGGTAAAATACAGAAGATATAGTTAAATACTCAGAATGTTTAAGGTTTTGCTTTTGTTACTGGGTATTTTTGCTTGTCTGTTTTACTTGAGGGGATTGTTAGGTTTGTTTGGCAGTGGTGATAGGGGCCTATGGGTGCATGCACTTACGCTCCTGTACACACGCACACACATGCTCACATGCGTGCTCCATTGCAAACACATGTGGGCGTGTGCATGCCGCAGCAGGCCTGTGGAGGGCAGGGACAGCTTTCAGGAGCAGATTCTTGCCTTCCACTGTAGACTTGCCAAGCTTCTCACTTTACCCACTAAGGCAGGATCTCGTGCAGTTCAGGTTGGCTGGATGACCCTAAACACCTGACCCCACTCCTTTGGCCTTCTCCTTGGGGGGTTACAGATGTGTGTCACTACGACCAGCATTATGGAAGGTATTAACAGTAAGAGGCTCCCTTCCTTCCCAGTCCAAGCTGTTTGATTTCTTCTGCACCCTTCCAGACATGTGCTGAACCTGACCCCACACGTGTGATTATGTGTGTAACCCATTCTCCACACCCTCCCTATTTTAAAATTTGTGTGTATGAGTGTTTGGCCTACATTTTTTATGTGTGTACCACATGCATGCCTAGTGCCTGCAGAGTTCGGAACAGGACTTCCAGGTGGTTATAAGCCACTGTGTGGGTGCTGGGACCACACCTGGGTCCTCTGCACAGGGCCACAAGTTCTCCTCACTGCTGAGCGTCTCTTAGCAATGCCCTTCATTTTTTTTTTTTTTAACATCTTTTATTCTGGTGTTTGAAATCATCACTGTATAGGGTAACCTTGAACTTCTGGTTCCCCTACCTCAGCCTCCTGAGTGCTTCTTACAGGAATGCGCACGCCACATATGGTTTCTCAGCACATTACCAGAACTTTTGTGTTTCTGCTTTGTTTCCCTTCGTGTCTTTTGCAGTGGCTTCCTAGGAGAGCATAGAAAGTGGCCTTGTACTTAGGAGTAGCTTTCCCATGAAATAGCTTAGAGCCACCAATCCTAATATCATTAGATTCGGACATCTGTAGAGACCAGAGAGTTAGACAAAGAAGACAAGAGGTGTTGAAACTAGCCTCTTGGTAGCAGGTCAGCCTAGAATCCCCCAGTGAGGGGCTGGGGATGTAGCTCAGTGGTAGAGCCCCTGCCTAGAATCCCCCAGTGAGGGACGGGGGTGTGGCTCAGTGATAGAACCCATGCCCAGAATCCCCCAGTGAGGGGCTGGAGATGTGGCTCAGTGGTAGAACCCCTGCCTAGAATCCCCCAGTGAGAGGCTGGGGATGTGTGTGGCTCAGTGGTAGAGCCCCTGCCTAGAATCTCCCAGTGAGGGGCTGGGGGTGTGGCTCAGTGGTAGAGCCCCTGCCTAGAATCCCCCAGTGAGGGGCTGGGGGTGTGGCTCAGTGGTAGAGCCCCTGCCTAGAATCCCCCAGTGAGGGGCTGGGGGTGTGGCTCAGTGGTAGAGCCCCTGCCTAGAATCCCCCAGTGAGGGACTGGGGTGTGGCTCAGTGGTAGAGCCCCTGCCTAGAATCTCCCAGTGAGGGGCTGGGGTGTGGCTCAGTGGTAGAGCCCCTGCCTAGAATCCCCCAGTGAGGGGCTGAGGTGTGGCTCAGTGGTTTATCTTAGCTTTAGGTTCCATCCTCAGCATCACCTAAAAGTAATTGTCTTTACACTGCTAGCCCTGCTGCATAGAATCTGCATCATCTCCATGGACAGGACCCATACACACTTTCACATCATGTGTTCTTGCAGACCTTTCCCTGAAGTAGAACCATGGAGAAAGTGCCCATTTAATTGTATTCCATGGGTCTTTTTACACTCTCTTAAAAGGAGAAAGCTGGACAATGTTTACTCCATGGAAGCTGTACTGAGGCAGACCTCACTAGGGCAGAGGACCCTGCATTGAGGATTCTGGGAAAACTCAAAGCTGTGGGAGGGGAGGCTTTCCAGCTCCCTCAGAAGAACGTTTGTATGGGGTGCCCTTCGTGTGTCCTTCCTCTTCTTCCTACTCTCTGAGAATTCCTTCACTGTAAGCCCTAGACCTGAAGCTCTGGGCCCCGCTACCCTCTCCACCCACCCTTCTTAAAACTGCAAGGGCAGAGGCTGAGGAACAGATAGAAAATGCAGGCTTCAGAACCTCCGGCAGCCCACATCTTACTTCCTTTCTGGAGACTCTTTCTCCAGTAACAAATGGTGAAGGCCAGGTGCTAGCATGCTCTAGGCTGTTTGTGATGGTTGCTGGTATAACACAGGCTGGGGTAAGATACAGTCACAGCTCAGCAGGGTATACTTGCTCCCTGTGAACAAGTATATTTTCTAAATCAAATGTGGGCGCGTCTCATGTATCATACACAGTCCATCTGTAGTACAAACAGATAACACATCAGAGTCAGGCATAGATTACCCTGAACTCCTGAACTCATCTCCACCTGGGGTTACAGATATGTGCCACCACACCTGGCCTTAGGTGGTACTGGAGATGGGACCCGAGGCTGAATATAGGCTGAACAAACACTCTTCCAGCCAAGCCACACACCCAGCCCCTGCTGCATAGCTTCCGAGCCCCCGTACAAGGTGATGTCTTGTAAGGCCTTTGTTTCTGACATTGTTTTTCCCTGGAGTGCCAAGGATTCAAATCAGAGCCCAGGTCTCCCCCAACTATGTCAGCCCTAGACTAGAAGCCAGGCCCCAAGTCACACTGCCCCTTGGGCTGCTGGGTAGCAGGCCAGGAGCCACAGGGGAACAGGCTGGTCTAAAGGGATCTAGGAGCCACAGGAGCCTCCATCTCAAACATCTGCTTCTGTCAGGGGCCAGCTCAGCACTTAACAGCAGATCCCAGAGCAGCAGATCTCTGGGGTATTTTCCAGCTATGGAAGGGATACTCTCTCAGTCACTTTTCTGTTGCTGTCAAGACACCGTGACCAAGGCAATTTATAAAAGAGTTTATTTGGGCTTCCAGTTTCAGAGAGTTATCTCCATGACCATCATGGTGGGGAGCGTGGCCTCAGGGGGGCAGGCAGGCAGGCATGGAGCTGGGGAACTACCTAGAGCTCACATCTTGAGACACTGAGGATAGTGAGACCCTTGAAACCTCGTTGTCTACTCCCAGTGACCACCACCTAATCCTTTCCAGGTAGGGACCAGCTAGGAACCAAGTACACAAACATGAGCACGAACATAGGGGGTATTTTCATACAAAGCACCACAGACATAGCAGGGCGTGTCTGAGGCCCCACAGCAGGAGCCTGCAGGGGCAAGACCAAGAGACAAGCCTGTTCTTTCCTGGGTTCCCTTTCCTGGGGAGTCCACTGTGCCCCGGGTGACCCCAGAGGTAGCCTTCTTTTATATTCTAGAGAGCTGTGGGTCAGCGTGGGAAAGAGGAGAGTGGCCCTGCTTCCTGCCTGCCTCAGGAGTGAGAGGCCAAGCTTAGGGTAGTGGCAGTTGGGCCTCAGGGCTGAGGGGATCTGCTATCTCATGTGACAGGACTGGACACCCCACCTGTCCTACCTGAGTTCCTATCACAGGGGTGAGGGCTTTCTGGAATACCCCTCTCACATGCTCACCCTTGTGAGCCCTGCCACCCACCCATCCTCCTGACACTGGCCAGCTGGTGGCTCACAAGTCTCACGGAGTCTGTCTGTCCCTATCTCCTCCCAGACCTCACCTCTTCTCGGCCTAAGCTTGCTCGCTCTTCCACCTGGAATGTTCTGTGTGGATTCCCCCCTTGACTGCCTCATATGTGAACCCCTCAGAAGAGTGCTTCCTGTCTCCATCCCTCCATCCAGCCTTATTTGTTCAAAACACGTTTCTGTCTCATACATAGGGTCCACGTGGTTCATCTGCCTAGAATCAGTCCCCTTTTGCAGGCGGCTCTGCTCTGTAGTCCCCGAGTGCTATGCCACAGCCCTCGAGTGCAGAGCCAGGTGACTTAGAGGAGACACTGTCACTTGGTGGTGGCGGCTGGTCTCCAGTCCAGATGGCCCCCGAGAAAGCAGCTTAAGGCCCAGTGTTCTCGTTTCAGGCAGGTGGATAGCAATGCTAAAAATGTCTTTGGTCAGCCTCGGTTGAGGGCATCCCTGCGAGACCTCCGGTCCCCACGGAAGAACTACAAGTCAACCATCGAGGATGACCTGAAGAAACTCATCATCATGGACATGGGACCAGAGCAGGATCGGGACACTGGGGTGCGTGGCTGCTGGCCCAGGGCGGTTGGGGAGAGGGTGATGCTCGCGTGTCTGCTGGCCCTGCGAGGGTATGCAAGTAGGGTCTCTTGCTCCTCACGGACAGAACCAGGACTTAAGCCATCCGAAAAAGGCCCCGGAGACCCTGGCTTTCACATCTTCCTCTCACTCAGAACCTAAGAGGGAAGTGATCCTGCCCATCTCTGAGAGCACAGGGTGGACTCCCCGGAGACCAAAGCAGCAGCAGGCACCACGGTGCCTCTGTAGCCCCCGCCTCTCCATTGTCAGGCAGGCAGTGGAGGGGACCAAAGAGCCCTTCACTGAGCATTGCGGCACACACCTGTGGTCCCAGTCCTCAGGAGACTGAGGCAAGGGAATCAGGCGTCCCAGGCCATCCTGAACTACATGACCAGCTGAGAGCTTATCTGAAAAGGAAAGGAATTCAGTGGTAAAGTGCTGATATAGGCTCAGAAGCCATGGGCTCCAGTCATAGGGAACCAACCCTTGGGGGGAAGTCTAGTGCTCTGACCAGTAAGGTACAGAAGTGGATGCTGGGTGAGTGAGAACTTGCCAGGAAGCCCCCCTCCCCCCACCCCCAGGACAGGCACCACAGGCCAGCATGCCCCTATCCTATCCTGTCTCAACAGCAGTCACCGCAGAAGAGCCTGCAGCGGACACTGTCGGATGAGAGCCTGTGCAGCGGGCGCCGGGAGCCCAGCTTTGCCAGCCCTGCCAGCCTGGATCCTGGCCTGCCCAGCGATGTGCTCTTCACCAGCACCTGCGCCTTCCCCTCCAGCACACTGCCTGCCCGCCGCCAGCACCAGCATCCCCACCCACCCAGCGGGGCACCTAGCACCATTCCAGCCACTGGCAATGGCTTCCCAGAGAAGAAATGTGAGCCTGGGCTTTTGGGTGGGCTGGAGATCCCCCCAGGGCTGGGAAGTGGGGTGCACTGCAGGTGGGAAGCACTTGATAGTCCTGTGTGGCCGGTCATGTGAGGAAGGGAGGGTGCACAGCGCTCCAGGGGACCTCTAGCAGCAAGTATTACTAGCTAAACACTGGGTCACCTGAGACCAGAGGAAGTCAGCTTCCGCAAGGACAGGTTCTTCCATCCTCTGCTCCCAGCCTCTCTGCTCCCACCTAAACATCCCATTTTCTGAACATTTACTTAATGACCCAACACCCCCAAATATGCCATGCTTGGGGGAAAAGTCCTGGGTGAAATTTATCCACCCAATTTCATCTAGCAGGTATTTATTAAATGAATATGTCCCATAAGTAGGGCACTGGTACATCTTCCCCTGAAAAAGCCATGGTGTAGCCAGCAGGCTGACACATCTGTAATGCTAGTGCTTGGAGGTAGGAGATCCTGGGTTCGAGGCCAGCCTAGGATTCTATCAAGACCTGTCTGAATTGAGAAAGAAAAAAATGGCAAAACTTCTAATGCTGCATGACTGCACTCTCTGAGCCTCCTCCCATGCATGGCTGCACTCTCTGAGCCTCCTCCCATACCCTTACACCAACCCTGCTCCCCTCAGGCAAACTCCATCAGACACACTGGAGGCTGTTTGTTAGTTCCTTTGTGTATTTGGGTATTGGTTGGTTGATTGGTTTGAGACCCTGGCTAACCTGCAACCCAGAGAGCTCTCTGAGAAGGGCTGCTGGGGTTCTAGGCAGGAGCCACCGTTCTATACCTGATAGGAGTGGCAAGTAGAGAGGTGTGTGTGTGTGTGTGTGTACACATGTGGGGCCTTGGGGGTGTTAGGAAATAAGTGACATACTTTTTGTTTGTTGGGGTTTTTTGTTTTGTTTTGTTTTGTTTTCTGTTTTTCAAGACAGAGTCTCTCTGTGTAGACCAGGCTGGCCTCGAACTCAGAAATTCACTTACCTCTGCCTCCCAAGTCCTGAGATTAAAGGCATGTGGCACCACACCCAGCTACACACATCTTATTTTCTAAGAACAAGACTGTCTTGAGTTTAGATGTGTTCTCTTTTAAGGGAATCATCCCATCCCTTAAAATCTTCCTGCAGTAGCCAAGTACAGGGGAGCATACCTGTGATCCTAGCACTAAGGGGGTGAAGCAGGGAGACCCAAAGTTCAGGATCAGCCTCACTGTGAAGCCAAAGCCAGCTTGGTCTAATGAAACCTTGCCTCAAAAAAGCTAACAAAATGTTTAATCCTCCCATGGTGCCCCACTGTCCTTGCCTTGGTGTTCTGAGGCTTCTAACCTCAGGGCCCTGCCTCAGCCCTATTCCCAGAGCACCCCACAGACAGCTGTTCTCTTCCGACCTTCCAGTAATTCAGCTTCTTCCTTCAGGCCTGACAGTCACTGCTCTTTCTTGGATGACACCCTGTGCCCCAGGCTGATCTTCCTGCCCATCCCCCCACACAGAGCACCCCAGTCATCCTTTGGCACTAGCACACAACCACCCTTGTCTACTGCCTCTGCCCTCAGCCTTGATACCCTGCCTGCTCCTAGGTGGGGGCTGGCACACAGGACATACCCAGTGCAAGCCAGAAACTAAGAGTACGGAGCATGTAGCTCCACTCAGCAAGGCAGATTTGAGCTTCTTCCTCTGTCTGGGCCAGGCTTCCCTCCCCTCTGCCCTGTTTCCCAGTTACAGCCCCATCCACCCTGGGTGTCTTCCCTTTGGACTAGGAATACCCTTTATCAAGCTACTGCCTTACAGACACATTTTACAATACCAGGGATGCTAAGTGTTGCTGGAGGCACAAAGCTTTTGATGGGCCCTAAGGCCCTGATAAGATCTGTCACTGAACAGTAAGGGCATTTTCCTGTTCTCCAGCATTGCCATGGGGACAGGCCGACTTCCTGCCCACACATCCCAGGAGTAGCCTGCACACCTTCAGGAGGAACAGTACACTTCAAGTGGGAGACAAAGTCTTCATGGTGACCACAAGGCCCTTGTCATTTCTAACTCACCTCTTCCTGCTTGTTCTGAGCCACCTGGGCCGCCTTGGTGTTTCTTAAACCAAGGGGACTTTGTGCCAACTCTTCCATTTTGGCTCAACAGCCACTTCCCACTGCAGAGCTTTGCTCTAACGTTACCTTAGGAACACCTTCCCTGGTCCCCTATAGAAAACGGCCCGCACAGACACCCAGCGTCACAGTGCCCTTGCCCTGCTGAAGCCCCTCCCTGGTGGGAACAGTGTGGAATGTCTGTATTTCTGTCCCTCCCATGCTGTCATGCTCGGTCATCTTCATGTTCCTGCTTTCCCCACATAGCTGCCATTTCAACCTCAGAGCTCTCTCTGGCTGATGGACGAGACCGGCCCCTGCGGCGGCTTGACCCTGGAATGATGCCGCTACCGGACACGGCTACCGGCCTTGAGTGGTCCAGCCTGGTGAACGCTGCCAAGGCCTACGAAGGTAGGTAGCCTCCGCCCAGCCTCCCTGTGGCTTTGTTGGACTTCACACCTGGATTCCAGAGTCACAGAGAGCAAGGTTAAAACCTTGTACTGTCATTTGCTACCCATGTAAACAAAAACAGGTGACCTTTTCGGACCCCTACTATGTGGTCTGCTGAAGAAGATCCCTCACCAATCGCCTGGGTTCACAAAACACTGCTTATGGAAAAGTAGGCCCACAGCAGGGTATTGGTGGGCACATCTTTAATTGCAGCATTCGGGCTGCAGAGGCAGGAGGATCTCTGAGTTCAAGGCCAGCCTGGTCTACAGATCAAGTTCTGGGGGGAAAAAAAAAAAAAAAAGGCCAGCATGCTAACCTGATAAACAAGTTCCAGAATAGTAGGGCCGTATAGAGAGACCCTGTCTCAAAAACAAAAAAGTCCTGGTTTGACAGTCAAAATGCAGGTGATACTTTAGATTCAGCAGATTGAGTAGGCCCAGGGTCCTGCCAGCCCACTGTTCTGCTGTCTGTCACAGGTGGCTGTTAGAGCCCTTGCCATCATGTCCCTACCTCAGCCAGCAGTACAGAAGAAAGACACATACCTTATATCAGGGGAACCCTACACCTAGCCCGTGTCCATGCTTTGTTGCAGTAGTAGACTGGGTATGTAGCCATGTGCCCAATTCAGATCAGATTTTTGAGCTACAGTGTAGATCATGTTTATTTGGTTTTTTGAGACAGGGTTTCCCGGCGTAGCCCTGGCTGTCCTAGAACTCACTCTGTAGACCAGGCTGACCTTGAACTCACAGAGATCCATCTGCCTCTGCCTCCTGAGTGCTGAGATTAAAGATGTGTGCTATCCCAATGCTGAATGAAGAATTGAATGAAGAGATTTGTTTGTTTTAGACTGGTCTCATGTAGCCTAGGCTGGCCTTGTTCCTTCCTGTGTCTGTCTACCAAATGTTAGAACTCTCAGTGTGTGCATATACCCAGCTCAGAACTCCCCAGTCTTGCCTCAGCATCTCCAATGCTAGCATTGCAGGAATGTGGCCTCCCACCTGACCTGGCCCAACTATTTTAAATTCTTTGTAATTCAGGAATACAGAGCCTCTCAACCTAGATTGCATCATCACATGGCTGTGTGAACTAGGTAGACATCATTCCTGCCGACCTCTGTCCGAAGAACCAGAGTAGGAAAGCAGTAATGGAGTAATGGTTTTGATTAAAATGGGACTTTTGTGGGTTTGTTTCCTTCTTTTTTTTTTTTTTTTTTTTTTCTTTTTTGATGGTGCTTGGGGTGTACCACATGCTCTGCCACCTAGCAGTAGCCCCAAGGGCATCAGGCTTAGTGTCACAGCAAGAATTACTTGGATCCTTCATTTAGGGAAGGAGTGTGAACAGTGGGATAGGAAAGGAGCTCAGCTGGCTGGCTCCCAGTAGAGGAAGTACCAAATGGGTTGACAAGGAAACCAGAGCCTGCCGCCTACGTGTGATCCCCAGCTTTGCCTGTGTGGAGCTTTGTGACAAGCCATTAACCCCTCATGCCTCAGTTGTTCATCTATAAAATATCTCTGTCCCACAAGTTGTAAGTATTATATAAAT
Organism: Phyllotis vaccarum; assembly: GCA_033318265.1. NCBI lineage: Eukaryota > Metazoa > Chordata > Mammalia > Rodentia > Cricetidae > Phyllotis > Phyllotis vaccarum. The sequence continues at coordinate 19,903,579 of JARWLC010000018.1, read as the reverse complement.
TTGTATCGTTACAGTACTTAAGGATCAACCACTTCAGTGCAGAGATGAACAGCAGAAGAGCCCCTGCCTAGAATCCCCCAGTGAGGGGCTGGGGGTGTGGCTCAGTGGTAGAGCCCCTGCCTAGAATCCCCCAGTGAGGGGCTGGGGTGTGGCTCAGTGGTAGAGCCCCTGCCTAGAATCCCCCAGTGAGGGGCTGGGGTGTGGCTCAGTGGTAGAGCCCCTGCCTAGAATCCCCCAGTGAGGGGCTGAGGTGTGGCTCAGTGGTAGAGCCCCTGCCTAGAATCCCCCAGTGAGGGGCTGGGGTGTGGCTCAGTGGTAGAGCCCCTGCCTAGAATCCCCCAGTGAGGGGCTGGGGTATGTATGGCTCAGTGGTAGAGCCCCTGCCTAGAATCCCCCAGTGAGGGGCTGGGGTGTGGCTCAGTGATAGAGCCCCTGCCTAGACTCCCCCAGTGAGGGGCTTGGGTGTGACTCAGTGGTAGAGCCCCTGCCTGGAATAAATATGATGTACTTATACTGTAGTATGAACCTTAATCATTCTGAGTCGTAGGAACCTGCCTGAGCTACATAGCAAGATCCTCTTTAAAATCTTTGTATTCTGGGCTAGGGAAATGGCTTACTGATTAAGAAAACTTACTACTCTTCCCGAGAATCTGAACTTGATTTCCAGCACCCATTCTGGGCAGCTCACATCCACATGCAACTCCACCTCCAGGAGAATCTGATATACTCCCCGGCTTCCAGAAGTGAACACATGCACATATAATTAAAAATAAATTTTAAAAAAGAAGGAAAAAGCTGGGTGTGGTGGTGCACACCTTTAATCCCAGCACTCTGGAGGCAGAGACAGGTGGATCTTTGTGAGTTCCAGGCCAGCTGGGTTCTACAGAGGCAGGAACCGGGCTCGGTTCGTGTTTATCATTATAGCACTCAGAAGGCTGAGACAGGGGGGTTTCCAGGGGTTTGAGGCCAACCAGAGCTACAGAGTCGACACCCTGACTCAAAACCAAAAGGTCAAGCATGGTGGCTCATGCCTGAAATCCAAGCATCCAACAAGCTAACACAGAAGAATCAAGGCCAGCCTGGGCCACAAAATGAGACCCTGCCTCAGAGAGAGGTCAGCAGGATGCGGGGGTGGAGGAAGAGCTGTCAGTCAAGGAGAAACTGAGGCCAGCCCACCCCGCCCGGAACTCAGTTCCCTTCTCTCTCTCTCTTGTTTCCTGGCAGTGCAAAGAGCGGTCTCACTCTTCTCTCTGAATGACCCAGCCCTGACCCCAGACATCCCTCCTGCACACAGTCCTGTCCACAGCCACCTGAGCTTGGAGCGAGGCCCCCAGACTCCTAGGACTACCCCCACCATGAGGTGAGTTTCTGTAGAAACACCGGGGTCCGTCATCCTAGGCTTCAACAGGCAGCATGTCTGCACACAGAGGGAACGGTGGCTGTTCCAGGGCAGGAGGTCCTTTGTCCGTTTGCCTAATGTCTAGAATTGCTATTATTGCAGCCCATGCCCTGGGGACCACCAGTGACCAGGTGGATTCTGCCCCTACCCAGGATACTGGGTCAGCAGATCCATCATACTTCCAACTTTGAGCCATGCTCCCGAGCATTCCCAAGCCCCCTCCCCCCAGATCTGTCTCTCCCCCCCCCCCCCTCTCTCGATATATCTCTCCATCCATCTATATATTGCTTGATCTCCTATGCGGTTAATCCTCCAGTGATGCAGACTGGCCCCCAACATGACATTTCACCCTCTTTGCACTGCTGGGCATATACAGATGATCTCAGCATCCCGTGGACGCTAAGGTGCAGCTCCACCTCAGCAGACTTTGTGAGGACGGAGAACAAGGGGACAGTTGGCTTTGTTACCTCAGCTAGCTCCTCCAATTGAATGCAGTGAAACTGAGTACTCCTAGTTAGCAGAAAGTGGACAGGCAGAGAAGGCTTTAGGGGCCTGCGGCCCTTGGTCTGCTCCTGCACTCTGTCCCCCTACCTCCCTCTGTACCTGGAGCTCCTTGAGATGAGGCCCAGGGAGGGGAGGAAAAGAGAAGACGAACCCAGCAGCCTCACCCCTCAGCCCTGCCTCAAAACCCCTCCACGTACAAGAACCTGAAGCATCTGCCCCAGCCCCAGCCCCAGCACTTGGGTGGACAGTGTCCTGCCTCAGCCTGGGCTCCTGTTCTGTAGCAGCCGTGGCTGGGGGTTCTGTTAGACTGGCTGCACTAGAGCAAAGTAGCCAAGGTTCCACTGTCATTGGTGGATCTGTTGTCCACTGGCCACTGTGGCCTGGGCTTCGGATGAGCTGTCTGCACTGCTAACTAGACAACAGGCTGAGTGAGTTCTTTGTATTTCATGAGTACACAAAGAACGTTCTTCCTAAAGTCATGCATCCCTTCTTGAGGGCAGATGAATATTTCAGGGCAGCCCACACCCAGCTCTGGCCTGGCCTGGTGCTTTCTCCTCCTACATCCACGGATAGCCTGGGTCCACAGGCTTCCTTGTCTCTGGGTTTTCCCCACAGAGCTGCTCATCTGTGCCTTGCAGCCCCTGGGCTTTCAGGAAGGTGAGGACTCACCAGAGACCACAGGGCTTGTAGCCCAAGTCTCTCCTAACTGTGAAGAAGAACCCTCCTCAGAGACTGGCAGGCCTCAGAACTGACCCGATCTCTTGTCTCTCCAGTGAGGAGCCACCCCTGGACCTGACAGGCAAGGTGTACCAACTGGAGGTGATGCTGAGACAGCTGCACACTGACCTACAGAAGGTGAGGCTTCCCGTGGGCCTCCTGCCCACTCCCACCGGCTGCACCGGCCGCCCGTCCCCGCTGCTCTGCAGTATGGTCACAAAGGAGGCTGAGAAGTCTAGCAAGCACAGGGAACTTGACATATAGCTCAGTTGGTAGAGTGCTTGTCCAGCATGCACAAGGTTCTAGGTTCCATTCCCGGAACTGCCTATACTAGGCATCATGGTAGAGGCTTGTAATCTCAGCATCCAGTTCATGGAAGCAGAAGAATCAGAAGTTCAGGATCATCCTCAGCTTCATACATGAGATCAGCCTGACGTACATGAGATCATATCTTTAAATAATAAATAAATAGAAATGGGAGCCAGATGTTGACCACGGGAGGGGGAAATGACAGTATAACATATAGGTCACTCATGCACTAGAAATCTGCAGCCAATTAAAATAAGAATGTTACGTCTCATAGCGACTATATAATAAGCTAGGCATCTCACATGCCTATGAATCTAGCTCTGCATGGGGCAGAGACCAGAGAGTCACGGGGGCAATTGCCAAGAAAACCATAGCCATGGGTTCAGGGACAGAGAGGACACCTGGTGCCCATGCCACACACACGCACCTGTATACATACCTGCACATACATAAGTAAGAAAGCAAGGTAAAACGGATAAATAGTGGCTTATACATCGACTGACATGCAAGGCAAACCCAATAACTTTAATAAGAAATTGTCCAGAATGACCTTGAACCTCCTGCCTCAGCCTGCTGCTATTACAGGAATGCCTCCATGCCCGGCATCATGCCATTGTTAGGCAATTTCGCTGGGCAGGCGATGCTGGTGCACGCCTCTAATCCTAGCACTGGACTCCAGAGGCAGTGGCAGGCAGATCTCTGAGTTCAAGGCCAGCCTGGTCTACAGAGTGAGTTTTAGCATAGTTAGGGTTACACAGAGAAACCCTGTCTCAAAAACGAAAAAAGAAAGAAAACTCCAGTTGTAATGTTGCATCTATGTGCCCATCTGAGAAGAAACGAGATCAGAGAGGCTTTACTTGGCTTATGTATTTGGGGAAATTCAAGGCAGGAAACAGCGCCTTAGCAGTAATTCCTCAATACAGAAATCAGGGACCCTAGTTCAGATCCCCACACCCATTCTTAATGCTGTATGGCCTTGGCCTTGCCTGCCTTAGGGTCATATCCCCATCAGGAGAGCAAAGCCTGCTCAGGCAGCCTTGCTGTGGCAAGGCTTGGCTGCTTCTTCCAGAAAAACAAAGGTGACAACCCTCGGGAAAGTTTGGCAGATGGGGGCAGGGTGAGAGGCAATAACATATCTAATGATTACTTCAGGTTGTGAGTGGTGGTGCACACCTGTGATCCCAGTGATAGGGAGGCTGAGACAAGAGGACTGTAAATCCGAAGACAGCTTGAGCCACTTCAAAGGCTTCCCAAGAACATGAAGTGACTTGCCCAGGGCTGTCCCTCTGGGGAAACAGAGCTGAGATTTGAACACTTGCAGCCAGGCCTCTCAGACCCCAGTATCTGTGGTCTGTTCCTGTTGTGCTCACTACCAGGAGCACTCTTGGCCACGGAACCTAACCTAGCCCCTTTGCTCTCCCAGGAGAGGCAGGACAAGGTGGTGCTGCAGTCAGAGGTGGCCAGCCTTCGGCAGAACAATCAGCGATTACAGGAGGAGTCGCAGGCCGCCAGCGAGCAGCTGCGCAAGTTCGCTGAGCTCTTCAACAGGGAGAAGAAGGAACTCTGAGGCACCCTGGGCCTCTGGTGGCAGGGCTAGCAGGTCATCAAGCCACAGCCCCGCACCCGCTGCCCCGCCCTGCAGCCTTCCCCTCTCAGCTGCTTCCTGTGGCCCTGCAGGCCTTCAACTTGTTCCTAGGACCCAGACTGCCTGGAGCTGGGACAGCGGAAGACATCCAGGAGCCCCTGCATGAGAACTATGGGACAGAATGGGCCCTTTCTTTCCCTGCTCCCTGTCAGATGGTCCAGGGCTCCTGTGTCCCCAGTGTGCTGGCTCCAGACAGCATGGACATCACCCTCTGAGTCCCCACACACACAGCAGCCAGGAGCACTTTCACAGAGTTTAAATTATTTTCCTGGGGCCCCAGAATGGACAGGAACCCCTAGCATCTAATCCACTCCTTTCAGAAACCCCGTTTGTACAGTTCAGACTGTTTCTACGATCTTTTTCTATGAGCTCCTCTCCAGCAGCCACAGGCCCCTCTGCCTTCAGCTACTGATCCGGCCAGCCGTGGGCTCCTTCCCTAGCTCAACGAGGCCATTGCCTCCCTCTCCAGAGGCAGCAAGGAACCTGAGGAACAGGGCTGAAGCACAACCTTCACCTATCTGGTCCTCTTATCTTTTTTCAAGTCTCCCTGGCCACACTCCAGCCCCCAGCGGCCACCAGACACACTCACTGTGCTCCCCGGGGAGCACTCAGTGCAACCCCAGAGATGCTGATTCTCCAAAGGCAATAAGGGGCTCCATCTGGGTCTATGCTGCTCACCCAGGAAACACAAATTCCCTTTTTTTTTTCTTCTTTAAAAACAAACAGAAAAGAATATATATATATATTTATTTTTTCATGTAGAGTTGTGCCAGAACAAGTTCGAATGGCCACTATCTGTGGATTCCCCAACCCCAGGGTCAAGACATGTCCCCATGGACAGGGGGGTCAGTGTGAGGACCCAGAGAGATGTCGGGGCAGCAGGCAAGGAGCAGTTGGCAGCATGGATTGGACCCAGAGCCATGGCTAGAGGGCCCAGCCCTCAGCCAGGACCCTTCGCCTTCTCTTTGGGCCCATGACCTCTCAGGAAGGGCTCTGAGACCACACACAACAGCCACTCCACTCCAGAGATGCCAGGCTGGAGGGCAGAAGGGTACCTGCAGCTCCCTATGAGCCACCCTTGGCCCTGGAGAACCCCGGGTTATGAGGGAGCAGCCTGCCATGTCCTCCACCCACAGTGGAATGATGGTGGCAGACCAGGCTACCGGGTGTCTTCAGCCCTGGCCAACTACTGTGATGCCCCTCCTTTCCTGGTCCCCTTTCTGAAGGGTTCTCCATCCCCTGCCCCTCCCCCTTCCCTCAGACCCCCACCTGGAGCCTGCTCCTCCTTCCCTCCACCCCTCCCTCCCTCCCTTTCTTCATCTCTTTCTTTAATGTGTCTCCTCGTATCTTCAGATCATTCGAATCATTTTGGGGACCTAATCATGTACATTGACAATTGTAAATTATAATTTTTGGTTTTGTTCTCTCGTTTTTGTAAGAATTTCTGCAAAAAGTATAATTATTTAATTTGAGGTTGATAGTCTGATGGCTGGAGATAGCAGCAGGCTTTTTATTTTTCCCATGGTTTGTTCTATTTGGGTTTTGTATCATCCTCTATTGTCTCCCCCCACCCCACTCCTTTCCCATCCCTGCCTTGAGATTTCTGGCATGTTTCAGGAGGTTTCAAAGGAAATAAACATTTCATAGAAATGGCTGGTGTGCTCTGCTGCCTGGAAATCCATGCAGGCTTTTCCTTCTAAACGCATATCCCACCCTGCCACCGAGCACACACTTACCAGCCTTACAGCTTCTCTTCAGCATCCAGACAACAGAAATCTGATCCTCAGGGTGTAGAATTGTGTTGAAGTTTAAAGAAACTAGGTCTGTCTGCAGGGTGGGGATGGTAACACGGGCCTTTAATCCCAGCACTCAGGAGCCAAGGCAGGTGGATCTCTGAGTCCTAAGCCAGCCTGCTCAAAATAGCAAATTCTAGGCTACCTAGGGCTACACGGTGAGAGCCTGTGTCAAAAGGAGAGGGGTGATCTGCTTTTGCCAGGTGTAATGGCTCCAGATTATAACCCTAGCAGTTCAAGGCTAACCTGGACTCCACAGCAGGAGCCCACCTCTCTCAAAGAAGAAAAGGGCAGTTGTGCTGGCGCACATCTGTACTCCCAGCAGCAGGAATTCCTGATCATCCTCAGCTACATAGCAAGTTTAAGGTCAGCCTATGCTATTCCCAAAAGATTGCTGGGTTGGAAGTGGTTCAGTGGTTAGAGCTCCAGCTATTCTTCCAGAGGACTCCCAACGCCCAGCACTCCCAAGGCAGTTCACAACTCCAGGGGAGAGGGGGAGCAGAGCAAGGGAGCCCACACCTTTAGTCCCAGCCCTCAGCAGGCAGATCTCTGAATTTGAAGCCAGCCTAGTCCACTGGAGTTCCAGGGCCATGCAAACCCTGTCTCAAAACAAACAAAAATGAGATTTCAGGTAAAATAAGGACCATCCTAGTCCGCAGACTCACACTCAAAAGTGACCCCTAACCCCACACACCTGGGGGAAGCCACACCCCCTCAGCCTCAGGCTCATCTGTAGCCTCTGCCCCACCCACTTCTGTCAATGAGTCTTTCCACTGGGTCCCACTGTGATGTGGACCTCCCTCTGCCAACAGCCAGGGCTTCTAGGGGTCAGAAATTCGAGGAATCTCCTCCGTATCCACGAGGAAGTGCCTGACACACTGGAGGGAAGGGGCAGCTTAAAACTCAGTCTGTGGACATCTGCGGGTGGGCGGACACGAGGCAAACTAACTTCAGACTCAGGAATTCCACGGGAAGATCCCAAGGACCCACTCCTGTGGGAACACTGCCTCTCTGGACAGGATCACAACCCCCACCACTGGCTGCCTTTGGCTTTCTGTCTGAGCTCAACTTTGACCCTCCTCTGCCCCCCCCCCCAACTGTCTGAAAGGCATTCGCATACACCCAGTGTTGAATCAAGCCCTTCCAGCTACTCAGACATCCTCACTCTCCACCCTCCTCAGGGCCCCATCCTCCAGCTCTGCTCCCCCCCCCCCCCACTAACCCGGGCCAAGTGGGGAGGAAACCTGGGAACAAACTGTTCTCACATCCTCTCCTGGCCCGGGAGACACACCACCATCTCCCAACACCCCACAACTCACAGGCGCACCCGCACAGGCACACCAAGCCCTGATGGCATCTCTACTGCCTATAGTCCCTTCTCTTTCTTGCCCCAGTTTTCCTGTCTCCCTCCCTCCCCCACCTCTGCTTAGCCTGCCACTCTGTCTCTGGCCTCATCTAGCTGGTACTCTTCAGATTTCTGTTCTCTACCATACCCAACCCCCACCCCCACCCCCTTTTAAGAGAAGGCTCACAGTGTAGCCCAAGGTGACCTGTAACTCACCCTCCTGCCTCAGCCTTCAGTGCAGGGATTCTAAGCCCAAAGGCATGCTACCATGGCCTTCCAACTAAAAACACCATCTACCTCCCCATCCCTGTCTATTGTCTAGGGGCTGGTCCCTCTCGGGGAGTGTCTCTTTATTCTATTTGCTTCCTTATGACTTTGTAAATGTTCTGCTTCTCTCTCCAAAATACTGTCCACTTCACTCACTCACACACTCACACACACAAACACACACACAATCTTGCCAGAGCCTGGCTGTTTGTATTTTGTTTTTTCCTTTTTTTAATTTCTGGAGTGGTCCTCCATCCTTGTACCTGCTCTTCATCTGTGGATCTCTCCTGCTTTGTCCTTTATTCATTCAGTAAATTTGTGACCTCAGAATATCCCTCCCTGATCAGTGCCCTGGTTCTACACACACACACACACACACACACACACACACACACACACACACACGAATCCCTGTATTTTGAGATGTCCTGCCTTTCTCTACTTTTAGTCACACCCAAGACAGGGAATCCCAAGTGACAGCCAGCCATGCTGGGGTGCCATGTCCCCACCCTAGCCTGGGAGGGGGCTGCCTTCTGGTCTCTCCAGCCCTCCCTTCCCCCAGCCCTCACCCCCACCTCCCTCTTTGAGCTGCCTCCCGCTGCAGCTGCAGCAGCCCGTTGCTAGGGCAACCACAGCTGGCTGGGTGGGAGTCCCTCCACCCCATCCCCCTCTTCTCTGCAGCAAGACTGGGAGGAGCTGGGACAAAGCCAGAGGGAGGCAGGGTGTAGGGGCAAGGAGGTGAGGGCCAGCCACAGTGCTTTCTACCCCAATGAGGCCCCTTGGCTCCCCATCTTGGTGACACCCCAAAGGAGGCTAGAGAAGGAGGCAGTCATGGGTAGAGGGGTCAGGCCCAGTTTAATACACAGAACAAGTTAATTCACAGCAGAGGCAGGCAATAAAGGAGACTTGGTGGCAAGGGGGGGGCACTCCTGGATTGGGGGCGGACTCCCCCGGACCCTCCACCTCCCCCACCTGCAGTCTCAATTTCCCTTTTTAAAACCCGAACAACAAACACACACAACCACAAGAAACAGCCACACCCCCTTGCCATTCCCCAAAATGGCTAGCAAGGGGGGGCAGGAGGCAGCCCGGCCTAGCCGGGTAGGGAAGGGGCTCAGAAGAGATGGGGAAAAATGAGTCCATTACAATCTGTGCTTCTCACTGCAGCAGGCTGCCTGCCTCACCCCACCGGCCTCCCCCAGCAGCATACCCCAGGCCTGGGGCACCGGTTGGGCGCGGAGGGGGGGGGGGCTGTCAGGAGGCAGGAAGAGTTCAAAACCATGGTTCACATCATGCAGTATCCACGGCGGGTACTGGGAGAGGGCAGAGGGTGGGCACCATGCCCACCTGGCCTGGGTGTGAGGAAAGAATGGTACCCACCTCAGATTGGGAGTTGAGACAATTGCAACTCCAGAAACAGGGTGGGGAGGTGCCATTCAGGAAACTCGTAAAGTCAGTGCCCAGCAGACACTCAGCTGTGCCCCCCCACCCAGCCAGGCTTTATAGGACTCTGTATATATTAATTTCTTTTTTTTTTTTTTAACTTTTTGTCTTTTTCTTTAGAAAAAGGCTCTTTCTGTGCCCCCAGCTGGCATCCACTACCCCCCTATGCCCGCCCAGAGGCGGGGTATGGCTTTGAGGGGAGTAGAAGCCTCTGGTGCCCATTTGCCAAGGGATGAGGAGGGGGGCAGGGGGAGCCCTAGTGGACCCACCCACCCACAGAGTAACATTCCACTTGCAGAGGGAGAATGCCTTGGCCCCCTCTGGGCTTCACCCTCTCCTTCCCACTAAGGACACCGAGTGGGAAGAGCCAGGTGCTCATCGAGGCAGAAAAATAGCACCACCCAAAGGTCCTGGAGAAGCAGAGCCAGGCCTAAGTGAGGGTGATGTAGGCAGAAGCCTTTTCTTTCAAGTGCCGAAGACAGAGGTGGCAACTCCAGCTCCCTGCGGGGGAAGCCATGAGACAAAATTAGACTGGAACCAAAGAAGGGCGCCCCCCCCCACCTGTCCCCACCCAGAGCACATGGTCTCTGCCACCAGGAAGACAGCGTTCCCACCCTCCCACCCCGTGTCTCGCCCACCTCTCCCCTCACCTTCCGGGGGCTCCGCCATGGGAGGGCTCAGGCAGTACATGTGGTAACCCCGATCGCAGTCATCACAGAACAGCAACTGGTCCTGGGGGGTGAGACCCGCCCAGCTGGCACCCTGGGGGCATGGGCACCAGAAACCGGGGTGGGGGGCTGGGGCAGGGGCTAGGTCCCAGGGGCCCTTCTGAGAGAGCTGGCTCTGGCAGTGGGGACTGTGGAGCCCACCGGCCTTGCTTGTCAACTCACAGAGTGTCGTCTGGATTTTGTAACTATGGCATACTGAATGATGATCAGCTTGGCCCGATACCAACTCGGAAGCAGTGGGTATAGGTTCAAATCCTGGCCCTATAATTTTCTCAGCTTGGTGACCTCAGCTTCATTCTCCCTCCCTGAGCTCAGCATCTTCTATGTGGAGTGGGAACATGAGCACCAGCCTCAAGGGAGGCTGGGAGGTGTGGGGGGGGGGGTGTAAAGGGACAGGTTTAAATCAAGAGACACATTTCATCAGTAGCACACACTGCTGCTGGTCAACCCAGGGTTATGAGCAAGGAAGGCTTCATGGGCAACAGCAGCAGAGCCAGGCTGGGAGGGCAGCAGAGATGTGCCCAGGAGGTGGGGCAGGTACTCACGTCATTCTCCGAGGTCCCACACAGGCTGCAGGATTTGCATTCGATGCATTGCCAACGGTAGGTCCGCACAGCTGCAGTCATGTTCACGGTAAACTGTAAACACGAGGGATGTCCTGGGGACCGAGGGGCAGGGATGCAGTTAGTAAGTCATTGTACCACTGGAGGCTACTGACCCCTGGAGAAGTAATCACTTGATCCCCACCCCTGACTTAGAGGTCAAGATGAGCTTTGTGGTGGGACCCTACCCCCTAGACAGACATCTGGAAGCAGCTGGACCGCCAGCAAGCAGCCCTGTGTTGGCCACCACAGTCTCCTACTCAGCCACTATGACAACCACACTTTGCTCCCCAGAATACCATAGCAACTGCATTCCATTACCCACAGTGCTGTGGCAACCACGGTCTACCACCCACAACACTGTGGCAACTACAGTCCATTAAGCACCGCACTAGGCGGCCACATTCCAATACCCACAGCAGAGCAGCCAGCCCTCCTCTTAACCCCAACTACGTGGCAGCCGCCTTCTCCCAGCCAGGATGCTATAGCAACCGCTTCTACAACAGGGTCCCCACACCTTGCTTCCATGAAACCAAAGGCCATACCACACAAGGCACCAGCAGACAGACTGCCACTGACAATACTTGGCGGTGTTAGTCTGCTCAGCCATTCTCCCACGCCAGCACAGAGACACCCGTAGCCACTGCGCACAGGGACCACCACCCACAGCCACTGTCCACAGAGCCTGACAGCGCTGTCCACGACACCCAGCACTTACAACTACTTCCCACAGAGCCAAACACCAACAGCCCACACAGCCTGACAGCCATAACTACTGCCCACAGTGCCCAATGGCCAGTAGCCACACCGCTATCACATGGCATCTCACAGCCACACTCCACCGTTCCATAACAACCACATTCCAGTGTATTAAATTGCCAAGACAACCCATACTGTAACAACCACAACCCATTACCCACAATGCTGAAGCAACAAGTCTTACTACCCATAAGGCCTCCATGAAAAACCACATTATATTAACCACAGTTCTATCCTGCTTCCACAGCACCCAGGTGGTGCATTTCATTAATCCCATGCTTCAGTCCCCTACCCACAATGCCTCCCTCACGTCTCTCCATTCGCTGTGCCAGGAAAGCACAAAACCATGGCACCCCATACTAATCCTGCTATGCCCGATCCTGCTCAGTTTCTCACAGTCTTCAGCAGCAGGGGCAGCCACTAGTGCTAAATCACTATGCCCTGGGGACAGCCTGGATACAGCCTTCAGTCCGTTGCCTCCCATCCCCCAAATGCAGATTCTGGGGTATCCCCTCCCCCGCATCTTCCAGTAAAAATGTGGTAAGAATGTCACCTGATCGTCCACAATCTGCACAGGAGATGAGGTCCTCGGGACACCCGGTCTTCTTGGAGCCCCCCAGGCAAAAGTCACAGTAGCCGTTGGGGATGACAGTGCCGTCTGGTGCTTTCTTGGCTGAAAGACAGCGGGCAGCAGTGGGCACGGGACAGGTGGGGCACCCTAGTCAAAGACTGCTGCAGTGTCCAGGTGGAGGGAGGTGTCCCTACCTGTGTGTTTCCTCTGTGCCTCGGGGACCCAGGCCAATTCTTTGTAAAACTCTAGGGATGGGGAACAGAAAGGGACTCTTACCATAGGCAGGGTCTCATCTGTCCCCAGCCTCGGCCCCAGGGGAGGACCCTTGGCCCAGGCACTGGGAAGTAGCAAAAAAAGCTGGAGGAGGGGAATATAATTCTCACCAAAACTCAAGTCTTGGAATAACTAAATGTTCTCTTTATTTGGGTAAAAGTGTGAGAAATAGGAATAACCTTAGCAAAAGCCCAGGACATCAAGTGTGTGTACCCCTAAGTTAGCTTGCCTAGGTCAACAATTCGCAGACGGTTCTGCAAGACCTGATATGGAAACCTATTCAGGGAGACACTTTAGAAGGTTCTGGGCCTGGCCTGAGGCTGCTAAGAAGCTCAGTCTGAGGGACAGGTGAAAAACAGCTCCCTTCCCCTGTGGCTCAGCTGTCATGGCATGGAATGTATGGGTGGGTGTCAAGGACCCTGGAGGCCGCTGACCTTGCTCCTGGACCCTAGCAGAGCAGAGAAGGGAACGAGGGAGGCCCAGAAATGGAGGGGAGTCATCTATCACCCCCCACTCCAGGCTCTAATTGAAACAATAAATCAGACCCAGAAATATGCCCAGGAAGGGAGTGAGGGAGAGAGAGAGAGAGAGAAAGAGGAAGAGAGAGGAAGAGAGAGAGAGAGAGAGAGAGAGAGAGAGAGAGAGAGAGAGAGAGAGAGAGAGAGAGAGAGAGAGGGCTGTTGTCATGGCAACGTCAGAGCCAGCATCCCTATGGTCGGTGGGGGAGGGAACCGTTAGGCTGGAGATTTTCCAGAAATGTCTAATGTGCCCCATCTCCCTCTCCCTAGCCACTCCAGGGTCCATTGCCTCCACTCCACCCCTGGGCATCTCACCCACCAGCCCTGACCCTCCAACTCACGTTTATGGTTATTTTTCCGATGGAAAGGCAGGGCGTGGCGTTCAGTGTGCTCCTCCCCCTCCTCCTCAGCCAGGTGGGTGTGGGTGTAGTGGTAGCTGAGCCCTGGACGGTTTTTATACCTCTTCCCACAGACTGGAGGGTAAGTGAATGGGTAGTTGTCAGACTCCAGGGCCACCTCCTCCACCCTGGCCTCCAGGTTCACACCATCCCCTGTCCCAAAGAGCACCCTCTCCCCCGAGAACCCAGGACCAAAACAAGAGCCATAATGTGTGAGGTCACCGGATCCCACACTCCCTCACTGTTCCCCCTCTGCAGAACTCACTATCACAGACGTACGGCTTGTCTCGGTCCTCAAGGGAAGCGGTGTCCTGGCGTTTCCTAAGACCTCCAATGCCATATGCCTGGGGGGAGGAGGGTTAGAAGTAAGGGCCCAGAAAAGCAGGAAAGTCTCATCATTCCTGGGGATGTTGAGTTTGTTAGTGGTGTTGGTTGGGGTGGCGTTTGAGACAAGGTCTCATTATGTAGCCCTGGCTGGCCTGGAAGTCACCATATAGAAGCGGCTGGCCATGCAGTGATCCTCCTGTGTCTGGGTAATGGGTATGTGCTACCATGCTTTTACTGGGCTTCTTCATTTAGACTTAAACGTCAAACTGGAAAAAAAAAAAGAATTTTAACTTTTCTTTTCGGTAGTGGGTGTGGCTCAGAGACAGAGTAGGTGTCACCTGAAGACCTGGGTTCCATCCCAGCACCACACAATAGTAACTAAATCTCCAAATGAAGCCGGGCAAACCTTGCAGCTATGAGCCTCTGAACTTCTCTCAGCACAAGTATGAAAATAATTGTTTGGCTTCTGTTTGGAGACAAGATTTCTCCATGTATGGCCTGGAGCTCACAGAGATTCTCTGATGCCTCTGTCTTAGTGCTGAGATTAAAGGTGCGTCCTAACACTTTATTATTATTATTATTATTATTATTATTATTATTATTATTATTACTGGAGGTTTTTGCTTTTGCTTTTGTTTTGTTGGAGACAGGGCCCCTCTGTGTAGCCCTGACTGTCCTGGAACTCACTCTGTACAGACTGGCCACAAACTCAGAGATCCACCTGCCTCTGCCTCCTGAGGGCTGGGGTTAAGGGCACCCAACAGGAAATTGTTGGTGTTTTGGGGGGTGTGTGTGTGTTGTTTGGGTGGTTGGTTTGGTTTAGGTGTCTTAAAATTTTGTTTTTGCACAGGGTTATGCGTTTCAAAATAGTCTGGAATGCACTCGTCTCAAACTTGAGGCAATTCTCCTGCCTCAGCTCCCAGGGGCTGGCTGGGACGGGACTCCAGGTGTGGAGCACCACACTCAGCTCGGCAAATTGGAGCACAAGCCCCATTTTTTTTTTTTTTTGCAAATGTTTGTAATTCATTGAGCCTCTATTTCCTCATCCATAACAATGGGTATAAAACCCACTACTCGGACGTAAAGCTCTGGGGAGGAGGTGGTGGGGAGAAGCTTCCGGAAGATACCTTTCCTTTGGCCCTGTTCCTCCTCTTGGGAATGTCCTCCTCCAAGTCTTCTACCTCGAGATCATGCGGAAACTCCAGCAACTGCTGTTTCTGGGCCCAGTAGAAGGGAGATTGGGGGGTCAAGAAGGTGGGGGCACTGACGTGCTGCAGGTGGGGCGGGAGAGCAAGTCAGGGAGCCTTCTACGAGCAGAGGTGTTCTGGGAGAGTGGAGACGTAGGTAGGGTACCCAGAGGCCCTGTGGAGCCAGGTGTTTCAGAACAGGAAGGCCAAGTGGTGACGGGTAACGGGGTGAGAACCTGAGAACCGTCCTGCAGCCGGGGTGGGCGTTCCTACCTGACAGTCCATAACGGTCTCCTCCTCCTTCAGCTCCACTTTCTTCTCTCCTGTCTCAGCACACAGCAGAGCCTCGAGGACTGGCCCTTCTGGAAGGCCACCCTCCTTCTTCAGGGGTACCTCACAATCTGGGGATAGTCCACAGGGAAAGTGGTGTCATTTGAGGAAGCAGTGATCTCAGAGTGCCCAGTTGCAAAGTGGGGCTGGAGAGGGCATGGTCCTTGTGGCAGGGACAGGCTCTCACACACTCAGCCAACAAGGACATAAGGAAAGTGTGTCCCGACCCTGGGGAGACACAGCCACAGCCTCAGCTCTACTCACTAAAGAAGACAGGCCAGAGCGCTGAATACACCCAGAAACCCTCAGAAACAATATAGGACCTCGTAAACACTCATGTAGTGAAAGCCCAGCCAGCCCCTCAGATACACCGAAAGAAAGACATTTTAAATAGGAGTCACACAGACATGTACGTAAGACATGCAGACAGATGGTCAGACACCCCAGACCTTTGAATACAGCTGGACACAGAGAATACATACAATTAAGCCCAGGGATACTTAGAAGAATATGGCAGAGCCATGCATAAATCTGGACCCACATTAATTAGGAAGACTCAGGCAGACCCTACGATACACCTAGACTTTCGCACTCAAGTGTGCTGACACATGTACACAGAGAAACACAGGCAGTCCACTTGACAGTCTAACACACACAGGAAGATGCAGCAGCCAGCCAGGACTCCCCTACTCCTGATCCAAGCAGACCTAAACACACACACACACAGAGGAAGAATTCAGTGTCTACCTTTCCTGAATACACTGGGAAATACTAACTCCAGTCTATGAAGTAGCACATACCTCAAGAAACACCTAACACAGAAACAAGCCGAAAGTCTCCCATGGCAACTCTACATCAGGATGCCAGGATGCCTTGATGGAAGGATGGAACCCTAGATACCCCTAGACGATAAGATATACACAGACCCGCCACACACACGCAGACACATGCCTTCTGATACATACCCTCACTTAAAAACACCTAGAAAGAAACCTGCATTCTAATAACACTCAGCAACAGGGTGACACTCAACTAACTTTCCTAATCAATACAGTTCCTCATATTGTAGCGACCTTAACCAAAAAATTATCCCATTGCTACTTCATAACCGTTTATTATGCTACTGTTATGAGTTGTAATGTAAATACCTGATAGACAAGATACCCGCCACCCTTATTGGGGTCACGACCCAGTGGTTGGGAAATACTGCTAAGTCCTCCCACCAGGAAGCTCAAGTGCCCATGAAAAGAAACACAGCCAGACATGAGTGTATTCCAGTTCACTGGGGAGCAAATACAGTTAGACATGATACATGTAGACACAGATAATGTGACGTCCTCCATACACCTGCTCGGCCATGACCCACATAGCAGGTAACAGCTGGAAGCTTCGGTAACTCAAAGGAAGTAACTCAAGACAGATAGCCTGCTGTGGGAACACTCCGGGAAAAATAAAGGCTCATGTTCAGACTGGCAGCAGCGGCCGCTGAGGACCTTGACGGAGGGGCCACAGCAGGCGCAGGGGACACAAGTCCACCCACCGATCTTGTACTCGCAGGGTCGCAGTCTGGGGTCCTCCAGGATGTTGAGTCTCCGTTTCTTCCTCCAGCAGCGGGCGGGGTAAGTGTAGATCTGTCCCGGGGCCAAACCTGGAGGAGAGAGGCTGTGAGAGGGAGGTCCCGGGACGCAGACCCCCGACCCGCCCCAGCCTCGCGGCGGGTACCGGGCCCACGGTGGGTCTTCTCCATCCAGATGTAGCAGTTGTTCTGAGCCACACCGGTCTGCGAGTCGAGGAAGGGCAGGCGCAGGCTGCGCTCGGCGCACAGGCGCGCGTTGTAGCTCCGGCAATGCTCGATGGCCTCCCGATAGAAGTCCTCGCCGAGGCTGCAGGGGCGGGCGAGCGGCGGGCGGGCGGCTGTCAGCAAGGGCTGGTGCGGGGAGGCCCAGCACCCTCCCCCGGCCGCCCGTTCCCGCTGGTCCGCAAAGGGCAAGCCAGCCAGGTCCACCTTCGCCTCCCCTCTCCTCCCACCCCTCCGGACCCGGGGGCGGGGCAGGGTGCTGGCGGGGAGGCAGCTACCTGGAACTTGATTATGTCTCAGGTAAGAAGTGTGCACGGACAATATAGAAACAGACCGAAACACACCGGGACCCATCCACACATGAGCGTAGCCAAACACCCAAAACAAACAAATCGCACATGGCCACACGGGACTCACACACAAAGAGAAACATATCCCAATATTCACAAAGAAGCAAATTCTCTCTCTCTCTCTCTCTCTCTCTCTCTCTCTCTCTCTCTCTCTCTCTCTCTCTCTCTCTCTCTCTCTCTCTCTCCCTCCCTCCCTCCCTCTCTCTCTCTCTCTCTCTCTCTCTCTCTCACACACACACACACACACAATCTTGCAGATCACGAATATTCCAAGTCAGAAACAGACCATAGAACTGCCTATGCCCCTCATGTATCCAAAGAGCACAAGATAAATTATCCACAAAGACCCACAGCGTGGAAACATACTACACGCACACATCGCAACAGTCACGCAGTGTCCAAAGAGAGGGACTCTAGAAACATTTACATATGCGCTTACACATCTATCCAAAGACACTATGTCAAGCACACAATACAAAGAAATCCCCGAGATTTACACAGGTACACATACACACATTCACAGCCGGGCAAAACAGAAACCCAGATTTAAAATACATTCCCAAAGACAGGTACACGCCTTGGAAACACGGGGACAGTCAGGTCAGCCTGTGCTCACACAAAAAATTTAGACATATCCGCACACCTCCCTCCCTATCCAAAGACGCACGGCATAAATGGTGCAGTTTCACCAGACATGTGCACACACTCAGAGACCCAAATAGTCAGGTAGTGCAGAATAAAAGAAATCATATACATACCCACACATTCAGCCAGAAAACAAAAAAGCGATACACAAGTCGCACACTCCACACCCCGAGACAAAGGTAGCGTGGATTCGACTCGAGTGTACTCAGGCCCCAGCTTCCCTGAGCCATTTACCCTCCTTCAAACCCTGGCATCCCTGGGAGGGGACATGACCCCCTTCCCCTAAAAAGCCTGGGAGACCCCTCCCCCACATCCTCCACCGGTCCGGGAGCAACGCGTCGGGCATCGTTCTTGCCAGACACCCACAGTCACACACGCTCGCACCCCCGCACACGGTGACAGCCCCCTGACACCCCAGCGGCCCCACCCCCAGCGGCCACACACATACACAGACACACACACGCGCGCGCAGACCCGCCCGCGCGCACTCCCCCCCCCTCCCGCCTCGCGCCCCGCCCGCACCACCTCAGGGGGCCCGGGATGACCGTGGCCATCTTGCTCCCCGGGTCCTGCCCCCAAGCAGGTCCCTGCCGGGTCGGTCCTCCCAGCGGTCGGGCGGGCGCTGAGGCCGCCCATCCATTCATTCCCGGGGGGCGGGAACACGCGGATCTCAGCCAATCGGGACGGCTGGGCGGGCCGCCCGGGCCATGCCGGGAGTGGTAGTCCCCGGCGGGTTGTCGGACCCGGGAGGGGTGGGGGTGGAGAGGGAGGATCTCGCAGTCGTTCCTACACGCTCACTCACACGCACTCCCCGTCCCCACGTGCACAGACGCATGCACGCACACACGCGCACAGGGCAGCTTACACACAGCCGCACTACGCTCGCAAGACTCCCACACACCCCACTCGCTCACGCCCAGCCGCAGGCGCGCAGACCTCGCAAGGTGCCCACCCAGCGGTGTCACCAGCATGCCCGCGTAGACGCCACCTCTCCCACCCAGGCTCTCCAAATTCCAGAGAACCCATCGTGTCCCGGGGCTGACCCTCGTGGTCACCGCGGTCCACTCCTCCGCGGGACGACAGGACCGCTATTATTCTTCCTGGGCTCAAATACTCACTGATAGGACTTGGGGCACTTGGCTTAACCTTTCTGGGCCTGTTTCCTCCTTTAAAAAATAGTTATAATACCTCAACGGGTTGAAGATTAGATGAGTAACAGGGTAAGTGGCTGTTTTGATGACAGAATCTTGCTGTTCAGCCCAAACTGGCCTCAAACTACAGTTCTTTCCTGTCTCTGCCTCTCAAAGGTGCTGACACCACACCATTTGCTGTAAAGTGTTTTCAAAGATACATAGCAAGACTTGGGGTTTCGTTCTGGTAAAATTTGGGAGCCCATGGGTTCAATCGCAGTCCCAAATGAAGAAATAGTACCTGGCAGGTACTAATCCATTTATTCCACAGAGAAGATATCTACAAAGAGAATCTGATATGCACCAAGGCATAAAGAGGTGATGCTGTTATTAGAAAAGAATAATGCCTGCCTTAGTAGGCGTCCAGCAAATATATGAATATTTAACATATTAAATGAATATATGAATACTAAATGCTCACCATGTGCTTCCTTAACACAGCCCTCTCCAGACTAAACTATTATTATTCTTATTTTCCAGATGAGGACTTTGAGATCTTGAGGAGAAACCTTACCTGTTCACTGCCCCTGACTGCTGTCTGAAGGTAGTCCTGAAGAATTCATTCACCTAATCATCCACCGCAGCCTTGCTTCCTTTACACTACATACACTGTCACCTACAGACTCCTACCCTAACAGAGCCCCAGAGAATGAGCTGACCTCCTGAGTCACACACACACACACACACACACACACACACACACACACACACACACAATCTCAACCCCACCACTCTAGGGAATAATTTAGCATTCTGATTTGAAAGGCTGCATAAATTACCATATCAAGTGTTAAAACAAATACAGCCTTGTCCAGCAGGGGGTGTTCCACCCCGTCCATGGAACACTCAAGATTCCCTGAACTATAGGGCACCTCCAGACTTTACTCCCTTCCACAAAGGTCCCCATCACCCATCCATCTAAGTCATCCAAGGCCTTAACCCATCCCTTTCCCAGCATAGGTAGGGCATCTGATTCACTTCCTGCCCAGAATTAAATAAAGGATGCTAGCACACATCCTCCACTTAGCCTCCTCACCAGACCCCAGTGATGTCCACCCCACCTTGCCATGATATGCCTGCCCTGTCCTTCAGCTCAGAGAGTCCCTGTCACCTTTCTCTCAGCTCCACCATCCACCAGATCCCAGCACACCCTCCCCAGCCTGTTCCACACCTCTGCCTTTGCCCTGCCTTCACACTTCTGCCCCAGGTCAGGTCCTCACTTGAGTATAGTAGGTGTCCTGGCACCTCAGAAGAAAGTCCCTGCTGCCGCTGGGAAAGGGCCTGGCTCTTTTTTCCTTGCCCATCACCATTAAAAACTCTTTTTGACACACTCTCATCAGAACTTGGCCTCTCAGGCTTCTCGGTTGCCTGAGCAACGCTCCTGTCCCAGAGTCCAGTGCCCTGTGTTGTAATATTAATCACCATCTACGCTCACAGCAATAGTCAATACTTCGGGTCAGGCTCAGGCTCACCTTTCTAGTAGGTCCTGAGGCTCAGATACATAAACTTAAGATTCAGAGAGCTGAGACGGAAAGATTGCTGGAGTCTGAGGACAGCCCGTGCTAGGGAGTTTTTGAGTCTGCCTGAGAAACAACGCAACACAAAACCAGACAACCCGGGCATGGTGACACACACCTAAAAGCCGGAGCCCCGCTAAGAGCATATCTGTAACTAACTCACCAACCTCTAGGAGCCTCACTGCTGCCCCCATGAGGTGACACAGACAGTTATATGGCCCAACCCACACGCGGGAACATTGAGGCCCCAGCAAGAATGGCTTCAAGCCAAGTGTGAATTCAGTACTAAAGCTGCTGCCAATGGGCTCTCCTTCCCGAAGGGATTTGGCTCTAACCCTCGCTGGCCAGTAGCTCACTCTATGAACCAGGCTGGCTGAGATCCACCTGTGTCTGCCTCCCGAGCGCTGGGATTAAAGGCGTGTGCCACCACGACCTGTAACTCTGGCATTCCTTTGAAACAGTTTGCCCCCACTTCCAGCCCGATGCGCCCTTTGGAAGGTAACCAGAAGAGCCAATGTCCTCTGACTGCAGAGTGTACACCAAACACTTCCTCCAACGTGTCTGCAGACCCACCAGCCCAGATTAGAACTCCAGTATACACCGATTTCAGGATGTCCCTCCAAAGATAGAGACCTCCGTGTGCGTGACTTGGAATCAGCGGGAAGCATATGATGTTACCACCATTGCCCTCCCCCTCACACTGACCCAGGCACCAGACGGTCTCCCTTGTAGGTAGGTGCGTGCCTGTAAATCCCTACCCCCTTAATTCTCACCACCACCACCCCCAACCCAGAAACCAAAAGCAACTGAGAAGGGGTTTTGGTTCAAACAACCTTTCTGTAAGTGGATGGGGTGGGGGGCGCATGCCCCCCGGTCACCCCAACGCTCCAGGCTCAAGGTCAAGTCTATAAACGCAGGGGGTGGGGAAAGGGGGAGGTACCCCCGGCCCCTTTGTGCGGTGTGGCGGGCGCTCGCCCTCCGCCTCCTCCGCCCGGTCGGGAGCGGGGAGGGGGGAGGGGAGTGCCGCTCTCCTGCAGGGAAAGAGGGCGGGAGCGGCCACGCTCCTGTCACTGGTAGCCCGCTGTCACCGCCAGGGAAAGGAGGGGTGGGGGGGTGGAGAGTACTGGGACCGGGGCGGGGGGGGGGGGGGAGGTTGTCCAGGATCCCAGGAAGGTCGGAGAGAGGGAGATATAAAAAGGAGAAGGCGGCATCGGGTGGCAAAGAGCGACGGGGAGGGGCTAGCCTCCGACCCAGGCGTCTGGGTTCCCAGTCACCGGGCCCAGCAGGAGGCCAGCACTCATAGGAGAGTAGCGACAGGCCGAAAGGGAGGGAATTCCTGGAGAGGGAGGCGCTCCCAGCACCGGCTCCCCAGGCACCGGTCCTCCAGGGGATGGATAGGAGGTGCTCGCGTTAGATGGGTATGGGCGGGGAGAAGGAGGGGTGCCGCGGTCCGAGCCGACCGAGACGTCGAGACTTGTAGGTCTTGCAGACCCGGGAGCAAAGAGAGGAAATAGCAAAGACTCAAACGGGGATGGTCTCAGCTCCCACTCTGCAGCCGCGGGGCTCCGGGAGAAAGCCCCGACAAGAGGATGATGCTTTGATGAGGGGGAATGGGTGGTGAGATGTGAGAGGATCCGGGTCCGTGCTTAGAGGTTGGTACCTCCCACCCGCCCGGGGCAATCGTGCACCTCCTCCCAAGACGCCGAGGAGAAGAAGAGATGGAGTAGGCGAGCGAAGCCCCTACCCCCACTCTGGGTGGGGACACGGCCTCCGCCACCCCCTAGCCCGCGCCACATTCCTTCACTGACAGCGACAAAGAAGAGGAGCCCTGGCGACCCAGAAGGGCTCCCGTACATAACCCCAGGGGGCGACAGGGGGTGGAAGGCTCGCAGGGCAGTGAGGGCGCACGGGGGGTCCCCGAGTACCATCCAAACCATCCACGCGCTGCGTCCCCCACCCCAGCCCCGGGGAGTGCCGGGGGAGGGCCATCTCCTCGGGGAAGGGGTCCGGACTTGGGGAGGGGACACTCACGACTTGAGTGGGTTCTGAATGGCGGTGGCCATGGCCCGCTCGGCTGGGCCGCCTCCGGCCCGGGGCGCCGCTGCCGCCGCGCGCGGGCCCAGCCCGGCCTGCGCCGCCCGCTCTGCCGCCCAGCGCGCTACGATTTCATTCATTCTTGGGGCTGCGGCGCGAGCGAAGCGGGGCGGGCCGGGGGCGGGGCTCAGCCAATCCTCGCGCCTCCCGGCGAACGACGGGACCTGGAGTCTAGGGGCCCTTGGCGGCGCCCGAGGGCGCCCCTGCAGGGACTACACGTCCCAGGGGCCGTTGGGAGGATGGCGCACCCATCCGTTGCTAGGGATACAGGGCGGGGCTGGGCATCCCTCCAGAGCATCCTTCCTTCTTATGAGGATGCTTGGTTCCCAGCTGAGGCTTCTTCCACCATCTAGCCCTGTACCACCCCCCCCAAGGGATGTGGATGACCCATAGGATGTGTATTTTTTTTTCTTCTATGCCTGCTTGTCTGAGTGGCTCTAACCTGTAAAGCTGTCCTGGAACAGAAGGGTTTGATCAATGTCTTTGTTCACTGACTGTCTATGGGCAGCACTCTCCTAGGCGCATCCTCTCCTGGCCTCTATGGACACCAGACACGCAAAAGGTGTATACACACACACACACACACATACACACACACACACACACACACACACACACACACACACACACGAAAGCAAACACTAATACAGAGAAAATAAATGAATCTAAATCTTAAAAACGAAAAGTACCCTAAGTGAATGACCATTGAGACAAGCTTGAGATGAGCAAGGACCCATCTGAATGGTAGAAGGTCTTGTAGACCACTGTGAAGAAAGCAGATTGTGTTCCAAGTGACAGTCATCTCCCCAGCTCTTAGAGCATACCGCGCCCATCAGCAAAACTGGTCATCCCAAGCTCTCAGACAACAGTTAACAAGGGTGTCCGTCCATCGTGTGGGCCCTGGGGATAGAACTTGGGGCTTTAGAATTGGCTTGCTATCCTGATACTCACACTTTTAATAAAAACATTTTGATTTAATTTTTACAATTTATGGTGCTTGTGAGAGGGCCAGAGGACACCTAACCTACCAGAAGAGGGTCTCTCCTGCCACGTGAGTCCCAGAGATAGAACTCAAGTCATCGGGCTTGGTAAAGAAAGGTTTTACCCATTAAGCCATCTCTCTCTGGTCCTTGTTTTTACCTTTTATGTGAGACAGGGTCTTGTCTCGTTTCACTAAGCTGACCAGGCTGGTTTTAAACTCACACTGTAGCCTAAGCAGGCTTTGAATTCATTATTTATCTCTTGTGCCTGCTACAATTACAGGTCTGTGCTACCAGGCCCAGATTGGCTCAGTATTCATTTTTCTTCTGAGCATTCATCAGACCTGTTATATTACATACATGTAATCTTTTAGGTTACTGTCGGCCTCCACTCATTAGAATGCTGGTTCTCAGGGTCGGAGGTAGCACATGCCTCCCAGCACTCAGGAAACAAAAACAGGAAATCTCTGAGTTCAAGGCCAGCCTGTCTATACAGCAAGTTTCGGGACAGCCAGAGCTTCACAGAGAAACCTTGTCTCAAAACAAAACAAAATCTAGTTCTCCTAAGGGTTTGTTCCCCATTCATAGCTGTGTCCTTACTGCCTGAATGAATGAATAAAATTCCCAGTTGGTCCCCTACTCTACTGCCCTCTGCCCTGTGCATCTCTGAGGCACAAACCCAGCATCCAGCAGGCAGAAGTAAGGTAGCCAGCCACATACGTGGGGCAGCCTGAGATGGGGGCAAGTTGGGGGCTGCTGTATTAGGGATGTCGCCCAGTGGAGAGTCCCAGGCAGAGAGAAGGGGAAGATTAATAGGCAGCTCTCAGGATGCTGAGGCAGGAGGATCAGGAATTCAAGGCCTGCTTTAGCAGCATAGCAAGTTGGTGGGGAGCAGAATATGAATAGGTATTTTTACTTATCCCCCAGAGTATTATGGGATAAGAGCTCCTGACCCAGCTGCCTGTAAGTGATGTGTTTCTAGCTGTCCTGTGTGTGAATACTTTTCATCCTGATCACTGGGGACCGTCTCTATGTTCTGATGTTTTTCATCCTTGATGCCTGATCATTTGGCCACTCAAGAGCTGGGGACCAATTCTATTATTATAATTTTGTCATCTTGGTTTTAAGACAGGGTTTCTGTGTGTAGTTCTGGCTGTTCTGGAACTCACTGTGTAGATCAGCTGCCTCGAACTCAGGGATCTGCCTGACTCTGACCCTCACTCAAGGTGTTTTAAACACTTGGTCATTTTTCTTCCACCAGGAATCGAAAGGACTGGCCACCAGAGGGCACTGTGGCTCAGTCTTTGTCTGGCAGAGCCGATTCTGGTGTCTGGCAGAGCCACATCCCAAATCTTGGGTCAGCCAGGGAGACACAAACTCAATTCTGAACCTCTGACCCTACTCAGGGCCCGAGTGCTGAGTGTGCTCGCCACCCCAGCATCACAGGCTTCTCTGAGTTAGGCCCAAATCTCTTTCAGGAAACCTTGATGGAATGTGTCAAGAGTAAATGATGTCCTGAGTGATTGTATGTAGTTGGACATAGGCACAGCCACATCAAGACCCCCCTCATCCAATCCCTCAGACCAGTGGGAGTGGTAAAGCCTCTTCCCCAAGTCTGAGGCTCTGAGGAGCAGCAAAACCTTCCATTGCTTCAAGTACAAGTATTGACAGTGTATGTAAAACTAGCAGCTGTAACTTATTCCTCTCCGTGACTGCAACACGAGACAGCAGCCCACAGAGACCTCCACTGACAAGGGCTAACCCATCTCCTTTGCTGGGGTTCTGACCTGTTGAGTACTAAGGATCCTCCATTAAGACGAGCGCAGCCCACCTCGGCCGCCCCAGCTTTTCTTAATGTGTGCCCTCTGTGTGTGTGACCTTTCTGTACATGTATCTATCCATCTGCCCTTTCTTAATTCTCTCACTGTGTTAGTCTGGCCACGTCCCAGCCAGACTGTGGCAACATAGCAATTTGGAAGCCAGAATATATATATTGCCCATTCACATCTGCAGAGACTCCAGTTCCTTCTACATGACTTAGGTCTAAGGGCTGCTGGTTGCTGGGACTGTTAGGCTGCCTGCTTTGCAGCATGGGCAGGGTTTATGCATAGAGAATTTGGGGAGTATAAAGCAGCAAGTTTTTTGGTCTGTGGCCAGTGTAGGTGGAGAGAGGGAGGTACCATGCCCTAGGCTAGGACACCTGGGCTGGGAGTCCACTTGAGAGAGACCATGTTGAACAGCTTTGAGCATGTTCCAGATATGGCTGCAGGACGTAGTCTGGAGGCCACAGGCAGATAAGAGAGACAGCTGGGAGCTGAGGCTGCTTTTGGTGGGCAGAGGAAGTTCAGAGGACTGGCAAGACCAGCATACCTCAAATGGGTATCTGGAGAAAAGAGAAATCCTGACCGGGTAGGGAGGAGCAGCTCGAAGGTACAGCACCATCATAGCATGGCGCTAGGTTCCAGTCTAGCACCATGGAGACCCTATGTAGATGGAGAGTAGGACATGTGAACCCCATGGATGGATAGGGTAGAAGAGACAGCTGTGCTTCCTTCCAAACTGCATGCCAGCCTGGGCTACATAATGAGACCACATCTCAAGCATGGTGGCTCACAACTTCAACCCCTAGCACTTAAGAGGCTAAGGCTGCCAAGTGGTGGTGGCACACGCCTTTAATCCCAGCACTAGGGGAGGCAGAGGCAGGTGGAGCTCTAAGTTCAGGCCAGCCTGGTCTACAGAGAGAGTTCCAGGACAGCCAAAACTGTGCAGAGAAACCCTGCCTTGAAAAAAATAAAACAAACAAAAGGCAGGTTCAAGTTCAAGAAGACCAGCCTGAACTACTCAGTGAATTTCAGAACAGCCTGCAGTTAAAGCATGGATGCTAACTTCAATGAATTAATTCACTGTTTAGGAGGACAGCCTGGCTGGAAGGAGCAGGACACTGGGACAGGCCCACACAGAGTGTCTTGTCCGGGGCCCTTTCCCATCTTCAGGAGCACCAGGAGGGGTATAGCCTCCTCTGGGTCATCCACGCCTCCCCCAGCCCCAGATTGCCTACCTTACCTCAGGCCCAAAGAAATAGAAAGCAGAACGAGCTGAGCTTGAACTGAAACTGGAAGCTGAGTCAAAATAAATCCCCACTTTCTTTCTTTCAAACCCAGGGTCTGGAATATGCTAGACTAGGCACTTGATTTTCAGACTCTGGTCATACCTCAGGCTGGAGTTGAACCTGAGATCTTGTCCCAGCCTCCAGAGTTCTGGCACCGATCCACACCTGGCTTTGGAATACACATTGTTTTAAAACTAACTCCCACAGCTAAGCAAGCTGCTGCATACAAGTAATTTCTGCACTCGGGGTGAACGCAGGAGAATTGGGAGTTCAGAGTCATCCTCTGCTAAATAGGACGTCTGAAGCCAGTCTGGCAATATGAGACCCAGATAAGAAAGAACGATCGGTGGGTGAACAGGAACAGAGGGAGAGAGTCTGGGAAAGGACCAAATAGCCAGGAGACTTCTTCTGCCTGGCTGCAGTTAAGCAGATACAGCCACTAGGGGGCACTGTTAGCAAACAACTTCTAACTGGCGCTATGGGAGACTCTCCCATAGTCATGGAAGTTTGGTGGCATACTAAATTTTGTGGAAGAAACTGATCAGGTTAATTCTAACAGCAATTGTTCCTTGGTAGTGGTGACAAGAAATCACAGTGGCAGGTCCTACGAGGCAAGAAGCCAGGGTATGTGGATGACTCCACTAAGGGAGGTGACCAGAACAGGTGAGGGGGCAAAAAATTTTATTTTGAGACAGGGTTTCTCTGTGTCATCCTGAATTTCTCTCTGTAGACCAGGCTGGCCTCGAACTCAGAGATCCACCTGCCTCCCAAGTGCTGAGATTTAAAAAAAATACTTTATTTGTAAAATATATATTTGGGGGCTGGAGAGTTGATTCAGACATTAAGAGCACTGGTTGCTCTTCCAGAGGACCCGGGTTCCATTCCCAGCAACCACATGACAGCTCACAACCATCGCAACTCCAGTTCCAGGGGATCTGACAGCCTCTCCTGAGGCTCTTGGGCGCCAGGCACACACGTGGCACAAAGACATACATGCAGGCAAAACATTCCTGCATCGAAATAAAATGTTTTTAAAAGACAGATCATCCGATCGACATAGCAAAGAAAGAATAAGAGACTGCTACTGTCAAAAGCTGACTTTTTGAAAAATATTTATCTGGGAGAGGGTGGATGTGTCGGTCCGAGGACAACCCATAGAAGTGTATGTGGATCCTCAGGATAGGACTTGGGCTGTCATACTTGCTGAGAGATGTCACTGAGCCAAATTGCCAGCCGTAGAAATGTATTTTTACCAAAATTGAGGCAAGACAATTTTGGAGGAAAGGGGGAAGACAGAGTGGGTGGAGACTGGAAGATGAAGGTGACAAATTGTGGGAGGTGAGTCCACAGGTGGGCTTGTGCCTCAGTGAGGAGAGAGGATGGTGAATTAGGTCATCAGTCGACCTCAGGGATATCACACCATACGACATGGGATGCAGAGTTCTCATGGAGCGTTTTCCTGGTTGGGGCGATTGGCCCCTTTCCACTTATGTTCACACACCTTCTCCCTTATGGAAACCTCACAGTCCTTGGGGATCCATATCATTTTAATCATCTCTATTCCCAGATGCAGGTGTGGAGAGTCTGTAAGGTCACAGAGCTTCTTAAGACCACACAGCCAAGACACAGCATGGTTGGCATCTGAACTCAGGCTTAAGTTTTTGGTTTGGTGTAGCACCGGGGTTAGAATCCAAGACATGACATGTGCTAGACAAATGATCACCTCCCAGAACATCCTCAAACTACACATCCTTTTAAAAATGTACTCATGTCCATGTGTTTTACCTGTATGTGTGATACCTGGTGCTCATGGAGGCCGGAAAAAGGTCTCCTGGATCGTTTCAGGTTGTGAGCTACCGTGTGGATGCTGGGAATTGAACCGGAGTCCTCTGGAAGAGCAGCCAGTGCCCTTAGCTGCTGACCCATCTCCCCAATACCCATTCTTTTTTGAGACAAAGTCTCATTGTGTAGGTCTAGCAAGCCTGGAACTCCCCATGTAGACCAGGATGGCCTCAAACTCCTGCATCACATAAGGGGGTCAAAGGGGATACTTTTCTTCTATTGTGTAGGTCCCAGGGACTGGATTCAAGGACTCAGGTTGAGCAGCAAGTGCCTTTACCCACTGAGTCATCATGGCGGTTTTCATTTTTACTTACAGAACTCAGCCTATAGCTCAATCCTGCCTCTGCCTCCAAATACTACATTATCCTCTGCTTAGACTTTTGTTTCTCGATTCAGGATTTCTCTGTGTAGTCCTGCCTGTCCTGGAACTCACTCTGTAGGCCAAGCTGGCCTTGACCTCACAGAGATCCGCTTGCCTCTGCCCCCAGCACCACCATGCCCCTGGCCGTGTGACTTTTAGCAGATAATACTGGTGATCTGTGAAGTTCTTGTTTCCTATGGGAAACTGAGAAATCCAACACTGTGAACACCCAGGGCTTGAACCTGGGGTTTGTCACCTTCACGACCATGAGGAACCAAAAACAGGTTCTGTAAAAGGGAAGTGGGGGGTGAGCCAGCTAGCCAGCTCACGAAGTGTTCTGGGAGAGCAGCCCAGGTGATGGGAGCTGCAGGAGATACCCCATCCCCCACTGCATCCTAGGCACTGATGGAAGACAGCGTGGGCCAGCAGCATGACCAGACAGCCTGGGTGTCCCAGATGCTAGCTCTTCTTTCCTTACTTATCTATGACTCAGATCCCCCAGGACAGAGCCCTGATCCTGGAGAGGCAGCTGGGTGCCGTGTGGTGTGGGGTGGGCGATCTCACTAGCAAGACGAGTGGTTTTCCTAGACATCCCAACTTTGGGATCATGGCCTCAGCAGTGGCAGCCATCCTTCTCATCACAGACAGACTAGTGTTAATTAGCCACTAACCGCTTCTGAGAGCCTTCAGGATACCCTATAACTTAGTACCAGAAAGGCACCAATAATCCCTGAGCAGTAAACTTCCCTGAGTAGCTCTAGGGACATAATAGTATTACCCCCAACAGGGACCACTCTGCTTCTAAGTTCAGTCTGCAGATATGGTTGAAACAGCCCTGATGCTGCTTCTTCCAGGAAGCCCTCCAGATTTCTTTCTTTTAGCATTGGCTGGGGATGGAACCAGAATCTTGTTTATGCTAAGTAGGTGCTCTACTACTGAACCATACCCCTAACCCCTGACTGGTGGTTTCTAGGCAAGTCCTCCATTGTCCTGCTGTTCGGCTTCTCCGCCCCAAGGGCCAATGGCTCCCATCCTCACCCATCACTCAGGCCCTTCCCTCCCACTATAATGCCATTTACTGTTGGCCTGTGGCTTCAACTCCAACAGCCACACTAACATTCTCCACGGACTGACTAATGGCCTCCTGGCTGTGTGAGGCCCTATGGGAGACAACAGGGGTCACAATAGGTGGTGCCCATCTCCACGTCTCCTGTGGCCCAGAGATCTGGCCAGGCCCTCCCTGTAGGAACTGGGACTGAGTCCATTTGGGGGGAGGTAGGGACAGGATGTATGTGAGTCTCCAGGACGCCTCGGGGTCAGCGGGGTATGTTCTCAGGCTCTGTGGCCAGAAGGAATGCTTCTCCATCTGTCGGGGCCAGCTGTGCTTGGGAACTGAGGGCAGAGGCTGCAGAAAATGGCCAGCAGCGGGGAGAGGACACGCCAGACACGGAGGCAGTTCAGAACCATTAAATACAACTTAGAGACAATCTGGGCTTTGGGGGTAGAATACAGAGGGAGTCCAACAGTCAGGGTGGGGCGGTGTGGGCCCGGTCCTGGCGGGGGCTCAGGCTGGGGTCATCCGAGTGACTGGCCTGTGGGAAGCCCGGCTGTTTGTGAAGGCCCCGAAGCTTGGCCAGCAGCTCCTGGATGAAGTCCTGAGGACAGAGTGGGGGGTTCTGAGAACAGAGCCAGAGACAGGCCTCCCACCCCATGCCAGCACCTCATCAAGCATCAGTTTATTCAAAGCAGGAATTGGAGCCAAGCAAGTAGGGAAGAGAAGGAGGCTTAGGCTGGGGGCGGGGGTGGGGGTGGGGGGGCAAACAGAAAGATGGGGGGGTGTGTGCAATTACTGCGTAGGCCAGGAATTGAATCTGAGGCAGGAGAATTGTTATGAATTTACATGCTGAGACCCTATTTCAAGAAAAAGGGGCAGCGGGGATGGGGGGGTGTGGAAAGAGGGCTGTTCGATGGCTAAAAACACTGTTGCTCTTCCAGGGGACCCTGGTTTAGTTCCCAGCACCCACGTGGTGGCTTAGAATCATCTATAACCCCTGGAACTGGGGATCCAACACCCTTTTCCAGTCTCCATGGGCACCAGATGTGCCCAATCTAAGACCCAGACCCGAGAGAACTCTAGTCAGACACCGGCTCAAATAGAAGATGTTTCTCATGTTGAAAAACAGCCCCCAGAGACCAGGTCTGAGCCAGTTCCAGGCCGGCTGACAGGCGGTGACGTTTGTCCCTCAGGCAGCTAAGAGCAGAGTGAAGAACCATAAATATTTTCCCTTTTAAAGCAGGGAAGGAAGTAGGTGTGGTTGCATTGCCCAGCTCCAGAACCTGCAGGATGGGGGGGGCCCCCAAGAGGTAGATGGGAACCCCAGGATGGCAGAGACAGTCACAGGGAAGAGAGATGAAGAGCAGTTGAACCACCCAGACAACCAGGACAAGCAAGGGGCAGGGGCAGGCACCAACCATATGGGAAGAAACAGGAGCCGCTGGGGGGGGGGGGGGGGTGAGGGGTGGGGGCGGGGTCTGAGACAGCTGCCCGCGGAGCCGGTGGCAGATGGGAGGGGGAGACAAAGATGACAAAGAACAGGACAGAGATGGAGTTCCCTGGACCTGCCTCCTCCTCCCCCGTAAAAGCGAGGAGACCAATCCTGTAAGGAGAGAAACTCACCTCCGTGGGATTCGTGCAGGACTCCAAGAGTCCCTATGGGGGGAGGGGAGGGGAAGAAACGAATAAATAAGTAAATAAATAAGACTAGCTGTGTGACCCGGAGCAAATAATTCAACCTCTCTGAGCCTCGTTTTCCATACGGTGGTAAACGTGTCTCGTTTATAGTGTTTTGCAGAGGATTTAGTGTCTGGCGTAGGAAGTGTTTAATAAACATGTCAACTTGGGTTATACTGTTTAGGGCCCTGCAAAATGTTGGCCTGGGAGGGGGGGAGGGGGAGAAGGGGGAGACACGTTCTCCTTTCTCCCCACCTACCTGGATCTTCCTGCTTCTCTCGTCTTCGCTCTCCAATTCCAACAGTTCATCGATGTTGACTTCATCTGGCATATCTGACTCCTAAGGCCGGGGAGAGCAGGCTGGTCAGAGCCCATGTCTTCCCTGTGGTGTGCGCCCCCCCCCCCCCACCGCCTTTTGTCCGGGGCTTTGGAGTCACTGCCAGCAGTAATGTGGCAGGCAGGGACAGCACCAGCGAGTCGGACATCTGGGTGTTAGGGGGTGGGGTGGGGGTGACAGATGGGTGGAAGGAGGCTCAGGCTCTGGTACCAGCCCGACGGCTGCACCCTTGGCTCGGCCCTGGGGACCTTGGGGCTGGCACAGGGCTCTCTCCTTGGCTGCGGTTCCTACTCAGCAAAGCAGGCCCAGTCGAGTCTCGGAATGTTAGATTGTGGGATTCAGGTTTGCTTCTGCCCTTTCAAGGGAAAGTCTTAGCCCTGGGTGTGGGGGAGGGGAGTCTGCTGGGGCGGGCCCCTTCCCCTGGGGACTAGTAGGGTTTCTGGGCTTGGGGCCAGCCGGGCCTTCCTGGGCCACACTACAGGCTGATGGGTCAGCAGACTGACCACCTAGGCTCTGGGCTGGGAACAACAAAGGTCTCTGAGGGAAGGTGCTCATGGCACAGCATAGTGGTACAAAAAATATCTGGTCATGATGGGACCGAGACTCAGCTGTCCTGGGCCAGAGGCCCCGAGCCTAAGCCTCTGGTTTCCTAGCCTAAAGTCCTGTTGCCTGGCTGGAGAGGGAGGATGCTGTCCTATGTGGGAGATGAGACCTCTGGCATCTGTGTGTGCTGGGCCATAGACTGAGGGGCCTCATGAAGGTGGCTTTGTTCAGAGGCCGGCATGATCTGAATGAATGTATCCAGTGTGGCTGCTGCTCAGGTTAGCTGTAGCGAACATCTTTATCTATTATATATATATATATATATATATGTATATGTATATGTATATATGTATATATTTTTTTAATTAGGGGCTAGGTATCCTTGGCTTGCCTTGAACTCACAGAGATGTGCCACCACGCCAGGATTTGTTTTGGTTTTGGACGTTTTTGACAGGGTCTCTCTTTATCTAAGTCTGGCCTTGAACTCCTAAACTCTGCCTTCACCTCCCAAGTGCTGCGCTCACAGGCATTAGCCACGATGCCCAGCATGATTTCTAAGGGCCTTAATTCCAGAGGCACCTTTGGCAGGCAGCTCCAGTTTCGCAGCTATAACGTCCACAGATGTGTGTGTCTACAGGGCTGTAACATCCTTGGGTTAGTAGGCAGCTACTCTTTGTCCTCGGCAGATAACGGATGGTCCAATGTAACTCGATTCACTTCGTGTCCCAGGATAGTTATCGGAGCTCGGAGCACTACAGCCTAAACTGATATACATCTTTGTACAGCTGTAACTCTTCACTTGGCACCCGGGGCCATTGTGTGGGGTGTGCATGTTATGATGTCCATGACAGGCCACCCTGTCCCTTAAGTTGAGCTATCTGTGTTCCTCCTGTAAGCTTGTGTGTGGCTGTGACTTCCGTCATCTGGGTATGCTGTTGCTTCCTCTGTTGGGAGTCTCGGCTGTCCTATCTGAACTGTCACTCATGTCTATGTTTGGCTTAAGCTAAGCTCATCCCTTCTGCCTCTGGGCTCTCTTCAATACATTGGCTCTGCCCCCCCCCCCCCCCGATTCTTTCTCATCCCATATATATGAATATATATCTTCCCAGGTGTTTGGACACACACATGTCTGAAAGACCTGAGTACATCTCTGTGTGTCCTCAAGCTGGATGCCCCTGAGCACAGACAGAGACCAGGGCCTCAGGCCATGTGTCCTAGCAAAGGTCGCTGCTGGTGCACCAGGGAGCATGTACCAGGGTCACCGAGGTCGCGAAGTCTCCGCTCGAGGGCTAGAGTCTCAGGACACCTCCGTCCCCCAGCCCCGGTCCCTGTGGGTCTCACCCTGCCGCGGTACAGCTCCTCCAAGCGTCCGTCGATCCACTTCTCCACGTCCAGCCTCCGCTGCAGCTCCCGCCGGTCGTACTTGACGGTGACTCTCGCGTGCCGCTTCTGCAGCCCACTGGGGCTGCCCCCGGGGTCCCGGGCCCGCGATGGGGATTGAAGCTTGCTCAGCACGCGCTTGCCCAGCCGCTGAGCTGCCATCGCGCCCGCCGCCCCGCGTCCCCACTTGGGAGTCTAGCCTTGCGCTCCGGGCTCTTACGGGCAAGGGCGTGGCCTCCGGGGGCGGGGACTCGCGCTCTGGGACCCGCCCCCTTTCCGGCTGTCCGGCCTCAGTTTCCCTTGCTGCAGAGGAGAGCAGGCTAAAAGGCAGGCTTCAAGCCAGGGTCCTGCGGGATGCAGATGGGGGGTGGGGGGTGAGGGGCAGAACACTCAGTTCAGAGCCCTCCCGGGTGCACCGGGCGGGGTCCTGGGACACGCTCTGGGGGGGGGGGGGTCGGTCCTGTGCGCCCTCTGGCGGCAGCGAGAGGTGCTGCCGGGGCTCTGGGGCTTCTCCAGTAGCTTCTTTTTAAGCCAAGAGGGTCTCAATTAGCCAGGTATGGCCTTGAACTTCTAAACCTCCTGCCTCTACTTCCGAAGTACTTCAGATTGAGCCGCCACACCCAACTCCTTTTCTTTTCTTTTTTTGTTTTATTGTTTGTTTTCTAGAAGCTGATCAGAAACTGACCCTGGGACCTCAGTAATGTTGAAATCAAGTGCTTTGCCTCCCTCTGAGCTGGGCCTCGCCCTTGAACCATAATTTAGTTTAACTCACTTATTCATTCACTCACGTACCCACCCATTTATCCATTCATTTATGTGTCACTTGCTCCAGCACTGGATTTAATGAATAGAGTGATGTCAATTGCCTGTAACCCTGATGTGTAGGGGGTGGAGGCAAGAGGTTCAGGAATTCAAGGTGAACAACCGCTACATAGTTTTCCAGTTCCGGGACAGGCTGAGATGCAGACCCTGCCTTAAAACAAATAAATAGAGCCTGGAAGGGAGGGGTGGCTCCATTGGTAAAAAGGGTTTGGTGCTATGCCTAAGGACCTGATTCTATCTCAACTGCTGCACCTTATCCTCAGACCTCAAGTGTACCACAGCATCAGTATTTTTTAAAAATCAGGTATGATGAATCTCAGCACCGGAGGTGGAGTGGCAAAGACAGTACTTGAGAGGCTGGGGCAGGAACATAGATGAAGGTTCAAGGTAAATGCAGGCTACATAACGAGAATTATCTCAGAAAAACGGGTTGGGGCGGGGGTAGGGGGTGGGGGTAGGGATGGGGAGTGAGGTGGGGTGGAAGAGGAGATGGCTCAGTAGTTAGAGCATTGGCTGCTTTTGCAGGGGATCTGGATTCAATTCCCAGCACCCCCACATGGTGGCTCACAATCACCTCTAACTCTAGTTACTGGGAACTTAATGCCCTCTTCTGGTGTCTGTGGGCATGTGGTGCTCAGGCATAGATAGATAGGTGGGTGGATGGATGAATGGGTGGATGGATGGATGGATGGATAGATAGATAGATAGATAGATAGATAGATAGATAGATAGATAGATAGGTGTTAAAGACCTATCCGCTGCTTCTGAAGCTTGCAGTATTTGTTCCGTGTCCTTTTTTACCCTTAAGTTATGGAGAGAGGCTGACTCCCGGACCCTTTCTCCATGGCCAGTTCTCAGGTTCTCTTGGTTTATTCCATCCGAACCCCAAATGCTCCGTAACCCTGTTTGCAGGGTATTTCTCTTTTTTCTTTCTTTTGCTTGGCAGAGTCTCATGAAGCACAGGTTGGCCTGAGTTTGATGTGCTGAGAAGGAACTTGACCTCCTGGTTGGTTCTCCTGGTTCTCCAGCTGCTACCTCCTGAGTCCTGGGATCGCAGGTCTTGGTTTTGGGTGGCAGTTCCTGCATGCTCAGTGAGCTCATTCCCAACTGAGCTACAGCCCACACCAGGTGGTTTTGCCTTTTGTTTTTGAGGGATTGAGGTCAGCGCTAACCAGGGGTTGACTTTGGGCTCTCCCCAGTTTCATTTTGACTTCCAATGCTGGGAATCCATCAGGCCCACCTTTTTTTACAATAACAAGAAGGCTTTTATTTTTCTTAAATACATTCATTTTTACTTTTGTGGGTCCATGTATGTGGGGTAAGTGCCGTGGCTAGAGTGTGGAGGTCAGGGGACAACTTTGAGAAGACAATTCTCTCCTTCCACCATGTGTGCATCAGGTTTGGTGGCAGGTGCTGGCCCAAGAGCAACATTTTATTTCATTATTTTTTTTTTGGAGGGGGGGTTTTGAGACAGGGTTTCTCTGCATAAATCCCAGGCTGGCCTTGAACTCAGATCCACATGCCTCTGCTTCCTGGGATGAAAGGCATACACCACCACCTCCTCCCGGCTAAGGGCACTACTTTCAGTGATAATATAATCATCTTAATTATCTTGGCGGTGGTCTATCCCTGTCTGTCCTGCCCCATTCATCCAGTCTATACGGACCCTCTTCCCAGAAGCCCACCCTGGTTCTGTGGTTGTGGTCCCTACATCCCCTCTGCCTCTACCTCCCTTCAGGTCTGTTCATGCTGTTCATTTGACCTTCGCCCTAAGACCTCTCTACGTCCAGGGAAACGTGCTGTTTGAGGGACTTGTCACCTTTTTCCAGGCAATCCCCTGCCTGCCTGGAAACCTGCGTAGGCACTGGTTTTCACTGCCTCAATTCCTGCTCACTCAACCGTAGGATTTCCCCATCGCATTCCTGATCTCTCTTCCTTCTGCTTCCGCGTCACTAGTCCGAGCTGTTCCTGTCTGACGACACACAGACCAGTCTGCGGTGGTCACTTCTGAGTCGGGGACATTTGCTCATGGCTCAGGTTGGATGTTGAATTCAGGCAGGAAAAAGCCCCTAACGGAGTGCTAAAGCAAGGCGGGAAGACAGCCTCAGTTCTCCCAGAACTCTATGCCTCTTGCCTTAGTCCCAGCGCAATGAAGGCACAATGTCGTCGTGGTCAAAATCCACGCGGAAGGGTGAGAACGCTCCGTAGGACCACCCCTCCCGCCTGGGCCGATCGGGGGGCGGGGCCAACGCCGGTCACGCCCCCTCCACGAGCCGGGAGTGGTCCCAGGTGAAGGAGGGGAGCAGCCGCTCAGGTGCCCGCCCTCTGCGCCTGCGCCGTGCCCGCCCCGCCCCTCCAGGTGCGCCCCGCCCCCTGCCCGGCGGCCACCTTCTCTACCTTCCCAGCGTCGGCCATTCGCCTAGCCGTCCCCGGACGTCTCGACGGGTCGTTAGGTCCCGAGTCCGAGGAGAGTCGCCGAGTGTCGCTTGGCCCCCGGGGGGCGTGTCGGGGACCGACCGAGGCGACGCACGCGCCAAAAGTCCAGCCGAAGAGGCTCCCCGAGACCCGGACCCGCTCCGGGCGCCGCGGCACCTGAGCCCGCGGGTCTCCAGTGCGCGTGCGCGGCCGCGGGCTCTGCCCCGCACCTGAGTCCCCAACGACCGAGGCCTGGCTCGCGGCGCGGCCAGCAGGTCATGGCGCAGCTGTGTGGGCCGCGGCGAGGCCGGGCGCTCCTCGCCCTGTTCGCTTCGCTGCTCCTCTCCGGGGCCGAGGCGGCCGGCGGAGACCTAGACATCCACGGTGAGGGCCCGGAGGGGAGATCGCGGCGGAGGCGGAGGGGGATCGAGGGGGGTGGTCCTCCGTGGGGGGGGGCGGGGCGGGGGTGGGGGCACATCGGAGTGAAGTGCGAGCGCGGAGGGGTAAGAGAAGCAAAGCCCCGTGGGAAGGGAGATGAGGGCTATTGACCCAGGAGGGCGTGACGCTGGTCTCCCCAGTGGCAGAAAGTGGGTGAGGAATTCAACGAAGCGGAAGCTGCCCGGGGCAAAGAAAGCCGGGGGGGGGGGGTGCGGGCAGCCAGGCCTCGGAAGGTGGGGGTTTGTTTGGCTGCCCCGTTGGCAGCTTTGGGTACAGGGAAGACGCTCTTAGGACACGATGCAGGGCTCATAGCCTTCCGAGAGAGGGAGAAGAAAAAGCAGCAGGTGGCAGCCGGGGCAGAGGCACCTAGTTATGAGAGCGTTGATATCGGCAATCAGCAGCTGGGGTTGGGCTCCAAGTTTGGTTAGTTCTTTAACTGCTTCAGACGAGCACAAGCCAGCTTTGAAAGAATACATTGATTGAGCAGACCGAGACACCGGGTGTCGGTGACTCGGGACCAGACAGGTTCCTCCGTTCTCGGAGCTTGGATTCCGGTGGGAGAGACACCTTCCCCCCCCCCCCCCCCCCCCGTGAGCGAACGCTTAAATGCAGAGTACTCGCCAAAGATTAAATAACCAAGTGGCAACAATAGACAGGTGGGAACAGGGCCACCTAGCTACGAAGGAGGGTGACATCTGAGTCCTAACAGAGAGAATGGAGGTGGCAACTGTGCCAAGACCTTGAGACCAATGTCCAGTGGGGGAAGTGGAAAACAAAAGCTTTGGTCCAGAGTAAACGTGGTTGGGATCTAGGAAAGGACAGTCCCCAAGGCTGGAAGAGAAGTGAGGAAGGAGAAGAGGAGGTGGGGAAAGGGACCAACAGCCACATGGCCCAAGGACTTCTGATTAACCTGTTGGACGACAGAGAAAGCCGAGAAAGTATGGCTGTTAGGCTGTCCCTTGTAGCTCCTGTGTTGAAGACTTGGGGGGGAGGGGAGTTGAGCATGCCTAGGGCCAGTGAGGAGAGCCAGAGGCTGGAGCACATCTTTTGATCATTGTAGCATAAGCCAGCCTCCAGCAGCCCTTAGGGGCTTTTTCAGATAAAGATATTATTGTCACACCTGTAGTTACCTGGCCTGTGACTGCATTTGGTTACTGTGCGTCCTCTAAGCCTGGAGCCATCCTGTTGTGGTGGTGCCCCTGCAGGCCTTTGTAAGTTTACACCATGGTAATTGATGAGGCCATGTCCTCAACAGTTCTTTTCTGTTGGAATCGCCCTGGCGGCTGCAGCTGGCCAGACCTCCTGACCTTTCTGAAGTACGGCTATCTGGCCAGGTCAACTACTGCCCCTGCTTATCTCAAGTGCTGTTTGTTTGAAAGCTTCAACAGCTTGATCTGAGGCAGGAGGCAGTTTTGATTGTGTGTGTGTGTGTGTGTGTGTGTGTGTTGGGGGGGAGGGGGGCCTCTTCTGTTTGATTTGATTTTTTTTTCAGCAAACAAAATCATGTACTCAGGTGAGGTGTTTCTGTGACACATCAGATGCACAGTGCCAACAAAGGGAAATGAAGAAACCTGGACTGGAGTGATTATGAAAGGCTGTTCATGTTTATCTACCCCGATGTCTGAGGAACAGCCGACAGGTGGTAGGTAGAGCCAACAGGTTGTTAGAGTTGAGGTTCTGGAAAACTAGATGGAATGGGTGATGAATGTAGGTGATGAAATGAGGTTCTGAAGAAATGTTAGTGTTAGACAGAGAGGTGATGTGAAGGACAAACTCATTTGTCTGACTGGAAATCCCCCACAAGTAAAAACAGCCTGAAGCAGTGAACCCTAGGTAAGGATTATGGAGAAGAGAGGACCTGAGTTGGCAGGTGGCACAAACTTCTACTCTGATGACAGATGTTTTTTTACAACGAGAGGTATGAGGAACTTGGAGGCGAATGGTTTGGAAGTGAGGGCCTAGATTTTTCCATAGAGAGAGGTATCGTAAGGCTCAAAGGAGGTAAAGAGATGGCCCAGTGTTCTTACAGAAGATCAGTTTAGTTCCCAGTGTCCACATGATGGCTCACAACTCATAACCTCAGTTCCAAGGGTTCTGATGCCCGTCTTTTGACTTCCTCAGGCATCGGGTATGCACACAGTGCATATATATACACACACACGCAGGCAAAATACTGATACATAAAAATAGATTTTTAAATTAAATTTATTCTTTTTGGTGTTTTTTTTTTTTTTTTTTTTTTTTTTTTTTTTTTTTTTTTTTGAATTGGGTTTCTCTGTATAGCCCTGGCTGTCCTGGAACTCAGATCCACCTACCTCTGCCTCCTGAGTGCCACCACAAAAGAGACTGATGAAATGAGAGCATGCAGGAGGTGGGTAGAGGACGACTGAGCAGGCTGTTGAGGGTTGTGCGTGGAGGTGAATGGGTGCGGTTGGTGTTTATGGTCTGACAAGCAAGCAGGGGAAAGCTGATCCTGCATGCACCTGTTGTTTTTATCTACCATTCAGGAACAATCTCAGTCTGCCATGGAGACATACAGGAGGTCTTCACAACCTAAGGGAATTGTATAGTTTCCAAAGTTGAGAATTTTTAGTGTTAAGATGTTTAATTTGGAGGCATCGCCTGAAGGTATGAAGGGCTGATAGGACCTGAGCACCCATAGACCAAAGCCAAGAGCGTCGGAGAGACAGACTCTTCAAGCCTGACTCCCTTCAGCCTCTTGCCTGCCTGCCTGCCTGCCCCGTATGACTTGTGCTGTGGCTGTCTCTCAGAACTGTGCTCCCTTAGGAAAGGAAGTAGTTGGCACCTGACAGATTTGGAGGAAGATCCGCTTTGATTTTTTTTCTTTTTAGGACTAAGAGTTTAACTTAAGGTCTCACCTATGCCATATAAAGCATACTTTGTATCCTTTTTACATTTATGCTTGTTATATTGAAGCGGTGTCTTATATGACCTAGCCTGGCCTCACATACATAGTGGAGGATGACCTTGAACTGACTGGCCTACCTCTGCTCTTAAAGTGTTGGGATTATAAGTATGTATTATGCTTGATTGCTTTTTTATTTTGAGGTTGACTTCAGGTTACCTGAACTCATTTTGTAGCCCAAGTGGGCCTTGCACTTAGGATATTTTACCGAAGCCTCCTAAATAGCCAGTATTACAAGCTTGTGCCACCTACCTTGGCTGAAATAATGTCATTTTGATCATTATTTATTACAAGGTCCGACCACAGTTTTCCCAAGCTGGAAATCCCTTTAAGAGTCATCACATTAGTTTCTGCTTGCCAGTAACTGTTAACTGCACTTAGGCTTCAGCTGTTAATGGTTACTTGATCTGGCTTCCTGGTTGATGGTTCTTGGGAATTTCCACTGGAGCTGAGCCCAGCAACATCCATTCCAGAGCCTCCACTGTCTTTCAAGCAAGCATCAGTTTCCATTAGCCTCCTGGGTTAGTTATGACTTCCAACACCTAAACTACAAGACATGCCTTTCCCCCAGTCCCTGGAGCCACATGGGTGGATACGACCCCGATGGTCAGCATAGCATCTTAGGAGGAGCTGAAGTGCATCTGGACTTGGTGTCAGCTAGACACATTGAAGGGGTGGTTGTCCTGCTTGTGGGCAAGACTGTTTGAAATAATTATTACTTTACCCAACATATACTTACTGTGTGCCAGGCACCAGTATAGCTTTCTAAAAAGAACACTCAAGAGGCCAGGGAGACAGCTGGGTCAGTGAAGAACCTGCTGCCCCCAGCATACCTGTAAGACACCAGGTATTGTAGGGTAGGCCTGTGGTCCTAGCACTGGTAAGGCAGCCAGACTCTGCTAACTGGTGAACTGTAGATGCCCTGGGAAAGATGCTGCCTCAGAATATAAAGTGGAGGGATTGGGCATGGTGATCTATACTTTTAATTCCAAGGCTTCAAGGCAGAAGCAGATGGATCTCTGAGCTCAAGGTCAATCTGGTCTGCATATACAGTTCCAGGCAGGTCAGGCCTACATAGTCTGCAAATGAACATTAAAATAAATATATATAGGTAGTTACGGAGCACATCTGCTTGAGCTCTGACTGCTACACGCTAGTGGGATACACACACAGGAACTTATGAAGAACCATAGAGAAGAAAGAAATGATTTATTTCTGTGTAAGTTTTCAGTGGGATGTGGAGCTAGGAGTGAAGGTAAGGGGTGATGAATATGAAGTAACTGTATGAGTGCTTGTTTGCAGTGAGCTAATAGTTTATGAAATGTGAACTTTTACATCT
Organism: Phyllotis vaccarum; assembly: GCA_033318265.1. Classification (NCBI taxonomy): domain Eukaryota; kingdom Metazoa; phylum Chordata; class Mammalia; order Rodentia; family Cricetidae; genus Phyllotis; species Phyllotis vaccarum. Next base: position 19,861,647 of record JARWLC010000018.1, on the reverse strand, counting down.
AAATATTTTATATCTAAAAGATCAGAATTTTATATCCACAACTCCAAAATTTTATGAGCCTTGTAATTTAATTTGGATTTGTCATTATAGATGTTCTTTTCTCATAACTACCCAGGGTTATTTTAAAATTTCTGAATTACTCCTAATAATGGAACATTCCAGACACCAAGACCGAGGGAGATGGGCAGTTGGTGGCTTTGTACTGGAAACAGAAACTAACCAAAATAAGCGGCTTTCTATATCACTGTAAGGCAGGAGCTGGGTGAGATGGCACACCTTTATTCCCAGCTCTTAGGAAGCAGAGGCAGGCGACTCAAACCAGGCCTATTTGTTCTACAGAGTGAGTTCTAGGCCAGCCAAGGCTACACACAGAGAAAAGGGTGAGTATAAAGTATATGTCACCTGTAGGACTTCAGGATTAAAACATTGTTTTGGGAGATTGCGGCAAGAGGATCTCTTGGGCCCAAAAGTTTGAGACATGCCCTGGGCAACATGGTGAGCACAAGGCCAGGCATGGTAGAGGCAGATCAGGAGGTCAAGGAGATCATCCTCTGCTACACGGAGTAGCGGGCTACCCCGACATACATGAGTCTCATTAGACAATGTTTTTAGTAAATAATCCTGAGTGTCTTGTCCACGGTCTCTGCTTTCATGAAAAATAGAAGCGTTTCATCCCTAGGTGTGTTGATGCAAGCCTATAATCCCATCTCAGGAAGTTGAGGCAAAAGGGTTAGAAGTTTGAATCCCTCCTTGGCTACCTGAGACCCCTTTTCAGAAGCACCAGATGTCCAGTTCCCCGTCAGTCTCTGTCTCCTAGCTTATATCTGCACCCCTCTACCAAAGTGTCATGGTGTAGAAGAGGGACCAGGCCCCAGGAGACAGTGCTGCTGTGCTCTTCTGCCTTCATCTGTCCCAGTCAGTCCCCTGTTCCTTCTTACTCTTGCAGTGTATATGGTTAGTCCCAATAAAGTGTCTACTCCTTGTTTTTAGGCAGTGAATGGGCGAGGCAGCAGAATGTATTGGTCTTTAAGAGGAAGCTAACTGGTCTTCTATTTTGTCAAAATAGCCTCGGGATTGATGGCATAGGGCTGGCAGTGGATACAGCTCAGTTGGTGGAGTGCTTGCCTCAAGTGCTTGAAGCCCGGGATTCCATCACACTTAATGCCTATAAACCAGCTCTGTGGCAGCTCTACCCTGTAATTTCAGCTTCTGGGCAGTGGTGGTTGGGGAAGCAGGAAAGAATTGAAGGTTATCCTGTGCTACATAGCAATTGAGTTCAAGGCTAGCCTACATTACATGAGACTTAGTCTCAAACAAAGAATAGAAGATTAATTGTGCGTTCCACAGCCAGAAGCTAAATCTGAAGGGAGGTTGCAGGCCAGTGCTTACAAATAAATTTGCCAAGAAACACTTGGATACTTACTAGATAAGATGCAAACCCTGCACATCACGCAAACAGACTCCAGTAGTTATATTTATACTGACTTTGGGAAGACAGAGAGGCCTTTGCTTTATCCTCAGAGCTTCTAAGAACCATGGGGTTGGATTTTTGATCTCATGTTTCATTGTGTTGCCCATGCTGGCTTTGAACTAGTAAGTGAAGTATTTCTCTTGCCTCAGCCTCTTCACTGTAGTCTAGACTCAGGCCACTGTCTGGCCAAGCTGAAATCAGAAAGTGGGCTTGCTCTCTGTCCAGGCCTAGTGTTACAGGGCTGTAACCCCCACTACCATGGAGACTGAGGTAGAAAAATCAAAGGCTTTAAAGCTTTGGCTACCGACAAGTTCGTGAGGCTCTTCCTCAGAATAGAAACTAGAAAGGGCTGGGGTGTGATTCATGCATTCAGTTTCAGTACTGTTTTAATAGTTTACTTTTGGATTCGACATAAACTTTGAATTTTTATCCAATTTACTGTATGGATGTTTTGTCCACATGCAGGTCTGTGCACTGTATGTGTGCTCTTGAGGCCAGCAGGTGATGTTAGATCCCCTGGAGCTGGAGTTTGAGGTGGCCGTGAGCCACCATGTGGGTGCTGGGAATCAAACCTGGGTCCTAGGGAAGAGCAGCCAGTGCTCCTCCAGCCCTCATTAAGTTTATTTGTGGGGTGGGTGTGCATGCATGCCATAGGGCAGCCTGGAGGGTTCTGAAACCCTCCTTCCAACAAGGGTTTCAGAATTAAACTCCCGTTATCAGGCTTGGTGGTAAGTGTCCTTGCCCACCAAACCATCCCAGCAGCCACTGGCCACCCCACCATGTGTTGTTTCGCTGTTCATCAATATGGCCGAGGAAATAAAGACGAGGTTAATGAAGCTTCAGGAAACTAGCCAATCAGAGGCAGGATGAATCCACTACTAGACCTTACCAGAGCAACTTCCTTGCCAGGCTCCAGGTATTCTGCAGTCTGTGTTATGTACTTGTGCTAAATGATTCCTGCTGCGTCACTGCCTTGGTCATTTCCTTTGTCCCTCATATGACTTAAAATAAGCCTTTGGATTTGGGGTGTGATGATAATACTTTTCCTTGTTTAAGGCTGCTCCCCTCCTATCCATGTAAGTCTGGGGGCTGGTCTAATTGCAGATGAGGGCAAGCACACATCCCTACTTGGTGGGCCAGCATATCCTGAATGGCAATAATTCACATTCCTTTCCATCTCAGGACAGTCTTTAGGAGCATCCCTGCTGGGAAGATGGCTCTGACGATCCTAGCACTCAGGAGACTTGAGGCAGGAGGATGTCAAGTCTGACACAATGACACAAGCCAGGGGAAAGGAAAGCAGGGGGAAAATCCATTCCTCTCTGTTCTGATAAGCGTCTAGATTCATACAGGGAGTTAAGTGCTCATCCATCTTCCGCATAGTATCTGTTCCCCAAGCCATGCCCTCACCCCTGAATAGAATCTTCTGTGGGCCGATTTGAACCCATGCTCTGCTCTGAACTACACCCCAGCCTTACATAACAAGTATTTGTGAGCTGAGGTCTCTATAGTCTGCTCCTGGTATAAAGGAGTGCTAGGATTATGGACAGGTGGTGTAGCAGTAGAGTTTCTTGGTCCCGGGTGGCCAGCCGCCCACCATTGCTGCTCAGGCCCTTAGAAATGACTCAGACGTTTATATTAAGTTCATGCTGTTTGGCCTATGGCTCAGGCACATTGCTAGCTTGCTCTTACATCTTAAATCAACCATTTCTATTAATTTGTCTGCTCACGTGGCCCGTGGCTCACCTGTGTTCCTTACATGTTGCTCCTTGGCGGCTTGCTCGATCTGTCTGACTCCGCCCTTCTCTCCTACCTATGCTCTGATTTCTTCTCCTACTTCTTCTATGGTGCCTGTCATGGCCCAAAACAGCTCATTTATTTAAAGATTGAGATTCACAGCATACATAAACGCATTCCCACATCAAGGTAGCACTACAGCTGCTGTAAATCAGTTGTTTTTGACTGTCTCACTGTATCCCATGCTTGTTTTTTAGCCACTATTTCTAGCTCATAAGTCATTCCCCCCCCCCCTTTTTTTTTGTTTTGCTTTTCAAGACAGGGTTTCTTTTAGCCCTGGCTGTCTCCTTGTACTCAGAAATCTGTCTGCCTCTGCCTCCTGAGAGTGGAAACTACAGGCATGTGCCATTACCACCACTACTGGCCTATAAATCAATTTCTTTTTCTTTTCTTTTCTTTTTGTTTTCTTTTCTTTTTTGGGTTTTTGAGACAGGGTTTCTCTGTTGCTCATCCTGGAGTTCGATCAGCAGATCAGGATAGCCTCAAACTCACAGGGATCCTCCTGGTCTGATGGGATTAAAGATGTGCGTCACCACCACCTGACTATAAATCAGATTTAAGAAAGCAAGAAGGGAGGCAGACAGGTGGTTCTGTGAGTTCGAAGCCACCCTGATCTACATAGAGAGTTCCGGGACGCCAGGGCTACACAGACCGTGTTTCAAAAAGAGAAGAAAGCACACCAAAAGACCAGGATAGTGGCAACACATGCCTATACATCCCAGCAGTGGGGAAGCCAGCCTGGGCTACTGTTAACACACTAAACAAAAAGGTCCATTGTCCACTGCCCAGACTGGAGGCTCACTGACACAGATGGCAGGCGCTCAGGAGCTGGGAGTGGAGGGAGCTTGCCTAGTGTGCAGGAAGACCTGGATTAGTTTCCAGTACTGCGAAAGAAGTGTGGGAAAGAGCTCTGTCCCTTACCCTTGCTCACTTCCCTCCTCCCCCTCCTCTTCCCGCCCGCCCTCCGCCCTCCCTCCGTTCCTTCTGAGACTGGGTCTCTCTGTGTAGCCCTGGCTAGCCGCCAACTCTGCCTCCTGAGTGCTGGAATTAAAGGTGTGTAGTGCTGTGTCCTTTTAGTGTCATATGCTTCTAACTTAAAAGGAGAAAGTTTAAATCATAAAAATACTTGAGTATAGTAATGAGCAGGCTGGCCTGGTCTCCACAGTGGGGTCCAGGACTACATTTGTTAAACCCTAACCTAAAAACCACTCTGCCCTCCACTCCTCTGTCTTGGACATTTTTCTGCCCTGGCGCACATATGTCTATTTTTAACAGCTCAAAGTATTCCCTTATCTGGATGTCTCGGGTTGTTTTGCCAACACAAACAGATGTGTTGGTGGGACTTTTTAGCTGCTGTAAATCTGTGAGCATCGGGCCCTGTGTGGATGCAGTAACAGCCCCTTTCTAAAATCTCTTCTTTCTCTCATCCCCTCCACCTTCCTTCCTTCCTCCCTTCCTTCTCCACTCCCTTTCTTTTTTAGGCAAAGTCTCTCCGTACAGCCCAGGCTGGCCTGGAATTCACACAAACCCACCTGCCTCTGCCTCCTGAGTACTGGGGTTAAAACTTGTGCCACCATGTTCAGCTGAAATCAATTTTTCTTTTGCTTCTTGGGTGGCTCGTGGGCTTCACACTGTCTGAAGATATCCATAGCTAATAACCTTTAAAGAGTTGTAAGTGGTTTTCATGAGAAGAGCAGAATTGCTTTCTGCTCTGCTAGGCTTTTTGGCAAAAAATAAACTGAGGGATGGATGTGGTGAGGGATGCAAACCTTTAAAGTCTGGATTATGGGTTCTCACTTCACAAGTCATGGCATGTCGTGATGAATGGCATTTCTAAACACTTCAAAGGAAGAAGTGACAGATATTATCTTTTCAATTTTTTATTTATTACCATATTTATGTGTGTATGATGATATACATGAGTGGGAGACGGCACTAGCCTGCCACCATGCACTTGGAATCAGTTATCAGGTTACCGTGGAATCCAGGGGCCAAATTTAGGTCCTTAGGCTTTAAAGAAAGGCCAGTGCCCATTGAACCATCTCACTAGTCTTCCCGGGCCTAAATTGCACCCTATAAAAATGTCAGACTCCACCCCAAGTGCTGGGTTTACAGGTGTGTGCCACCACTGCCAGCAGTTTGTGTTTGAATAGTTGAACAAAATCCAGGGAAGACTGTACCATGATTTGGGGATGATAGGGAGTGTTAGTGTCCGCATTGTCTCAGACAGCCTTTGTGCTGTTGTGATGGCACCTGCCAGAGACCATAGAGCCCATAAAGCTTGTGGTAGGGTCACTTTCACATGCCTGAATTTTCAGGACTGGTTTGACTCAGTAATCTGAGGCTCTGGTAGGGTTCCCAAGGGTTCATGTGGGGACCTCTAGGGGTTACTCGCTGAGAGTACTGGGAAAGCAGTCCCAGCGCTGATGGCTGAGTTAACTGGTGCCTAAGGAGTTGCTGATGCTGTTTGGCCACTTGGCTAATAATGTACACAGCAGAGCATGTGATTTGCTCTGCCTCCTCATCCCTGTAACAACCATGACAGAGTGATAGGGAAACTGCAGGAAAAACACATACCCAGGAGAGAAAGCAATAAATAGCCTTAGAAGTGAAGTCCGTACTGGTGGAAGAACTGGCCCCTGATGCTGTCACTGCACATCAGAGCTTGCCAAAGCTTCACAGAAACCAGGAAGGTGGTACTACTACTGTGTTTTCCCAGAGGGAGTAAAGATAGCAGACATTTATAGAGTAAAGCAACTCGGAACAGATGCTTTCCTTTTTCAGATAGCATTTCACTAGATAGCCCTGGCTGTTCTAGAACTCACTGCAGTTGAGGCTGGCCTGGAACTCAACACAGATCTACCTTCTTCTGGCTCCTGAGTGCTGGGTACTAGGTCCTAGGATTAAGAGTATGTGCTATCATGCCTGCCCTTAGATCAAGTTCTGAACACTGCAGGAGAAAAGGCTAAAATGTTAGAAGTGGTTCTAGATCCCAAAAGGGCGGACAGAGGAGACCTGTGACATGTCATTGGGCGAGAATACCAGAAGCTCTGCTATTTAGGGGAAGATATGCACTTCAATTCTCAATATTAAACTAGATGCAGCTGGATGTGGTGCTACACACCTTTGGGAGGCAGAAGCAGGGTTATTTCTGTGAGATCCAGGCTAGCCTCGTCTGTATAGTAAGGTCAGAGTCAGCATGGACCACTTAATGGTAAGACCCTATCTCACACAAAATGGGATATGCTACGTGTGTCCATATCTATAACCAAATTGTCTATCTATTTGATTGTTTTGTTTTAAGACAGGTTCTTTCTGTGTAGAGCAGATTGGCCTCCTCTCTCCTGCCTGGGTGCAGGGATTAAGTTGTGGTAATTTAACAGATGTTAAAGGTCATGTGTATAAGACTGCTTTTCATGACCTCACACCAACCCAAGGCAGTTTTCCCTGTGTTTGCCAGTGGACCCTAAGAAGAAATGCATATTATCTTTGTTCTGGAGAAAACAGATGAGCAGGACAGTTTCAGATGGTTCAGGGCTTTCCTGTATTTTCTGTCTAGGCTTCAGGTCTCAGCAGTGAGTGGAGTGTACTCTTGTCAACCTGTTGTCCACCTGTTAGTCTGTGTATAGTCTGTAGTCTGCATAGCAACTTTCAAAATGGGTCAGACATTAGAACCCTAATAAATTAATTGTTCTGGGTTTTAAAAATAAATTTGAGCTGGGCAGTGGTGGTGCGCACCTTTAATCCCAGCATTCAGGAGGCAGAGGCAGGAGGATCTCTGAGTTTGAACCCAGCCAAAAATAGGTGGTAGGTAAGTACAGAGGGGGAGGAAGGGAGACACAGAGAAACTCTATCTTAAAAAAAAAAAAAATCAAAGAAAAAAGTAACTTTAGAAGCTGGGGATGTAACTCAGTGGTAGAGCTTCTGCCTCACATACCCAGGGTTCCATTCCCTGGATGCACACATCCTGCAAGAGTAAACTGGATGGATATATAGACACATAGACGAAAGAAGCCTGGTATATGGGGTGCACACTTGCAATCTCAGTCTTAGGAGGTTGAGACTTGAGTTCAAAGTCAGCCCAGACTACTGTGTGAGGTGCTGCCTCAAAAAAGGTAAAGGGCTGGGAGTAGTGTTGAATCCAGCCTTGTGGGAGGGAGGTGTAGGCAAGAGAATCACTCCTTTAAAGCTGTTCACCACTACATAAAGCAGGTTCAAGACTGACTATGGTTACATGAAATCCTGTTTCATCGAAAAAGTAAACAAGATTCAGGTGGTTGTTACTTCCTTGGGAGAGAGCAGATGGGAAGGTGAGAAAGGGTTGGGGTCATACCTCTGTGATACTTGCCTACCACATATGAGGCATCCGTCCAGGCTCCAGAGCCAGAGTGATAAGGCTTAGAAGTGATACACCAGTGTTAGTATTTCCTCTTCCACTCAGCATATATGATATATTCCTAAAGTAAACTTTCATTGCAGTAAGTACAGCTGGAGCTGTGTATTTGTAACAATAATTAAATCTGTCTTTTGAAGCCTATAAACTAGACTGATAATGCTTAGGAGCCTAAACTTTGTGTAATGTTGTTGATAAAAGGTGACCACAGGTGGTGCGTGATGCCTCCCAATTCTGAGGGAGTCTGAGACTAGCCTGGTCTACATAGTCCAGAAAGGCAGGGAGGCTACACAGACCTTGCCTCAAAAAAAAAAAAAAAAAGATAACAAAATTTTCTGTTTGGCAATGAGTAGGATGAGATCATGTGAACCATTGACAGATTATCTTGGCTTAAAACTGATGACCTGAGAACCAGAGAAACCAGTTTCTTTTTGACAACATTCCCAGACACCAGTCTGTAATTTTACAGCAGCTAATGTTCTAAATGCCTGCCAAATTAGGATTTGTTCCCTTCGGCTTCTTCCTGGTTTTCACAGAGAGGAGGTAGGAGGAGGTATAAAAGAGAGACAGACAGACAGAGTCCGTTCCCCTGGTTGACCTGGAACTCAGTTTGATAAACCAAGCTAGGCTCCAGTCTGACGTGGTCCTTGCGTCTGCCTCCTAAGTCCCCAAATTAGGATGACTGCCACATCTGCCCAGCCTTCCTGGTTTTTTTTTGTTTTGTTTTTACTGGATTTGGAAGCGATAGCAATAATTTTGTATTCTAGGTTGGATTTTCTGTAATTCCCAGCATTTGGAAAGCTGAGGTCAGCATAGGCCTCTTATAGAGACCCTGTTCCAAAAACAAATTGTGCCTTGGTCTGTGTAAGTGTGCCAATAGGACTTGAGGCCGCAGTGTCGCTCATACATGGAGTGCTTGTCTAGGCCCTGGGCTTTTCTTCAGCACTGAAGAGAAGAAAGCAAACAGAGCAGGAGACAGGCCTTTCGGGATTGCCTACAGATACTCAGACCAGCCATGTTTCTTTTTCTGCAAGACGGGTTCTTACACTTAAGAGATCCTCCTGCCTCTGCTTTCTGAGTACTGGGACTAAAGGTATGCACCACAATACCTAACTAAATCATTCTTCAGTCTTTTTATTTGTTTAACAGTCAGAGCTCTTACTAAGAAATAACTTGCTGAAATTATGTCCAAACATACCCTTTCAGCCTTGGCTAGCACTTCTGGCATGTTACTGTCAGTGACCCTGTAACTGAGAGCAGAGGCGTCTGATGGAGGGAATGTTGGCTTCCAAGAAGCTCTGTTTTGGTTTCCCACTGCCTGTTAATGTCAGTTCAGCTTTTCCTCTGCTCCTCCGTCCGGGGCCCTTGTCCAAGTATCTGGGCTCTGAGCAGGTCAGTGTGAATTTAGATCTCCTCTCCAATCTTTAGTGCCCTTGTTTGGAAGTAAAGGTGTTATTTGTGGTTGTTTCATTGTGAAGACTACAGTTTTTATTACCATCTATATTTAGTGTGTATTTGTGCATATGCCCCTCTGAAAAGCATGCCACAGCACTCGTGTTTGAAGGAGGACACCTTTTGGGGGTAACTTCTTCCACCATGTGGGTACCAGGAACTGAACTAAACAGTCGCCTGTGGCCATACTAACCTTGAATTCACTGTATTGCTGACTGAGATTAGCTTTAAGTTCCTATCTTCCTGCCTCTATCTCCCATGAGCTGGGATTATGGGTATGCACCAGCATACTGTACCTAAAACTACAGGAAGCAACACAGTCAGTTGGTGGCTACAGGGCTCTGAGCCTTCCATAGCTCTGGGTTCTCAGTGTGGGGTCCTGACTGAGTTCTGTGGGTCCTCTTCATTTTGTCTTCTGTTAACACTGTTACCTCCCCACCTGGCAGTGTGTGGGCTAGGCCACAAGGAAACCAGAAGATTCTGCTCTGTGTGTTTGTTCTGGGCATTACTGATCCATCCTGTGTGTTTTGTGGCTTTGGCATGTTGTCAAAAGCACCCTGTTGCAAATGCTGGCTCTTTGTCTTTTCTTACTGAGATAGGCTTGAGTCCTCCACTCACTAGGCAGTGCATTACATACTGGTTCTTCCTGTATTTTTTTTTTTTTTTAATTTTGGGACAAGATCTTACTAAGTCCCTCATTTGACCTTGAATTCTCCATCGTTCAGGTCCTTGCTCCAAGTAGCTGGGATGACGGACCTGTGCCATGAGCCTTGCTGGGAGATGGTTCAAGTCACAAGCATGAGGACCGGTACCCAAATGAAAGCCAGGTGTAGCAGCAGGCATCTTTAACCCAGTGCTGGAAAAGGGCTAGGAACGACATGTGCCACTACACCCAGTGTTTTGGTTTCAGGGATTGAACTCAGGTCAACAGGCCCATGTTAGTCCTTTTATCCACTGAGCCATCTCGCTGGCCCTGGAATTTCCCTTCTCTACTAGTTAGTTGAGATTTATTGGCATGTATGGGAGTTGCTGAAGGGGACGTTTTTGTTTTGCACAGTAGCAATGTGTTGTGTCTATAGCTTGGTGTTTTGAGAACATCTGGTTCCATGCCCCATTATCATAACAGTTTTAGGAGATGCAGCGGAAGCACAAATCCTGCTCTGTGCATTTTCCAAGATTATCTCCAGTGGTGGAGTAAACTTGACATGAACAGGCTGGGGAAGAGCAAGGACAGCTTGTGAGCACGTGCACAGCTCTGGGGCAATTGAGCTGGAGAGCTGGCATTTGGGTATTCACTAGACTAGCCTCTGAGCTGGGGTAGGGAAGACAGCGTGCCACTGCAGAGGAAGACATGGGATCTGTGATCAGGTTCTGGTGGCTGCCATTCTAGAAGCCCTCCAAGAGAACAGCTCCTTAATAAGTTCCACAGCCTTCTGACCAACCTCTAACAATGACTGCAGATGTGTCTGACTGGAATACTATGGTTGGTATTTTTCCCTTTGATTGGAGTGGAGCCAGCCTTAGGACTTCCTGCTGTGTTGCCCTTTAGAAATGAGAAACTACAGTTAAGATGCTTGTCTCTGAGAGGTTCTTGGATTAGAGTGCAGATGTTTGTATACTGATTGCCTTTGTGGGAAGGTATGTAGGTCCCAGAATCTAGGGCCTGGCATGTGTCTAAGCAAGTGCTCTGCTGAGCCTATGCCTTCCCTTGCCTGTGCATCTCTGTTAAGGAAGGAGTCAAGGACAGAAGCCATCTGCACCTGCAGCTACATCAGAGGCTTTAGACTTGGTTGCCAGGTGATGTGTTTCTTTCCATATAAGGAAGACAGCAGCAACACAGACTTTGGGACCAGGTCAAGAGGAATTGACAGGCCCAGAATCCTTTTTTTCTCCTTCCTTGGAGTATCTTGAAGACCCCAGGCTTCCTCCTATAGAATATGTATGTGTCCTTTGACACCAGGATTGCCCCCATCAACCTACATGGGTTCTGTTTTGTTTCAGAGTCTTGTGGAGTTTCAAAGGTAGTGGGGAAATGCCGGGCTTCCATCCCCAGGTGGTGGTACAATGTCACTGATGAGTCCTGCCAGCCGTTTGTGTATGGAGGCTGTGAAGGGAATGGCAATAACTACCTGAGCGAGGAGGAATGTCTTGCGAAGTGTGCTGGTGTCACTGGTAAGACTGGAGTTTGGAGAACTTGCTTAGAGTTTATTGTTGGGTTATGGATATCTTTTGTCTGCTGGGTCTTCTCTCAGTCCAGAACCTGGGATAGGATGGGATTCAAAAGCAAGAGCAGGCCCAGTGTGCTGGTCCCTTGGAGATACTGGTTTCACAGCAGGCTCTCTACGTGTTACCTGAAAGAGTCAAGCTACCGCCTGGCCTCCTGGTCCACTCCGATGGGATCTTGTTCTCCAGGCATTAGGGTTTTTTTGCATTTTTTTAACACTGAAACAAGTGACCTGAAAAGCATACAAAGCCATGTTAGAAGTTGACATTGGCATATGTTCCCTAAAGTCCATCTTCCTCCCAGTCTTTTACTTAGGGGACTCTGGGAAGCCAAGATAGCATTGGCCTTTATAGTTCAAATACAACCTGAAGCCCCAGCAGAGAGCTCCAAGTCCTGACCGCTCCCTGCTGTTCCAAAGGCTGGGGCTGTGCTGCCCACCAAGACTTTGTGCAGCCTTTCCGAGCCTATAGGTTTGCCTGTGGACTTGAAACTGTGATGGATTTGTGTGGAGCCCCAGTGCTCACAGCCAGTCCCCCACAGTGATGTTTGTGCTTTTCTGTCTTTACTTGCCGACCACTCTCTTGGCTTTGAGCTATGCATTCAGAAGTCAGATAGACTTCTTGAGGTTGTGTGAAGGGATCAACAGTGGCCGTGGGCACTGAGCTCCGGTCTGTTGCCGTGGGTGAAGTACACAAGCCTGAGCAAAGGGAAGGATAGTTTGCTTGTCTGGGGAATTTGGAGACATGGGAGATAGGAACTGATTTTAATGTTGTGACACTTGATTTTTCTGTGTTGTCCAAGCAAGTCCTAAACTCTTGATCTTGCTGCTTCTGCCTCTCAAGCGCTTAATTTATAGGTGCCTGCCTCCATGCCTAGCTGGAGTATGATTTTAGGTGGTGCAGGCTGGTCCTTCACCTTTTGGGTGGTAACTGGTCCATCCGGAAACAGAGTGAAGAAAATGTCATTTTTGTGCGTTTTCCTCTCCCATGTGGAGGGGAAGAGTTGGGAAATGTTTGCTTCCCTTTGAAGTGCTGTGACCATTTAGAAAGAGGTTTGAAGTGAGCATGATCAGGAGACAGTGGTTCTAAGGTACTTACTGTGTCCCTGGATATGGTCCTGAATCTGACCCCAGCTGCAAGGGCCTGGACTGCTCTTGGTGGGCATTTAGTTGTGTCTCATGGGAAGGAATCTGTAAGGCAAACTGAAAACCGCCAAAGCCACTGGTCCCTGGAGTCCTTTGCCACTTCTATTGAGGGTATGTGCCAGTTTATTAATTTGTATTGGGTCGGGACCAGACTGTCCCTGTACCTGCATTCAGTCTACAGAGGCAAGCCTTCTAGCAAATTGCCCGAGAGTGGCCTGATGAGGACACAGGTAGGAGGCAAATTAAAGAGAGCTGTTTTATGAGGTGACTGCTGAGTGACATCAGGCCAGCCCCAGGCATGTCCACCGACTATCTTAATTTGTGCTGAGACAAAGTTACATCAGATCCAGGCACAGTGTTAACCTTTTGCTGTGTGAGCTGCAAAATTGAGAGGCTGAGACAGGTGGATTCCAGGAGTAAGAGACCAGCCTGGGCAAGGTAGCAAGATCTTTTGTCAAGAAAAGAAAAGGGTTCATTGGCACTTGACATAACAATTGACTGTTGGAGTTGATTTGTTGCTCCATCCCTCCTCCTGTCCTGCTGGGACAAGGCCTCTCTGTGCTGCTTTGACTGGCTTTCCTGAGAGCCTGCTAAGCAGTTGGAACCATCCTCAGTGTGTGGTTCAGCAATATTAAACACATTGCACTGTTGTGTGCCTTTAAAAGTTCTAGATGAATAAAATACAAACTGGGTGCAATAGCTCATGCCTAATCCTCTTAGAGGAGATTTTCTAAGTCTGAGGCCAGTTGAACTATACAGTTCCAGGCCTGAGTGACAGGGTGATAGATACCCTGTCTCAAAAAGTCAAAATAGGGAGCTAGAAAGATGGCCTAGCAGTTAAGAGCATTTACTGCTCTTATAGAGGACCAAGGTTCAGGTTCCAGCACCGACATCACCACTGCTTATAACCCAGTTCCTAAATTCAGTACCTTATTTTGGCTTCCCTAGGCACCTGTAGGCAGGTGGTCCATATAAAGTCATGCTCACTAAAAAAGACTTAAAAATCTATATTAAAAATGTCTTAACTCGGGCTGGAGAGATGGTTCAGCAGTCAAGAACACTGGCTGCTCTTCCAGGAGATCTGATGCCAATGCACATAAAATACAATTAAGTAATTTTTTAATGTCATAATTCAACTCTACTTCTAGAGAGAGAGAGAGAGAGAGAGGGAGTGTGTGTAGATGGGCTCCTAGGTAGTGAAGGCTTATGGTCCTCAAACCCCCGAGGGCTCCATAGAAAGAAGAAATAGGGTTGGTTGTGTGCATGGCCCATATTTGATAGTGCTTTTCATTTCTGGTCTTTACCCCTCACAGAGAACACTGTTGACGGTGTGGCCAGGAGGAGTGGAGCCGACTCTTCTGTCCTGAGTGGTAGGTTCAGGAAGACCTAGGTACACTGAGGGCTGCCCAGAGGGTGTGAAGGACACTTGTAATTGGGACTGGTAACGTGCTGGCACTGTGCACTTGTTGGGTCAATGACAAGAGGCCTGAGGACACCAGACCTACAACTCGGGCCCTGCCTTCCCTCCAGGCTGCCTGCCTGCTGTGCCCTGTCCTCTGCTCCCGTTGGGGTTGCTGCCTCCCTCCCTCCCTCCCTCTGCTAGGAGTCCTTTGTCCTCTGCCACTCTACCCTTCTGTCCTCTGCTGTCCTTCATCTAGAGCTTTGTGTTAGTTTGCTTTGTAGTGCTGGCAGTAGCCGCCCTGCTTCTCTTTTATGCTTAAGGGACTCTGCGGCAGGAGCCTGGGTGAGTGCTCCCTACTAGCAATTGTCCCCTTGGGGTTAGGTCCCAGGCCAGGGGTTCAGCAGGGCTAGCAAGACCTGCCTTTCCACAGGTGGGGGGAGGCCTATATACCCGGATGGGAACAACCCCCATCCCCAGTGACCAGTCCCATGCACCACGGTCCAGACCCTGACCCTCCATCTCTGACAGCAGGGCGCAGGTGGGAATTAAGTCACTGCTGGGGCTTGCCTGGCTTAACAGAAAGCCAGCCAGAGTTAGGCTAGAGCATGCCCCAGGCCCTTGTCAGCTGTTTAAGACCCTGCATGGTGACTCTTATTTCCAGCCTATCTCAGAAGGAAGTTTCCCCAGTAAATAAAAGTTTCTGGGTATGTCAAAAAATGAACAAAGCTATTTCTTGATCACCTCAGAAACATGACTGAGCTTAGTTTCCATAGTAACCACTGGAGTGGCAGGAGTCCCACCTCCCTCCAGTGTTCATTCAGTGTGTCCTGTACTCCAGAGGACATCAGGACCAAGTGATACGTCCACCCCTTCAATGGTGATGCTACCCGTGTTCCCTCTATGTGCCCTTTACAGTCAGCCCTGCTAGACAACTGTCCTGTGTCCCTCCTAACCAGACTTTTGTGTTGCAGTTCCCAGGAAGCAGGATTCTGAGGACCTCTCTGGTGAGATCTTCAGCTATGAAGGTATAACTTTAAAAAAAAAAAAAAAAAAAAGTGTTCTTATGTGGTGTGGTTGGCATTGACTCACTAGGAGGAACTTGTTAAGCAGGGCCTTCAAACCTTGCCAGGTGGTTGGGGTGATAGTCAGCAGTGGGTATCCAGCTCGAGAGGAATGAATATGCCAGCAGAGTGAAGGCAGTGTGCTGTGTGTTTTCTAGAGTTACTGACACCTGATTCTCGCAGCTCTGTGGCTATGGATAGGAGCTGTGCCCTGTAATAATTCCCATGTGTAAAGTGAAGGTGCCTGGGACTGCATAGACTACAGACAACATGGTCATGCTTGTCTACAGGATGCCTGAAAATGAATTCAGCCCCCACTCCCAGAGGTCTGCAACTGGAATCCCAGCACTTGGGGGCTAGATTGAGACAGGAAGATTTTTTTTTTAAACAAGTCCCCCCCCACACACACACAACAGAAAATGTAAAGCTGGTGTCTTGGTGTTAGTGGGCCAGACTGGCCTTTCACCGTGCAGATGACACTCTCCATCTGCTGAGCTGTCCATTTGGGCATTTTGGGCTTGGCTCTACTCTTGGCCCTGATGATTTGTCCTCCTGAGGTTCCCTTGCTCTTGCTTCTAGAATACTGTGTCCCGAAGGCTGTCACTGGGCCTTGCCGTGCAGCCTTCCCTCGCTGGTACTATGATGCTGAGAGGGATTCCTGTGACACCTTCATCTATGGCGGCTGTCGGGGCAACAAGAACAGCTACCTCTCCCAGGAGGCCTGCATGCACCGCTGCTCTGGCAAGTCAGCTGACCCCATCCTGGACCACCCACGGGGGGGGGGGGGGGGGGGGGCTGGCTTGAGAGGCCCTTTCCCATCCCCCTTTCTAAAATGAGGGCTTTGGAAATGTCTATCAAACCCTTGAATGACTTCCAGAGCTCCTGGGGAGAGCCCTATTGTTCAGGAGGCAGAGGGGACAGACCCATTTTGGTCCTAATGGCGGACTGACCTCAGCATTCTGTGTTTTCTTTAGGCAAACAGCCATATCGTATTCTGACCGCTGGAACAAAAGGTAAATGGTCTCTTAGCCTTCTCTACCTGTCCCACCTTTTTGCCGCTGGACTAAGGGGGTTTTCTGCCCAGCTGTATTTTTTCCCTTGCTTATTATAGTATTCCTCACTGGAATGTCCTTGAGATGCTCTGTCTATAGTACACTACACAAGTGGAGGCTAACCTTGAATCCCTAGGCAGACTGTTTGAGCCATGGAGAGTGTCTGACAGACAGGCCTGAGGATAACTCCAGGTTTGCCATGGGGCATGAAGAAGTGGTCAGGGCTGTCAGGAAGCAGTCTGACCTTGGAGGAGACCCTGTACCCTCCTGCTTCTGTTTGTGTGTGTGTGTGTGCGCGCACCTGCTCCCTTGTGTACCTGCCATACTGGTTTGGCTTCTTGATCTTTCCCCTGTTACGGAGACCTGACCTACAAGTCCGCCTTGGTCTAGAAGTAGAATCTGGTTCTCAGGGATGGAGCTGGAAAGGTGCCCAGGTCTTGATAGCTGGTTGTGGGTGGAGTCAGGCAGGGGATTGACCCAAAGGGGTAGGTAGTTCCTATAGCCATCACTGGAGGGGAGCCAGGTAAATGTCGCAGGAAGTCACCTGCCTGAGATGGAGCCCCACCTGGAAAGGAAATACCTTAACTGACCAGTGGGGCAGCTGTAGTCATTCACCCACAATTAGGAGCCCTGGGATCCCTCCCAGCACTGCTGGGTATACCTTCGCCAGCCACTGGCGGAGGCTGTTCTGTTGCCATTCAGGGATTCTGGGCCACTAGAGACCTTGTCTCAGATAACCAAAATTGGGCTGGTGAGACAGCTCAGCAGGCAAGAGTGCTTGCCTTCAAATCTGACACCCCGGGTTCCATCCCCAGCACCCACATGGTGGCTCACAACCATTGTAACACTAGTTAAGGGAATCCAGTGCTCTTTGGCTTCTTCGGGCACTTGGTGCCCAGACAGACATGCAGGGAAAGTACATAAACAAAATCATGAAGAACAAGAGCCATTCTGTATGTGGCATTGCAGGGAACCACCCTGGCAGGTTCCCAGGTTGAGGAGGGCATCTGGTCCTCTTGCGAATCCACTTGGGCTACTCTGGATCGCCCTGCTGGCCCTCGTTATCCATGCTCCTCCCTGACTTACCTGCCCCTCTTATTCCTAGCAGTGGTCCTGGTGGGGCTGTTCCTGATGGTCGTGATCTTCCTCCTGGGAGTCTCTGTGGTCTGCCTGCTCCGTGTAGCACGCAGGAGGCAGGAGCGTGCTCTCCGCACCGTCTGGAGCACTGGGGATGACAAGGAACAGCTGGTGAAGAACACCTATGTCTTGTAAAGGCCCCGGTGCTGGGAGAGCACATACTTTTACAGTTAGAGCAATTGCCTGTATCCATCTGTGAGATCATTGAGAGTTTTGGTGTTGATCCCCGTGGCGGGGAAGGCAGGGAGGCACCTCTTAGTCCTGTTGGCAGACCCTTGTCCTCTCTGGATCCCTCCGCCTCTCCACCCAGTCCTCCTTCTGCAGCTCTAGTGGTCCTGTTCGGGTAGCTTGCTTGCTTTGTTTGATTTATGTGGTTTTTTAAAAGAGTAGATAAAGTTTTTTGTTTTTTTTTTTTTTTTTAAATTGGGATTCTGGAAGAAAAAAATGTATGTTTAATAAAATGGCCTTTTAAAATAAAACATAGTTTCTTTTTGTGTGTGAGACTCCTGATAACATCTGCCCAAGTCTATCCCAAGCTTGGTGTGCCATCTGCAGACAGGCCTCAGCTCCTGTGTGTTTTCTTGTTATTTGGATCATACAGGATCCTGTGTGTCCCAGGCTGACCTTAAGCTGATGTAGCTGAGATGGTATGAGCTTGCCAGTCCAGTATCCTCTTCTGTTCTCTGGGGCACCAGGCACACAAGTGATGGAATACGTACAGGTGGAATAGCATATACATAAAATTTAAATTAAAAACTAAACCATCGTCAACACTGAACCCAGCTTTGTCCAGTACCTGATGCTGTTAGTGTGGTCTCAGACATGACTTACTATCCCACATGGACCTACACATCTTGCTCCAGCTAGGATGATAGGAAACCACTTAGACACCCCAGAGAGCCACAACGACAAGTTTATGAATGACTCAAGCCAAACGTCATATGTGTCTTCTTGCAATTTTTATATTTGTGAGGTTGGTGGCCACAGAATGTCTATTTATGGCACTGAGGCGGTTGCCATTTTGGCCCTTATAGTGATTGACTCAGAAGATCACAGGTCAGTCTGGTCCATCTTTGTGGGTCCAGTGGGTGATAGAGTCTTAGATACATCCAGTCTGTAAACTGCTAATTCTCCCCTGGTCCAAGGTTCGGGTCAGGTCGTGCAATGGAGAGGTAGTAACTTTGCCTGGTGATTGACACAGTGAAGGAGTTGCCTGTGCCCTCTGTTGGCTGGGCTGATGGAAGCGTCAGTGGGAACTGGACAGCTGGCAGAGTCCACCCACAGAGGCCTCTGCCCCTGTAGATCTTGCTGCTGTAAGTTTGCAAAACTGTTATATCAGACTCTGCAAATGGGTCTGTAGTGATCAACTGACACCCAAAAGGGGAGCTGTTTAAGCTGGAACAGAAACACCAGTCTGTATTTTTGGCATATCCTAGTACCAGGAACCCTAAGATCCTAGAGCTTTAAGGTTTAAGACCAGCACCATGAAGGTCATTCCTCAGGGTTGTATTTGTGTGTGGAGGAGGGGAAATCTCTAATATAAAGTTACTGAAGGTTCTCCAAGTTTTGTTAACACTAGGCGATTGGCAGGCCATTGCCTCATACCCTCAGCTGTTTATGCTCCTTTTTTGTCATAACCAGCTGTATGGACATGTGTGTGATCTGGGTCCTGTGAGCAAAGATGCTAATGCTTTGCTGTTTGTGAGAAGTCAGAAAGCCAGTTTCTGATCTAGGCATCTAGATGTTAACAGCTAGGTTGTTAACTCAGAATGAAATAAATCCTGTACTGATAATTGAGTGAAGGCCCAGCTTGGCCCTTTACCATATCCCCAGATTTGCTGCTGATCAGTGTCCCAGGGGCTAGCACAGCATTGACGGTGGTCATAGGCCAATACAGTGCTTCAGTCTGTTGACAAAACAATCTTGTGGTGATATATTGTATATTTAACAACCAGTCTGGAGTATCAGAGGACAGAATCACCCACAGTCAAGCCAGGAGGGTCAGAGAGTGGTGACTCACACCTGTAACCCATCACTCAGGAGACAGTGATCCCTCTGGGTTTCTGTGAGTTCAAGGCCTAACAGCCAAGCAGTAGTAGTTCACACCTTTAGTCCTAACTGTAAAATTATGATAAAGAGTTGAACCAGGAAGAAAAACAGCTGGGCGGAGAAGATGTATAAATCAGGAGAAGGCAAAGATTCAGGTGTTCTGTAGAAGTGACCACCCAGTCTGAGGACCTGTAAAGAGAACACTTAATCCTGTTCAGCCTAAGAAGTTGGCTGGGTGAGAATTGACTGCAGTCTGCTTCCTCTCTCTGATATTCCAGCTTTTCCCCAATAACTGGATCAAGGTTTTATTATATGGCAACTAGAATTTGTGCAATACAGTCCCTACGTGCTATGAATTCATCCAGCTGCCTGGATGTGGTTGAATGGGGATAATGTTTACAGGAGCTGGGCCTGTAAACAGGAAGGATTAAACCAAGCCTCACCATACTCAGTTCCAGTCAAACACATGACCTCAGGCGTATGGACGTCCAGGAAAGGCATAGAACTGTCCTAACAACTGGGTCCGTCAACATCTTGCCTTCTCTGCCCAATGTAATTGTTGACCAGAAACAGTTTTGTGAATTGAAGTAACAAATTAAGATCTCAGGGTTGGAGTGAGCCCCTGAGGATGCCTTTCTCCAGGTGAGAAGGGACAGGGACCCGTGAGTGGAGGACACCACATCGCTGCAGGCTGGTTGAGAAGCAAGGTCCCTTTTCATGAGGGGCAGAATGACACTGTTTAACACCCGTGGCATCTTGGAGGCAGAAGTAATGAGGGAAAGAAACAGACAGCAAAGAACCAGAGACCAACAGGAGGTGCCTACACCCCACCTTTGTCCTAGACTAGTGCACAGCAATGAGCAGGACAGAGATGAGATGGAGGCCGAGGAGAGACAAAACCACAAAACCACGTCCTCCCCCACCCTCCACTTCGAAAGCAGCTAGCTGGCCAATTGCTGGGGCTCCAGGCTACAGAAGCCCCTGCTGCTCCATGGTCTACTAGCTCTGTGTTTGGGCTTCGAGAAGCGGCACTCTAGCAGGGTGGGGTGGCACAGGCCTGTATCCCAGCTACTGTGAAAGCCAAGCCAGAGACCTAGGCTCAACACCAATCCCTAGTGACGCAGCTGACATTACTGAACATTGTTCAGGGCACGTAGCTTAAAGAGATAGGGGTTTGGTTTGTTTCTCTCCCCCCCTCCTTCTACTTTATTATTCTGTGGGACTGAGACAGAACCCAGGACCTTGTATTTGCTAGGCAAGCCATTCTGTCACCGAGCCACACCCCCATCCCCTTCATTGGATTGTGGGAAAGTGTTCTGTCACTGAGATAAGATCTGCCCCTGTGTGTGTGTGTGTATGTGTGTGACACAGAAAAGTCGGGACTTACCTCAGATGTTCCTTACTTGAGATAAGATCTTTTTTAAGATTTTATTATTTATGAGTATGTGTGTATCTGTGTGAGTGCAAGTAACCCAGAAGGCATCTAATTCCTGAGAAGTGGAGTTACAGACGGTTATGAGCCACTGTGTGAGTGCTAGGAATTGAACCCTGAGCCTGTGGAAGAGCAAACAGTGCTTAACTGCTGAGCCATCTCTCCAGCACAGTCATGGTATTATTTTCTCTGGGTGTGCTGAACCAGCTGGCTCATGAGCCTCTGGGTATATCCATCTCACTCCACGGAGATTACAGACCTGTTCAAACTTGTCCAGCTCTCCTCAGGCTCAGGGATCTGAACTCAGTTGTATGGCAGTCACTTACTGAGCTTTGTCCCAGTCCCCCATTGCTTTTCTGTCTGGCCTCAGTCAAACTCAGAAGTATCCAGTGGCCTCTCCCTCCTGAGTGCTGATATCAAAGGCATGTACCACCACAAAGGGCTGGTTTGATTTCTTAATAGGTTTAATGTGTGCTTATGTGTGAGTGTACACCATGTGTGTGCTGGTGCCTGTGGAGGTTAGAAGCAGCTGTCAGATCTCCAGTTCCTGGGGGCTGGGAGCCTCTGGTGCAGATTCGGGGAAACGCGACTCAGGTCTTCTGCTTAGTACATGCCCCTAACTACTGAACTCTCTCCAGCCCCTTCATTTATATTTTCTAAATGTTTGTTTTTGAGACAGGGATTCTCTCTGTACCCCTGGCTGTTCTGGAACTCACTCTGTATTCAGGCTGGCCTTGAACTCAGAGATCCACTTGCCTCTGCCTTCCAAGTGCTGGGTGGGATTAAAAGCCACCGCTGCCTGGCTTTTTTTTTTCATTTTTAAGTTTGTGTACGTGAGTGTTTATTCATAGATATGTATGTGGATTGTAGTAGTTTGAATCTAATTGGCCCCCATCATTAGGAAGTGTGGCTTTGTTGGAGTGGGTATCACCTTGTGGAGGAAGTGTGTCACTGTGGGGGCTGGCTTTGAAGTTTCCTATGCTCAGGATACCTCTTAGTGTCTCAATCAACTTCCTGTTGTCTGCGAGATGTAGGACTGGACTATCCCTCCAGTACCACATCTGCCTGCTTTCTGCCAAGCTCCTCACCATGACGATAATGAACTGAACCTCTGAACTCTAAGTGAGCCCCAATTCAATGTTTCCTTTATGAGAGTAGTCATGGTGTCTCAAAACCCTAACGTAGACAAACACCATGTGCCCATAAAGGTACCACAGCCCTTATACGCAGCCTCAAAACACCACGTGAGTGCTTGGAATTGGACCTGGATACTCTGTAAGAACAAGTGCTCTTAACCATTAAGCCATTTCTTAGCCTCTCCATGTGGTGTTTTGAGTCAGGGCTTGCTATGTAGCTCAGGCTGGCTAAGGCTGACCTCTAACTAAACCCTACACCTCTCCTTTTCAGTGCTTGGTGACCAACCGTTGTTCACCTTTACAAACAGGTCTGGAGTGCTTAATGAGGGGCAATTGAGGTGTACCGGTTGGCACTCCCCAAACGACAGTACACAGCACTCTGAGTCACTTGTCTGGATGAGGAGCAAAGAAGACAGGGTCTCCACCCTCGTGGAGTTTGTTCTGCCTGGACAGACTTTCTCTCCTATGCTGTGGGTTCATCATTGCTAACATCACACTCACCCCTCATGACACAGACCAAAGTCCCCGCCTTCCCTCTTATCTCTGCCTCTCCTTAAAGATCCTTGGACAGCATTCCTTCCTCAAGGCCTTGAACCTCTGAACCTTTGTGTGTTCAACACCCCTTTCCTATCTTCATTTCCCTTTTTTTTTTTTTTTTCTGAGACTGGGTTTCTCTCTCTCTCTCTCTCTCTCTGTGTGTGTGTGTGTGTGTGTGTGTAGCCCTGGCTGTCCTGGAACTTGCTCTGTAGACCAGATTGGCCTCAAATTCAGAGATCCACCTGCCTCTACCTGTGTTACCATGCCCAGCCCAATTTACATTTATCTATAAAATTGTTACTCTTACTGAGGATTTAACTTAGGACCACACACATGCTAGGCAAATGCTCATCCGGAGATAAACCCCTACCTCTGCAGTGCCCCCTTTTTTTCCTTTGGGTTGGGGTCTCCCTAAAGTGTATAGACTGGCCAGGGTCATATTCTGTAGTCCAGTAGGCCTTGTTCATTTGTAGTCTTGAAACTGGAAAAGCAACAGGCTGGCACATCTGTGTGGCCTCCACTCAGGTCATTCTTAGTTACACAACAAGCCTGAAGCCAGCCCATCCCACTGGAGAGCCAGCCCAAAACCATAGCCAACCCACAACAGTTCCAGTGAGGTTTTCGACGACAACCCAGCCCCTCCCCAAGACCCCACATGGTCCGTTCATTTCTCCTTTTATTCCTGTGGGTGGAGTGCCTGGTGAGTTTTGGATACAGAGCACACTTAGGTTGAAACCAGTTTGGCTATACAGAGTTCCAGGCCAGATAGGTCTACATGAGACCCTGTCTCTAAAAAAGGGGGTGGTGTATAGTAGGGTGTGTACTAGAAGGATGGCTCAGTGGTTAAGAGCACATTGGTGGCTCTTCCGTGGATTTGAAGCCCAGAACCCACAACTGTACCTCCAGCTCCAGGAGGGAATCTGACACTGTCTCCTGGTCTCTGCAGGCACCAGGCATACATAGATAAAATATCCATAAGAATTTAAATTTTATAGAGGGGAGGCCCTAGAGCAGTAGTGAGGAGTATTTACTATTCTTGCGGGGGACTTTGGTTTGGTTTTTAGCACCAACATTTGGTGGTTCAAAAGCACTTGTAACTCCAGTTCTAAAGGGTGACACCCCTCTTCTGGCCTCCACAGATACCAGCACATACATACACGCAAGCATTCACACATACATAAAATATTGTAAATCTTTTTAAAAAGTAATTCAGAGGCCAGGCATGTTGACCCATGCTTTTCATCCCAGCACTGAGGAACAGGTGAATCTCTGTGAGTTTGAGGCCAGCCTGGTCTACAAAGCACGTTCCAGGGCAGGGGCTCTATTACACATAGAAACACTGCCTCAAAAAAAGGGGGGGGAGTAGAAGTATTTCAGATAGTGGTCAGTACCAAGCACTTGCCAGAACAATGGGCATGCCATTCCTGCAAACTGACATTTAAGCATGGGAAGGGGGGCACATGCTCATTATGATCCCTGAAGCAGCCACCTGTTCCTGCCCAGAGGCTCACCTCTGCAGATAAGGGTAGACATTTTGTTTTTTATATTTTTCTATTATTTTATTTTGTGTTTATGTGCCTGGATGTGTACCTGTGGAAGTCCAAAGACAACTTGGAGGAGTTGTCTCTTAGTGATTAACTCAGCTCAATTAGCCTTGGCAAGTGTCATTACCCAATGGGCCACCGCACCACACTCCTTCTGTTCTTGAGACAGAGTTCTGGCTGGCATGAAACTTGATCTGTAGACCAGGTTGGCCTCAGCTATCTGCCTGCCTCTGTCCCGACCTGTCCCGTGTACCGTCCCGCGTCCCCGTCCCCGTCCCCCCCCCCCCCCCCCCCGTCCCCCGTCCCGTCCCGTCCCCGTCCCCCCCCCCCCCCCCCCCCGTGCTGGGATTAAAGGTGTGGGCCACTATGCCCAGCACCATCATGTTGTGAGCCCAGGCTATAAACAACTTTTCAATCCTCCTGAGTGTAATTACACTCGTCCTGCACTACTGCGCCCAGCTTGTTTGTGTCAGAATAGTTAGATGGCGAAGCCCCATCCTAATGTGAAGGTCAGACGTGGAACTACTGAAGGTAATAGGATCTTGAGAGTAAACTGGGAACAGAGCCATTAGGAAGAGAGCCTACATCCAGACTAGGAAAAGGCAAGGCAACTTTGCAGGAAGCGGGAGTCCACTAGGGGTCTCTGTCTCTTCTCTGTTTTTGCCTGGGGCCAAGCTCCCAGCCTCAACAACTAACTACAAGGTAGATAAATCTAAGCTACTTATCTGTTTGTTTTAACAGCCCAAATTAAGACACCTGCCTTTATCAAAACAACAGCAACACATTTCACAAGCACTTAATCTGCCAGGCACCAGTCTAGGAATTTAGCCCATCTGCCTTGTCTCCCACTATCACCCCAGGGTGCAGCTCTGCTGAGGCCTCCCTCCCAGCTGCCACCAAGGTACTAGCTCGGCCTCCAAATCCCTCAGCCACTCTTCTCAGGCCAGATTGGCTGGGAACCCCGAGCTCACCGCTCCCTTGATGCGCTCGCTGCATCACGTCTTTAACTTTGTTGGGCATACTTGGAAGGAGGACTATTTCGAAGCACCCCCCCACCCCCCGCGAAGGGAGCCATTCAGGGCAGGCCTCAACCTTTCCCCAGAGACCTACAGCCACCCTCACCTCCATTTCCTGCAGAGGAAAGTCTGGGTGGGGCTGGGAGCGGCAGAGCAATGAATGACTCAGGGCCTAAGAGCTTAGAGGTACAAAGGTCCGGAGGGTGGAACTCTTGAGGTGGGCAGGTGTCCCCCCCCCCCCCCAGCCCCAGGCACTGCCTAAGCTTTCTGAGCCTCCAGACGGTGATCCTCGCCATGGATTTCGACTTGTCCGCAGGTAAGCTCCGCGGGAATGGTGGATTGTGATGCGAGGTGAGGACCGGACTCCAGTCCAGGGACACCCACTGAAGGCCCCCTTCCAGCACACCCCTAAATTCTCTCTCCTCTGCAGCCATTGGCCATGGCTCTAAGAAGCCAGACGGGACAGGTCAAGTGGGACACCCCAAGCATTGTCCTCTTAAAGCTCCGGGCGGGCCAGAGGCAGGCGCTGCTCACAAGCCAAAGGTAAGTCACCTCACCACCCCGCACCCCGAGGGCCCGGGATGGGGACTGGATTCTGTGTTGGGTGTTGGGCCACCTGCCCTCACTGTCGCCTCCCCATCTATCTAGCATGGCCCGGGCAGCTCTTCTGACTCCAGCGGCAGCAGCTCCAGCGACTCAGAGGCGGAGGGAAAGGTAAGAGACTGCTACGGCTCCTCTCCTGGCATGTTCTCATGCAGCCCAGACCCAGCCTGGGTCAGGGTCAGGTTCAGATCCTGGCCGCGGTGGGCGGAGCAGGCCCAGTTCCGCTTCCAACCGAGCCACCTTCTCTCTCCCACCCACCGCCCTCCAGAAGCACGCCGCTGGCTGCAAGAAGCCCGAAGGCTCCTCCGACAAGGCCAAGAAACCCAAGGTGAAGAAGGAGAAGAAGAAAGATAAAGAGAAGAAGAAGACCCCCCACTGACTTATTAAAGCTTGCAGCCCGCCCCGCTCCCCAGCGCCCCCTGCCGGTCGGGAGCGGAAGGCCGCGTGAGCCCAGCACGTTTATTGTTGCGGATGTGCGGCTGGGGAGCAGAGCACCTTGGCGGGGAGGGGGAGGAGGAGGAGGAGGCGCGGGCCCGGCTCGGGCGAGATGAACGTGGCAGCTGGAGGCCAGGCTGGCCGCTCACCGTACCAGGTGGAAGGTGAGCCAGTACATGAGCAGCGGCTGCGCGGCCGCCACCGCCATGGTCAGGTACATGCGCAGCTGGTTCCGCGCCCCGCGCACCGGTACCCCTTCGGCCGCCGCCTGGGCCAGGATCTTCAGCCGCAGCGTCCGGATCTGCGTAGCAAGGCGGAGGAGGGGTCAGCGTGGGGTCCCCTGCCCCTCTCGGCTTGTGCTTCGAGGCTCCCCGCCTGATCTGCTACCTCCCCGGGCCTGGGAGCAAACCACTGTGGGTTCCAGGGGCCAGGGCCAGGTGAGGCTCTGTAGGATGTAGTGCTGGTGAGAAGCAGGACCCCGAAGGGCGTGGGCAAGCAGGTCCTCATCTATTCTAGGCCAGGCTTTTTTTTTTAGAATATGTATTTGTTTTGTGGGGCACTTGGAAGTTAGCACAACTTGTAGCAATCAGTTCTCTCCTTCCATTTTGGATTCCTCCTGGAACTCATGCTGCCCTTTACCTGCTTAGCCATCTCACAGGACCCCAAATGCTCAGTGTTTTGTGCGTGCGTGCGTGCGTGCGTGTATGTACACATACTTACAGGGTCTCTAGTTAACCAGGCATTTACCAAGTAGGTCAGTGGGCAGATCAGTGAGCCCCAAGTACCCACCTGTCTTCCCACCCTCAGCTCTAAGAGAAGGGGTAAGCCTCCACTCCTGGCTTTTCCCTGTTTTGTTTAAGAGACAGGGTTTCTCTGTGTAACCCTGGCTGCCCTGGAACTCGCTCTGTAGACCAGGCTGGCCTCGAACTCAGATCCACCTTCCTCTGCCTCCCAAGTGCTGGTGTTGTGTGCCACCACTACCCAGAAAAACAAAAACAAAAAAACCCCCCAAAACCTCTGGTCTTCTTTACTGATGAGCCACCTCCCTGGCTCCTTTAACTTCTAAATGATGATAAGACTTTAAGACTTTGACTTGTGGGTCAGATTTACCCAACAGTCCCAGTGTTTGCCTTCTGCTTCCCACTCACTGCTGGGTCTAAGTCCTCCCATTTACAAAAGAAGAAAAGAACCCAGTGGTGGAGTGGTGGTGGCAGTGAATTGGGAAGCAGAGGCAAGTGGATCTGAGTTCGAGGCCAGCCTGGTCAACAGAGGGAGTTCCAAGACAGGCTCCAACCTACACAGAGTAACCCTATCTCGAAAAACAAAAACAAACAGAATGTAGGCTTAAGTTGAGGAAATGATTCACCCTGGGTACCTTGGAGCCAACCTAAGCCTGGCAGGCCCCACTATCAATCAGCACTGGAAGGGCTCACCTCCTTCTGGGGGCATGTTGGCAGAAAGCACAGGATATAGGAATGGGAGTAATGGTATCGAACCCATCCTGACTGGTTCTTGCTCTTCCCAAATGACCCACACAGGAGACACAGACCCCCACTTCCAGGAAGGCTCTTAGCCTCCAGGTTTGGAGCACTCCAAACCTTCTCAGTTCAGCAATATTGACTGATCTAAATTCTTAATACATGAATGCTCTAAAGACCTCCCCAGGTCTGTCCAGGAGACCTGTGGTCTCAATCTTGCCCACCCCAAGCCCCACTCACCATGAACACAAAGATGGACACACAGCACCAGCCGAGCACGAGGTAGTAGCCAATCTTCCCAAAGAGCAGACCCATGAGGACCCCACCAATCATCCTGAGAGTGGGAGAGAAGGCGGTCTGAAGGAGAGGCCAAGGTCTGGCACTGGCAGGCAGGGCAGGAGCACTCACCCGACATATTTGTAGCCCAAGAAGGCCACCAGGTCAATGGTGGTGAGGTCGGTATTGACTGTGACCAGATAGAGACTCAGCAGGATGGCCACAACCTCCAGAGTCAGCCAAGCCAGTGCCGAGCTCGCCTGCAGTCCCAGAAGGTCTGGGGAGAACCTGCCAGAAGCGACAACCACACTTGCTCTGCTGTGGGATTGGTGGTTTAGACTTCTCCTGGGGCAGCCCTCTGTGGAGGGCCATTGGAGAAAAAGCAGGGACCAAGGATCTGGGTCTGTACCCACCCAGTGACACTCTGAGCCCTGTCAGGGGTACCACAAGGGTCCCTCCTTAAAGAAGGGAGAGCTGCGCTGGAGCCTGAAAGAGGCTGGGGTGGGGCTTTGGTCTCTGCTCCATCCCAGAGCCTTAGCAAGGAAAAGCAGACAACTGTGAGTGAGAGGTGGGGCCTGGCTCAGCCTGAAGTTAGGAAATGACACAGGATGGAACCACAGAATGAGCAGGTGCTGGGCACATGTAGGGGAAGAGCACATTCCGGAAGTCAAGGTACTAAATGGACGGTCAGAGGCCCCGAGGCAGCAGCAGGGCAGGGTAAGCGAGGTGAAAGGGATCAGGGGATTGATCTTCGAGCCATAGACAGCTGGACAGAATGGGGGTGAGGGGAGGCCAGGACCACCCCTTAGACCATAACTTTCTGCAGTTACTAGAACAAGGGTACAGGAGGTGATGGTGGGTGTTCATTAAGAGACTGTGAACATAAGAACATAAGGGGAAGGAAAGTCACCCAACCCAAAAGGGTATGATGGGCTTCATGTGGGTGGGTGAAGGATGTATGTCACTGAGGTGACGTCTGTCTGTCTCAACCAACTGATAGCAAGGTGTGGCTGTTCTAAGGCAGGAGGGCTGAGACCTCTCAGATGGCCCTTGGCCTCACATCCCCACTCCATTCCCCTTACCTGTCCTGGGTCCCCAGTGCAAGGCCGGCCACCAGGATGTAGGTGATGAAAGCCATGGCTGTGAAGGGCAGACACACTCGTCAGAGGAGGGCAATCCCTTGGCCACCAGGCACACAAACATCTGTCCCAGACGGTGGGGGGATACCTGGAATGTAGAGGTCTGGAGCATTGATGTCAAAGCGGGGAGCCACTGGGGTATCCTGCTGGTACTGTACCTCCCAATCCTGTGGAGAGAGTTGGGGGAGTGGCAGGACCCCAGGGTGAGGTCCCCCCACCCTGCTTCCAGGCAAGTGCTGACCTGGTGTAAGTAGGGAAAGACGAGCAGGCCCAGCTTCTTGCCCACGTACACGGTGTCCACAGCAAAGTAATACTTCAGCTTGGTGACGGGGATGAAGCGGTCAATCTGGGGAGGCAAGGCTCAAGCCTGAGGCCCTGTGACCCTTGCCTGCCCCTCCCCCCCCACTGCCCACAGCCCACCAGCCCAGCCCCACTCACATTCTTGTCTACCAGCTCCTTGCCATGAGCGGCCAGGTTGCTCCCATAGGCCATTGCCATGGTGGACATAGGGTCAGTTAGGAAGGCTGCCTCGGGTGATGAGGAAGAGTGGAAACCCAGACCGCCAGGTGATGGCTGGGCTCCATAGCCTCGGCTAGGGGCTGAACTTGTGTCATCGAAAAACTGGTGGGGATCAGCCATGGCTGGTTGGGATACCGGGACCCTCCGCTTGGAGGCTGCAGAAGAAAATGGAGGGAGCTCATTCATTCTGCACCTTCTCTGGCCACGGCTGGAGCAAGGGTCACCAAAATAGCCCTGGCTATGATGGCAGATGGGCAGCCATCCCGGCACGCATCCATTCACCTGCCATTGTCAATTCTCCTGTCCATCATCCATCCACCTTTTACTTACCCACCCACCTACCACTCACCCCTTATTTTTCATCCATCTAGACAAATGAGATATTGGTGATGATGGATGGTCCTGGTGCCTACTCTGTACGAAACCCTGGACCACCGTTACAAGCAAGACCCCTGTGCCTACTCCTTCCACACTAGACTTCCCTTAGTCTCCACTGCTGGGCCTCTCAGGGTTCCCTGCCATACGCGGCACATACTCGGCTCAAAGCCTCTGCTCTAGTCATGCCTCAACCTGGAACATTCTCCCCATCACGGCCTCTCCTCTCTCCCTCAAGGTCTTGCTGCATACAGTGGACCTCTCTTGGCAGCACCAACCAATCCCTCCTCCATGGTTATTGATAGCACTAAGCATCAACAGGCACAGGACCTGTTTCTTCTGTTCACTATAAGGCCCCCCCAGGGTGGGAATGGCACCTTGTTCAGAGCTGACTCGTCCAGCTCCTAGAACAGGCTTAGATTGGGCACTCATCTATTGAGCACATATGGAATTTAATGCCCAGCCAAGTACATGGCTAGTACAAAACCCCAGGCTCAGTGCACAGTAGAGCAGGTGTACACCCCAGGAGTGTGGTAAGTACTATGATCATTTAACCCTGATGGAGCACTGACCCCCCCCCCCACACCGAAGCTCATTCCCTCACAACAGTTGGTGCTATTACCATTTAACAATTATTTTTAATAAGGCAGATTTAGGACTTTAATAAAGATATTCCAATAGAGGCTTAAGCCCAAGGGTTAAGACAAAGGCTCTCGGAAAGAAAGAGAAGACACGTGAGAGCATGGGTGTGGGCGTCTCTAAAATCACAGAAAGATGTACCCAGGAGAGGAACAGCTTGCTATTGTCCACATTTAATTTTAATTTAAAGATTTATTTATTATGTATAGTGTTCTGCCTGCACGGATGCCTACAGGCCAGAAGAGGGCGCCAGATCTCATTCTAGAAGGTTGTGAGCCACCATGTGGTTGCTAGGAATTGAACTCAGGACCGCTACAAGAGCATCCAGTGCTCTTAACCACTGGGGTGTCCATCTCTTCAGACATCGTTGTCCACATTTTATAGAAGAAAAAAGTAAGAAGAAAAATAAGAAGCTGAGGTTTGGGGCAGGGGAGATGGCTCAGTGACTAAGCGCACTCACTGGCTGATCTTCCAGAGGACCTGGGTTCAATTCCTAGCACCCACAAGGCAGCTAACAATTGTCTGTAACTCCAGTTTCAGGGGATCCAGCACCTTCACATGGACACACATAGAGCACATGAAATTTAAAAAAAAAAAAAAGCTGAGGTTCAAAGTCACTCAGGTAGTACAAGACGGTGCCCCCTTTCAAGAACTTGTTCAGCCAGACACAGTGCTGCACACCTTAAATACCAGTACTCCAGAGGTGAGGTGGGAGGATCTCTGAGTTCCAGGCTAGCCTGGTCTACAGATGGCATTCCAGGACAGCCAGGGGGTCTACATACAGGTTTCCAGCACTACCTTCTCAAAAAACAAAACGCTCCCCTCACCCCAACCCCCGATGCCACCCCCCCAAAAAAAAAAATGGAACAACAGGGTGGAAGGCTGGGGAAATGACCCACAATCCTCAGCACCTACAACCACCTATAAAAGTCAACAGCAGGGACTCGAACACTGCCCAACCCACACATACAAATATAAAATTAAATAAAATCTTTAAGATAACAAAAACCAAAAACCCCAAACCCAAGGTAGCTAGTACCCATGAAATGAATTCCATGGTTGATTTCTAGCATCCACACCCAGGCGCATACACATATAAACACACACAACCGTCTCCCTCCCACTAAGAAAGCTGGCAGAGTGCTGACCCACGCATAAGAGAGGCATAGGGTTGCAACATACAGGGTTCAGTTCCTCAGCATGGCATAAAACTAAAGCAAACCCCCAAAGTAACTTGCAAAATTTCCATCTGACTTCCTGGTGGGCAAGGGGGGCATTGGAAGAGTAGCAACTGCTGGGTGGGCCAGGCTAGAGACCAGCGTGGACATTGTGTGTGTGGAGGGGGTATTGAAGTGGCCATTTCTGTACAGAGCCAGGGGGTAGGATTTTCTAAAGCTGGGCTGAGCTGGATGTGGAGAGAAAGTGGGAAGTCTTTCCAAGACTGGTCTAAGCAAGAGTGGGAGATGTTGTCTGGGGAGATGGGGGTGAGCCCAGGGACCCCAAGATCCTGATTGTTAAGCTTGGCACAGAGAACAGTGCATATAAAACTACGAGGCCAGGAGGGGGAGCAGTCGGACCATGAGCCCACTCCAACTGTCTCCCCTGTAGTCTATCAAGCTGACTGAAGTGATCCCCCCCACCCCCAGATATTTCCAGCTGCGCGTGGTAGCTCACACCTGCAATCCCAGCACTCAGGAGGTGGAGGCAGGAGCATTATGCAAACATGTTTTGTTTTTACATGGTATAAGCAACCATGTGAGTACTAGTAACAGAAAGCAGGTCGTGCAAGAGTAACATATAACTGATGAGCCATCTCTCCAGCCTGTGTGTACATGTTTGCATGTGCACTCACACACAGTGCGTGTGTGTGCAGAGGTCAAGACCAGCTGTCTTTCTCAATCGCTCTCCGCCTTATATTTTGAGACAGGATCTCTCTCTGAACCTGCAGCTCACTGATCTGGCTATGCGGGCTGGACAAGCCCGAGGAATCCCTCACAGGGCTGGAGGCACAGCATGTACCGCAATACCGGGGATCCGAACTCAGGTCCTCACAGTTGAGCGAGGGGCCTTGACTAAGTCATTTCCTCTTTCACCTTTTCTGAAACAGGATCTTACTGTGTAAGTGGCCCAGGTTGGCCTCCAGCTCCAGAGCCTTCCGCCTCATCCTTCCAAGTACCAAGGACAACAGGCCTACACCTCAGGCCCAGCTCACCTCCACTCCATTGACCCAGGTGGTGCCAACATCTAACCCTGCTTCTAAGACACCACAAAACCCTGTCTCACCCCAGAAACAACCAGCTAGGACTTCTGTCACGAGGCCCCTTTGCTGTAGTCAACAAGAGACGAGACAACCAATCTCCTGCCTGCCTGGTGGTTCTCTGGATTGGGTCCTTCCCAGTTCTCAGAAATGAGTGACCCAATTTTCCACCATGGCTCTCCTCTCTTCCTGAGTGCAGTCTCACTCACAATCAGCCTCATCCACGGCGCCTCTGGCTTCTGGGCTCCACCTCAGGCTGCTCTGAGGCCCTAGGTCCAGCCTCAGGTCTTCTACCTACTGGCTGTCTCTAGGCTTCCCCTTTCTGCCCTCCTAGCCTCTGATATCCAGCCTCCAGTCCCGTCCCCCTCACTGTCGCTTACCCTCCCCTCTGCCCCCATCATTGCCCATTGGACTTTTCAGTGTCTCACTTCATCTTGTCTAACATCTTTTTCTTTTTTTCCCTTCCTGTTTTTTGAGCCAAGGCTTTAGTACGGTAGCTCAGGCTGCCTACAAACTCAGTTCTCTGGTGTATAGGGATTATAGGAATATGGCTATACCAGGCTCCTCGCCTGTTCTTAGCCCCACTCCAGCGGGCAGCCAGATGCTTCTTTTGAAGTATGGCACATTGGAAACCAGGGCCTTGTGCATGCTGAGCAGGCGTCCTCACACTTAGCTGCATCATCAACCCTCTATTTTTTTGACAGGGTCTTGCTAGGGTGTAGAGCTGAACCTGACTAA
Organism: Phyllotis vaccarum; assembly: GCA_033318265.1. NCBI lineage: Eukaryota > Metazoa > Chordata > Mammalia > Rodentia > Cricetidae > Phyllotis > Phyllotis vaccarum. The sequence continues at coordinate 19,828,341 of JARWLC010000018.1, read as the reverse complement.
CGGGATCAGTTAATCCCAGCACTCGGGAGGTAGAGAGGCAGGTGGATCCCTGGGAGTTTGAGGCCAACCTGGTCTACAGAGTGAGTTCCAGGACAGCCAGGGCTACATAGTAAAAAACCTGTCTCCATAGAAAAAAACAAAACAAACAAACAAAAAAAAACCCCAGGGTCTAAGTTCTCCAGGCCAAGCTGACTTAGAACTAATTATATGAATCCAGACTGGCCTTGAACTCTCAGGTACCAACTTTGACAAACTGCTTTATCATACAGCACAGCGCATTCATCCGGGAACATCTTCCCCCATGGGCACCCGCCAGTGTCACATCCAGGGCTCTGAGCAATGTTCTCTTCTCCTGACCTCCCTCACTTGTCCGTCTTTTAATGCCCAGGTTCTGTTTTCCCTCCTCTGTGTCTATTCAATTATCTATTTTCTTGGCACAGGACTCGGATGCTTTTCCGTCCATGAATACCTAGGTTTTTCAGCATTAGGCATTCCCTGTTCAAGGAAGCAATGATACTTCAAGCCCAAACAACTGAGTTCTACATTCCCATCCCAGCCTGTGCATTCCACACCCCCATCTGTCCATCGTTCTTTTCAGAAAGAACTAATTCTGTCTGTCTGGGGTGGGGGATGTTCAGAAAACAACTTTTAGGAGTCAGTGTGGCCCAGGCGGATAGACAGATCTCCGTTAGTCAGGTTTGGTAGCAAGTAAGTTTACTAGAGCCACCTTTTGTAATTCACTTCTGACACCCCCCACTTCTTCTTTAAAGCAATCATATCATGCTGCCCAGGCAGGCTTTGAACCCATAATCCCCACCACCACCACCAATCTCCCGAGTGCTGCGGTTATAGGTGTGCAGCAGGCAGGGCACCTCACTCTCTTTGCCTCTCCATTGATCCAGACTGTCCCTGACCTCTGCTCTGTACTGGCATCTCCATGAGGACAGGAACAAGGGCTAGCTGGCCATTGCTGGATCCCCTGCCTCACACATCACCGGCCTGCCAGACACTAATGCTGTCACATTAGGTCCTCAGGCCTTAGTCACACCCCAGATTATTCTCTACTCCTCGGCTACTCTTGTTGGCTGACTCATCTGCTTCCTAGTTAAATGCCTCCTGAACTCCAGCTGTGAGAAGGCAAGAAGCAGGACTTTGGTGGTTACTAGCGTGTACCCAAATTCCAGCCCAGGGCCTGGCATAAGCCTCTCTGGAGCAAGGTATGTTACATGCATAAATGAAGCAAACAGGTCATAAGTGTAAACGGAGACCAAGAGGGATTAAAATTCGCAGCTGGGAAAAGGAGGTTAACAGGACAATAAATGCTGGTTTCCGTCGTAAATGGGGTGTAAATGTGGCCCTGTCCGCACCCGTACTATGGAGTGTGCGTGACAGCTCGTGGGCGCTGGGGAGCCTCTGGAAAGTGGGGAGCACAGGAGGGCAAATCGCTGCCTGCAAATGAGTGGAAGTCTCGTCTCTCTGAACATCATACTAAATTCTACTCCAACTTGCTTTTTTTTAAAAAAAGGAATTTCCTTAAAAAAAAAAAAACCTACCAGCGATGCGCCCCCTACCAGGACTTGTCATCCCTCCGCTGTGCACACCTAGAAACTCCAGGTCCTGGATCTCCTGACCTTCCGTCCGACCTGGAGTGACCTCGCCAACCGCCGCGACGGCCCCGCCACACCCTCGCCCGCCCGATCTCCTCGGCCAGCCACGTACGCCACTTACGCAGCCGGGGCGTCCCCGCCGGCGCCGCCAAACCTGCCGCGTGCATGCTTCGACGCCACCACCGCGAACGCCTCAGCCGCAGATCGGAATGGGCCCGCCCGGCTCCCGTAGCCACGCCCCAGTGGCGCCCGAAAGAGCCAGTAGATCTCCGGGTGGCGCGGGAGAGCCACGCCCTCCAGGGAGGAGGGCTTACGTAAGAGGCGGGAACTTGAGCTCAGGCGGTACCTAAGGGGCAGCGGGGCGGAAACCTAGGAGTCGAAGGCTTCAGACCGGAAGGAAAACAGTCCTGATGCTGAGCGCAGAGGTCGACGGGAAATGTAGTTCTTTGCAGGCCGGCACGCGACTTGGTTAACTGAGAGCGCAGGGATGCAGGGCAAAGGTGATCAGTTATGCGATCTCTTTTACACCAGAGAGGCTCTTACAAAAGCATTTAGGGTAAGAAACAAAATTTAGAGTGGTGGGTTGCTTCTCTATTCCCAGTACTACTGAGGAAGCTGAAGGAGAGCCGTGAGTTCAAAGCCACTCTGAGCTTTGAACATAATGAGCTCTAGTCTCACAAAAAAGGTGGGGGGACTGTGGTTCCACACTTTTAATCCGAGGCCCCCAGAAGCAGAGACAGGAGGATCTCCGGGAGTTCAAAGCCAGCCTAGTGTCTACAGAGTGACTTTCATGACAGCCAGGGTTACACAGTGAAAACTCTGCTTCGAAAAAACGATAAATAAACAAATAAACAAGATAGATTGAAAAAGACGCTCAAGAGTCACGTTAGGTCAGGAGAGCTGGTATCGTTCTTTGTTGATACCTTCAGGCAGTTTCCAGAAATTCATAAAAGTGTTCTCACATGGTGTCTTTTCCTTCAAAACTTTAGCCCACCAAAATCAATGCAAACAGCCCAAACTAATAAATAGACACAAGTACACCTTCTAGCACAAAGCCCTGAAAACTAACGTCCTTCTCTGTTTCTCTGTGTTCCGGAGTGTTCTCTCTCTCTCCTCCTTAAAGTACACCCACCTCTTTGTTCTGACAAGGGTCTCACACAGTCTACACTGACTTCAAACTCCTAGACTAAACATGACCTTGAACTCCTGACCTTCCTGCTTCTACTTTCCAAATCCAGAAATTACAGTGTGTGCCACCAGGACCAATGGCCAGTCCCTTTCTGTCCCTCTTTCTTCCACTTATATCAAAGAAAAATGGGAGGAAATGACTTTTTGAGAGTGATAGCACCCTAGAAGGAGATGGTTAGCACATGACACTATCACTGTGGCTTCCCCTTCCTCTTCTGGACTGGCCTTCTCTGGAGAAGCTCTGCCTCAAATGCAGTATTGAAACACATCCTTTTGCCTCTGTGCTAACACCTGACTCCTAGGTGTACCTCTGCTTCTCATCCTCTGCCCCTCATCTTGTCTAGATTCATCTTCTCTGAGATATTTTGGGCTTGCTGTGAGCCTCTTCAGTGAATATTCACCTGTAGATGTTTATTGAAGGTTGATAGCAGGATCCTATCTACAGAAGAATCCTCAAATGCTCACATCCTTTACATAATAAAATAGTGCAGCTAGATGTGTTGAAACACACCTGTAACTTGGAATGTGGTAACAGAAGGATCAGGAATTCAAGACTAGCCTTGGCTATTGACTGAGTTCAAGGACAGCCTGGGCTACTTAAAAATTCCTTCTTAAAAAAAAAAAGATAAAATAACATGGTATAATACTGCATGAGGTGAGGCACTCCAGACACAAAGGATAGAGAGTTTACAGACCATCATGGATTATCTTCAAGAGTAGCCAGTGTAGGCCTAGAGAGATGGCTCAGCCATTAAAGGCTAGGCTCACAATTAAAAATATAAGAGTAGCCAGTGCTCAGCCAGGCATGGTAGTACATGCCTTTGATTCCGGCATAGGGAGGCAGAGGCAGATGGATCTCTCTGAGTTTGAGGCCATCCTAGTCTATAGAGTGAATTCCAGGACAGCCAGAGCTACACAGAGAAACCTTGTTCTCAAAAATCAAAAAAACAAAAAAAAAGGCGGGGGGGGGGGGAGGCTTGTACTTGTATGTAATGTGTGTAATCCTTCTATATACTTTAAACCATTTATATGTGTGTGTGATATGTATGAATATTTTTCATTTTTAGGTAATGAAGATCAAACTTAAGGTTTCACAAGAGCTTTACTACTCATCCCTTAATCTTGCTATGTTACTTATCCCTGATATCAATATAAATCCTATTAAATAATTATATTTCTGTATTGTCTAGGAAGTAACGACATAAAGACCAGGCTAATAGCTCAGCAGGTAAACTGTTTGTCCTGCATATGCAGGGCCCTGAGTTCTATCCCTACCTCAACAGATGAAAACAAAAAAAAAAAAAAGAAAAATTATCTGTTCGTAATTAATACATACAATTTTTGTTTTGATTTGCTTTGCTTTGTTTTTTAGGCAAGGTTTCTCTGTGCAGCCCTAGCTGTCCTCCAACTCATTCTCTAGACGATGAGGCTGGTCTTGAACTCAGAGATCTGTCTGCCTCTGCCTCCTGAGTGCTGGGATTAAAGGTGAGTGCCACCAACACCCCATGGCTTGTTGTTTGTTTATTTATTTATGGTTTTTTTTGAGGTAGGGTATCTGTCTATGTAACAGTTCTGGATGTCCTGGAACTCGATTTGTAGGTCAGGCTAGCCTCGAACTCACAGAGATCCACCTACCTCTGCCTACTCTTTCCTCTTCTCCTAGTCTGGTTGACCCAAGTGCTAGACTTAAAGGTGTGTGCCACAACTGCCCAGCACTTATTTTTTCTATTTTAAACTGATTATGTAAATATGTGGGGGTATGTGCACCTAGGAGAGTCCAGAAGAGGGCATTAGATGCCCTAGAATTGGAGTTATATAGATAGTTGTGAGTCATATGGCATGAATGGCGAGGACCCAACAAAATCTGTTCTTTACACTTTTTTATTTTTTTAAAGAACTTATTTCTATTTCTGTGTATGGATATTTTACCTGCATGAATAGCTTTGTACCCCATATGTGTCTGGTGCTCTCAGAGAAGAGTGTGCTAGATCCTCTGGAATAAGTGTAAGCCGCCATGTGGTGCTGGGAACTGAACCTGGGTCCGCTGCAAAAGTAGCAAGAACTCTTAACTGCTAAGCCATTTCTCCTGAAACTTTTGTAATTCTTCTGCCTCTCCTATAGTCTAAAGTTTCTGCCCCAGCCAGAAACTCTCAAACACCCAGCAGCCTCCTCCCAAATAATTAATTCAGGGGTGTAATATTATAGTACACACTGGGCCAATATCGCAAGCAGATTACTAACTAGCCTTTACACTTAAATTAACCTATAACTCTATTTCTGTTTGGTCACGGGTACTTGGTATTCAGTCCAGCATTCTCATCCTGCTTCCTCTGCATCTCTGCCTCTCCTCTTCTCCTAGTCTGGTTGACCCAATCAATGTTTTATTCAACTAAAGATGGGTGACAAATCTTTACAGTGCACAAGAACATTGTCCCACAGCAATCTCCCTCATCACTGCTAGGATTACAAGTGAGTGCCACCATGCCTGGATGAACCCCCTTTGTTTCCTTGTATACTTGTTTGTGACAGGGCTTTCTCATAACCCATGCTGTTCTTGAACTATAGCAGGCTTTCTTGGACCAACAGCTCCCAAATCATGACACAGAGACTTATTATTAATTATGAATGCTCGACTATAGCTTAGGCTTGTTTCTAGATAGCTTTTCCCCCTTAAATTGACCCATTACTTTTAATCTATGTGGTGCTGCGAGGCTCATTACCTCATCTACATACTGTCCATCCTGCTTTCTTGCTTTCTCGGTGTCTGGCTGACTGGCCCTCCTTTTCTCTCAGCCCACCAACACCCTTCTCCATTCCTCCTCTGCCTAGCTATTGGCTGTTCAGCTTTTTATCAGACCAATCAAGTGCCTTGGGCAGACAAAGTGAAACAGCAATGCTTCTTTACATAATTAAACACATGCAATGCAGCATAAGCAAAACAACATACCTGGACATAGTTAAACAATTATTCTGTAACACAAATAAATGTAACACATCTGTGCATAGTTAAATATTCCATTCCACAACAATGAACCCTCTATGTACCCGAGGATGACCTTGAACTTCTTATCCCGCTGCCTCCTGTGTCCTAAGATTACAGACACACACCATCGCTCTGGCTTAGTACTTCACTCTGTGTGTATGATGTGTATGAATGTGCGTGCGTGCGTGCGTGCGTGCGTGCGTGCGTGCGTGTGCGTGTGCGTGTGCGTGTGCGTGTGTGTGTGTGTGTGTGTGTGTGTGTGTGTGTGTGTGTGTGTGTAAAACAGAGGACAATTTACAGGAGTGTGTTTCTCTTTCATCATGTATGCCCCAGGGACTGATCTCAGGGCTTCAGGCTGGACGAGTGTCTTCAGCCACTGAGCCATCTGGCTGGTCCCTGCACTGCTTTTAGGCCTTAATTTTCTTATCGTTTTATTGGGAATTTTGTGGGAGGGCTAAGGACTCAGTAAAAGGCATATACACACAGGACCTGACCTAAGCCTGGAACACTGAAGCTATTGTTACTGTTTTCATTATCAGGCATCTCTTCCTATAGACAGAGCCCCAAATTGGGCTCTGTCCCAAGAATTACCACAAGTTTATAAATAGAACCTGTTCCATGTATCTGAGCTGTGGTCTGGTTGTGGGCAGGATTCTGGTCTGTCCTCCATATAGCCGTAAGGAGGGCATTGAGTTCAGGCTGTAGAGGGCTGTGGGAGACCCGTGGAAGAAAGAAATGGAGGAAATCGCTCTTTTATTTACCTCCTTATTTGTTTTCCAGACAAGGTCTCACTCTATACCATTGGCTGATCTGGAACTCACTCTGTGAACTAGGCTGGTTTTGAATAGAGATCCATCTGCCTCAGCCTCCCACGTGCTGGGATTAAAGGCGTGAGCTACCCTCTAGTCTACAAGTTTGTTGTTTTGGAGACAGAGTTTTGTTATCCACAGTTCCTCCACCTTTAAGATTTTTAATGTATATAGAAACATCTCAGCCCCTTGGTCTGGGAGCTCTATCAGGGTAGGCGTTCCCTAGGAGCTATTCCTGATTTTATATATAAATGTTAGTGTATTTATTTCTGTGTATATAGGTGCTTTGCCTGCTGCATGTATATCTGTGCACCATATGTATGCCTGATGTCTGAGGAGGCCAAAAGAGGTCATTGGATCCCTTGGAACTGGAGTTACAGATGTTAGCCGCCATGTGAATGGATCCATGTGTATGGATCAAACCCAGACCATCTGCAAAGGCAGCTAATGCTCTTAACCACTGAGCCATCCCTCCAGTCATTTGACCCCACCTTTTTGAGATGGGTATTCACTAGGTAGCCCAGGTTGGCCTGGAGATGGTGAGTGTCTAGTCTGTCTCCCAAATGCTAAATGTAAGCCATCACATCCACACCAGTTTATTCATTCACCTTTGGGGTTTTTTGTTTGTTTGTGTCCTGTGTTGTTTATTGTTTGAGACAGGTTCATATTATGTAGCCTTGAAACTTATTACATAAGACCAGGCTGGCCTCAAACTCATAGAAATATACCTGCTTCTGCCCCTGCCTCCTGAGTGCTGGAATAAAGGAATGAATGAGCCACCGGCCATGAAAGCTATCAGTTTTTCGGTTTTTTTGCAACAGAGTCTTGCAGTCCTTTCCAACAATGTCCCCCGACTCCTCATCATCGCCACACTGGGTCCACAATTTCTTCCTTCCAGATCCTAGTGCCTAAAACAAGTACCCAGCACAGTACTGGCTGGAGATGGTAAGATAAGTTCTTTAAGGCCCGTCTCACTTTGCCGCAAGTTGGCCCGGAAGTCCCAGCAACCCTGCCCCAGCCTCCCCAGTGTGAAGATTATAGGCAGCAGCCCCCATTCTCGAGAGGAGCTTCAAGTCTGCGTTGAGAAGCTGCAACTCCCGCGTGGAGCAGAGTTGGAAGCAAAGGGTCAGGCAGGAAAGGACTCATCCTTCTCCCGGATCCAGGAGCGACCGGCTCCACCCTCCGAGATCCTGTACCTACACCTGGGGTTTGGGCGTGCCTCAGTTTCCCAGTAATAGGGCGTTCCGCCAGCCCCGCTCCTCCCCCTTTGCTTCTTCCTCTTCGGGGCATCGCTGGCCGCGCCTGGAGCTCCCGGAACTAAAAGCAGACCTCGGGCGGTGGGCCGGCGGGGGCCACGTCAGCGGGTGGCGGGGCTGTGCGGGGACCATGCGGCGGGGCGCGCTCCTGGCCGGTGCCCTTGCAGCCTACGCGGGGTACCTGGCGCTCGGCGCGCTGCTGGTGGCTCAGCTGGAGCGGCCGCACGAAGCCCGGCTGCGGGCAGAGCTGGAGACGCTGCGGGAGCAGCTGCTTCGGCACAGCCCGTGCGTGGCGGCGCCCGCCCTGGACGCCTTCGTGGAGAGGGTGCTGGCGGCTGGACGGCTGGGGCGCACCGTGCTGGCCAACGTCTCGGGATCAGCCAACGCTTCGGACCCCGCCTGGGACTTCGCCTCGGCTCTCTTCTTCGCCAGCACTCTGGTCACCACAGTGGGTAAGTGAGTGCCACCCTCCCACTCCCCCTCCAGCGAGTCCTTCAGGATATACCTTCATCCAAATCCGTCTAGGGTCCTGGGATCCTCTCAACCCCCGTTCCCGACACGGAAACAGACCCACACTAGCTGGCTTTATTCTGCTGCCTTTTGGAGAATCTTCCACTCAAGTAGTAAACACTCCCTTTCCCTCCGAGTAAGGACCTCCCCATAAAAACTTCTCTTACAGCATCTGGGTCCCCCTCTGGTGTCTTTTGTTTGTTTGATCTTGAGATAGCAACTCCCTTTGGAGCTGGGGCTAGCCTGGAACTTTATTTCCCACTGTGTTTCCCCGTCTCGGCCTCCTAAATGGTGGGATTACAGGTGTGGACCACCAAGCCTGGCTCTAGTCTGGTCTTAACCCTCTTGGGATACGATTATCATCCATAATCAGCACAGGCTTTGGACCTTCTGACCCCCTGGGGGGGGGACTGTGTCCACATCAGGGCTGGCACAACCATCTCTTCCAGGCTTGTCTCCTGACTCCAGATAGGTCCTTCCTGGAACAGCCCATTTCAGCTTCTTCCTGAATGTATTTCCCTAGTGAATACTGAGCTGCAAGATGGGGGATTGAACTCAGGCCCTCATGCATGCTACTCAGTAATCTCAGGGTACTGTCACTGGAGGCCTAACTTTCTAGGAGAGACCTGAGACCATTTCTGGGTTCCCTTCCACTCTGGGTATCTCTGGGCATTCTCCAGCAAGGGCCCCAGACCCATCTCTCTCTTCTCCCCACATACCCCATCTAACACAGGACTCGACCCATCCTCTGACCTCCCCTGTACTGTCAGGCTTTCTCCCAACATTTTTCCTTGATAACGCAGAATTCCTGGATCAGCAGCTCAGACAGCTGGATCTAAGAAGGGAGTAAACTCAGTGTCCTCCACAGAGTCATTGGTTATCCAGCTTGAAGCCCTCCAAGCCCCAAATCCCAAATTACCTCCAGCAAAATCTCTAGCCCTTTCCAAAACCAGGACCGGCCATGGGGACCTCTTTTAATTCATAAATGAGGAGGGTTGAGGTGTAGTTCAGCAGCAGAACACTTGCCTAGCATGTGTGAAGTCCTGAGTTGAATACTACAAAAACCAAAACACGGAAACTTTCCCATCCCTTCCCCAGACTGAGACCCTTCTCAGTGAGAACAAATCCCTGCCCCAGGACACAGTCCAAACAAACACTTGACTCTCTGCTGTTCCCCCCAACACCCGCCCCTCCCACCCGGATAATCAATATGTTCACTATGGACTTTCCAGCAGGGGGGGATGCCCTGGGGCTGGACCTCTTCCATAACCCTTCCCCCAGTTGACACTTTACTTGCCACCTATCCCTGCCCCAACTTGTTTGAGATAGCCCATTCTCTCTACTGGGACAATCAAGGCCCTCTATGACAGAACCCCTTTCCACCAAGAGCATTACTTACTCTACCCTTGACACCCAGCAAGGGCCTTAGCAGTGTCTACCTTACTACTTCCTTTGGATACCCTGGGCTCAGGAGTGATGAGAACCCCTCACCCAATCCAGATGAAACCTGCTGGTGCCTGTTCCTCATTCCTATGACTCCAGGACCGCAAGATCTCCTTTTATACCAGAACTCTGGTCTGGCTTTAAGGTTATGGACACCCCAGCTGGGTGTGGTGGTATACACCTCAGCACTTAAGAAGCAGAAGCAAAGCAAGAGAACCAGCCTGGACTACATGAGACGCTGTCTCAACAAAGCAAAACAGGATGAGGGAGAGGACTCTGGGGGGTGGTGAGGAGTGTTTGTGAGAGAATCCCAGCACTGAGATTGGCTGGGCAAGCCTGTAACCCTGATGTTGGAGTAGAGACAGGTACATTCTTAAGAGCTGTATGGCTGAATCAGCAAGCATCCGGTTCAGTGAGAGACCCTTCTTGAGGTGAGCAGGACCTCGGACATCTTCTTCTGGACTCTGTGCCTGTACAGACAGGCCTGTGCACATACATACAGCACACAAAATATTAGCACTCTGCAGACCTTTCTTTGAGAGCCATTCAGGTAGGACCCACCCCTACCTGTTCCCCCAGCCCTTAAGAACCCCAGAAAGTTCCTCCTGGAAAGTCCCTTCCTTGCTCACGTGAACCTCAGACCTGGGAAGCCCCTCAGAGGCCAGGCTCTGCTTCTCTATAGCCCCTCCATCACCATGAGGTGACCTCTTTCGGGGACTTCAAACAGGACAGAGGCTGAGCCACACTCTTAACTGCTTCTCCATCTGGTAGCATCACAGAATCGTGGATGGCTTTTGTCCCCCATTCAGGGCCCTCAGAGCAAACTGAGGTCACTGACAACAGAGGTAGGTGACTCTTCACAGAAAAGAATGAACCCATCTCCCCTGAGGCTAGCTTTCCTCAAGCTTCCTGAGCTGGCCTGACCTGCTTCTGGACTTCCCTGGGGGAGGGGGTGGGCACTTCTCTCTCTCTCTCTTTCTGGCAGGTCATTCCTGAGCACTGGTAGATGAACCAACAAAGGGAGCCAGACAGACATGCCACAGGCACAGCCTGGCTGAGCAACTGTGCAGGTGCACAGAACACCCCACTGCTCAGCATGACGGAGGACATACCACATCCAGTCTTTAACTCAGTCAACAAAACAACCTTTTAAAGGCAACTGCTATTATTGTCTGTCTGTCTGCCTATCATCTTTTAAGCTAAGGCCCAGAGAAGCTGGCCAGCTTGCACACGGTTACACAGTTGGGACATTGTATAACTGTGACATTTTTAGGCCCTAGCACTCCAGAGGCAGAAGCAGTGGCCTTGGTACACGTTCCAGTCTAAACAAAGTGACATAGTGAGACCCTCTCTGGAAAAAAACCAAATAACATCCATAAAGGCTGCTAACAAAGAGGCAGCAAAGATCTGTTTCCACGATTCCGGTAGCTAAAGAATCTTCCCAGATGGGAAAATAGCAGGCAGATTGGTTTTAACTAGGAGTTTTGGCGAAATAGTTTATATCAATTACATTGGTCCCGATGAGCTTATGAAAAAAATCTGATCTTTTCTCGACTGTGGGTGGCTCCCCTAGTTTGAAATCTGGAACACAGGGGTCTGTTGTGTCCCCCCCTATGTTCTGCTCTGAGATTTTTGATGGCGCAAAGCTGTGCAGGTCTTTTGAGGTCAGTTCGGAAAGACAGCTTGTACCGTTAGTGTGAACAAGGAAGTTCTGTTTTAGGTTCGTGTATATAGCTTGGCGTGTAAAAGAGATAATGTGACCTGATGGTACAGGCTTGTAGTCCCAGCTTTCAGGAGGCTGATAAAGGAGGATCCCAATGTCAAGGCCTACCTGAGAGATTTAATGGGATCCTGTCTCAAACTAGGAAGTCAAAAGGTGTGGGGCTCAGCTGTAGAGCACCTGCCTGGGACACGCCAGGGGAACCGGTTGACTCCACCCGCAGGAGAGATGCTTCTGAGAAGTCATCAGTAAGGGACAGGGTGGTGTTCCTGGGTGTGTGGTGTTAGACCACTGCCTGGCCTGTGAGATTCCATCCCCAGAGCTGAAAAGGAGGAAGGATGTGTGTGTGTGTGTGTGTGTGTCCGTGTGTGTGTCCTAGAAGAACACAACACGTGATAATATCAAAATAGCACACCATAGGACCAGTGATGGAAAATTACTAAAATGAAACCCCAAGATAAGGTAGGGGAGAGCTGGGGGAGGTGCACAAGGAACGGGCGGTGGGGAATGAATGACAATGCTTGCTGACACTAAGCCATCTCAGCACTCAGGAGTCCAAGGCAGGAACTGGAGACTTGGTTAACATCAGAGGATGCAGGTTTGGTTCCCAGCTCCACACGGCAGATACAACAGTCTGTAACTCCAGTTCCAGGGGATCTAACCTCTCACAGACTCCTTCACACATGTAGACATATATTCAGGTACACACATATACACTTAAAATTAAAATAAATAAATTTTTTTAAAGTCTGAAGCAGGATTGCTATGACAAAAATATTGTTACATGCATATTAGAGTCGTAATAAAACCCATCTTTTATACATTAATATATACTAATTGAGAAGTTACAAAAAGACCCAGATGTGGTTACATACCTGTAACCTTGGCACTTAATAATGGATAACAGGAGCATTGTGAGTTTCGGTGCACCGTGGGCACAACAGCCATACAATAAATAAATGCAATTTAAAAATAAATGTAATTGAAATTTTTACTATTGTTAAATTTTTGGATTTATTATTTTTTGAGTGTTTGCCTGTGTGTGTGTGTGTGTGTGTGTGTGTGTGTGTGTGTGTGTGCATCATGTGCATACTTTGTGCCCAAGGAGGTTAGAGGAGGGTGGATTTCTGCCAGGCTGTATGGTGCACATCTTTAGTTCCAGCACTCAGGAGGCAGAGGTAGGCAGATCTCTGAGTTTGAGGCCAGGGTCCCCCAGAACTGGAGTTACAGGTGGTTATAAACAACTATATGGGTGCTGAGAACCAAATCGGGTCCTTTGCTAGAGCAGCAAGTACTTAGCCATCTCTCCAGGCCTCCCAAAATACATAGTAATACTAATAATAGGCATACAAAGAAATTCTTATTAAACTTGGCTTAGGTATGTTCTCTCCACCCACCTCCCCGAAGCCTGGGGCCTCAATCATATAGATTGTGCTCCATCACTGGTCCACACTCTGTACCAGCACGAATCTGTTTTAAGTCAGGGTCTCTCTATCTAGCCTATACTGGCCTCAAACTTCCAATCCTTTACCTCAGTTTCCTGTGTTTTGAGCTTACAGGTGTGGAGCCCCATGCCTTGCTACACAGAGAAACCCTGTCTCAAAAAGCAAAAGCCAACACCCCTTCCAATGGTATATTTCATTTTATTAGAAGCCCAGGACTTCTTCTTTTTGTTTGTTTGTTTGTTTGTTTGTTTGTTTGTTTGAGAAAGGGTTTCTCTGTATAACAGCCCTAGAGGTTCTGGAACTCTAGAGATCCATCTGCCTCTGCCTCCTGGGTGCTAGGATTAAAGGCGTGCACCACCACACCTGGCTTGAAGTTTAGGATTTCAAAGACCTGGTATAGGTTGATTTGGGGCAGCCTCAATGCTGCTGAAGGCCTTGAGAAGCAATCCTACCAGGGAAAGATACAAAGTTTATAATCCTTGTAACTAGCTGAGGGTGTGGTGTTGCTCAGTGGTAGAGTCCCTGCCTAGAATCCCCCAGTGAGGGGTTGGGGGTGTGGTGTGGCTCAGTGGTAGAGCCCCTTCCTGGAATCCCTCAGAGAAAATCCCCAGGGTGAGAGAATGGCTCCATTTAAAGTGCTTACCTAGCCCCACTAGGCCATGGGTTGAGTAGCTCAAAGCAAGGACACCAAAATGGGGTTTTCCCGCGGGAGGGGGGAACCCACGGCTCTTGGATAGAGGTGTCACCATGGAGACATGGAGGATGGGGAAGCAGTGGGGGTTCAGAGGGACACAGGCTTGAGGTTGTGGAGGTGCCAACGTTCAGGAGAATTCCTTCCTCCACAGGCTACGGCTACACGACCCCACTGACAGATGCAGGCAAAGCGTTCTCCATCGTGTTTGCGCTCCTGGGCGTGCCCGTCACCATGCTCCTTCTGACTGCCTCGGCCCAGCGCCTGTCACTGCTGCTCACCCACGCACCCCTGTCCTGGCTGAGCTTGCGTTGGGGCTGGCACCCCCAGCGGGCAGCCCGCTGGCACCTGGTGGCTCTGCTCGTGGTCATATTGGCTGTCTTCTTCCTGGTGCCAGCTGCGGTTTTCGCTTACCTTGAGGAGGCCTGGAGCTTTCTAGACGCTTTCTACTTCTGCTTCATCTCTCTGTCTACCATTGGCCTGGGCGACTATGTGCCTGGAGAAGCCCCCGGCCAGCCTTACCGGGCCCTCTACAAGGTGCTTGTCACAGGTGAGCTGGCTGGGTATCTGTGGGTTGGCAGTTGGGAGCTCTCAGGAAGAAATGGCCCTGTTCTAAGGGGTGTTGAAGGGGTCCCAAGAATCACCCACCTGTCCCAGGGGAGAGGCACCTGTATAACCACATCCTTCCTTACACTGGGATCTGAGCCCGAAGCTGACCTTGCCATCTATCCATCTCCCTTTCCCATGTTGGCAGCGTACCTCTTCCTGGGCCTGGTTGCCATGGTGCTGGTGTTGCAGACTTTCCGCCATGTGTCTGACCTCCATGGCCTCACTGAACTCATCTTGCTGCCCAGTCCGGACCCTGCTAACCTCAGCCAGGATGAGGATGATCAGGCGGACATTTTGGACACCCGGACAGATCTGCGCCAGCAACTCTCCGCTGGCTCCCACGCTAATTACGCCTCCATCCCCAGGTAGCTGGGGCAGGTGCTCTCAACCTGGACACACCTGTTTTGGGGCCCCACATGACTAGACTGGACCAACAGGAATGCCCATCCACGTGCTCTTGTCTTTCAGAGCCCTCCACAGGGAGGTGAGGAGTAGCTCCCAGGTCCTCGGCTCCTCCTTCTCTCCCCTTTCTTCTTATACTGTGACCACTTGGGCTTTCTGACTTTGTCGGTGAGAGTGGTGATTTAATATGTTTGGTTATTATTTTTTTGTGTGTGTCTCATTCTCTTGCCTAACATCAGTCACACATCAGTGGTGATTTAATATGTTTGGTTATTATTTTTTTGTGTGTGTCTCATTCTCTTGCCTAACATCAGTCACACATCAGTCGCTGGTTCTTCTGGGCTCTGAGCCTGGACCTCAGCTACTGTGTTAGTGGCTCTGTCTTGGCCAAATGATTTCCCCAATCTGAACTTTGATATCCTGGTACAAAGAATATTGGAACTCATCCACAGACCCTCACATTTGTCTTGCTATTCTGTGCCAGGCACAAATTAACAGCGGAAGTAGCTTGGTCCCTGTTCTTATGAGGCTTACTGACCAGTGAGGTAGACTCACCTGCTTGTTCCTTGACAGTGACAAACCTCAACAGGCACTGGGATAGGCAGTAATAAGGACTGTGGGACAGACCTGAAATGTCCCGGTGGGGCTTCCTGGAAGAAGGGGGAAAAATAACCCAAGACCTGCCAGTCGAGGGAAGAAATTGTCCCTTCTTCTCAGGTGTCTGGGTCATAGTACCAGGGAAGAGCCCTTGGTGGCCCATCATCTCCCTCAGTGTCTTAGCAGACAAACTCATTTAGGAAATGAGAAGTACCACTTAAAGCCCCATGGTGATGCTGCATTGCCTATTTACTGGGCACTAACTGATGGCCCTGGGCTCCTGAGTCCAGTCTTGGGTGCACCCTGTAACTGGGCCATGTCTTGTCTACGCATTTGAACAGTCACTCTATCTCTGGAACCCTTCATCTGCTAAATGATAACTCCAAAAGATGACATCATCCGGGTACAACTACGTGCCTATAACCCGAGCTGAGGCAGGAGACTTGAAAGTTCCAGCCCAGCCTGGGATACACAACAAGAGCCAGGTGATAAAATAATATAAATAAAATAATAATAATGCATATAAGCAAAGGAATATAGTGCCAGGCTAAAGGGACATGAGAGTAGGCTGTATAAGGACACACACCTGTATACTGGGACTTAGGAAGGATTCGGCTGGAAGTAACAAACCCCCTGACTGGAGCTGTCTGAGATAACCTAATTGTTACATTGTACTTGGACAGAGCATGCTCGGTTAGCCGCAGGGACGATCTCTTCACAGTTGTGGAGGAGGCAGCCCCTTCGACTTCTCTCCACTGAAGGCTTAGCTCTCACGTGGACTCTCTTGGTGTCCAAATGGCTGCCGCAGAGCCAGGCATCCAATCGCCCCGTGATCTTTCTAGTGCAAGCTGGAGAAACTTCAGCTGGTGTGCCGAGAATTTTAAGGAAGGCAAGCTCATCATCAAATTGGGTTAGAAAGTCACACAAGGAAATCAGGTGTGGTGGCACATACCTATTGTCCTATCGGTGTGGAGGCTGAAGGTAAAGCTAGCCGGGGCAACTTAAAAACAAGTAATACCCATGTGTTCTCAGTGATAGACCATGTCTATCCCAGACGCTAAACAAAACGATTTACAATCATAGGGGCTGGGAAAATGGCTTAGCCAGGCAGGCAGAAAGACCTGAGTTTATACCCAGCACCTACATTAAAAATAAAAAGCTAGATATGTTTGTGCAGGGCCTTTAATCCCAGTGCGGGGGTGGGGGGGGTGACGCTAGAGGGTCCTCAGAGCAAATCAGTGGGCTCCAGGTTCTGTGAAAGCCCCCAGCTTCCAAAAAGAGTGGAAGCTGGGCCCTTTGGCACATACCTTTAATCCTAGCCCTCGGGAGGCAAAAGCTGATGTATCTCTGTGAGTTCGAGGCCAGCCTGATCTGTATAGTGAGTTCCATGATAGTTAGGGCTTCGTAGTGAGACCTTGTCTCCACAAAACAATGAAAGAAATAAAATAGTGTGGAAAATTATTGAGAAGAAACGGGATAAAAAACTTGGCTTCCATATGCAAACTCATGCAACACACGCATATATATTTAAAAAGCTAAGTCAGAAAAATAATAACTCATCAGGGAACTGCTTGCTGTGTAATCCTGTCACCCTGAGTTAGTGCCATCCCTGGAGCCCATAGGGGATGGTCCCCAAAGTTGACTGATTTCCCAGGTCTCTAGCTGCGCATAGTCTAGGCATGAAGCAGAGTATGTAGGTGTGCATATTTGTGTATGTCATTATCTATTCCTATGTGAACAGCATCTAGAATGGGAAAGGGTTATTGGCTCTGGAGGCAAAGCTCTGCGTGTAAGTTTGAACCCTGTTGTCACCGTGTTTCATTTGTACCTCAGGTTGCTTTTTGTGAAATGGAATTTTTACAACACTACCTCATGGACTTGAACAGCCAGCAATTTAATCCCTGTAAATCCCAGAGGACACCATCTGGGAGTCAATAAAATGATAATTCTCTTGTTTCTGAACTCTGCTTCTTAATAAGGAAGATCGTTCAAAATGCTTTAATACCATGACCTGTCATATGCTCATTAATTTTTCTTATATCTATGTGTATGTATGTGTCTGTGTATATCACATGTGTGCAGGCACCCGTGGGGACCAGAAGAGGATGCCAGATCCCCTGGACCTAGAATTACAGTCAATTATGAGCTGCCTGACATAGATGTTGGCAATGGAATTCAGGTCCTCTGGATGTAATCTGCCTGTTTCCAAATACCTGGCAGCTGCTTCCCATATGGCTTAATATTACTCGGCTAATAGCTCAAGCTTATTACTAACTAGCTCTTACACTTAAACTAACCTATAATTCCTATCTATATTTCGCTGCATGGCTTGGTACCTTTTCTCAATCCGGCATTCTCATTTCCTCTGCATCTGGCTGGTGACTCTGACTCTGCCCTCCTTCCCAGAATTCCTAGTTTGCCTGTCCTGCCTCTACTTCCTACCTGGCTACTGGCTGACCAGTTCAAGTGACGAATCTTTACAGTGTACAGATCCCACAGCACCTGGAGGAGCAGTACATGCTCTTACCCAATAAGCCATTCTGCAAGCTTTCCCACCTAGATAGGTGAATACACTTACATACACACCAAGTAAATAAATGTAATTACTTAAAAAAAAATCATTAGGTCTGAAGATATGTTTCACCAGAATAGCGCTTGCCTAGCATGCACAGGGACCTGAATTTAATTTCCAGTTTTGGCAAAATTAATAAGTAAATTAATTCAGGATCTAAGCTGGAATCAGCAAGTTGATTGTGGTGGGTTTGAAGGCAGTCTGGACCTAGAGTAAGCCCAGTCTCAAGTCCACATAGGCCAAGCATGGTGATACAAGCCTGTGGTCCCAGGACTCTGGAGGCAGAAACAGGATTGGGAGTTCAAACCCATCCTTAGGTATATGGTGAGTTCTAGCCCACCTTAGATACATTAAGACCCTGTCTCAAAACAATATAAAACTCAGGGCTGGAGATCGACCCATCAAGGTGAAGTGCAGACTGCTGCTGGTTCTTTGATCCCTAGCATCCACTAGCCGAGGCAGTCCTGGTCCTAGCTCATCAGTTCCAGATCAGCAAGTGTTACGGTAAAAGAGACTGGGAAAGCGGAAAAACAGAGAAGTACAGAAAACCCAGACGCATTGTTTATAAGTTACTTTCCTTAAAAAAGTTAAACCAGAGAGTCTTAAAGCTGGCCAGGTTGCAGATTTGGCTATTGTCCTCTCTTGATTCAGAATGTTAAACAATTTGCTTTTCATTTAGTGGGTGTAGAATTTCAACGTGAGTAATTCTTTCTTGTTGGCCAGTTGGTGTAAGAGCTCGGTGCAAACAGTGGCCTACCATATATTATAATAAGCCCCAGAATACAAAGAAAAATTGTTAACCTATTGGATCTTTACACAGGCCAAGTATCCTGCTCTCCGTGTAGCCAGGCTGACTTCAAACTCATGATTCTCCTGCCTCGGATCCCTAAGTGCTGGGACTACATACAGATGGGAGCAACCTCACCTGGCATTGCCCCCCTCTTCTGGTATTGAGTATGATGTTGTTTGAGACCAGGTCTCGTGGCTCTGGCCGACCTGGCACTTGCTTTGTAGACCCAGGAATAAAAGTGTCGTTGAGATCTTGTGCCACTGTGTCATGATCACTGGAAGAATTTAGGAGACATAAGAGTGTAGTGTAGTAGTTGGGCACACTCTCAAGGGTTGAATGGACAAGGATCAAAGGGATTATTGTAGATCTACGTTCTGGGCAGGCCTTATGCCAATTCTAAAATCTCTTGCCAGTTTTAGTGGCATATGCTGGCAGGATATGCTGGCATATTCAGACACTAGAGGTTCTGAGTTTAAGGCCAGGTTGGGCTATGCAAGTGAGCACAGTGGTAAAGTGCTCCCCACTCAATCCTGAAGACCTAAGTTTAACCCCCAGGACCCAAGGGAAAAGCCAGCTGGGTGCAGCGGCTCTTGTGTGTAAACTCAGCACTTCTGAAACACAAGGGTGGACTCTGGAGAATTGACTAGAAACTTGGGCCATCATCAACCTTATATTTTTTATTTTGAGACAAGGTCTCTTGTAGCCAACTCTGACCTTGACCTTTCAGTGTTGCCAAGGATGATCATCACCTTCTGATCTTCCTGTCTCAACCACCAAAGTGCCACCAAAGTGTTGGGTTGTTCACCGGCTCCCATTCCAGGTTAGGGCTCTACCCACTGCCCCAGCCCCCAACCTTTGTTACTTTTTTCTTTCTTTCTTCCTTTTTTAATTCTTTTCCCTCCCATATCCTCTCCCCTTCTTTCTTCAAGGTTTCATTGAAGACAAGAGTTCACCATCTGGAAGACGTGGCTGTCTCAGAACTAGCTATGTAGACTAGGCTGGCCTTGAAATCAGTCTCCACTTCTGAGCGGAGGATCCTTAATCAGTCATCTTTTTATTATTATCAAAAAGATGTATGTATATGCGTGAATGTGCACCTTTTGAGTGCCTGGGAAGGTTATCTAGGTTCTGATGTAGCAGATCAGAGACTAGGGTCCCATTCTTCTGATCGGTAATTAAAGTCTTGCTTCTTAGTCATTTGCTTTACAGGCTCTTGACTAACGGGGCCCAACTCTTAAGTAGGCTAATACTGAACCAGCTGCCTATTTTAACTCTAGGAGCCCATTTCCCATTCCTCTAAAGGTTCCGGAAAATCTTTTTTCTCAGGAGGATTTTTGATCTAGAAGTCAAGTGGGCACAACAACTTCCAGAACAACTATTACAAATCCCTCTCTGGCTTTCTTAGCACAGAGTTATGCTGTCTGCCACACACCTGGGACCAGCCCTCAAGCCCTTAGGCATCGGTTGGGAATGGATGCGTGTTACCATGGAAACACATGGATGCCACGTAGGCGTGCCCGGCTCTCGTGGAAGTCGGAGCGGCCATTTTAAGAGCTGGCAAGAAGGGTGGAACAGGCGCTGCCAAGCAACGGTTGACCGGTTTTAACCAAGTGACTGGTACAGCGGGGCGGGGAGAAGAGGGAGGTGCCATCCTAGGGGATGAGGGGGGCGGGAAGAAGCTAAGGAGGGGAGGGTAGGGGAGGGTAGGGGAGGGCAGGCTAGGGAAAGAGCATCAAGCCGTGGGATTTGGCAAAGAAAGAGCTTGGCAAAGGCGGGGCGGCGAAAAGGCGTGGCGAGGGCCAACTCCTTTAGAACAGAAGCTTCCTGAGAGTATGGGCGTGGCTAGAAGAGGCGGGGCATAGAACAGGTTGACCTTCAGGGCATGGACAGGAGAGATGAGAAAAAGTGGAGGGCCAAGGTGTCGGTGGGGACAGTGAGGATCGCGAAGTCAGCGTGGGTGTGGGACGACGGGAGGTCTTGCGGCCAGAGGGCGGTCTGTGGCAAGGAGAGACCCCGAGATAACGAGCGAAGTCGAGGCGAAGACAAACACTGGGGCAAGGAGAGAACTCTTTACCAGAAGGAGCAAGGTACAGAGAGAGCCAGACGGGAGGACCGGGGCGAGGGGCGACCACCCGGCGAAGACAAATCCCGGGCCGAGGGAAAGTCACCCGGAGAAGAGCGATCCCGGGCCGAGGAGAGACCCCGAGGAGCAGAGAAGGCGCAGGCTCCGGAGAGAGCTGGCGCGAAGGGGCAGGCGGCTGCTAAGGAGAAACCACCCGGGCGGGAGGAGAGGGATCGGGGACCAGAGCAGGAAGCCCAGGTTACCCAGGACCCCGGGAAAGGTAAAAGCCAAGACCCAGGGCGTGGCCGGGAGAGAAAGAAGAACGAGGAGCCAATCGCTAGCAAGACTCGGGGCTTGAGCCAGGACAAGGGGCGTGGCCAGGAGAGAAAGTCCAAGGAGGAGTGGATCTCGGGGCAGACTCAGCGCCTGAGCCAGGGCAGGGGGCGTAGCGTGGACTATCAGAAGGACAGCGCCAAGACCAGAGGCAAGGCTAGAGCGAAGAGAAAGGGGCGCGGTGGAGAGCAGTGCGAGGGCGGGACGGCCTGTGAGTTCGGAGCCAGGGCCAGGAACAAGTCGGCGATCTCCGAGGGGCGGAAGGGTGGGGAGAAGAAGGGCTCCAGCAAGGCAAGAAACAAAAAGAGAGACTTGGCCAAGAGTCGGGCCGGAGTTCTAAGAGTCGGCATCGAGAAGGGCAGGGGCAGGGCGAGGAGAGACAGGGCGACGAGCAAGCGGGGTGAAAAGAGCCGCAGGGACAGGGGCGAGGCCCGGAGTAAGAGCAGGGGCGGGGCCGAGAGCAAGAGGAGGGGCGTGGCGAGGAGCATTAGTAGGGGAGGGGCCGAGATCAAGAGAGGGGGCGAGGCCGAGGCTAAGAGTAAGAGCGTGGCCAGGAGTAAGAGCAGGGCTGGGGCGGAGAGGAAGGGCAGGGGCGGAGGCAGGGGCGGGGCGGGGCCTCGAAGCCTGATCAAAGGCGGAGCCAGGAGGAGGGGCGGGAAGAAAGGCAAGAACTGACCGGTTTCCCAGCGATCAGCTCCAGCGAGCCGACTTGCAAGTGGGTCTTGACCCCCACGTTCTCCAGGTTCTAATTGCATGGTGTGCTGGTCAGCCATGTCCCCTGTCAGCCCTGTGTGGCCGAGACAACCAAATCTATGGGCGTTCTGGGTACCGCTGCTAGTGCCACTGCTGTCGAGGATGTCGTGGGCTTCAGTCAAATTTCAGCAGTGCCACTGGATTGCTGTCCTGAACAAGTTCGAGAAAGTAGGCATGCCCCACTCTAAGGATCGATTTCTGGATCAAGAACCCATGGATACAGTGACCAAAGTGTTCGAAAAATTGGTAGACTCGCCAATCGACGCGCGGGAGGTGAGGGCTCTGGGCTCCCTAGTACCAAAGGGATATTGGGTCAGTAAATATCAGAGGGATCCTGAGTCAGTACACTTCTTGACTGGACATTTCACCCGCCTTTCCTTGCAGAAATATAAGGGCTTTCCTTACTACCTGAAAGTCAACTTCTCCTGTATGGGAAAGGTGAGAGTCTACCGTGTGACTGGTATGATTTCAGTAATGTTTTTCCATACAGCGTAATAGTTCCATACCGCCAACCCTGAAGGCCTTATTAAGGGTTCAGTCTCCCACCAGGGAGAGAGCTAGCTGGGAACGGTGGAGGCTGTAGAAACCCTAAAGCCTACCCCCAGTGACACACCTCCTCCAAGAAAGTCGTACCTAATCCTTCCCAAACAGGCCTGCAACAAAGAACCAAGCATTTAAACATATGAGCATATAGTGCCACCCTTCATTCAGACCACCACATCAACCATCATTATCTTTCTCCTGAACACTATTATTCCCCTAACAAAAACCCTGTGTCTAATAAGTCACTTTAATTTTTATTTTATTTTTTTATTTTTTATTTTTTATTTTTTTTTAAATTCAGGCTGGAGGGATGGCTCAGTGGTTCAAAGCATTGACTACTTTTCCGGATGTCCTGAGCTCAATTCCCAGAACCCACATGGTGGCTCACAATCATCTCCAATGGGATCTGGTGCCCTCTTGTGGCCTGTAGACACACATGCAGGCAGAACACGATGCATAATAAATAAATCTTAAGAAAAAGGAACTTCAGAGACAATCACTGTAAACTAATTTAAAATATTTATTTATTTTAATTGTATGCATATGGCGGAAATATGCATGTGCATGCAGTTGCCTATGGAGGTCAGAAGAAGGCAATGAATCCTGGAATTGGAGTTATAGGCCGCTGTGGCTTGACATGGATCTTGGGAGCCATACTTCTGTCTCCTCTGGAAGAACAGTATACGCTGTTCACCACTAAGCCCTCAGTTTACCTTCTTTCTTTCATGATACAGGATAGTGTTACATAACCCAGGCTGGCCTCGAACTCGCAGCAACCCTTGTACCTCTGTCTCCCAAGGGCTAGGACCGTAAGTGTGAGCCACCATGCCAACCTAACTTTGCCCATTTGGGGTTTCTGTTTGCTTGTTTTGGTTTTTTGAGGCAGGATCTTTCTACACAGTCCTGGCTCTCCTAGAACTCAGGGAGATCTGCCTACCTCTCCTCCTGAGTTTTAGGATGGAAGGTGGCGGGTCTGATGTGTCTGATCTGGACCTTCTTTGGCTCCTTGTTGCTGTTTTTTTGCTTTTCAAGAGAGGATTTCTCTGTGTAGCCCGGCTGTCCTGCAGCTCACTCGGTAGACCAGGCTGGCCTCAGACATCCACCTGTCTCTGCCTCCTGAGCGCTGGGATTAAAGGTGTGTGCCACCACTGCCTGGCTTTTGCTCATTTTACAATGAAGGACTTTTTTGCCTTTTTATTGTCAATTTGTGAAAACTGCTTATATGTTTGGAATGGTGGTCGCTTATCAAATACATGCTTTGAAAAAAAATGTGTTCTTTTCTGTGAGTTCTTTCTTTCTTTGGAGACAGAAGTCTTGAAGTCATAGAGCTTGAAGTCATAGAGCTCTACCTGCCTCTGCTTTCCAAGTGCTGAAATTCCATTTTGCTAGTTTTTTTTTTAATTTTTAAAAAAAGATTATTTATTGTATGTATGAGTGCCCTATCTGCACATATGACTTTATGCCAGCAGATGGCATTAGATACCTTTATAGATGGTTGTGAGCCACCGTGTGGTTATCGTGATTAGAACCCAGGTCCTCTGGAAGAACAGCCAATGCTCTTAACTTCTGAGCCATCTCACCAGCCAGTTAGTGTTTTTAAGATGAGGCCTCATGAAGCCCCGACTAGCTTCTTGATGTGTCCAAGAGGACAGCCTGGAACTTTTGATGAACTTGCCTCCACTATTTCCATGGGAATTTCAAGTGTGTACCTACCACACTTGGTTTCATGAGATGTTGAGACTAGAGCCTAGGGTCTCATGTATGCTAGGGAAGCATTTTAACACCCCAGCTGCACCCCCGGCCTCAGAATGTCTGTCTTAAAAGATACACCAAAAAAAAAAAGTGAAAACAGGACTGGAGAGATGGTTCACAGGTTAAGAGCACTTGTTGCTTGTGCAAAGGAGCAGAGTTTGATTCCTAATACTCATTTGGGGGCTCACAACTATACGTGACCCCAGTTCTAAGGGACCCAGCAGCCATGCACATAGGATATATACATACATGCATGCAGACAAAACACTTTTTCACATTAAGTAAAATAAATCTTAAAAAAAGAAACAAGTGAGAAGTAGTGGTGGTGCCCATCTCTAATTATAGCACTAAGAAGGCTAGCCTGGGCTATATAGGAAGGTCCTTTCTCAAATACTAACAAAAAGTTTTAAGTTTGTTCTCTCATCATAAAATATCACAGAAGTGCTTATTCATTTGTTTTTAGAAAGAAAAGTGGGTTGGATATACTATAAGGAGCTGTGGGCTGGGCAGTTACGCAAGTACCGTTTGCTTGGTTTTGTCTGAAGTAGTCTTGTGTGTCTCAGGCTGTCCTTGAACTCAGGATCTTTGACTTGCCTCCTTCTCCCAAGTACTGGGATTCTATGTGTGTACAACTATGCCCAACTTTGGATTTTGTTGTTTTGTTCTTGTTTGTTTGTTTGTTTGTTTGTTTTTAAAGTTTTTTTTTTTTTTTTTTTTGGAGACAGAATTTGTTTCTATATGTTTCTTTGGCTGTCCTGGAACTCACTTTGTAGACCAGGCTGGCCTCGAACTCACAGAGATCGCCTGCCTCTGCTTCCTGAGGGCTGGGATTAAAGTCATGGGCCATCACTGCCAGGTTGTCTTTTGTGTTTTTAGACAGTCTTCCTATGGAGCTATGGCTGGCCTTGAACTTGCAGTGATTCTTCTGTTTGTGTTATTTGAGTGTTGAGATTATGAGTTATCACCTTTTGCTTAAAAGTTTTTTTAAATTATTTTATGTGTATGAGTGTTTTGACTGCATGTGTCTAAATATCATACACATGCCTGGTGCTTGCAGATTATAGAAGAGGGTACTGGAGAGAGAGAGAGAGAGAGAGAGAGAGAGAGAGAGAGAGAGAGAGAGAGAGAGAGAGAGAGAGAGAGAGGAGAGGGAGAGGGAGAGGGAGGGAGAGGGAGAGGGAGAGGGAGAAGGAGAGAGGGAGAAGGAGAGAGGGAGAGAGAGAGAGAGAGAGAGAGAGAGAGAGAGAGAGAGAGAGAGAGAGAGAGAGAGAGAACAGAAATATACACACAATCTTTATTCACCTAAGACTCCCTTAGAGACCAGGCTGGTCTGGCAGCAAGCTTGTGATCTTCTGCTTCAATCTCCTGAGGGGGGGAGAGATGAATGGTAATTTACCTGACCTCTAGTTTTTTTTTTTTGTTTGTTTTTTTTTTTTTGAGACAGTCTCACTTTTTTAGCTCAGGCTGACTTTAAACCTTTTAAGTGTCCGCCTATGCTAGCATTGAACTGGAGAGCCTGCTATTTCCACCACTGGAGTGCTGGGAACAAGCATGTGACATCCCAGCAGGCTGCACAGCCATGTTCTCCTATCTTTCAATGGCAGAATGCCTGCTGTCCCCACATGGTTCAGACGGGGCTGGAGGGGCGGGGTGGGCTTCAGATAGATGGATCCTGAGACTAAGGCATGCCCTCTTACCCTCAGAATGAGAAGGAGCTGGTCCGGAAGAGCCACCTGATGGGGATGAGACCTGTGGTCCTGATCAGCTACAAGTACCCAGTCAATTTCTATCACTGGAAGATTGAAAATCTGCAGATTCAGATGGAGGCTGCCCCATTGCGCAGCACAGGTGGGCCAGACCGCCAGTGGTAGTGGGGGAGATGGGAAGTCTGGGAGCACTCTGAGGCCTGTAGGGGCTTCTGGCAGTTCTCTAGCCCCTCAGTGCCCGATCTGCTCAGCAGGGTACTGCACAGCAGAGATCATGTGCTCCTTGAACTGGTACGCACCCATGCCCACCAAAAATGGCAGCGTGGTCATGAGCGTGGACATCAGCAGCAATGGCTTGGGGCCTTATATTCCCCCCCAAAGGTACTCAAGCCCAGGGTCCACTCAGTAATGCCAGCCCCCGAAATCCCAAAGGAAGTAGAGGAGGCCAATGGGAGGGGCAAGAGAGCTGGTTGAGAGCCATGGAATACCCCCTGACCTGGCATTTCTCACTGGAGCCTACTTGCAGGTTCTATGTGAACATGAATGGCTTCCTGAAGAGAGACGAAGATGGTAAACCCATCTTCACTATGGGATATGGAGGTGACAGATACTGATGTAAAGGTATGGATTAGACACATGTGCCCTTGGAACCCCCATACCCAACATAGATCCCTCTCAGAACACTTACTTGAACTCCAAGCCCCAGATGACCTTTTCCTAAATGACCATTCGGTTCCTTTATCTGAGGGACTCTGGGAGGGAGAGGAGATTGCACACACACACACACACACACACACACACACACACACACACACACACACACCCTCTCCAGGTGCTGGGGACTCAACAGGGCCTTATGCTTTCCAGGTGAACACAAACACAGGATGGGAGCACATTCCCCGTTGCCTCATTGGATTTTATTTAGTGGGTTTTTTAAATTACATTATTATTTTGTGTGTGCTTATACCGTGGGATGCATGTGCATCTTTTAAGAGTCAGCTCTCTCTTTCCACCATGTGGAATTGCTTGGGATTGAATTTAAGACATTAGACTTGGCAGCAGGACATAAGATATTAGACCTGCCAGACGATCTCACCCGGCCCCTCTGTAGTGTTTTGTGGGGTGTGTGTGTTTAAACACTGGCTCAATGCAGCCCATAATGGTCTCAAACTCATTATGCAGACCAGGAAAACTGTGTGAAATTCCGACCTCAGCCTCCCAAGTGCTAGAATCATAGATTTGGGACACCAAACTTGGCCTTAGAATACTCGTTTTAGCTTCTCTGTTAGATTTGTTTATTTTGTGGTGAGGGACTCACCTGTGGCATTGGCATGTATGTGGAAAACAGAAGACAATTTTCAGAAGTTGAATCTCTCCTATCATTAAACTCAGGACATCAAGCGTGGTGGCATCTTTTACCCATTGAGCCATCTCACAGGCCACATATACTCATTTCAAAGATGAGAACACTAGTCAGGTGGTGGCACACACTTTTAATCCCAGCATTCAGGAGGCAGAGGCACGCAGATCTCTGGGCCTGGTCTATGGAGCAAATTTCAGGACAGCCAGGGCTACACAGAGAAACCCCGTCTGGAAAAAAACAAACAGAAAAAGAAAAAAGAAAGAGCTGAGAACCGAGACTCCAATCCTTTACCACCCTTTCCCAGAGAAAGGAACTAAAAACTATTCTTCATGATTTCTGCACCGTGTGTGTGTGTGTGGTGTGTGTGTCGTGTGTGTGTGTGTGTGTGTGTGATGCATGCATGACTATGATGTTGGGACTTGAACTCAGGTCCTTGTACATGCCAGAACAGCAGCTCTACCACTGAGCTGAATCCCCCCGCCCCCCCAGCCCTCCATCGTTTTCTGAGTTTACTATGCATCCATCCAGCAAAGGTTTTTAGTCGTGAGGATGGAGCTCAGAGCATTTGCTCCTATTGCTAGGGTTCAATGCAAAACAGGGAGAGGAACGAAGGGAAAAGAAAGAAAGAGGTAGCTGGTTCAAAGCCCCTAGGGTGACTGAAGAGGTCCCTGATGTCAGGGAGTGACATTAGGGAGGGACAGCAAGCTGCAGAGAACATCCACTTGTGGCTGGGATGGAGGTGGAGGTGTGCGTGATCAGGCAGGGGAGGGCTGACGGCTTTCTTCTCATCCAGCAGGCCTTGGTTGTGAAGCGTGACCACTTTTTAAACTCAAAGTCCAGACCCCTGTGGTACACTATAAACCACTCACCAGTGCTCATCCTCGGTGGCATTGAAGATGAAAAGGCGATCTTGCTTTCAGATACTAATTTCCAGGACTACTCTCTCGTGGAGGTGCGTGATGCCAGGTAGAGGTAGGCTCGGGTTTCTGGACAGTGCTGGGTCTTAGGCCCTGAATGGGGTCTGGGGACTACAGAATGGGACCCCAAAGATATGCCAGTCTCAAGCAACAGGGTGTGGAGAAAATTTTTACTGCCAGGAAGCAGGTTGGAATCTTTAAAAATTATATACATTTAAAAAAAATGTGCATGTATCTGTTATGAGTGAGGAGGCCAGAAGGGGTTGTTGGAGCTGGATCTTCTAGAGCCACTCAATGTGGGTCCTGGAAACTGAACTCAAGACTTCTGTAAGAACAGTACACACTCTTAACCACTGGGCCATATCTCTAACCCTAGGCTCAAATCCTCTGTGTGTGTGTGTGTTGGGACTTGAATCCAGTGCCTGCCACATGCCTGGCAAAGCAGTCTTCTGCTGAGTGCCATCCCAGCCTCTCACTGGTATATTCTGGGCAAGTGCTGCGCCTTTGTGCCACAGCCCAGCCGGCTTTGTTTTTGCTTGCTTGAAGCTTTGTGGAACTTCTTATTTGTTTGCTCTGTGTTTTGGACAAAAGGTCTCACTGCGTAGCTCTGGCTGCCCTCAGACTTCTAGAGACCGGCCTGCCTCTGCCTCCTGAGTGCTGCCTCATTATTCCTCTTTCTTTTTTTTTTTTTCCTTTCTGAGGTGAGGTGACCTGATCATGGCCCTCTGGGAGAGCAGAGCACTCTTAGCTGCCGAGTCATCCCTCCAGTCCCACCTTCTTTCAATATAAAATAATAATCATAATGATACTGTAATTCTTGAGCACTGGAACTGCAATATTATATGTCTAGCATGACTGTTTTTTTTTCTGGCAGCACTGGCCTTAAACTCAGTTTGCGGCTACGCAGGAGAATCGGGTCCCAGCACCCACACCAGGCAGCTTACAACCAACCACCTATAACTCAAGCTCCGGGGCTCCAGTGTCTCTGGCCTCTCCAGGCAGTGCACTTACATACAAATCAACTCTCTAACACACACATACACATGCACACAATTTAAAATCATGAAATACATTTTTTAAGTTAATGTCCAATTACATTTTTGTTCTATTTTATTTTGGTAAGACAGGGTCTCACTAAGAAGGCAGTGACACACGCCTTTATCCCAGCACATGGAAGGCTGAGGCAGGCAGATCTCTGTGAGTTCAAGACTAGTCTGGCCTATGGAGCAAGTTCCAATTCAGCCAGAGCTACACAGAGAAACCCTGTCTTAAAATAAGTCTTTATAGCACCAGCCAGCTCTCAAATAACGACATGAAGACATAGTATTAATAATTATGAATGTTTAGCCTTAGCCTAAGCGTGTTCCTGACTAGTGTGCTCTCTCTCTCTCTCCCCCCTTGAGACAGGGTTTCTCTGTGTAGCTTTGGAGTCTGTCTTGGAACTTGCTCTATAGACCCAACTAGCCTTGAGCTTACAGAGATCCACCTGCCTCTGCCTCATGAGTGCTGAGATTAAAGGCATGAGCCAAGCCACCACTGCCTGGCCCCTAATTAGCTCTTATAGCTTAAACTATCCCATATTTTAAAATCTATGTTCCTCCTTTTCTAGGCCTCACCTCCTGCTTCCTCTCTGTGTTTGGCTAGGGAATTCTGTTTTTTCTTTCCAGAGTTCTCTCTGCCTGAAAGTACCGCCATACTCTACTGCCCAGCTATCAGCCATTCAGTTCTTTATTCCACCAATCACAGCAACACATGTTCACACAGTGTACAAATATCTCACAACATTTCCCCTTTTTGTATAAATCAAAAGGAAAGGTTTTGACTTTAACAAATAAAACTATAATAAGAACAATTATCAGGTAAGAATTACATTTACATTGTCTATAATTGGCAAATTCAGAGAAATTATCTATTCAATCTTGAGGAGTCCAAAGTTTAATACCTAAATCATTTTATATCATAATTTATATTATCAGCCCCCAAATATCCTTTTAGACCTAAAAACATTTTTTCTAGATAAACAACTTAAGTGTTTATGTTTCTTACCCATATACATTTTATATCCCTTTTGTGATTTTTTTCTTTAATTTGGTAACAAGGAAAACTATAACTATATATTAGTTAACAGGAAGGACAGAGCAAACAGCTTCCAAAACTATAGAAACAACAGACATCTGACTGCCTGGACAGTCACCCTCTGCAATGTCGGGGCATCCATCTTCAGCCTACAGGCCCAGAATGTCTGACAGACTTTTCTGTGAAGCAGGAATTTTGAAGGACTGTTCTACTTAGTCTTGGCAAAGTTCAGCAGTCACTTTTTGTATCTTTTTAAAAAGGTTTGTTTTGTTTGTTTGTTTGTTCTGAGACAGGAGACAGGGTTTTTCTGCATAGCGCTGGCTGTCCTGGAACTCAGAGAGATCCCCCCCCGCCTCTGCCTTCTGAATGCTGGAATTAAAGGCATGTGCCACAACTGCTCGGCTTGATTTTGCTGTTCAGTTCAAGCTGTCCTTAAATTTATTGTCATCCTGCCTCTGCCTGCATGTGTGCCTGCAGCCAGAATAGAGCACCAGATCTTATAGTAGATAGCTGTGAACTACCATGTGATTGCTGGGAATTGAACTCAGGACCTCTGGATGGCTTACAAATCATAGTGTTCCATGCCAGCTGCTAGGGAGCCAGCCAGCTTGGCAGTGGCCACCCAGGGCGGTCGAGGCAAGGGCAGTTTCTTTGCCCAGTGGTTAACTTTGTCACAATGAAAGCAAACTCCATATGGAGGTTCTTTGATGTCCATCATCTTTTATTAAAGTAAATTGGTGCTGCTAGGAGCAGATGTGTCTCATTGCCATGAAAAGCCTTATGTTATTAAAACATCTTAAATGTCATATTCTGTAGGTGTCTTCTTCTTCTCAGAGTTCTCTCTCTGCCCAGAAGTCCCACCTATACTCTCCCGCCTAGCTATTGGCTGATTAGCTTTTTACTACACCCAATCACAGCAACATATCTGCATACAGTGTACAAGCATCTTATAGCATGTCTTGAAAAAAAAAAAAAAAAAGGCGGCTTGAGTCAAGAATGATTGACTGCCTGTTCTCTACCCCCCTGCAGCTGAGCATCGACAGTTGTTGGGTTGGCTCCTATTACTGTCCCGTACTTAACTTCTCAGCCACCATCTATGACGCCATTTCCACCGAGAGCACGCTCTTCATTCGACAGAACCAGCTCGTGTACTATTTCACCGGCAGATACTCAACACTCTTTGATACCCGTCACAGCAGCAGTGAGAAAGCTGGGCTGAGGTTGGGCGGGGGGAGGGGTGTCAGAGAAATAAAACCAAGAAGGATGTTAAACAGAGGGGGGGGAAGCACACGCCTCGCCATGGTATACACACCTGTCATCCCGACACTCTCAAGAAAGAGGCAGGGGGATTGTAACTATCCTCAGCCACATAGCAAGTTTTGGACCCTGGGAGTAGGGGAGCACAGGCATGGTTAGGGGTGTTGCAGACTTTTGTAATCAAACACTTGAGAATCTCTAGTTCAGGGAAATCTTGACTAAGAGGACAGGAAACGGGTTTGCAAGATTAGAAGGAAGGGAGCTTGGGGTCGGGAGACCAACCTGCCTAGATTTGAATCTTCAAGTTCTGTGTCTGTGTCCACCCCTTCCTGCCCCCCCATCCGTCCCCTCCCCGCACCCATAGGCAACTGGGTTCGTGTCCTGGCAAGTGAGTGCATCAAGAAACTGTGCCCAGTGTTTGTCAATGGCAATGGCTCTGAGTACATCCTAGCCCTCACCTCTGGGAAGCATGAAGGTTACATTCATATCGGGACCATCACAGGTAAAAAGCCTGTGGGTTCCGGAAGCTCAGGAGACATCTCTACGCCTTCCCACCTAGGACTCCTGTTCTTGCCGAGCCTCCTCACGAGAGGTCATAGGCTCAGGGCTATTCTCTGTGTGTGAAAATGGATATGCATTGGTTGACATCAGGCTTGAATAGTGTTAGGTACTTCCTGTGGTGTATTTGGCTTTACAGGGCAGAGACCCAACTCAAAATCAGGTGAGCAGACCTGAATGGGAGGCTGCTTGCTTGCAAACCCTAGCACTCCAGGAAGCAGAGATAGCATCAGAAGTTCAAGGCCAGGTTAGGCTACACTGAGACCTTTATCTGATAATGAAACACAAGAGCCGGCTGAGGCCCATAAAATGACTCCGAGGGTAAAGGACTTCCTGCTCAGCCTGAGGACTCGTCCCTCTGACCCTGTCATATGTGCATGGCATGCAGGAATTTGAGGACATCCCAGTCTACATAGGGAGTTCCAGACTAGCTAGGGTTACAAAGTGGGGCCTGCTCTCATGAGGGATAGGAGAGGCAGCTGGGCAGCCAAGAGCACTTTAGAGCACTCACGGAGCAGCTCACAATCACGTTCGTTCCAGGGAAGCTGACATTCTCTTCTGGGTCCCTCCAGCACCAGGCACTCAGGCAGCCCACATACATATAGGCATGCAAAACACTCATACACAAAAGACAAATAAATCATACGATAAGAAGTTATCGGCATGCTCACATGCAGTGTTAAGCAGGAATCTAACCCAAATTTTCCACAGTCAAAGAAATGTCCAAACGGTCTTCATCATTCCACATTTTCATTGTATTTCTTTTGTTTGTTTTTTTGAGACAGGAGCTCAGTATGTAACTTGCTGTCTTGGAACCCACCATGTAGACCAAGCTGGCTTCAAATCTACAAAGATGCCCCTGCCTCTGCGCCAGCACTCAGGACTTGTCCTGTTTGCAGTTTCCCCGGCAGGCATCTGCCAGGCCCAACCAAAAAATCATGTTGGTTTATGTTGTTTGTTTGCAAAAGTGCATCGTTAATAACACAGACACCTCCGACTGCTCCATGGGACCCTAAATCTGTGGCTTTGGAGCAGTCATGTGACTTCAGTGATCTCATTTTCTCATTTGTAAAATGAGACCGAATGACAATACCAGAGTCCGTTTCTTTGGGTTGATACAAAGATTAAATACGCTGGACATGGTAGTATGCACACACAGTCACAACGCTGCTTGGCAGGTTAAGGCCAAAGGATCGAGGGTTGGAAGCCATACTGAGCCAAACAAAAGCAGAGCCAGAGCTTGCCTCAGCATTAGAGAACTTGCATGGAGCCTCCGAGCGAGTGAACACACAGATCATCACAACCACAGCTCACTTCCTTAATTCGAACTTCCAGCTACAGGATGCGTTGGCTTCTATTTGTCACCTCACCACATCTAAAAACATTTCTGACTTCCTAGGCCAAGTGTAGAGAAAGCTAGAAGGCAGACCTCACCCCTAGAAACCCTGAACTAAGAGGTTAAAGGTGTGGGAGGGTACCCCATAGGGTGCTGGTGGGGTCTAAAAAGGTCCTGAGCATAGAACTTGTTGATCCGCAGATGGTCTCGTGTCCTTCCACATGGTGCCAGACGGCTGGTCAATGTGTGCTAAGTTACCGGGTACTCATTTTTTTGTGGATCTGGGGTAGAGGGTGAGAAGGATTATAGGGAAGAGGTCAGAGTCTAAGTTCTGCTCTCCCCCAGCAGGTTCGAACTGCTCCATCAATTGGGCCACATACATTGCTGATGAGAACAACCTGTTGTTGCTGGTGGAAACCATCTCCTTGCAAAAAACAACAGTCTTTTACCTACTCAACTTTAACTTAGGTAATCAGGTCACCTGAAGGGCAGGAGGGAATATGCAGGAGCCTGGACCTTAGACCCAATGCCCACCCCAAACACTCTGCTCTTAGCTCCTGGAGTGGGCTGGGAAAGCCAGTGTGTCTGGGAGAAAGATAGGGGGCCAAGGAGGGAGACAGGGAAACAGAAGCCAGATCTGGAAGGACCTGTACCCACATAGACACACACACACTCACACCATACAAACACACACACATACTTACACACCCAAACAAATCATACAAACATACACATACACCCCATACAAACACACTCACACTCTCTCTCTCTCTCTCTCACACACACACATACCTTAAATGTAATAAATTAAGGAAGGAATTCCATCTAAATGGAAAGCCAATAGAGTGGAAATTTGTGTTGATTTGTTTGGGTTTTGGTTTTGTTTTGAAATAAGCTTGCATTGTAGTAACAACTGTCCTGGAACTCACTATATAGACCCCGAGCTACCCTCAACAGTTTGTCTCCTGAGTGCTGGGATTAAAATGCCACCATGCCTCGTTGCCAGCAGAGTCTCCTGTGGGGGTTGGAGAGCTGGTAGCTTTGCCCTGCCTTTCAGATATTGACAGTTCTTCAGGATTCAGGGTGTTGTTTTCCTACCTTTAGAGACCCAGAAACTGGATATTCTCTACGTACTACCAAGTTTTATCCCAGAAGGTAGGACCAGAGAGCAAGGTTGGCTTTCAGGGTGGGCAGTGGCCAGGGAGAACCCAGGTGACGATCATTCCACCTCTTTCCTCCCCTGCTGTGGCCAGCTGGAGATTTGGACTTCCTGGTGCTACATGGGACAGAGAGCTACACCAAAACTGCCATGACACCCAAGGGCATGTTCTTCAACACATATAACAATATGCTCTACGTTTGGGGCAACTTCATCCTGCAAAGGTAGGCCTAAGCCATCTCCCCAGGGACACACACACAGTTACATAAATAATTTTTATTGGTTTGCTTTTGAGACAGGAATCACTATGTAGTCCCTGCTGTGTACACTAGGCTGGCCTTGAACTCAGAGATCTAAATATTGTTGTATTGTTTCTGGCCTGGACTTTCTGGCCTACCTTGAGGTTTGGACCCACAGACCCACAGAGACACACAGACAGGACATTAATTTTATGCTGATTGACCTGAGGCCCAGGCATATAACTTGCTAGCTCTTGCTCTTAAACTAAACCATGATTCTTATCCTGTTCAGTCATGCAGCTCGGTACGTTTTCTCAGAGCAGCATAGGTGTCCTCCTGCATCTGCTTCTCTGGTGTGTCTATGGCATCTCTGCCCTGTTCTTCCTGTTCCCTGAATTTTCTTGGGCTGGTAGCCCCACCCACACTTCCTGTCTGCTTTCTACCAATCAGCATTTTTATTAAACATTATGTACAATGTAACAACACAATCCCACTACATAATACCTCTGCCTCTGCCCAATGCTTAAGATTAAAGGCATATGCCTTAATACACCTTAAAGTTTTATTTTAACTATGTGTAAGTATGTGTGTTTGTGTTGGAGTGGAACATAGGAGTGGAGGCCAGAAGAAGGCATTAGACACCCTGGAGCTGGAGTCTTGTGCTTTTGGAAAGAGCAGTACATACTCTTAACCTCCAGGCTGTAGGCAGACTTTTGTACCGGTTAGAGTTTTGCTTATGTTAGGCAAGTAGTCCACTGGTAAACCATGATCCAACCCTCAGGAGTGACAAATAAGCACTCTACTGACGAGTCACCCCAGCCCAGCTCTAGTCTTGTGTAAAATAAAATTTTTTGGCCTGGATACATGAGCAGTAGAAAGCATTTCTTGGGGACACGTTTTCCTAGCATCTGTCTGTCCTTTTATTCTTCGTGAACCCAGGGATGGATGCCATCATCACGGACAGTAGTTTTAGAAACTGTTCTTCTCTGATGAATTTAGTTCTAAAAGAAAGAAACCCACTTCAAAAATCATTTCAGCGCTAAGAATCTATTGACTTATATTTTAAAAGATCAAGATCCAGTTTCAGGCATGTCTGGATCCAGTGCACACAGGGCATGCCATTGGGACTTCATTTCTAGGCGAGATGGTGCTTTCACTGGAGTTATAGGCCAGAGGGCTGAATCCTGGGATCCCAAAAAATCAGAGAAGGAGAGATGGGGATCCATGGCTCAAGGATACTTCAGTGTGTGGTGGAAGCTAAAGGTAGCCTTACAGTGCCCCTTTGCTATTGTTTACAGGGCCAGCAGAGAAATAGTGAGTCCTATACTGTGGTCACAATGGGAAAGACAGGTGTCTGGTGTCTGAGGAAACGGGGCTGTTTGCATTCTCTGAGAGCCTTCTTTCTGCCTCCACAGCTTCAATAGGTTACACTTCATTTATCTGGCAGACTTCCCCATGAACATCACCATCAAGTACATGGTCAACTCTTACCACGGAGACATGGCTTTTGTAACAGAAGATGATGAGGTGAGCAACCCTGTTCTTCCTTGATCGCCCCTAAACCTTCCTGCCCTGTCAGGGTGAACACCCTTAAAGGGATCCCAAGATAACGTCAGTAAAAGCCTTATCCGTACCAGGGCTCTGGAACTCAAAGAGGGTGGGAGACTTTTCCAGAGACTGCCACAGCAACCCAGTGGGAGAATAGGGTGGCTTACGATTTTTACCATATATAATGACTGCTGGGTCCACAGATCTGGTACTTTCTGGAAGGGGGCTATGATGTATACCAGCTGGTCCCATCCAGAGGTTGGGACATCTACTTCAGCTTGCAGAAGCTCCAACAGTCTACCTTCTTTGCGGACAAAGAGGTTTTGGTCAGCCTCTTCTATGAAGATGGGAAGCTCTACCAGGTGCCAGGAGGGCTTGGGAGGAAGGAGACGGGGAGCAGGTAGGGTGACAAGGAGGTTCCCACCAGCTTACCTGCCTGCTTCTGGCCCCAGCTCATCTATCTCATTGACTCCAACTGGCAACGACTGGTCAAGAGGGTCTTGCCTGTGGCACAGTTGCTGAAGTTTGAACAGGACATCCCTTACAAGGAGGCGAAGCAAGGGTGAGAAGATGGGGGCCAGGAAGAGGTCTGAAAGCTCACAGCCCAGGGGTGGAGACCAAGAGCCACCCTAAGGATAACCTGGTGATGGGGATGTGTGGGTGCTCAGCGTAGAACAAAGCTCAAAGGAAAAGTGTGGCACAGCTGGAGAGCTTGGGGCACCAGGGAGGAGGGGAGCAAGAGCAGGAGGGTGAAGGGGGATTAGTGAGGCGGAGCAGAAGAAGGCTGAGGAGGAAGGCTGAGGGGGAAGGCTGAGGGGGGAAGGCTGGGGGGGAAGGCTGAGGGGGGAAGGCTGAGGGGGAAGGCTGGGGGGGAAGGCTGAGGGGGGAAGGCTGAGGGGGAAGGCTGAGGGGGGAAGGCTGAGGGGGAAGGCTGGGGGGGAAGTCTGGGGGGGAAGTCTGGGGGGGAAGTCTGGGGGGGAAGTCTGGGGGGGAAGGCTGAGGGGGAAGGCTGAGGGGGAAGGCTGAGGGGGAAGGCTGAGGGGGAAGGCTGAGGGGGAAGGCTGGGGGGGAAGTCTGGGGAGGAAGTCTGAGGAGGAAGTCTGAGGAGGAAGTCTGAGGAGGAAGGCTGAGGAGGAAGTCTGAGGAGGAAGACTGTTTAGATAAGGGAGCTCCACCTGTAAAGGCCCTAAGGAGGAGTGGTGATTTAGGTAGGTGGTCAGGAACCAGTCAGTCTCCAGGAATGGTCCACATCTGCAGCCTCCACACTTGTGAGGATGAGGCAGAAGAGTCTGAATTCAAGGCTAGTCCGGCCTACATAGTGAGACTGTCTAGGTGAAGAAGGAAGAGAAGGAGGAGGAAGAGGAAGAGGAGGAGAAGGAAGAAGAAGAAGCGAAGCTGCTTCTGGACACCTGTAGAGGGTGAACCCAGAGAAGCAGCTGGAGGCGAGGTGGGATGTGGGGGTGAAAGCAGGCCAGGAATCTAGCTGGGACAAGAGAGAGAAGACATCCCGTGGAGAACTGATGACAGAGGGCATGGGCTCTGGTCTGAGGGACAGCCAGCAGAGTATGTTCAAAGATGCTGAACAACTGAGTTTGGTATAAGCCAAGCTAAATTTGGCGAGTCAGCAACTCAAAAGTGGGAAATATAGGTCTGGGGACACTCCTGATACTCCAGAGGAATGAACATCTATTTCCCCCTTAACATACCCAGGAACCAAAGGATAATCTCCTTCACCAACCCCTGCCCTTTCAAGGTGATGCGTCTACGTGACCTGCCCAAAAAACAGCATTTTGCACGTCAGGAGCTCTACCAAGCCCCACCACCTCTGGTCTCCAAGTCTCTGGGCTTCCACAATAATAAGACGCTTGCTGTCTATCAAGGTCTTGTCTATTACCTGCTGTGGCTACATTCCAAATATGACAAGGTGGGCAGCCGGGGGAACTGGGGAGGGAACTGTTTTGTAGGGGTTCAGCTTGACTGGGTAGCGCAGCCAGACTGAAGCCTGAAGTTCAAAGATATGGAGAGGGTGAAGGGGCAAGAGGCAGCAGGTTTGAGTTGGGCTTTAGGGTGGTTCTTAGGGGTAAAGCCCTTGAATTAAAAGCCAGGAAGCCAGGTTCAGGTTATACATGCTGGCCCATGCCTGTAGTCTCAGCACCTGGGAGGTGGAGGCAGGAAGATCAGGGGTTCAAGACTAACCTTGGCTACATGAGACCCTGCCATTAAAGGGGGGGGGGGCTGGTGTGATGGTGCTGCCTTTATGCCTTTATCCCAACACTCTAGAGGCAGAGGCAGATAGAACTCTTGAGTTTGTGGCCAGCCTGGTCTCCATACTGTGGTCATCCAGGGCTACATAGTAAGACCCTGTATCAATAAAAACCAACAAAACCAACCAACCAAACCAAACCAAAACAAGGGGCTGGAGAGATGCTGAGCAAAACATGAGATGTTAAAATGAATCACAGTATCCACCAAAAAAGCTGTCTATGAGGGTTGGGCCTGAAATCCTAACTCTGGAGAGGTAGAGACAGCTCAGGACAGGACAGGATTCAGTGAGAACGCCCTAAGGCGGCTTCTTTGGAAACACAAGCAAGGTTTCTGGCCTCCACAAGCTCACACACCCTACAGACATAGGAAAGCCAGGTTTGAGGACCGGACGGGCTATATGTATCTCCTACTTTGGGCTATGAACTGAACCTAATCCTAGAGAGCTGTCTGCCTCCTCCCCATTATCACAGCCCTATGCCGATCCGGTGCACGATCCCACATGGCGCTGGTGGCAACACAAATCACAGTATAAGGTAGGTGGACAGGTTGGGAATTGGCGGAGGGACAGCATTGAGTCGCTTGCGTCCCATCGAGCATCCACTAGCTGACCACTCTGGTGCATCCAGGATTACTACTTTTACCTGTTCAGCAACTGGCTGGCTGCGGAAGATGTGTACATCGACATGAGCAGCTACCAAAAGCTTTACAACATCTCGAAAGACTACGGTCTGCCCGAGATCGTCTTCTTGGACAAAGGCACCTCATTTAGCTTTACCATCTTCCTGTCGCCGCACTCGGACAGCTTCAAACTCAGCGCCAGCTCCGGTCTGTGGGTGGCGCCTACTTGACAACCGAGGGCGGGGCCTGGATCCTCGGGGAGTGGGGGCGTGGATCCCAGGCATCAGACCCCTCCCTCTTCCCTGGCAGACTCGGGATACCAGATGGAGAAGAAGCTGACCGTGGCTGTGGTAGTGGCGGATCCCGAATGCCTTGAGGCATCTGTGAGTCAGGAGGTCCTCCTTAATCGCAGAGCGGTGCTCTACAAGGTGAGGAGGCCAGAGGAGAGGTTCCGGATCCTCTGGTCCTCTGCACAGTCGGTGGAAAGCCATGGCTCTTACCGGCCCCGCTGAGCCCCAGTTATCGGGTCCTTGAATGTCTCTGGATCCTAGGACAGACTTGACTACCCTTCTATTTTAGTCTCTCCTTTCTCTGCCTCAGATTACAACAAAGGACAAAAAGGTCTGCTATGATCAGGGCCTCAGCGGACATAACCTCAAGAAGTCGTCCATAATGGTCAAAGTACGGTCCAAGCCTGAGGGGTTGGGGGTGGGGAGAGGACACTGGCCTTTGGCATTCCTAGCATGGCCTATGCCTACCCACAGGTGTTGGGATCTTCCGGAAAATGCTTCCACACCACATACCTTGGGACAAGCATGCAAGTACTGGAACCTGGGTACTGGGTCTGGTATTGGGAGTGGAGGGTTGGGTCAAGTTCCCACGGGGCTAGTTCCCCTTGCTGTCCTGGAAACACCATAACTGTACTCATGTTTTTAATTTATGCAAATGCTATTTTGCCTGTGTGTATGACTGTTGACTCTGTGTGTGCCTGGCACCTGCAGAGCCAGACCAGAAGAGGGCATCTGATTCCCTGGAACTGAAGTCACAAATGGTTGTGAGCTGTCATGTGGGTGCCGGAAATTGAACCTGGGTCCTCTGCCTGGGTCCTTTGCAACTGCATTGCTCTTCACCTCCGAGCCATGTCTCCAACCCTTTCTCCTTTTTCATCTGTTACCCTTATTTATCCTCCATCCCTCAGGGAGGCTTTCCCAAATGGCCACCTTCATAGCTCTGTGGGCTGACTACAGCTGTATTTCACCATAACCAAATGTCCATCAGCTCCTTTTCCCAAATGGCATACATGTAGCACGTGGAGAGCATGGCCAACCCTTTTGCACAATACTACACATGCCCCCCCCCCCTCCAATTTCCAGTACCAGAGGTTGAGCTCAGGCCTTTGAGGATGCTGGGCAAGCACTCTACCACTAAGACACTACCCCCAACCCCTCCACCCCCTCACACATTGTTTTACATTTTCCCTCCCAATTTTACATTGTTCTGTCCTTTTGTTTTGTGGTTCTCCTCCTGCTTACACATATATATATCATCTCCCTTGCATACAGTAAGCCAGCCAGGCCTAGAGCCCACCAGCAAACTCACCTGGGGACTCCTACTCCCTGATTTGGAGTGGCCCTGGCAGACTTTTTAGATGCTGGGAACAAGCTTGGCTGAATCATGTGTGTGTGTGTGTGTGTGTGTGTGTGTGTGTGTGTGTGTGTGTATCTTCTAGAAAAGGGAGGAGAGAAAAAAAAGTTGAGGTTTAAGGGGAAAATAGATAGGTTTTAGGCATGGTCTTCTTCCTTTTTGAGACAGGGTCTCACTCTGCCACATAGACTGGTTTTAAACCTCATGTTAATGTTCTTGATTCAGCCACCTTTGCTGGATCCCTCTTTTGGGTTGCTGGAGGTGTGCCAAGACCCAAACCTGCCAATCATTACTTTACAATGAGCCATGTGCCAGCCATCTGGATATATTTTGAAGGGTTGAAACAGGAAACTAAGCAATCATGGGGCAGCATGCCTGTGTCCTGGCTGACCCATCCTCCTCAGCACCTCACTGAATTCTAGGCCAGTGCTCTATAGGATCAAGCTATTCACAACCCGGGTCCAAAATTTTTCCACGTGGAACATCTGGGAGAGATGGAAGTCCATTAACTAAGATGAGTTGTATATAGACTGAATTCCAGATACCCACCAGCCTAGTGAGTGCTGGCTTATGCGTACAGAGTGACTGGTGTGGGCCTGGCATCGGGGAGGCTGACTCCTCAGCCACCAAGCTCAGGCTACAATCTCTGGATGACATGAACTAGTCCCAAATGGGCCTAGAGAGATTCTTCATTCTAAAGACAATGTCATGAGGATTCCCTGACCCATGGTGCTCATTCTGGACTCTACTCCCCTTGGGTATTACATACTCTTTTTGGTAGACTATAGTCCAATCTCAGACCTATGAGGTGTGAGTAGAAATTGGAGTTGTGCAAGTGTAAGCATCAGTGTATTGGTGCTAGCAGTATGTGGACCCTATCTATCTGTTTGAACCCCTTATCACTGTGTGTCTGTAAAATGAATAAGTGACTTGGCCCTTCTGTGTCTAGTCTTCTGTTTGTTTTTGGAGATGGTCTCACATAGCCCAGGCTTGGTAGGAGCTTGCTATGTAGCTAAGGATGACCTTGAGTTCCTGACCCTCCCTTGCTCCTCACCCTCCAAGGTGCCTACATTACTGGGGTAAGGCACCACAACAAGCCTTCCTCACAGACAGGGTCTCCATCTACAACACAAGCTGTTCTGAATTCACTGGCCTTAAGCTCATGGCTGTCTTCCTGTACTGGTGTCCCAAATGCTGGGATTCTAGCATAGGCTACCACAGCTGGCTGGTGTTATTTGAGACAGGGTTCCGGATATATATATATATATATATATATATATATATATATATATATATATATATATATATATATATTCCCTGGAATTTGACCCCAAATCCCAGATCCTCCTGCCTCACCCTCCTATGTACTGGAATAACAGATATGTGCCATCACACATGGCTTACCATCTCTAAAACAGGGAATATTACTAGCAAGATGTTACATTTAATCTCAGTACTCTGGAAACAGAAACAGGTGGGTCTTTGTAAGTTCAAGGCCAGCCTGCACCACAAAAAGTGAGTTCCAGGACAGCCATGGCTACACAGAGAGATCCTGTCTCAAGCAGCCAAGCAAACAAACAATAATAAATAACAAAATAGGGCATAGTAATAGTCTTTACCATATAAGACTCACACAGTTCGCAGAGGCTTAATTAAGAAAATATGTTATGTTCTTAGAACATTACTCAATGCCTTGTACAGGAATTGATACATAAGCCTTGACATTTGTCAGGAATACTGTCTTAGCTGGGCCTGATGGGACAAGACTATACTTCCTGGGGAGGTGTAGGCTGGAGAGTTCAAGGACAGTCTGGGCTCTAGAAGATTCTATCTCAAAAATTAAGGAAACTGGGCCTGGTGGTACATACCTTTATCTTTCCAGCTCTTGGGAGGCAGAGGCAGGAGGGTTTCTGTGAGTTTGAGACTGGTCGATGTTATAATCTCCAGACCAGCCAGGGCTTTACAAGGAGTCCATGTCTCAAGCAGCAAGAAATAGCATAATGTTGAGGGGAGCAGGGAAGTGTGGTTGCATCTGGAGGAGTTAAGGAGTGAATGTGATCAAGATGTGTCATATGGAATTTTAAAATTTAATAAAAATATTTATTAAAGAGAAAAACGAGGAACAAGGTCTGGTCAGGGAGCTCATGGGTTAGTGTGCTCGTTCAGCAGCGGGGAGGATCCCAAGCCTAGCACGAGGAAGAAAAGCCGAAAAGCCGGGGAGGCAGTAAGGATGTGTCACTGCAAACGTGGCCAGCTGGGCTGCTGAGGGGGGGCTGGTAGGCTGGTGTGTGATGGAGGGGAGGTTTTCTCTCTGCTCCTCCATGGCAGTCTGGTCGTTCCCCAGCAGGAGGTCTCTTTCCTACCCAGGGTCACTTGCTG
Organism: Phyllotis vaccarum; assembly: GCA_033318265.1. Taxonomy (NCBI): domain Eukaryota; kingdom Metazoa; phylum Chordata; class Mammalia; order Rodentia; family Cricetidae; genus Phyllotis; species Phyllotis vaccarum. The sequence goes on along the minus strand of JARWLC010000018.1, from coordinate 19,785,211 downwards.
GTGCCAGTGTTAATCGGCTGTCCCCCTGGCAAGCGCCTGGCCTTCGATGTCACCTACACGATTTTGCACTCTCGGCAGCTAAACAAGCACTATTTTGACTGTGTGGGGGTCGAACCCTGAGATGCCATGCTTTCTCTTTCGTGACTGTGTGTTTCAGCCCTTCCCCCAAGCTCCCTGCCCTCCTGTCCTGGCCATTTGCCTTCCCTCCCTCCCGCATTCCCTTTACCACAGCCCATCACCTTCTGAGCTAACCCTGAGTCCCCTCCACTTTCTTCCTGCTCCTCTCTGGACAAAGCCAATTTCCTCTCCCCTTCTCTTCTTCGAAATCCACAGTGTTTCAGCCTTTCTTCTTAGTCCAAGACATGGTGACCGGAGATTCCGGCAGTTTCCTAGGCAGGTGAGGGAAGACTGGCTGGAGGCTGCTGGTACTTGACCAGTGGAGAGGGGAGATGCATAGTTCAAGACCATAGGCAGCCCCGTGCTTGCTCTGCATTCTGCAGTTACTTGCTGAAGGTGGTGGGCGGTGGCCGTACAATTGACACCATCAGAGACTACACAGAAGATGAAATCTACCGTTACAACAGCCCGCTGGACAAGTATTTCCTCTGGGCCCCCCTCCCGGTCCACAGGGCGGTGGGTCTAATCTGCGGATCTCCTCTTCCGTATCCAGTTATGCAGTGAACTCTGTGCAAACCCCACCCACCCAGTGGCTCAGACACCCCTACAGTGAGGCCAGGCCCCCAACAGGGCCCCGCCCCAGGCCCCCGCCCACCTTGGGCATTAACAGCTGTGTTGCCTTTAATCCACCCTGACATTTTATGGGCCTGCACAGGACCAATAGCCTCATCTGGAAAACGAAGGCTGAAAGGACCACTTCTGACAAGAAGTTCTACATAATGTCCTACCAGAGCCCGGGAGTTGAGTAAGTACAAGAGCTCTGCCCTCCAGGTTTGCTTGTTTTTATTGTTGTGCTCCGGTCTCAGGGACTCCAGGCTGGCCTTGAGTTTACTGTATACCCAGGATAACCTTGCTCTCTCATGCTCCTGCTTTCATCTCCCGAAGTCTGGGATTACAGGTGTGCACCGCCCACCCGTTTATGGGGCACTAGGCTTGGTGTGTGCTGGGCAAGCATTCTGACAAGTGGGCTCGTCCCCAGCACCCCTAGCCTGCTGGTTTTGTTTTGTACAGAGTCTCACTATACAGCCCTGTGTCATCTCAAAATTATCATCATTCTACTTTGCCTTCTGAAATTTGGGGATCACAGACATGCTCTTTACACAAGCCCCCCCCCCCCCATCCTTCTAGCTCATTCTGGCCTCTGAAAAGCTTCCCGATAGTCACACTAATTGTTTTTGGGTTTCCTAAGGAGGGCTAGTCTTTGTATAGAGAGTCTAGGGACTCTCTCACTCTCTCTTCGGGCCTTGGCTCACATGCTCCTTCCTTTAGGAGGGCTTAACTATGCCCTTTCTTTCCAGATGGGCAGTCAGCTCCTATGGACTCCCACATGATTTTCCCAGGATAAGAATTTGCCTGTGTCTCCCCTCCCTTCCCTGACCTTCTAACTGCATATCTCCTTATTTTGGTCCTGACAATTCTAAGCTGTCAATGCGTCCTGAAGGATTTGCCTCCTGTACAGCATAGCTCTTGAATAGACACGATATAACATTTTTTAAAAGTGAAGAATGAACAAATTAATGCATGGTCAGCATTCATTAACAGACAATGAGATGTCAATGAATAAATTCATTAGTATGGATGAGTTCTTTAGTATCTAAGGGCTTGATAACCGTTTTTGATTCAATGAAAGGAAAACCACAATACTACAAGGCAGTAAATGAACAAATTATCCAAGTACACCCAAATCTGAGTTTAGTTCAGGCTTATTGAACAGTAATCAGGATGGAATATATGAAAAAAGATGTGAGTTTGTGCCTAGCTTGTATTCGAAAGCCAGATTGTGCTTTCAAAATGAAGGCAGCACACAGTAGATAGGTACTTAGCCCAACAGATGGGTGAATTGGCAGGTGGAGGCAGGGAGGCAGCACACAGTAGGTACTTAGCCCAACAGGTGGGAGAATTGGCAGGTGGAGGCAGGGAGGCAGCAGGCAGTGAGTGAACAGCCTGTTCCATGGCAGATGCTCAGGCAGCATCACTTGTTGAAAGGTTTGAGTAGATAGGAAAAGGCGGAGACTATAGATTGGGGGTCTGGCTCAGTGGGAGAGCTCTGGCCTAGGGACTCCCCTCCCCCCATAAGGCAAAGATTGTACTTAGCTGGCGCTTACCAGAACTGTAAGTGTGCAGCTGCCTAACCTTAAACTTGTAGGTGGCTGTGCTTAGAGAACTCCCCATGCCATGATATCACCCCCAGAAACATCTTTGCACCTGAATTCTTTCTCAAGTTGTTGGTGAGCAATAGGTAAGCCAGGCATGTAGCCTGTGTCTGGGGGGGGGGGCAGTGAGATTATTCTATGGGGTGATGCCCCACTCTTTAACCCAATCCTGGACTCCGTTCCCTCATCAGAGGAGTAGACACGAGTACATACTGTGACTACCAACTCATCTTTATACTGCATATGCATGGGTTGCCGCTCAGCAGCAAGAGATCCCTCTTCATTGTCATTGTGAGTGTTACTCAAAGGCTTCCCTACGGGGTGGGCAGGGGTTCACCCAACATTGCCTACCCATAACTGCTGTTCTGTGCTTACATACAGGTGTCCACCAGCCTGTTTGTGGGCCTGGTGATCTTCTATATCCTGTTCTGCCTCCTGTGGCCCCACATAGTGAAGGCTTGGGTCACATTACGTTGGAAGATTAACAATATTATGGCATCCGAGTCCTACTACACATATACTACATCAACGGCAGCCTTTAGCGTACCATCTCCCACAGGCTCAGTGGGAAGTCTCAAGGCTCCCTCCAAAACAGATTCCAAAGAGTGGGATGCATCGGAGAAAGAAGCAGTGGCCTGAGTCTCTAGCCTTGTACCCTTCCTCATACCCTTGGCCTCTTCTGGTGGGAATTGCAACCTACCACCAGCCCAGGATTTTCTGGTTTGCTAGGATGTACCTCTCTCATTTAGACCCAAATAAAGCCTCATTTCAGAACCAGCACCAAGTCTTCAGGAAGGTTCAGTGTTGCTTGGTTTGTACCATGAAAAGATCAGAACCTGCATTTTTGAGATGGCACAGTAGTTGGCGCTTCCCTCCAAGCCTAACAGCCCAGGTGTGACCCAGGACTGACTCATATGGCATAAAGAGAGAAACGAGTCCTTGAAGCTGTCTTTTGACTTCAACATGCATGGGAGTGTGCACACACACACATGAGTGACACACACACACACACACGAGTCACACACACACACATACACACACACACACACACACACACACACTGATAATAATGTCTGAAGTTAAGCAGGTATACATCTTTGATCCCAGGTAGGCAGAGGCAGACAGAGTCTGAGTCTGAGGCCAGCTTGGTCTACATAGCAAGTTCCAGGCCAGCCAGATCTATGTAGCCCCTGTCTCAAACAAAACAAAACAAAAACTCCTCAGAACAAACAAGACAATGCCAGTTAGTGTGGTGGCTCAAATGTCATCTGGCCACGTAGGAGCCCAAGGGAGCAGAAGTATTCTCAGTCTGAGGCCAGTTTTGGTCATTCAGTGACTTCCTGGCTAGTTTGGAATATAAGAGAAAGATCCTTTAAACCCTAAGTGTTTTAAAAAGTCAGGCATGTTCCCAGTCCTGGTGCTGGGAAGCAGTTGTAAAGCTTCAAATTCCACTGTTTGATTTTGCTGAGAAATGATTCAGGACTGCTGCAGGAGAATAAGATTGTGGCTGACATCATTCCTGGTGACCACGCTCAGGTAGAACAGAATGCCCACACCAGCAGCTCAGCCCCTCTCAACAACAGAGTCCTCTATTTTCTGGGTTCTCTCTGTGGCCTGATTGTTCTGATAATGTGGTGCCCTGGTTGTAATAGCCACCATGTATTTTGAGTGCCAACATCTGTGGGCTTATGGGCAATGAAAGGATTTTGTGGTTATTTTAAAAATAATTTATTTAACTTTATTTTATGTGCATTTGTGTGAAGGTGTTCGATCCCTGGAACTGGAATTACAGTCGTGAGCCACTATGTGGGTGCTGAGAATTCAACCCAGATCCTCTGGGAGAGCAGCCAGGGTTCTTAACTGCTGAGCCATCTCTCCAGCATCAATGAAAGAACTTTTTACCAGATGCAAGCAGTAAAACCTGCACTTGAGTATTCTACATAGAAGTGGTAATTTATGAAGCATCTACAGTTGATTGTTTTCATTATACACTCACTTATTTATGTGTATTGGAGGGGGCAGTGTTCATGTGGGGGTCAGAGAACAACTTAGTCATAGATTCTTGTAAATGGTCACTTCCTGTCCTGACTGCCTGTTCCCAAAGAAGCACACACAGGCTTATATGAATTATAAATGCTCAGCCAATAGCTCAGGCTTGTTAATAGCTAACTCTTACATTTTAAGTTAACATATATTTCTTATTTCCGCTCTTCCATGTGGCAGTAGGTACCTTTATTAGCATGGCATGTTTGTCTCCTGCTCCTTCTTTATCTGGCTGGCAACTCCTGACTCTGCCCTTCTCCTTCTCAACATTCTTAATTTGGCTCTCCTGCCTAACTTTATCCTGTTCAAGCCATTGGCCAGTCAGCTTTTTTATTAAACCAATCACAGAGACAAATCTTCGTGGTATACAAAAGGATCATTCCACAGCCGATTCTCTCCTACCATGCGAATTCCCAAATTCCAACTCAAGCTATCATGTCTGGTGGCAAGTACATTTACCACAGGACGCATCGCAATACACCCTCCCCCAACCCCTCTCTTTCTTTCTTTCAGGTCTCTGTAGCAGAACCAGCCTGAACTCACTAAGGAGACAGGCTGCCCTCAGACCTGGAGTGCTTCTCTTGTCTCTGCTTCATGGATGCTGAGATTCCTAACATGCACCAGCGAGCCTGGCTTTGTTTTGTTTTGTTTTTTTCTCCAACCTCTCTCTCTTCTCTCTCTCTTTTGTCAAAAGGATGTTTTATGTGTATGTGTGAGAGCTTACCTACATATACACACATCATATTTGCGCCCGGTGCCAATAGACAAAAAAGAGGATACAGGATCCTTGGAGCTGGAAGTGCAAGTGGTTTTGTGCTGACATGTGGGAGCTGGAAACCAAAAACTGGGCTCTACTGGAGCGACAAATGGTCTTCATGGCTGAGCACCATGTCTCCCGTGCCCCCACTGCTTGCTTGCTCTGTTTTCCCCTTCCTTCCTTCCTTCCTTCCTTCCTTCCTTCCTTCCTTCCTTCCTTCCTTCTTTCCTTTCTTCCTTCCTTCCTTCCTTCCTCCTTTCCTTCCTTCCTTCCTTCCTTCCTTCCTTCCTTCCTTCCTTCCTTCCTTCCTTCCTTCTTCCTCCCTCCCTCCCTCCCTCCCTCTCTCTTTCTCTTTCTTTCTTTCTTCCTTCCTTCCTTCCTTCCTTCCTTCCTTCCTTCCTTCCTTCCTTCCTTCCTTCCTTCCTTCTTTCCTTTCTTCCTTCCTTCCTTCTTTCCTTTCTTCCTTCCTTCTTTCCTTCCTTCCTTCTTTCCTTTCTTCCTTCCTTCCTTCTTTCCTTCCTTCCTTCCTTCCTTCCTTCCTTCTTTCCTTCCTTCCTTCTTTCCTCTCCCTTCTTTCTTTCAGGTTGGCCTTGAACTGGTTATGATTTTGAAACCTTGGTTCTTCTCCCTCCATCTCCTAAACTCTGAGCTCACAGCTTTCCCAACCATTCTCTACTCACTGTTCAGGTTTGACCCTTCAGTGTCTGGTTCTGTTTCTCTGTAGTTCCCTGAATGTGGACTCTGACCTTAAGACATCCAACTTCATCCTCTGGGGCTGCATTTTGCATGTCCTATTGTCCAGAGATAGAGGGGACTGTCAGATGTTGTCATTCTGATTATATGGGTTTGGATCACAAATGGCACTGGTGGAGATAGAGATAGATGGGAACCTCTCGAGTTTGTCAGTCATGTCCCATTCCTGATGCTGGGTGCTGTGTGGGTAATGGCAGTTCTGAAGAAATGGGATGTCTGAAAAAGCAAAGGCATGAACACAAAGCAATGTGATGGTCAGGCATGGTGGCCCATAATTCCAGAACCGATGAGGCAGAGACAAGCAACCCCTACTCTGAGAATACCCTGAGAATAATATAGGGCTATTTTAGGACAGCTTCAGGATTTGGGGACAGGTATGTATTTATGTATTAACGAGGAAGTGGACACAGGAATAAAAGTTGGGAAATTCCAGATGATGTGGTTCTGCAGGTAAAGGTACTTGTTGCTAAGCCTGACAGCCTGGGTTTGATCCCCAGAACCTACACAATGGAAAGCTATCTCTCTTCACTTGTCCTGTAATACTAGTGTGTGGCCCCTGCAAAATAAAATTAACAAAAACCTCTGGGCCAGCCAGAGCTACACAGAGAAACCTCATCTCAAAAACAAGCAAATACAACCAAAACTCAAACAAAAAACTAAAAGAAGTGTTGGAAAGATGGCTCAGAGGTTAAGAGCACTGGCTGCTCTTCCAGAGATTGAGTTCAACTCCCAGAAACCACATGGTGGCTCACAACCACCTAGAATGAGATCTGGCGCCCTCTTCTGGTGTACAGGCAGAACACTGTATACATAATAAACAGATCTTAAAAAACCAAAATAAACGAAGAGCAAAAACAAATGTGAATCTTCTTTTCTGGATAATTTTTGTAAATCATATATTTGTAGGGAGATTATGTTGTTCCATTGTAAACAATTGTCCTGCCTATGAGTTTAATAAAAAGCGCTGATTGATCAGAGGCAGACAGGAAGTGTGGGCGGGGCTACCAGACTAAGAAAACTCTAGGAACTGGCAGAACAGAGCAGAATGCCAGAGAGAAGCCAGAAGAAACAGAGGACAACTATGCTGCTCTGAGAAAAGGTACCGAGCCGCATGGCTGAACAGGATAAGAGTGATGGATTAGATTAAGGATAAAGAGTTAGCAAGTTATATGCCTGGGCCTTAGGCCGATCAGCCTAAAATTATAGTAAGCATCTGTGTGTCTCTGCGGGTCTGTGGGTCTGTGGGTCTGTGGGCCTAAACCTTGAGGCTAGGCCTGAAAGTCCGGGCCAGAAACCTCTTGCTACATATATTTATGTTTAAATTACTTATTTGCAAATTTAAATAAACATATTGAAGACCTCTAGAAATGTCAGGGAGTTCACCCATGAAGTCTCACGGACATGACCGTCTAAAACACATAAAGAGGTGGGCATCAATATGGCTAACATGAAAGGGGAAATATCCCCTAGGCAACCACAGGCAACTAAGGGATGCTGAGGACAGCAATGGTTTTTCTCAGGGAAAAGCCCTCAATCTGACATCCAATACCAAGTGGTCAGCTCTCAAATCATATTCGTACAGATCATGTTATATGGATGGAGCAGGTTCTATTTATATATTTAGAAATATATAACAGAGAAACGACTTTAAAAAAGGCTGTGAATTTGGTGGGAATTTATATGGGAAGGGTTGGAGGGAAAATGATATGATATTTAAACTTTTTTTTAATGTAGGAATATTTTGCCTGCATGTATGTATGTGCACCAAATGTGTGCCTGATGGTATCAGAGGTCAGAGAATCAAATCCCTTGAAACTGGACTTACAGAGTCACCACATGAGGATGCTGGGAATTGAACCCCAGTCCTTTGAAAAAGCAACACGTCGTACCCCTGAGCCATCTCTCCATAACTGGGGCTCCACTTCTCTCTATGTAACCCTGGCTGCTGTAGACCAAACTGGCCTCTAACTCTGTCTCCCCAGTGCTAGGATTAAAGGTCTGAACTGAACGCATGCCGCCTGTCTTCCATAATTATATTTTAACTTCAAAAATAAGAAAAAAAATGTGGAAGAATAATGTTCTGATAAACTTGAGCGACCTGACTTTAAATCCCACCTGCTAGTCTTCTCAAAGTCTATGTAGTGACACTTGACAATTCTCCAAATGGCTCCACGTCGCCACCTCTTGGCTTGGAGACGGTACCCTTAAGAGATGGAAATTTCACAGCCTGAAGCAAGGGCGGCCATATTTACTACGGGAGTGGGAGGGGCATCGTGGGTGGTTTCGAGATGGAAATTTCACAGCCTGAAGCAAGGGCGGCCATATTTACTACGGGAGGGGGAGGGGCATCGTGGGGGGTCATTTTCAGTTGGAGCAAACCGACTTCCGTTCACCATTTTGAGTGACAGAAAAGGCGGAGCTCTGACATGTTCATTAAGGGCCGGACTGGGAAGGCGCCCCGGGGAGAGCTGCGGCGCTCCACCCGCGGCGGGCCGAAGCTGGCCATCGTAGCTCCGCCTCCAGCTCTGGGCTCCACCTCTCGGCCTCATTTCCGCCGGCAGACCATTTCTCGGCGTCGCTGCCGTAAATCAGGTCGGCGGTTTGCCGCATCACGGAAGATGGCGGCGGCGGCGGCGACGGTGAACGGGACGACCGGCGTCTCGAGCTCGGGGCCCGCGGCCACTTCGGGCGCGATCTTGCAGGCAGCGGCCGGCATGTACGAGCAACTCAAGGACGAGTGGAACCGGAAGAGCCCGAATCTAAGTAAATGCGGAGAAGAGCTGGGCCGTCTGAAGGTAGGGGTCGGCGGGCCCCGGATCCTAGTGCTCAGGGTGGGGTGGGGGACGGACGGTGACAGGAGCTCGGGGCTCGTCGAGCCGGCCGAGGAATGGCAAGAGCGAGGTTCGGAAGAGCAGCAGCCGGTGCAGTGGCGCACAGGGAAAGATGGGTTTGGCGGAATGGAGTGAGTTACAACTTTGGAGTTTGGAGGGGCAGGAGTGTAGGAAGAGGGGATGCACGGGAGAATGAGATCAAGGTGACGGTCGGTCTGTGAGGCGATGTGTGGTGAAGACCAAGGCAAAGCAGGCGCCGGGCGAGCAGAGGTTAAGGATGCATCCGGATGAAGAGGAGCAAAAGCGTAGTTTGGGGCCGTACCAAACCCAGTGTGGAAGAGCATGAGGTTCGGATGTATGGAAGGCCAACCTGGTCTCCAGTAGCAAGTTCAAGACGGCTAGGGCTACATAGAGAGACCTTATCTCAAAAAAAAAATTAGTAATAAATAACCAAAAAGCAGCAACAAAATATATTTTAGGACCCAAAGTTTACTTAGGTATGGTGTCTTGTAATCCTCCAATTCTAGGCCAGACTGGTCTGCACAGGGAAGATCCTGTCTCAGACAAAACAGGAACCCAAAGCAAGCCAAAACTAACAACAGTAAGAACTGAGATCATCAGCCTCCCCACCCCATGATTCCACTGGGTCAGGCACTGAGTGCCTCCTGCTGCCCAGTGTAGGAGTTCTTAATTGTAAAATGAGGTGATCAGATGGCTCCTCTGTGTGCCCAGGCCTCAGGCTGAGCGCTTTACAAGGACTGACTCCCTTAATACTCAGAGCAGTTGTGTGAGTTAGGATGCTCCAAGCTCCATCTTCCAAGGAGGAGCAACATCAAAGTCCAGAGAAATTGGGTGACCTGTATGTGACGTCTCATCTCCATTCCTTCCCCCTCAGCTGGTTCTCTTGGAGCTCAATTTCCTGCCAACCACGGGGACCAAACTAACCAAACAGCAGCTCATTCTGGCCCGTGAGTGTCACTGATTGTGAGGGTGATGGGGGAGGGCTTGATGGTAAAGGATGATGGTAGTGATGATCCTAGGCGGGATTCCAGCCACCTCCTCAGAGACACCCCCTTACTAACAGGTGACATACTGGAGATCGGAGCCCAGTGGAGCATCCTATGCAAGGACATCCCCTCCTTCGAGCGCTACATGGCCCAGCTCAAATGTTACTACTTTGATTACAAGTGAGGTTGGGCCCTTGGTGATCCGGGGAGGGGACTGGAGCGAGGGTGGTTACTCAGCAGTTCATTTACCTCTGGCTTCCTCCTGATGTCTTGTTCACCTGGGAACCATTGCTGTTCCTAGTTCTGTCTCCAGAAGCTGGAAAGACGGGATTGACTTGGAAGTCTAGAGACTAGGTTTATGTAGTCTACTTGGTTTGTGTGGTCCATTTCTGTACATTTCTAACTGGTTTTCCTTTTTCTTAAAGTTTGATGTATTTTTATATATACGCGTGCATTGCATGTATGCCTGCAGGCCAGAAAGAGTGCATTGGATCCCATAACAGATGGCTGTGAGCCTCGGTGTGGCTGCTGGGAATTGAACTCAGGATCTCTGCAAGTGCTGAGTTCTATTGGTCGAGGCTCTCTTTGCCCCTCTGGTCTGTTTTCCCTGATCCCTCTACTCAGTACAGCTGCTTGTTACCCTTCATCCACTAGGCTGTAGTCTTGACTTCTCTGACTGACATCTATAGCAGCCAATAGGATGCTCTTTTGCTTCACTATTGGTTGCTTGTTTTGTTTTGAGACAGGGTTCCAGGCAGTCCGCTTCCTTTGCTTGGAGAGGCTAGGTAGTACTGCCCCTTGCTGGTTTGTTTGTTTTGGGGGGGGGTTGTTTGTTTTTTCTTTTGTTTTTGTTTGTTTGCCTTTGAGACAGGAGACAGGGTTTCTCTCTGTAGCCCTGGCTGTCTTGGAACTTGGCGTGATCCCCCTGCCTCTGCCTTCTGAGTGCTGGAATTAAAGGCATGTGCCTCAACTGCCCCGGCTTGTTTTTGCTGTTCAGTTCAAGCTGTCCTTAAATTTATTGTCATCCTGCCTGCCTCCTGAATCCTGGCATTAAAGGAATGGGCCGCCACACCCAGCTGTTGTTTTTTGAAAACCGTTGTGGTGTCTCCTGTTCCACAAGCTGGCTGAGAACTCAATGTGTAACTCAGGGAGATCTTGAACTTCTGATTCTCCTGTCTTTCTCGCCCAATAGCTGGGATTACAGGTGTGCACCCCCATGTCTGATTTATGCAATGCTGAGGATTGAACCCAGGGTGTTGTTCATGCTACGTAAACACTCAGCTTACCGAGTACCTAACCTCTGGATGTTCTTCTTAGGACTTTATACCTAGGTTAGGCCATTTAATTCACTTATACTTACTGAACCTGCTTTTGTGGTGTGGATACTTGGTAACAACTGTTTAAGGGTGAGGAGCTGAGAATTGACTGACCTGGCTTGGTCCGTGTGGCTTTTCTTGCCTCTCTGTACCTCACCTAGGTGAACTCCTACAAGTAGTTGTAAGGATTCCAGAAGGTAGATGAGGCACTTGTTAGGTTCCCCAGGACCTACTAATCTTCCTGGTTTACAGGGAACAACTTCCTGAGTCAGCCTACATGCACCAGCTCCTGGGTCTCAACCTCCTCTTCCTGCTATCCCAGAACCGAGTGGCTGAGTTTCACACAGAGTTAGAACGCTTGCCTGCCAAGGACATCCAGACCAATGTCTACATCAAGCACCCCGTGTCCCTCGAGCAAGTGAGGCTGGGCAGGGGAAGGGGGAACCTGGGTTGAGGTGGGTGGTGTCAGACATTGAAGAGAGTTTCCTGGCGGAATGATCAATGTTCAGCCATTTTCAGCCCACCAACATATTTAACCAGCAAATGAAAACAGACGTGTGCCAGGCACCAGGGTAGTTTTCATGTTAAGGGGAATCAAACAAGTAGAACCCCTAATCTTGAAACAGTGAGAGGGGGAAGCATTGGGTACCAAAAGAATGAGTCACCATGTGGTGTGTGAGACATGAAGAGTTATGGGGACCCGGGCCTGGGAGGGGTCAGTGAGGATCTGCCTGCCTGCCATGTCTGAGCAACAGCAGAGCAAGTAGAAGGAGGAAGGGATAAGGCCAGGATAGAGCCTTGGAAGCTCTCAGGAAGCCTCCAGAGGATTCACTGTGGGGAGTGGTGGCCGAGTGGTAGAAGTTTAGATGGGCGCTGGGAGACCTTGGTTTCCCCTTACAATTGGAGTAAAGGTGGTTGGATGCCAATCCAGAGGAGGCTGGCAGGGTAAGGGTATAAGCCAGGTAAGGCTTCTTGGAGGAGGAGGAGGAGGAGGAGGAGGAGGAGGAGGAGGAGGGGAGGGGAGGAGGAGGAGGAGGAGGAGGAGGAGGAGGAGGAGGAGGAGGAGGAGGAGGAGGAGGAACCCATTCTACCTGGAATGGGTGGACTGGGAGCACCAGGGGATCAGGAAGCCCTGCGCTGCCTTCTTCATCCATTTCCTCTCTTTTTTTGGCAGTACCTCATGGAGGGGAGCTACAACAAGGTGTTCCTGGCCAAGGGAAACATCCCAGCTGAGAGCTATACGTTCTTCATCGACATCCTGCTGGATACTATTAGGTGTGTGAGGTCTGGGTCCCCAGACTTCCTGGCCTTGCTCTTTCCCCAGATGTCACCCTGCCCATTCCTGTGATTTGATGCCTTGGTGCTTTTCATAGTAATTTGTTCCCCCTTCTGGGGCTTGAGTCAGAGCCTGTGCAGACTAAGTGAGTGCGCTATGGCTGAGCTGCACTCCCAGCCATGATGCCTTTTTAAGAAGGGAGGCCCTGAACCTGATTCTCCTGCCTCCACCTTGCAAGTGCTGGGAGTACAGCATGCACCAGCACACCTGGATGTATGTGGTGCTTGGGATGGAGCCTGTGCCTCAGGCATGCTAGACAAGCACTTTCTTTCGTGCAAGAACCTACTCCATACTGAAGGGTGCTGTGCTCTTGTGAAGGGTCCTATGTGAAAAGACTCCCTCGGGGCCTGAGCTGTGGGTCCCTTCTGGCCTGTGCCTGCTTTGTGACTGGTCAAGTTAGTCCCTTTTTCTAAGCCCTCTGTGCTGCAGTAAGCCCTAGGAGGACAGGGTCTGGGAGGTTGTCTGCTCCATAGTGAAAACTGTCACCTTCTCACAGGGATGAAATTGCAGGATGCATTGAGAAGGCCTATGAGAAAATCCTTTTTGCTGAGGCTACCCGGATTCTCTTCTTCAACACACCCAAAAAGATGACAGACTATGCCAAGAAGGTGGCCCGGGTGTGGGACAGGGACTGGGGATCGGGCTTGGGAAGTGGAGGGTGTTGTACCCTGTCCCAGCAGTATTAGGGCACAGTGTGGGGTTGTCTACAACTAAATATAGGTGTGAGACCTCAGACAAATGGATCAGCGTCTCTGAGCTTGCTGGCCTTTAGAAGGGGGCTAGAGTTTGACAGATGTGTGGAGCTTAGCATGGCACCTGGCACCAGGTCATGCTCGGCATGCTAGGTTGCCCTTAGCAGAATTCCTTAGGAGCAGCTTGTCCTATAAGACGGCTTCATTTGGTGTGGAACATTTGATAGGAGCAGTGCCCCGGAGGTGCTGACTCATGCTGCACACTGACCTTGGTGTCCGGGATGCACAAGAGTCAAGAGCAGGCTAGCCAAGCAGTCTAAGACACCAGGCTCAAGAGCACACTGTCAGAGGGATGAATGTGAGGTGTGACGCTGAGAGCTACTACCTACTTACTGTGGGCTCAGAAGCATTAACTGAGTCCTCATAGTGGATCCCTAGAGCCCAGCTCAAACGTGGAGTAACATTTCCTGCCCCCAGTTAATTTGCTGGCACTGATCTCTGAAGAAAGGAGCCATGGCATAATGAGAGGTGGATGGTGGGGTGAGGAGCAGCCTGTGGGGTCACCCACTTATTTCTATTTCTCTTCCTCCAGCGAGGTTGGGTCCTAGGCCCTAACAACTACTACAGCTTTGCCAGCCAGCAGCAGAAGCCAGAAGACACCACCATCCCCTCCACTGAACTGGCCAAACAGGTCATCGAGTATGCCCGGCAGCTGGAGATGATTGTCTGAGCCTCGGCCAGGGTGGATGGACTTGGCTAGTCCAACAAACCCAGTATAGGCTGGCCTTCAATAAAGGCGAATTAACCTTTTATGGGCCCTAGTCTCCCAGTGGGACAGTGGGAGAAAGTTGCTTCTGGAGAATTTGGGAGTTTAGGGACCTTTGGGCCTCCTGAGTATGTGTCACCCAGTAGCCATTGCTCTAGGTTTTAAGTGTAGATGCCCAGTGGCCCACAAGAGAGCACAGGCCCAGACTGAGGACTCTTCTAGCCAGCTGTGGATGCACTGTGGTGCTGGGCCAGGGGACTAGATTTTTTTCAGTGAAGCACCATATGTCTCAATTTTTAAAAAATGTTGGCCATGGATTAAATAATTTTTCAAATGACATGTAAAACCTCTGTAATAAATGGTATGGGCCTTGATGTGGGTATGTCTGGTCCAGCCTCTTTGAGCCAACATTGTAACTTAGACCCTGCTGGCCCACTAGCCTGCTTCCTGCTTTGAAGCTCTTGGGAAACAATTTAAGGGGCAAAGCCCAAGTCTGGCCAAGCTACCTGGTGGGGTTTTTGGTTTTCCTGATTCTCCAGAGTGACCTGTGTGACCTTGGCTCAGCTGGGGCATTGGTGATATAAAGGGGAACAGGACCCCAACCTGAGCCTACCCAGGAGCTGGCTCTGCTCATCTCTATACCTCTGCTTCCCCAGTGGTAACTGATGGCAGCTAGGCAAGCTGTGTAGACTGGGTACTTTATTGGCAAGGGAGGTGAGGCAGAGGGTGTTGGGCAGACAGCACTCAGTTGGAATGGGTAGCCTGCAAGTCGTATTGCTCCAGGCCAGCTACTAGGGAGCCAGCCAGCTTGACAGTGGCCACCCAGGGCGGCTCACTCAGGTGGTTGGTGGGTGTGCTCAGCCTGGGAGAAGGAAGAATTGACAGTGTCTGTGTAGGTTTTGGGGTTTGGGCTTCACTTTCCCCATGGGCATAAGGACAACCCTGAAGGTGTCATAGGGTTCTCAAGGGCATCCATGTAGAATAGGAGTGTGATGAGCCTTAGCTAAGCCCCCAAAGGAGGCCAAGGCAACAGGGGCTTGGTATAGCAAAAGTGGAGAGAGGGGCAGTGTGTCCCCCAATGGGAAAGTAAGCTGCCCAAGCCTAGGGTCCCCACTAGGTAAGGGGCTGGGAAAAGCTTTGTAGAGTGGGGATTTCACTTGGCTTAGGAAAGTTGGGGGTGTATTATTTACTCCACCCTCAGGTTCCTTCCATCTCTGAAAAAACAGGTCCTTGGTGCTCTCAGGGACAGGGTTAAGGCAGAGTAGGTCCAGGGGTTGAGCTAAAGGTCAGTCAAGGGTCAAGGCTCCTGGGGCTCAGCTAGACTGAGACCCATGTAAGGGTCAGCCTATGGTCAGAGTGCTGAAGCATAGAATCTTATTCTATCCAGGGAAAACGGGTGCTGGACTTGGGAGTGTGCCCTCTACTTTCCACGTTTTGACCTCCCTCACCAGGCAGACACGTTGCGTGGCAGGCGGCGGTGACGGGGTTGATGGCGGCAGTAGCACTTGCAGGGACAAGAATTAAGCACCTCGAAAGGTGGCCAGTGGCGCACTGCACCCTTGTTAGGGGCCCCAGCGGTGGAGGTTCCGCTGCTGCTACTGCCACCCCCTCTGCTGCTGTCAGTCACCGGGGTCAGTTCTCGAGGACCGTCTCCAGATAGAACCTCTTCACGGGTCACACCCCGGGCTGCTCGGGGACCTTTGTTCTTGCGTGTACGAATCTTGGCGGCCTGGGGTGGCGGTGGCGGTGGTGGCGGTGGTGGCGGTGGCTCAGCGGTGGTGGTGGTTGGAGCTGGGGACGCGGGTGCCGGATCTGGGGGTGGAGGTGGGGGCGGGGCCTGGTCGGCAGCCACGGTAGGGGGCAGAGTGGGGGCAGGGATGGGAACCAAGGCTGACTCCACTTGGCCAAGGCTTGGGGTAGGTGGATGGGCCACCAGTATCGGCGCCCTCGGAAGCGGTGGCGGCTGTGGTGTGGGTGGCGGTGCCGGTGGCGGAGTGGTTGGTGGTGTGGGCGGTGGCGGTGGCAACGGAGGTATCTGCTGCGGACCTGGAGGCACTGGGCGTACGGGCTCACCATTGGTGGGCGCTGGGAAGATGAACATGGGTGGTGCCAGCAAGGCAGGTGTAGGCTTCCGGGGCCCTGAAGCTGGATGTGTCTGACCTGACCTTGGTGGAGGAGAACCCCAAGGCCCTGAGAGCGTGGTTGTGCGCCGTCGGGGTGCCCCGATTCCCCCGACAGCCCCGTTGAATCGGAAGTGCCGCTCAGTACCATTGGGAGGGCTCACCCAGTCGAATTTGGGCTTTGAACCTGGGAAGGTGGTATAAGGGGGTGGCGGTAGAGCCCGGGCAAGGGGAGCAGGTGTCGAAGGGGGACCAGAACACCCTTCGCCATCTCCATCACCACCCTCGGTTTCCTGAGCTGCACGAGGGACCTCTCCCAAGGGACGAGTGGTTCCAGGAGGTTGGGGCCCTTGCTTCAGGACTTCAGCATAAGAGATGGCCCCCGAAGAGGCAAACAGTCCTCCGCCGCCGCCGGCCCCAAGTGAGGCTTTGGTTGCTGAGGGGCCGGAGGCCGACGCGGGGGACAAGTGGGGCCCCGACTTGAAGGTCACTTTACACAGCAGGCTCAGGCCGGACTCGGAAGTGGCAGACCGAGCCGTCTGGCCCTCTCCGGCTTGGGGAGACGCCCCTCCGCGGGTTCCCCCGGCCGCCTGCCCCTCGTTGCTGTGCCTGACCTGGACTTCTGTGGGGTTTGTGGCCGACGAGGCTAGAGGGATTCTGCGGCTCGGGGACTGCGGGTCGCAAGGCGGAGGTGCTGGCGGTAGCTGCTTCCGAGGCTCCAGGAGCGTCGGAGGTGGGGCTGGGGCCCTCGGGACCGGTTCTTTTTCGGTCAGTTGCCGGGGCAGGGGAGGCAGCGGGCGGAGGCTCGGAGGGTCACCCTGACCACGATGGCTCGCCTCCAACAGGCCGCGGATCCGAGGCACTGCAGTGCCCGTGGATTTTCGCCATTTAGATGGCGCGGGCAGCAGGGTCCCCACGGGGGACGGGGGTGGTGTGGAGACCGCCGCCGTAGCCGCCTCCTCTGGAGGGGGTGTCACTGGCGAGGGCAGTTCTAAGGTCAGGGGCGAGGGTGAGGGTTGGGACTCCGGGGGAATCAGGAGTCCCGGGGGCCCAGAACTGCCAGGGAACCAGACGCCCAGCCCTCGAGCCAGGCGCATGGCTGGGGATGAGGAGGTCACCTCGGGCTCCACCAGAGGCGTCCTGCGGGAGTCGGATGCGCGGTCTGAGGTCTGCTCTTTTCGGGAGCCCCCGCCCGCAGAGGGCTCCGACTGTACATTCCCCATTTTCGACGGAGGTCGGAGACTGTGGTTAAATAAACTTCCACCAGTCAGTCGGCGGGTTCTGCGGGGACTCCACGGCTCAGGCTGTTCTTGGACTGTCCCTGTCTGCATTGGTCTGCCCTGTCCTCTCCAATATTCTTTCAGCCTCCGTCTCTTAAGTCTCCAGTTCTCCGATTCGTCATGGCCACGCCCACTTCCCCATGCTCTCAAAGCCGCGGTACTTACTCTTCGAACCCAACTTCTTAATGTACTAACGTGCCAACCCTGACTCCTTGGCTGCTTAGATCACATCCCTAACACTTTGGCCACGCCCGGGATCTCAAGGCTTCGGGGGTCAGTTCTCGCCAGCCTCTCTGTTGAGTTTTAAACCACACCGGTAATGATGGTTATGCCCAGTAGCCAACAAGGAATTCAGGCTTCTATCCTAACACTCTAACCAGGTCCCTGAGGCCTAAGCCCCGCCCCCGATTGTCAAAGAATCAAGCCGCATCCTCACCCCGCCCCCACTCGGGTCAGGACCCCCTCTGCCTGACAAATACAGGGGACTGCGGTCTAACTAATCCCCTAGTCCTTCAGTCCTAACCCTCCGATCACCCACCGTCTCTCTCTGTCGATCATTTGGATCCCTCCCTCTTCTCGGCCGGCAGCAAATCCTTAAGCCTCCTAAACTTTTCCCGCTCGGCGTTTGTGACAGCTCTTAACTTAGGCTCCACCCCTTTTCCTCAAGCTCCGCCCGGGCTCCTCCGCTCAGTAGACCCCACTCACCGACTCCTACAGCCGACCAAAGTTCAGACCACGGCCCCGTGGACCTAGGGCAGGGCGGGGAACGGCCGTAGCAGAAAATAACCGAAAAGAACGGGTGTGCGGGTGAAGGCAAGTGGGCGAGACAGCGAGGACCACCCCTGAGATCTAGGCCCCGCCCCGAGCTCGAGGCCACGCCCCGAGGGCCAGCTTGAGCGCAACCCTTCGAACCCAGATCACCCCTTGCAACACTGAGGTGTCTTCCCGAGGTGGAGGCCCCCTCCGCCTTATGCCCCACCCCTTTATAATGCCCCGCCCTCTCCGTTAAGCCCCTCCCCGAACCCCGCCCATTGCGAACACTGCTACGTAACTCCTCCTTTTGGGCCTCTAAGGAAATTTATTTCCAAGCGCCGCCCTGCTAAGTCCAGGCAGCATCTCTTTCCAGGACCCCGTCTTCGCTCGGATGGCTCAGAAGGCCCACCCTCCGCTCCTTTCGTGACGCACCCTCTCGGTTCCTTCAGTGCCCAAGCCTCCTCCTTACTCAGGCTCCCAGGCCCCTCCTCTTTTCGAACCCTGCCAGGCATCCCGCCCCTCCCATTCCGAGCCCAGACCGTGGACCACCTTCTTTCTAGAATCCCGAGACCAGGCCCTATCTCTGTTCCCTTCTCACATCATCAGGGACCAACAGCTCAGATGAGTGGGAAAATGGGGGATTCCCTTCTTGGTCCCGAGAAAATGGGGGCTATAAGGGGTGTTCGCTGGAGCTCGAGTCGGGCTCTAGGACCCAGCGGGCAAGTACGCCCGCTTTGCTCCTACCCCTCCCCCAAGCCGCCCCCTCCCCCCCCCCACGTCTTCCAGGTTCCCCCTCCCTCCCCCCTCGCCCCGGCTCCGGGTGCCCGTCTCCAGCGCCGCCGGAGCCAGCGAGGGAGCGGGAGCGAACAGGAGGAGGAGGAGGCCGCGTCGCCGCCGCTCGGAGCCCGGCCGGAGCCTCCCAGGCAGGTGCCCAGAACGGCGAGGGGGCGGGGGGCTGACGAGATCTCCTGCCCGAGTGAGGGGGCAGCCTGGACCGCTGCTGCACCCCTCTGCCCACCCTTGATCCCCGCGGACACAGGCTGGGAGGACGAGAGGAGTGGGGGCCCCAATCTACGCGGTAGCCATTTGGGGTACCAGTTTCTATCTGGGGGTCCTGGACTTCTTCCGAGGATGCCCCATTCACAAAATTCCGTCGTGGACCCTCGCCATTGAGGAACTCTGAGGACTACTCTCCCTGGGAAAATAGATGTGTGGGGAACATAGGACACCCCGAGATCTCAGTGCCCCATCTCAACTAGGCCTTCGGGGGGGACCCCTGCCCTCTTTCCCTGCTTCACCTGTTGTTGGGGGAGGCGGGCGGACAAAGGAAGCAGTGTCACGTGACTGCTCATTCACAAAATCCCATCCCATTGAGAAAAGGGGGCTGGGGGCGCTGTGGCCGCCCCTTCCCCTCCTGAAAGGCTGGGGAAACCCGACTGCCTGCAGGTGGGGGAGGGGACTAAGAACTCGCTGCCTGGGTCCCTTAGGTTGGGACTCCAGGGTCCCCGAGCTGGGGGGCAGTAGGGTTGGATGCTAATTCTGACTGCTGGGCGGAGGGCTACAACCCCTAAGCTGGGGGCGGGGTAAAATGTTTCTGAAGGATTGGGGAGGGTGAGGGGATGGATCATTATCTCCCCCTCCCATCTGTCTTCTTTGGCGTTCCTCATCTGAGACCAAAGGGAGCATCCTTGATTTTTGTGAATGAAATGCTCCTTAGATCTTTTCGGTCGCGGGTTGCTGGCTTCCTCTGCCTCCATCTCCTTCTCGGCCTCTCTTTCTGGCCATTTCTGGTTCTCTCTCTGCTCCCTGCCCATCTCCCGGTTGCTGGGTGACTCAGTGAGCTTTGCATCCGGTCTCATTCATAAATCCGGGAAAGGGTGGGGGGAAAGAGCCAAGGTTTCTCACCCAGCTAGTGGCCTGGGCGACTGGGGTGCGGAGGCAGTGTTGGGGACACTGAAGCTGAGTTGATGGGTCCAGAGAAAATAGATATGCGCAGGAACCCAGCTGTGAGGGGGGACACTGGGTGGGGCTATGGGTTTGTGCTGAGAGGGAGGGAAGGAGACTGGGGCTGGGGGGAGAAGCAGTAGGGGGAGGGGAAGTGGTAAACCCAGGCTGTGGGGGTGGGGGTGGGGGAAGATGCTGAAAAGGTGGGCATGGTGAGGAAAGGTAGATGCGCAAAAGGTAGGTGGGCAAGATGTCACCAAGAAGAAAGAAGCCATGATAAAAGAAAGTGGGCAAGGGGTGGGGGGTACTGGTGTCTTGAGGGGGAGGCAAATCCAGAGATAGGAGATGAAAGAGAAGAGCTGGACTAGGGGGACGCTGAAACCAGGAGCAAGGTTTGAGTTCACGGCCTGTGTTGTCTCTGTCCTCTCCCACCTCTTCCAGGTACATGGTGCGGGTCCGAGCCGTGGTGATGACCCGAGATGACTCCAGTGGGGGCTGGCTGCCTGTGGGGGGCGGGGGCCTCAGCCAGGTGAGCGTATGCCGGGTCCGAGGGGCCAGGCCCGAGGGGGGGGCCCGCCAGGGGCACTACGTCATCCACGGGGAGCGGCTTCGGGACCAGAAAGTGAGCCATCCTGGGGTGTGGGAATGGGATGAACCCTGGGGAAGGAGGGAAGGGCCTGGGGAGGAGGGGACAAGGAGAGGTCACATTGTCTCTCTACCACTGGGACTCAAGTGGACCGAGGGATGGAGTCTGGGATGAATATCTGCATTGTGAATTAAGAGCTGGGATTTGAGGGTGGGGTAGGGTGTTGGGAAACTTGTGTCCACCGCTTCTCTGGCTATTTTGTTACACAGCTACTTCGGTAGTGGCCTTCCTACCCTGTTCCTGCTCTTCCTCCAACCCTGGTCTGTCCACAACAACCCAGCTCACACCCAACTCACATCATGTCCCTTCTCTGCTCAGAACCCTCTTCTGGCTCCATCTTGTTCAGAGATGCCCTCTACCAACTGGCCCTTGGCTGCCCTAAGTATCTGGAGGCATTTGTGGGATCTGTTTAGAAGTATCACATAGGGTTGACAGCCCTGTGTCACATGCTTCTAATCCCAGCACTAGAGACATTTTGGCAGGAGGGCTGTGAAGTTCCAGGACTACCTGAGTTAGGTAGTGAGATTTTTTTTTTTTTTTTTAAGCTTAGAAAAGGGATGCATTTCAAAGCAGGGCATGAGGACCAGAGAATAGGAAGTGTTAGTATTAGGCAAGGACATGAAGGAAACAGAGCGGTCAGCATCGTGAGCTGTACAGAAAGTTAATATCTATGAGCCAGTTTTTCAAGGAATTATTGAGCCATCAGAAGGGAATTGGCTGTAATATTTTGATATGTTCAGCAATGTGTGAATAATGCTTTTTCTTCCATCAGAAGAATGTTAGGTTATGAGAAAAGGTTAATTTTTTTTTTAACATTTAATAAGATTTGAGGTTCCTTCTGGGACATCAGAGGAAAAAATTAGATGAGCTGAATTGAAAACTTAGATGAATTGAAAAATCAAAGAATTGAAGGAATATTGTAGAATCAGAGACGTGTCCCTTAAGATTAGGGTATGTTAGTTTGTGCCTAGGTACACCTGATGGTGAGAATAAGGTAGCTGGGATACACAGAGAGGCCTGGGTTGAAAGTCACAGGCCTGGCTAGGGTAGTGTGACCTAACCCCTTCCTGCCCCTCAGACCACCTTGGAGTGTACCCTGAGGCCAGGTTTGGTTTACAACAAAGTGAACCCGATCTTCCACCATTGGAGCCTGGGTGACTGCAAGTTTGGGCTGACGTTTCAGAGTCCTGCAGAGGCTGATGAGTTCCAGAAGAGTCTGCTAGCTGCACTGGCCGCACTCAGCAGAGGTGAGCCCTGCAGGGACAGACTCCTAGGTCCTAGGTTGGGGGGACAGACAAAGGAGAAACTGGGGACTCACTTCTGCCTCTCTCCCTGCCCTAGGCTCCCTCACTCCCTCCTCTTCCTCTTCCTCCTCCTCCCCTTCCCAGGACACTGCAGAGACCCCCTGCCCTCTGACGGTGAGTCTTGGGGTCTGCCAGGGGAGGGTAGGAGAGGGTGGTTCTAGACTGCAAATATTCCCGAATACTTGCTGTGGAGCTGGCAAAAGGCCACATGGTGGGGACACAAAATCAGGTCCGAATGGATAGTGGCAATTCAACCATGGTTCTTCTAGGTTTTTTTTTTTCCTATTCTTTTATATGTATCTATCAATTTATTTTTAGTTAGAAGCTAATGTAGCCCAGGCCAGCCTCAAAGCTCCATATATATCTGAGGATGATGTTGGGTTTAGGGCCTCCTGAGTGCTAGGATTCCTGGTGTGTAACCATTTGTGGCTTGTTTACTCCTCTTAGGGGTGGGGTGGGGTATGTTGGCACAGGTACTCACTCTGTGGCTTAGGCTCATCTGCAGCTTGGATCTTCTTACATGGTGGGATTACAGTGATGCACGCTCACACCCTGCTTAGTTTTTCTCTGTGTTGATTTATACATTTGCTCAAGGGTACTTCAAAAGCATCGGGCAGTGTTTTAGGCACCAGGGATATATTAGTAAGCAAAACAAACCTCCTTTTTTTCTTGGTGCTTTAATCCAGTGTGAAAGACAGAAAAGAAGATAAAACAAAAAAAGTTTAAAATAAATGCATGGACAGGTGAATTGATATATATATCAATTTTTTTTTTCTTAAATCAGGGTTTCTCTGTGAAGCCCTGCTTGTGGACCAGGCAGGCATGCCTCTGCCTCTGCTATGAACTGATAATTCTATGTTCTTATTACTTTCTAAGATGCAGGCTTGTAAACTTGGAGTCATCCTTTTTAAAGACAGGGCCTTACTACATAGCCCAGGTCATGTGACCCAGGGACTGACAGTGTGGGATTTCATGTACCACTGTAAGGACTTTTTCCTTTACCTTGCGTGAGGGAAGGGTGTGGTGTCAGTTAGCCATCAGTAGAATCTCCTTGGCTCTGTGGTGGGAACTGATGCCAGGAGGAGCAACCATGAGAAACTGGTGATGGTTCTGTTAGGATGAAGTCAAGCCTGGGCCTCATGATCCTTCTACCTCAGGCTCCCAAGTGTGGGGTTACAGGTGTGTACCACCATGCCCGGCTGGTTTTTGTGTTTTCCTGCTTCCCATAGGATCTATCACATATTGGTTCTGATTTCTTTCTTTAGAGAAAGTGTGTGTGTGTATGTGTGTGTATGTGTGCTTTGCCTGCATGTATGTCTGTGCATCTACTTGTGTGCCCAGTGTCCAAGGAGGCCTGACAAGCTGTTAGATCACCCTGGAATTTGGTTGCAGTTGGGTGTAAGCTGTCGTGTGGGTATTAGGAATCGAACCAGAATCCTCTAAAAGAGCAACAGTGCTTTTAATGGCTGAGCTATCTCTCTAGGTAGGCCTCTTTCTAATTCCTTCCATCTCATCTTTCTTTCTTAGTACTGGGGCTCAAACTTAGAGTCTTGTACATCCTAGACAAGCCCACTACCACTGAGCTATAGCTCCAACCCAGGTTCTGCTTTCAAAATGATTGAATCTGCTTTCTATTCAATAGTATCCAGCCTCATCTCCCAACTGAAAAAGTCTCCATAGCCTCACGTTGTCACTGTGTCTCTCTCTCTCCTGGCCCCTAGAACAAGCCCACACAGGAGGGAACACAAGGTGCTCTTATCAATGACTAAGTCAGATCATACTCAGAACCTTCCCATGCTCCTCCCCTTGCCCCTCACTCTCATTGCCCAGGGTTGATACATCCCTGTCCTGGGGCTCTTTTGTTTCGAATACTTCTTCAGATTTCTATCTGACTTATAATTTCTTTTTGAGACTCTATATAAATGTTTTCTTGGTGGCTTCATTGGGAAACCTATTTAAAATTGCATTCTCAGGCTAGGGGTTTGGCTTGCCTAGTCACACACAAAGGCCTAGCTTTGGTTCTCCAGCTGGTATCTCGAATCCCAGCACTGGGGAGATGGAGTAGAAATTCATGGCCATCCTTGGGCTATGTTACACATTTGAGCTCATCTTGGAATACATATAACTCTTTCCTCAGCTGGACATAGTGACACACGCCTCTAATCCCAGCATTTGTGAGACAGAGTCAGGCAGATTTCTGTGGGTTTGAGGACAGTCTAGGCTAGAGCGAGTTATAAAATAGCTAGGGCTACATTTTTTATGAGAGAACCTGTCTTTGCATGCTGCCGCCCAGCCCATGACAATCTCCAATGTCCCTTATCGAGTTCTTTTATCCATTACCACCTTCTAAGACAGTTTTATTATCTGTTAATTTCTGACCCATCCTTCAAGGTAGCTCCTAGAGACCAAAAATCTTTTGTAGTTCCTTGCTTCACCTCCAGGCCCTAAAACGGTGTCTGGTACACATTAAGTGTTCAGCAAAATGGTTGAATACATTGATAAAATGGTAACAAATGAGCCCCCAGAATGTCCAGATGCATTTTGGGAGTTACTGAGGACGTCAGGAAACTCAAGGTCATAGGGGATGAAGGTGGCCCTCTAGCCCGTCACACACAGTTCCTGTCTGTGAGGCTTGGCAAAGTCAAAGCTGCAGTAGTGGCCGTTACGTGTGGCATGATGTGGTGCACAGTGGCTGACAACTGAAGGTTGTGAACAGATTAGTGGGAGCTATGGGCCTGAGAAGTGAGATTTCAGCTACTAGAGGGTGGGAGAAAGATGTCTAGGGAGGGGGAAAAGAGGCAGGGATGTACTGACTAGCCAGGGAAGAGGCTTCCGGGAAGGGAGAGGATGGTGGATGGCCTGTAGGTTGCTGATCTGAGCCATTAGGAATCTAGTAGAAATAATACCCACATCCAGAGTCAGGTGGCACACACCGATAATCCCAGCAACTCCTGAGGGAAGGCAGGATGATCTGAGTTTGAGACCTTGGGCTAAGTTATGGATGTGACCTGGTGCAGTCAGTGAGGGACTGGGGGAGTGACTAACTGGTAGAGTGCTTGCCCAGAATCTGCTAATAAGGGGCTAGGATGGAACAGCCATTGCTTAGCCACGCTGGTGAGGGACTGTAATGAGGCTCAGTTGTAAGACAGGTGCTGGGCCCTTGACAATGTCCTAAACAAATCCTTATGAGTAGGTACTATGATTATACCCCATTTTACAGAGGGGAACACTGAGGCTCAGAGGCGAGCTCACTTGTCACACAGCCAATCAGTGACAGAGCCCAGGGCTCTTTCCCTCCATGGAAGGGAGGTCTATTGTAAGGGCATCATCCCCCCTCCCCCGCACTAAGGCTTCTCTAATCTCCCCCAGTCCCACGTGGACAGCGACTCCTCCTCCAGTCACAGTCGCCAGGAGACTCCTCCCACACCTGCAGCTCCCATTGTCACAGTGGAGTCAACATCCGCCTTCCCTCCGGCCACGCCCCCCCAGCGGCGCCGCTCCTCTGCTCAGGTACGCCTTCCCAACCCCCAGCCTTCCTGGACGGACCCAACTGAATGGGAAGGGACCCAGATCCCAGGGAACGGTCAGCCTGACTGAACTGTAGGGGGTAGTGGAGTAGGAATACTGGGTTTGGGGCTGGGGAGTGGCTCAGTGATGGAGTGCCTGTCATGGAGAAGGTGCTGGGGATGCTGCTGAATCCAAACTGCAGCAACCGGGCAGAGAGAGCCTGGGCTCCAGAGAGTGGGTACGAGTTTCTAAGTGTCTCTAGCTCTCTTGGGAGATGTGAAGGCCGTCTAGTTTATACAAGGGCTTGAGGAGGAACATGGACAGATTTTCAAATATGTTAGATGCTGGAATTCACAGAAGGACTTCTTTAAGACCGACTGTCTTCTTTATCGTGAAGGAGAAGCTGGGGGTTGAGTGTGGCCGGACTGGGAAGTCTTAAGCCACAGGTCCTTAAAGTGTGTCTTTGCTGCTTACATATCTGTCTCTGAGGCTGGAAGTCTAAATCCTCAAACTAAGAGAGTTTGGGGAAGACACGGTCCCTATTGACTATAATGCTCGTGGTTACATCCTGGGATTTTGGGTCTTCTGAACCTGGGTAGCATATGGGGACTTTGTGAGTTGCAGATGCCCCTAACCTGATCTCCTTGTCCCTTGGCTCTGCAGAGCTACCCTCCGCTTCTACCGTTCACTGGAATTCCAGAACCCTCAGAGTCTCTAGCTGGGGCAGGGAGCCAGGGCTGGGGCGGCCGAGGCTATGAGGACTACCGGAGATCTGGACTACCAGCACCTCTTCCCCTGTCTACCTGCGTCGTGGGCTTCGCCAAGACTGGTGCATTGAGGGGTGCCGCCCTGGGTCCCCCAGTGTCACTCCCTGCCCCTCTCACTGAGGCTGCACCCCCAGCACCCCCTGCTCGTCCGCCCCCGGGTCCGGGCCCCACCCCTGCTCCAGCCAAGGCCTCCCCGGAGGCCGAGGAGGCTGCACGTTGTGTGCACTGCCGAGCACTCTTCCGCCGCCGTGCAGATGGGCGCGGTGGTCGCTGCGCAGAGGCCCCGGACCCAGGTCGCCTGTTAGTGCGCAGGCTCAGCTGTCTGTGGTGTGCCGAGAGCTTGCTGTACCACTGCCTGTCAGACGCGGAGGGCGACTTCTCGGACCCGTGCGCTTGTGAGCCAGGGCACCCGCGCCCCGCTGCACGCTGGGCCGCTCTGGCTGCATTGTCCCTGGCAGTGCCCTGCCTCTGCTGCTACGCACCCCTGCGCGCCTGTCACTGGGTTGCAGCACGTTGCGGCTGTGCAGGCTGTGGGGGTCGCCATGAGGAGGCTGCACGGTGAGGATCGTTGGGCTGGTTTGAAAGGTCTGAAGACCCAAAATGGAGGGTCCAGGACCCTGGACTCTGTACGAACCTAAAACCGAAACTTAGGTACGTCTGGAACTTGGAGCTTGAATGAATTTGAGAGGTCCCAGATCTGGTACCTGGACCCCAAACCTAGGACTAAGATCCCAGACCCAGCTTCTTCAGGATGTCTGTCAAGTGGACCTAGGAGTCCTGAATTCTGGATTCTCCCTCCCTCTTCCCCACTGAGGAGACTCATGACATCTCTAAACATTACATCTCAGAGGGCCCAGGAGCTCACACTTTGGAGATCCAGGGATCTTGGACCCTGACTCTCTGTTTAAATACCCAACCCAGACTCTGGTCATACTTTATATTGTAAACACTCATATTACCGCCCCCAAATTAGTCAGGAGTTGCTAAAACCTGACCCTTTATCAGATGATTTAGACCTTGAGACCAGTAGACCCAGAATCACCAGAAAATGGGCCCTAAATTTCACCTGAGACCTGGTATACCTACACCTGGATGTTCTTATATCCCTAAGACCCGAAAACACCAAGTCCTCCTGGGTTAGAGACACCAGGATGGTTTGGAATCACCAGATACTGACCCGAAGTCTACCCACTCCTGAGGGTCCACAGATCTTACCATCAGTTTATGTGCAAATGATTCACAGAGTCCCTCATACCCCTGATTTAAAATGCACTCAGTCCCCAGACATCCTCAAACATGAGATGTTTTCTGACCAAAATAACTTGGGAGGCCCTCTTCAGAGCTCATCAAGGTCCAGACACCAAGATGCCCTGGGAGTCAGAGACTGAACACCTGCCCCTCAAGCCAGCAGTTCTTTGAGAACTTAGGTCTCACAAATGGTCTCTGAGGTGCCTGGTCCCCTCATTTGTGTGGCTGTAGGCCACCAGCATTTTGGGTCCAGTGTTCTGGTTTCAAGTGCTTAGATAGCTTTCCAGTTTCCCTGGGGTCTGAATTTGAAGAACCCAAATGTTCTGGAAACTAGCTTTCTTGTAGCTATGTTCCCCAATCCCCTTCCAGCTGGGTGAGAGCCTGGATCTCGGAAGATGCAGTGGTCATGGTAACCCAGGCTCCTCATTCCTTGACTCTCCAAGCTGCTTTAAGAGCACTGTGTGTAAGAGTTGACCCCTAGGTGCAGGGTTCAAGCCCTCACAATCTTAAGGTTGTTTTTGGCCTGAGACCTTGGTCCTTCTATATCAGAGACATTCAGAAATAAGATGCCCCAGGGCCTTAGCACCTTTAGACATCAGATTTTTTTTTTTTTTTTTTTTTTTTTTTTTTTTTTTTTTTTTTTTTTTTTAGAGTGCTTCTAGATTTATAAAGCCCCAGGTCTAGACCATCCAGAGGTCCATAAGACTGCAAAGTCCCAGCAACATCCAGATTTCTTCTTTATCCTGGGGGACACTTGCACCAATGTGAATTCAGATTGCTAGAATCCTGGACCACCCAGCAATTTTCCTTTCCCATCTCCAGGTCTTGTTGCCACAGAAGATTGTGGAAACTTTTTAGATAAGTAGAGACAGGCAGCTGCAGGGCTCAGACAGGGACCTCAGAGGAAGGTCTACCCTTCCCTACTTTGCACAACAGTATCTTTTGGGCTTGCTACTGTTCCACAGAAGCCCCCAAGATCCCTAATCTGGCAGATATCCCATGCCGTAACCCCTAGGTCATTCAGGCCCATCTCTTGTTGACCTCTTTCATCTCCGTGGGGATTGCTCAGCACCATTTCGTGGTCCTTTCCCATGTTTTTCTTCTGGAGAACAGGGGTGTCACAGCCTCTTTTTCCCTAAGAAGAATGGGGTGTCCACTGGAGCTAGGATCTGGTGTCCTGGATAGGAGAAGCAAGGTCTATGAGCCAAGATAGTCTTGATGGTGGTTTGTGGGCTTAGGACCTACATCTGGCCCTAAGTACCTAGGAATGTGCACTTAACCATTCCTCATTACCCAGACTTGGGTGCCCTGGTGGGGACTCAAGGCATTAACATCTGTGTCACTTCCTTTAAATTATTAACTATTTATTGTATCCGGAACCTGTGATTCAGCTCTCCCAACCAGACCCTGGGATGGGTGAGAAAATGGGGAGATGGGGTGCCCCTCCTGTCCCCACTCTGTACTGCTCTCATCACTTCAGACCCACCAGAGCTGAGGGCGGAGGGACTGGGGGCTGGGGCAGCCTGGGTCCCCATCCCCCTCTCTGTGCCTCGGTCTCCCCCCTTCCATGGTGAGCGGGGGAAGCTCCATTCTTTACCTACCTCGTTTTGGGAAGGGGTGGGATGGGGGACCAGAGTGCTGTATGGTGCTGTGAGATCTTCGGATTAAGCAGTGGGGACTGGGGAAGGTTCCCTGGTCTCCATCTCCCAGTACCCCTTCTCCCAGGTCCCCAGCCCTGTTCCCTGCTGATACCCACCTCTGATCCATGATTACCTTTCATTGCCCCCATATCTGGGGTGCGTGGAGGGCTGAACCCTGGGAGCCAGGAAGACCTCAGACCCTGGAGCCCCCAATTCTCCAGCTGCTTGCCCCTCAGATTGGATGCTTGCCCCCTGGATTTTGGGGGAGGCAGGCCAACATTTATCTTCCTGATCAAGATTCCAAGCCAGTCTGTGACCTCAATATTGTTAATGTCAGTGCAGGCTGAAGAAGTGGGAGGATGGGGACCAAAGACCCAGCCTTGTCATGGGGGGGAGGGGCTTGAGATCTACTCCAAGAAATGTCTGTGACAGTGTCTTAGCCTGGTCTTTATTTGCATTGGTGCGTCCTGTCCACTTGTTTACTGGACTCCTGTTCTCTCCTTATACATCCTTTAGTTTCTAGCTGACCATCTAGCTGGGTTTTATATGTCCAATCACTCTAGTACATTTACTAAATACCTGGCATATGTCAAGCCCCCTTGTTACTGGTGATGCTGCATTTGAGTTAGACTCTGCAGAAGGTGAGGGGGTTCTGTGGGTGTGTGCACCATAAGGTTCAGTCAGCACCAGTCACTAAGGAATAATCTGTAAGTTATGAGTGGGGTTAGGCAAGGGAGATCCTGGGAGAGCGGGGTGGAAAGGTGACAGACAGGGTGTGCCAGGCTTCTCACGACATTGTATGGGCTTTGTTGCCTTGAGTGAAGGCTCCTGGCCTAATTTGGGCTTTCAAAGGCTAGTTGTAGCTGTGTGGGGAAGGGGACAAGCTGACAGACTCCCTATGGAGGCAGTGGTGATGTAGGTGGTATGAGAGAAGTGAGGGGGTAATGGATGTTTAGACAGTCTGTAGATTTTATGAGTGTTTGCTTGCATATATGTGTGTGTGTGTTCCACCTGGTAACCTGGTATCGGATCCTCTAGAACTGGAGTCGTAGCTGTGAGCCACTACATGGTTGCTAGGAACACTGGCCCTCCATAAGAACAAATGCTCTTTCTGAACCATCTCTCCAGCCTGAGTCCATAGATTTCCATGTGGAGTTTAAAAGCAAGCCGGGGACGTAGCTCATGGTAGAACATATTCATGGGCAATGGCCTGAGTTGAGGCCTCTGCACCAAAAGAAGAGAAGCAAAGTAAGCCCAAGTTTTGGGATTTTATTTTTAATTATTTCTGGGTACATGCATGTGAACTGGAGTTACAAATGTTGTGAGCTACCACACAGGAACTTGTGACCATCTTCCTATGGGAACACAGCCCTAAGCCACCAGATCAGGCTTTGAAACCTCTCTCTCTCTCTCTCTCTCTCTCTCTCTCTCTCTCTCTCTCTCTCTCTCTCTCTCTCTCTCCTCTCTCTCTCTCTCTCTCTCTCTCTGTGTGTGTGTGTGTGTGTGTGTGTGTGTGTGCCTAAAGAGGCCAGAAGTGCATGGTGGGTCCTCTGGTACTTATGAGCCTCTGGAGGTCAGTGCTGGGAGTTGTAAACCATTGGGCTTTGTCCCCAGTCCCCCTACTTGTTACTATTTGTTTTTAAGACAAGAGTTCTCATTGTAGCCTTGGCTATCTTGGAACTTACTCTGTAGACCAGGCTGGCCTCCAGAGTGCTGGGATTAAAGGTGTGGGCCAGCACCGCCCCTCTATTATTCTTTATTAACTGAGGATTTATTAAGCCATACATGACTTTTAAGCACCTTTTACATAAGCACAAATTATGCCTCACAGATGCCTTTAAGAGTGAGTGCTTGGAAGGCTGGGTGTGGCCCAAATTTGGTAGTCTAGACCAAATTTGTGGCAGAGAATCCAGCTAAAGGTCAGCCTGGAATACATACTGAGACCCCATTTTTCAAAGAGAGAGAGGCTGGAGTGATAGCTAAGTGGTTAAGACCACTTGATGCACTTGCAGGGGACCCTAGTTTGGTCCCCAGAACCCACACAATGGTTCACAACCATCCGTAACTCCAGCAGAGGGTTCATCTGACTTCTGACTTCCATGGGCACAAGACACACACGAGGTCCACACACACGCGCAGGCAAACAATCATGCATATGAAGTAAATTTAAAGTATCATTACTCGGACCCCATTACATACATGGAAAACCAATTTGGCAGGAACAAGTGCTGGTTAATCGTGGGTGAAGTCAAACCTAAGTCCTGTCTGCCTGCCTGCCTCTCCCTTGGCATGTAGTTTCTCAATGGTTCCTGCTCCTTCTTTCAAAGGCCTACAGAGCCAGAGGAAGGATAGCACCGGGAGCCCACTGTGATGTGGAAGGGGGGGTTTTCTGTGGTTGGAGGGTGGGTATGGTGTGCTGACCTTCTAGCCCTAAAGTAGAAGCAATGGAACCAAGTCGGATGAGCTTTTCTGTTTTGGATGCTTTAAAGAGTAGAGGGCACCCGGACGTGGCACACTGCTGTCAACCAACACAAGGAAGGGGAAAGATGGGCCAAAGGGCCATCCTGAACATCGCGAAACCCTGCCTCAAAAGCAAAAATAATTCCGGAAAGCAGTGAGTGAAAACAAAGAGCGGGAATGGACAGGTTGCTTTACGTCCTCGAGAGTGGGGACGCTCAAGTCTCCCGCGACCTCGGGGATCCTAATCTCAAAAATTTACAACCCCGCACAAGTTACCTGAAGGGCGCGCGTGGCGGGCTACGGAGCCAATCGGAGCGCCAAAGCTCCTTCGCACGAGAATGTGATTGGATGGGGAGGGGCGGGACGAAGTGCCCTCGAGGCGGAGCCTGTCCCAGGCGGAAGGGGGTGCGTGCCCGGGGTCCCCAGGCGAAGCCGTCATGGACGAGGCCACGGTGGCCGGCGACCTGCTCATTTTGGGGTAAGGAGTTCGGCGGTGTGGCTGGGGGTACCGGAGGGGTGCACCCGCCTCGGGACACAGACGCAGAGGGACTCGCACTGACGCGCGCCCCGCCGCAGGTACGGTGCCCTCCCGGAGGCGGCGTCTCGGGGCCCCGCGTGTGCGGACTTCAGGGCGCTGTGCGCGCGGCTGGCGGCCGAGCTGACGGCCCTGGGAGCTCTGGAGCGGCGAGAGGAGGGCACCGCAGTGCTGGGCGCTGGCCACGGTGCGTGAGGATCCGGGTGGACGGCGGGTGGAGCCACGGGACCCGCCGTTCCTTGATGGCTTCCTCCTTCCCTAGGCCCGGACGCGGAGGAAGAATTCCTGCGGCAGTTAGCCGACCTGCTGCGGGCGTTGCACTGCCCGGATCGCGCGCTCTGCGGCGCAGACTGCGCCACTGTGCTGCGGGAGCCCGGCGGCGGCCTGCGCCTGCTGCGTGAGCCTGAGAGGCCCCGGGGGGCGGGGTCTCGGGAGTGGGCGGGGCTTCGGGAATGGGCGGGCTCCGATTCTGAGACTGGGCTGGCTGTGGTTGTGATCAAAGCTTTGAGGCTCTTCCTAAAGTCGCAGGTAGATTTGGGCTCCAATTCGGCCTGGGCTGGAATTCTAAAGTCTCCGAAAGCTTTAATGGGTTGTTAGATGGACGGGTCAGGTGGTTCTGATGTGGGCTGGAGGAGGAGGAGCTGCGGCCTTGAAGTAGGTGAGGCTTGCCCTGCGGTAGGGTCAAGGTTCTAGCTGGGCTGGGATCTGTTCCTGTTTTTAGGGTTTCTTTGCTCTGAGCTCCAGGCTGCCCGCCTCTTGCATCTGCGGCTCCGGCTAGTTCCTAGCCCTGTGCAGTCCTTTGGAGAAGGGACAGAGGAGGAAAATGGCCTGGTTCAGGAGCTCATGCTAACTCTTCAAGCACTAGGGCTCCCTAGACCCTTGCGTGGGACCCTGGCCAGCCAACTACTTCGGGAGTTTCACGACAAGGTAGAGAGACCGAGTCCTTCTCTTGAGCTACCTTACTTGGGGAAAGGGATCTGTTTTCAAAACCATCTCTAGAAAGAATGACGCATGAAAGAGATAGTTTTCGAACTCTGGTCACCATTTGTGCTAATTTGCTTTATCTCTGACCCAGTGTGGCGAGGAAAGGATTTGTTTCAGTTTACAAGTTACACCCATCGTTGAGGGAACTCAAGGCAGGAACTGAAGTCGAGATTATGGAGGAGCACTATTTGCTAGCTCATTTCTGGCTTGCTCAGAGATGTTGTATACCTTTTGTACACAGCCAGGTCCATCTGCCCACAGCAGGCAAGGCATTCTTACATTAAACAGAAATTAAGACAATACCCCAACAGGCATGCCTACAGGCTATTTTGATGGAGGCAATTTCTTAAATTGAGATTCCCCTTTTTTCAGGTCTGTCTAGATTTGTGTTGACAAAAACAAACAAACAAACAAACAACAAAACCATTCACACTATTGTTGCATCAGAGGCCCTGGGAACTTAAGGCGGCCCTGGGTACTTAAGGTCCATCCTGTATGGGCCTCATCGACTTCCAATGGTTTCTTCCACCAGATCTCTGAGCAGCTACCTTCTCTGCCCCCAGAGTCCATGCGGCCCCTCCTTAACTCCCCACTGGATGCCGCACGATGGGTAAGAGCATGTGCAGATACCTATAAACAGTATCCTCACCCGGAGATGGGACCCTTTGGTGTGACCGAAACCCATTCTTCCAGGAAGCCCTGGAGTCTCTGTCCCAGAGCCTGACTGAACAGTACTGCCGCCGCCGCTGCCTTCTTCTGAAACGTCTTGACCTTACAACATCTGCTTTCCACTGGAGTGACCGGGCGGAGGTGTGGGGACCTTAGCAAGAATAAGCAGGCCGTTGGGAAGCACAGTTGCAGGGCAGAGAAACAAGGGCAAGGGTTATTACCGTCTTGGAGATGCCAAGACCAATCTTTTCTAAGATTTTGTTTTTTATTTGATGTCTTTTGCTTATATGTGTATGTGCATCATATGTGTGCAGTTTTCACAGAGGCCAGAAGGAGGTGCCATTTCCCTTGGAACCGGAGATGGAGATGGTTGTGAGCCACCATATGGGTACGGGAACTGAAGCTGGGTCTTCTATAAAAGCAGGAAGTTCTCTTAGCTGTGAAGCCATCTCTCCAGCCCACATCTTAGAATCTTTTTTAAAGAATCTATTCATTATTTTATGTTTTTTATGCATGCACTTGTGAATGTATGTATGTACAACACCTGCATGGTTGGTGCTTGCAGAAGTGGGGAAGGTCAGCAGATCTCTTGGAACTGGAGTTGCAGAGAGTTGTGAGTTGCCCCGTGGATGCTGGGAACTGAACCCTGGTCCTTTACAAGAGCAGTAAGTTCTCTCCAGACCACACTTTAGAACTGTACAGGGTTCAAGACATTTAGACTATCAGGGCCTCAAGGGCATTCTAGAAATGCCCAGTTCTCAGCTGGGAATGTCCTCAGAGCTATTCCCTTGTGTAACAAAATGGACAGCTAAGACTATCTTAATTGGTTTTATGATGCCAGTACAAGGTACCAGAAACTGGGTACTTTATGAGGAAAATTAGGCTCATTTTGGCTTATAAAACATGCAAGTTTGGGCAGGTAGTAGAATTTGCATGAATCTCCAAGATCAGTGCCCTGTGACCTTGATATGGTCCCCTAGGCCCTTAACACGGTCAACCACTTTTAAGATTTTGTTTTTTACCTCTTGCTATGTGGCTGAAGATGACCTTGAACTCCTGATCCTTCAGCCTCTACTCCCCTAGCGCTTAGGTGATTCCCCCCCCCTTCTTAACCATCATGCCCCGCTGTCCGTCACAGCACATGCACCTTGGTGAATAAGCCCCTCCAAAGCATACAGAGATCCTCCCCCCACTCCAGGCCCAAGGAGAGGCCATGAAGGCAACGCTGTTCCCGATCCGACGACTTCTGACTCCAGAATCTGATGTCTCTGTCGCACATGTTCTGGCTGCCCGAGCTGACCTTTCCCGTCTGGTCCCAGCTACTAGTGTGGCTGCCCGCCGAGGGACCAGCTGTGCCATCAACAAGGTGGGCACAGCTCAAGCAGGGGAGAGCCTGGACGTTCTTAGCCTTCAGATTGGCCCTCTGGGGCTTCTCCCAGTCCAGTGTTTTCCCTGGCTCCTGGCATCTGGACTCAACTGGCCCCAAACTAACCACTCTCCATAGCAGTTAGAAGGAAAATTTTCTTCCTTCCTTCCTCTTTCTTTTTTTGAGATAAAGTCTCATGTAGCCTAGGCTAGCACTGTAGACTTACTATGTAGCCAAGAGGTTGACCTTGAACCCTCAATTTTTCCTTCATTTCCCAAATGCCAGGATAATGGGGTGTATGAGCACCCCAGCTTCTTTTTTTTTTTTTTAGCCTTCTGTCTTTTTTACTTCCAGTCTAATCAATTTCTCAGGTGCTTATGGGTGATGTGCCAGACCGTGGGGGGCGCCCAGGTGAACTGGAGGCACCCATGCCTACTTGGAGGAGTCGAAGGGAAGATGGAGGAAGAGGAAGGGCTGGCCAACAGCGCTGGGGTCGCAGGAAAAAGAAGAAGTAAAGGGTCTCAGAGGATCGGTGGGAGGTTCTGTTCGGTGCTGATGCCGTTGGTAATCTCTGAGAGTCACCGTGAGAGTTTCCCTTGGCACCTAAGCCTGGCAATCCCTTTTTAGAGACCCTAACAGCTCTACACCCACCCACCACTCAACACTATGAACCATGTTGTCTGAAAATAAATTTAATTCTTCTGATGGTTATAGGATCTGTTTCTGTAGGGAATATGGGTTTGTGGAGGGGCAGGGGGATTTCTGCCCCCAGGTCTAGATAAGCCTTTTGCTTTTCATGTGCATACAGGGAAAGACACAATGAAGCATTGGACAAACACTTTACAGGTGCTAGGTATCTGGGACACAGGGGGGTAATACAGATAAACATCTGTCTTGGAAGCTCTTCCTCGTGAGGAAAGACAGACATTTAACCAGACAAATAGGTGAGATGTCTATTTTGGTAGAGGATCAAAACCCCATGGGGAGAAAAGATAGAGCAGGAAGGGAGGGTCAGAACATGTATGTATGCGTGACATCTCTAAGGTCAGGGTATCACCTGAGCAAAGCGCTAGAGCAGGTGACCATTCCAGATAAAGGCCCGAGGTAGGAGTATTTCGGAGTGTGTTCTAGGAACATAGAGGCCAGCGTAGGTGGGAGAGGATGGGTAAGAAAGTGAGATGTGGCAAAGGAGGGCAGGAGATGCAGACAGATCTTACAGAGCTTTATAAACCATAGGGCTGGGTTTTATCTTTATTGAGCTGTGGAAGGCTCTGAGCCGAGGAAGATATTTCACATACACTGTCCACACCAGCCTTTTTCCTGACATCGGTTAGGACTCCTCTGATCCTTCCATTCTCCAGACTTTTGGCCACCAATCTGTGTGGCCACTAGTTTCAGAAACTGTGTGTCTTGCCTCCCACACATTTGAGCTTGAAGTTTAACTTTACTAAAGTTTAGTCTCCTTATCTGGGGAGGTCTGGGAGGTGATGACATGACTGGAGTCCAAATTCACCCACCACCGAGCCACAGATGCTAAGTGAGGAGGAAGGAAGGCAGGCTGACAGCACAGCACAGAAGAACTCTTTCCTGGGATAAAAGATGGGTGCTCTGTCAGAGGCAGCATGGGTGTGGATGGGACAGTTGTTAAGGGAGTGAGGAGATGGAGTCCAATGCTGTTCGGGCACTGGGCTTCGAGGAAGCTCCGCACAGTGACACTGGTACGGGAAGGGGCACCTGGAAAGGCAAGGATACACAGTAAGGGGCCCTTCATCTCTCTAGGGGACATTTCACAACCAAGTCCAGGATCTCACTCAACTGTGCCTAGAATGAACCAATACTCCCCAGTGAAGTCTCTTCCTTTCAGGAGAATATTCCAGTAATATTTATTGTAGTTCGCGACATACTTGGATTTATTTTTTCATGGACAGGAAGCATCATGTTGCAGGTGGCTGCTGCTGACCCTGACCCTGGCGAGCATGCCAAGGACTTCTGGGTAGGCA
Source organism: Phyllotis vaccarum (assembly GCA_033318265.1). Lineage (NCBI taxonomy): Eukaryota > Metazoa > Chordata > Mammalia > Rodentia > Cricetidae > Phyllotis > Phyllotis vaccarum. The sequence continues at coordinate 19,748,157 of JARWLC010000018.1, read as the reverse complement.
AATGCTTTTGGCCTGATTCTCACTTGACCTTTTTTTTTGGGGGGGGGATCTCTCACTATGACAGTCTGGCCTAGATTGTCACTATATCAAGTTGTGGCTATTCTCAACCTCTTCGGTGCTAGGAGTATAAGGTTTGAGTAACCACACCTAACATTTTCTTCTCCCTATAGATCCTTACCCCTGTGGTAGTAGCTACCTTCTGTCATCTGAGCATATTATGGCTGTTATCATTTCTCTGTCAACATTAAAAACTAGTCGGGGTCCACTGGGCACAGTGGTTCAAGCCTATAGTCCCAACACTCTGGAAAGTGAAGGCAAAATGATTGAGTTTGAGGCTAGCCTGGGTTACAAAGTGAGTTGGTTAGGGTTTGCCATCTTGACACTAGCGTCACCTGGGAAGAGGGAATGTCAGTTGAGGCATTGCCTCCATCAGCTGGACCTGTGGACATGTCTGTGAGGCATTTTCTCCATTAATAATTGATGGGGGGGGGCAGCCCTGGGTAGGTGGTCCTGGCTCGTGTTAGGAGATAAGGAAGCCAGGGAGAGCAAAGGAGCAGCACCCCTCTGTGTTCTCTGCTTCAGTTCCTGCCTCCAGGTTCCTGCCTGACTTCCTCAAAAAAAACAAAAAAAACAAAACAACAACAACAAAAAAAACCACCTTGGACTACACTACAATGTGGAAGTACACGTCAAATAAACCCTTTCTTCCCAAAGATGATTTTGGCCAGTGGTCTATCAGAGTGACATAAAGCAAATTAGGTCACATAGTGAGACACCATCTCAAAAATAATAATAATACAACTTTTTTCTTTCCCCCTTCCCCCCTTTTCTAAATCAGTCAGTCTTAACTTCCCATCCATGTGACTGCGGATTTTTATATGATTTCGCTGTTTGGTGATTCCCAGATCTGTCTGGTTTTCCCAGGGCAAATGGCCTGCCGCTCCCGGATCCAGCTAGGGACCCCTTACCATTTCTGTCTCCCAGGAAGAGTGTGAGGATTCCGTCTGGGTCCACGCATGGCGAAGACGGCAACCAGACTCAGCATCCAGGGATAGCTTATAGGAGAGATTTTCCTCAGAGCCTGTTAGAGATGTGATAGGTGGAAGAGCTGTGACTGACAGCAAGAGGAAGGGCTCCATGACCTTAAGAATGAACCCCACCCTCTGAGCCCTCCTCCCACCTAAGGAGCTGTGGGTCTTACCGCCGCTGGCAGGAGGAAGTGATGTGGTTGGCATAGGCGCTCCGGGGGGACCAGGATCACCCTTTGCCTCCGGCCCCCTCTTACACTCCACTGTCACTTGATCCTTGCAGTGTTTGTGACAACATAATCCACAGTCTGGAGGGAAGGAGCTTTTAAACACCTCATTCTTCCAGCCTGCAGTCGGAGAGACCCCCACCACCACCACTTACCCCGACAACGATAACCTCGCTTGCTGACACCCCAGAGCTGAGGGAAGACAAGAGAATTGGTTAAGCTGGACTAGAGGAGGGAGCCAACAGGTTTAGAAATTTCTTAAGATTCTGAGAATTAACCAAATTATAGGAACTTGGAGATTATCTCAGACTCAGGAATCATGTAGGATATTAGAACTGGGTCACCCTCGGAGTTAGCAAAAAATGTACATCCTGTGGATAGAGGTGTTTTGTGTCATGGTGTCTCCAGATCCTGGAATTGCCTGCTCCTGGGCTGTGTCAAGTGCAGTCCTAGCAGTAAATAAACGGTGGGATCTATGAATTAGTCATGATTTGATGACTGAGATTTGTGTCCACTATCAAGAATTTGGATCCAGGCAAGTGTGTGGGTGTGTGGGTGTGGGTGTGTGTGGTGTGTGTACACTAAGGATTGAAACCAAACACTTGTACATGGCAAACAAGCACTCTTTACCCCTGAGCTATATCCCTTGCCCTATAAAATGATTTTGAAGCCAGCCTGAGCTACATGGAAAGATCATGTCTCAAAAATCCAAAATTTGAGGGCAAACAAACAAAAATAAAAGGTATCTTTAATTTGGAAATGAAGAAAGCTTTGGATGGTCCAGAGTATAAGGGTCAGAGAATGATTTGGGGGACCAGGTTTCTCTATGTAGCCATGGCTGACACAGATCTCCAATTGTAGACCAGGCTGGCCTCGAACTCACAGAGATCTACCTGCCTTTGCCTCTTAGATGCTGGCATTAAAGGTGGGCACCATCACACCAGCTAGAGACCGATGTTTAATTTTTGTTATTGTTCTATGAAAAACAATTTGAGTAACTTTTGAGACTGTCACTACCCACCCTGTATCTGTGTGGCTGCTTCACGTACACATGGCAGGCACGGTGCACACTTGCATCAGAGAATAACTTTATGAAGTCAATTCTCTTCCTTCCATAGGGCACCGGATCCCCTGAGCTGCCTGATGTGGATGCTTCAAGCAAGGGCAGCCAGGTGATGTTACCCGCTAAGCTATCTCTCCAGTTCTGCAAATGTTCCTTCCTTTTTATTTATTCATTATTTACTGACTTATTTTGCTTTCCCAAGCCCAGGCTGGCCTCAAATTCACTGTGCAGCTGAGGATGGATCTTGCACTCCTGGATTCTAGCTCACAATCGTGCCTAGTGCAATCTACGCATGTTTGTAGATTACCCAGTGTTTTGGAAATGGCTCACGACTTTGGATAATATCCACAGCCTGGCCATTGTCTGGGTAAAGATTACCTGCTATCATGCATGGTTTGGTGAGTCACAGACTATAGGAACGACAGTGTTTGGTGCTTATATGAACTGTGGAATATCTGAGGCTGGGGCATTTCTGGAAGTTTTCCTCCCTACCCCCCCCCCACTCCCAAATTAGGTTGTGAGGAGCTAAATCCAGGGGAGACAGGGCCTAAGGGTGCTAACAGGGCCAAGTGCTCACGAAGCCGCTGCAGCTGTGACAGAAGGTGGGTTTCCGGAAGGTGACCTCATGGAAGGCATGCAGGAAGGCCAGGCCCAGCTTGGAGCAGATAGCACTGGCTCGGAGCAGGTATTCGGTCAGCTCCTCTCTGCTGAAGGAGCCACTCCTACAGGGCAAAGGTCACACCTCAGCATGACTGGCTCCACCTGGCATGTCCAGGATCCTTGTTTTTGGAAGATCCAGGAGCCAGGGCCTCTTACCCATGGCGGGGAGGTGGGTGAAGCCCATGACAGGCAAAGGGGAAGTTGCCTGACAATCGCTCAAAGTCTTCCAGAGAGATGGTGCCACGGCCTTCTGGGTCATAGTTCTTGAACACGGACTTCAAGGGAACAAAGAGCAGCATGAGGGACAAGACGCCCAGGTCCGGCCCTGTGGGCTTGACTTCATCCCCACTTCCCGCCTGGCATCCCTCCACAGGGACCCTCCGTTTCCCCTCAGCTCACCGTCACTAGCTGTTCCACATGTTGACCCAGGGTCACCCTGTCTGGCTTTGGTGTCACGCCATGGGCCCACTCCACTACCAGAGGTGCTTTGTAGGGGGAGGGTGGCTAAAAGGACGAAGGTAGACAGTCTGTCAGTCAGAGCACAGGCTAGGGCAGAGGGGGGTCAGAGGTTAGGAGTCAAGGCTCACCAGGCTCTTGGAACAGCGTGGTTCCCGGGCATAAGAAAGCTCGTAGATCTCATCTTCTGTGTAGAAGAGATCCAGGGAGAGCTGGGGGGAATGGGCGGGAGAGTCAAGTTCCTTCTTCAGATCTCTTCCTGGACCCTGCTCCAGAAACTCTTGGATCCTCCATCATACCCTCCTCCATACTGTCTCCTCCACAATCCAAAAGTGCCTTGTTCCCAAAAACAATTATGTGTGTGTGTGTGTCTGCAGGTATGTATGCCATGTATGACTACAGGTATGTATGCCATGTATGAGCGGGTACCTGTGGAGACCAGGAAAGGTATTGGATCTCCAGGAGCTAGAGTTGCAAGTGATTGTGAGCTACCCAGGTGCTGGGAATGGGAATCTCAGAACAGCAAGAGCTCCTAACCACTGAGCCATCCTCTTGTCATTGGTTCCCCACACTCTCTTTTGAGGCAGTTTCACCACACAGTCCAAGCTGGCCGAGAATTCCTCTCTTAGCCTCCAGAATACTGGGATTTCAGGCATGAATCAGCACATCCTACTAAGTTCTCATTTAGAATTGAACGAGACACATAGTTTCAGTTTCCACTGGGCCCTGACAGTTATGCATGGCCTTGTCTTGGGGTCTATGAACTCCACTTTTCAGTCTTATACTATGCAACCTCCAGAATCTGTTGATGTCTCAACCTCCCTTGTCTATGAGATGAGGACAGTAAGGGCGCTCGTGTTGTAGGGTTATAAGCTGAAGTGACCTGGAGGTTCTTTTGCGTGCTTCGAAGGCTCAAACCTGGGGTCTTGAACATGCTCTGCAAACTCTCTGGGCATAGTGAACATGCCTGAATCACAGCGTGTGGTAGGCAGGGGACAGAGGAGTGTCGCCAGTTTAGGGCTAGCCTGGTCTACATAGTGAGGTCTAGACCAGCAAGGGCTATATAGTAAGACCCTGCCTCAACAAAACAAAGCAAAAGACAAACACAAAGTGACCCACCACTCAGTTATATCCTTGGCACTTGCTTCCGTGTGTGTGTGTGTGTGTGTGTGTGTGTGTGTGTGTGCAGGCAATGAGCTCACACGCATGTGGCCTCTAAGGTCAGTGCTGTTGTTTTTCTTAATTTCTCTCCACTTCATTATTATTTTGTTGTTATTTTTGGAGATAGGGTCTCACTGTGTAGCCCTGGCTAGCCTGGAACTCATCATGATTCTCCTGCCTCTGCTTTCTGAGTCTGGGGCATGTGTTATCAATACCTAGCAGAGCTTCCGGTTACAGCCCAGCTCTGCCATACCCTAGAAGCTTGAGACTGTTCAGGTGAGGAGCTCATTCTGGGTCATTCTGCTTTGATTTTTCTTTCCAGAGATGAAAAAAAGAAAAGGCCCCTTGACCCAGGACCCCTCCCTTTCTGGGCAAGCTCTCCTCTACGGCATGGTATTCCCTGTTCCTTCCTGTTGCGGGGATACAAAAGCCCGAAGCTTCTGAGTCAGGAAAAACTGTGTTCATCTTTTTGTTTTCTTTGAGACACAGGTAGCCCAGGCTAGCCTTGACTCTGCAACAGTCTTCCAGTCTCATCTTCTTGAGGGCTGGGACTAAAGCTATAGGGCCACCACACCCAGCTCAGATACTATTTTGATTATGTTGTATTACATTATTGTTTCTCCTTAGCCACATTCAGAAGCAAGTTCTATTATTGTCTTTGTTTTGAAGGCAATGACATTTTTACAGGGATGGGATCTGCCCGAAGTCACACAGCTAGCTAGACGCCTGGAAGCTGTGGGTTTTTTGAGTACCATAGCTGGGCTTCCTACTACCCATCTCTAATCACTGCACTTGAAAAGGCTGAAACAAGAGACTTGCTTCCTGGCTCACAGAGTCTTATACTGTGCCACCTACAGAAGCTGAGCTATGTATTGTGAGACCTGATCTTGAAATAAATACTAGAGGAAAAGAAGACGGGGTGGGGGTAGCTTAGCGGAAAACTTGCCTAGAACTCATCATGCAGGGGTTTGACTCAGTGGTAGAGCCCCTGCCTAGAATCCCCCAGTGAGGGGCTGGGGGTGTGGCTCAGTGGTAGAGCCCCTGCCTAGACTCCCCCAGTGAGGGGACATATGGCCCAGCAGTTAGGTGCCTACATTATAAGTGAATTTCTAGTTTCAGTTCCCAGTACAGCCATAAACCAATCCAACCAAACAGAAATCTCTTATTCTATAACTGTCTATTCTGGCCCTCCAGACCCCTAGTAGCCCAGGACTCTAAATATTGGTCCCCTGTGGTCTTCAAGGATCTCAGGCAACACGGGGCCCACAGTTCACCGTCAGCAGATGCAGCAGGTCCTCATTGGCGCTGCAGGGAGGCCGCTGTCTCTGGAGTCCCGCTAACTCCTGCAGCCGTAGGTAGAGGCTGTTCAGCTTGGGTAGGTACAGGCGGCCATCTGCCAGTCTGTCTGGATGGGCTTCATACAGGGACACCAGGTCCTTGAGGTGTACACCCAGTATTGGCAACCTGAAGCCGGTACAGCTGGCCCAAGTGCGGCGGTAGCAGGCGTAGTTGTTGTGAGAAGCAAGGAGTTCTGTCAACTCCAGCAGGGCCTGTGTAGAAGGTGCATGGTGGGGATAAGCACACCTCTGTTCTGAGCCTCTTGGATGGGGGACAGCAATAGTCTACTTTGTGGACTTTGACCCCAGGAATCTGGACAAGAGGAACCAAGAGTGAGCAGCTACCTAGGTTCCACCAGTGAGGGACCAGGACATTGCTCAATATATAGGTGGCCCAGGAAGAAAGAATAAGAATAGCCAGGGGCCTACAGAGGATAAAGGTTCTAAGAATGTTCCAGAACCCTTGAGTAGGGCCTGACAAAGTTAGGAAGTATTGTGTGAAGGTTCGGGGCAGATGACCATTTTTGACTTTGGGGAGCCAAGGGGGTTACCTTAGTGCTGTCAGGGCTCAGGTGGATGTGGGAGTCCTTGAGCCTGGAGATGGAGCTATGACACAAACCCCCTGTGACTGCCATCAGTGTGTTGAAATTCTGTAGTTGGTGAAGCTTCTAGAAGGGAGGAAATGGCAGAGGCGGGAGGTACCAAAAAACAGCAGCAGGGTGGGGTGCTGACTTAGGGGTTTTGGTTATGGGTTAGTGTGGGCCAGGCGTGAGCAGATGAATGGGTCAGGCTGGCAAGGTGCCAGGCGTATACCTAGAGTTGGACAGATTCAGAGAATAGACAGGTGTGTGTTAGCCAGGTATAGAAAATTCAGAAATGTATCAAGTGTTGGGCTTGCGGGGGGGGGGGGGGGGGGGGGGGGGGGGGGGTGTCCAGCAATTCACACAGGTGAGAGTCACGCAGGTGAATGCATGCATGGGAGTTAGGTACCAGGTAGAACGAAATAGGATAATAGTGACATGAAAGAGTAAAACAGATCAGGGACAAGCAAGAGGTTCCAAAGGTATCAGGGGAATTCTATCTCCTTCCCTGTTCTAAGCTTAAAGGGTGAAGGTTACAATGGAGAGAATTAAGGCACCGTTACTTAGAAGGTGCTCAAGCCAAGAGAGCCTCAGGCTGATGCCAAACCTGTTCCCAGGTCTAAAGAGCTCAGGAAGATATAGCTCAGTGGTAGAGCCCCTGCCTAGAATCCCCCAGTGAGGGGCTGGGGTGTGGCTCAGTGGTAGAGCCCCTGCCTAGAATCCCCCAGTGAGGGGCTGGGGTGTGGCTCAGTGGTAGAGCCCCTGCCTAGAATCCCCCAGTGAGGGGCTGGGGTGTGGCTCAGTGGTAGAGCCCCTGCCTAGAATCCCCCAGTGAGGGGCTGGGGGTGTGGCTCAGTGGTAAGGGATTCATTTAAGGGAGCAGGAGGCCCTGGGTTCAATCCCTAGTACTGACAGAAATAGCTAAGCAAGAGGAAGCAAAGTGTTGGAAGGCTTATAAGGAAGGGCGTGGTCTGCTTTGAGGATATTCGAAGAGGCCAGACCACAGGGCTTCCCTTTTCCCAGAAGAGAGGGGAGGCTGACTCAACAGGTCAGGACTCAAAGGGTCAGAGCCAGAAAGACTAGACTAATTCTCTTTGTAGCTAAGTATCACTAAGAGTGATACAGTCACTATCCAGGCACCCAGGGAGCCTGAGAACTGGAGATACAAAGCTGAAGACACCTCTACATCCCCCCCCCCCATGCATTAGGATAGAATTTGACTTTGACCTTGGTAAACAGTGCTAATTCCTAAATACAGAGACAAAGGGTGGGTCAAGTTTGGTTTGACTCTATGATTTCAAGGTCACAGCTAGATCCCAGGAGTATGGACTTGGATAATACTAGGGTACATAGTGATATAGGTGTGGTGGGTGGGTGGGGCACAGATGAATCATGCCGCCACAGGGTGGACTGCTGAACCAAGATCCTGAAGCCCTGGGCTGCAGAGATGGCTCAGTGGTTAAGAGCACACACTGAACTCCATCCCCAGTACCCATATAAGGCAGCTCACAACTGCCTCCTGTAACTCAGTGTCTCTCTCTCACACATACAATTCAAAATAATTGAAAAATAAATATTGAAGAAAAAAAAGCCTAGAGCCTTGGTCAGCCACAATAAGGAGTCAGGCAGCTGTCCCAACTCTACAGTTCAGAAGCAAGTAGAAGCCAGCTGTGGTGGCACACACCTGTAATCTCAGTATTTGGTAGGTAGAGGCAGGCAGATGTCTAAGTTCCAGGCCATCTTGGCTTACATACTGAGTTCGAGGACAGCCAGGACTACACTGAGAGACCCTGTGTCTAACAAAAACAGAGAGAGAGAGAGAGAAGCAAGCAGAAAGACTGGGCAGTCAGCAGGCAGGGGCTTACCTGTGCCACATGAATGAATTTGTCCAGTACCTGGGCGCGTTGTGCAGGCCCAGGACGGCTCAGCACCATGACTTGCACCCAGCGGGACACACTGTTGCTCAGACCCACAGAACCTTCCAGAGTGGGACAACCCCTCACTGCGCCCTGCAAAACATAGCCCCTCAGGTCTTGGGGCTAAGGACAAGATTGATCAGGGCAGGTCATAGTGCTCATACGCCATCTTCCTGGCACTCTCAACCTCTAACATTCTAGCAGAGTCTAGTCTAAGCTACCCTGGGCTACTACAGGTCTCAGACGTCACCTTGTCCTTCTCTAGTCTGTGAGCTCATTGCATAACTGGGGCAGAAGACAGGAAGAGGACTTGAAAGATACTTCTACTTGCCACACTCATCACACACACACACACACACACACACACACACACACTCCACACTCGCGCCCACCACACATATACACATGCGTGCGTGCACACACACAGACACACACACACACTGGGTTTGATCGGTGGCATTACAGGAACCATGCTAGCCCTCCAGATATGAAGGGAGTAGACCAGAGTTCAAAGTCATTCTTGGTTACATAGCTGGAGGCCATGAGACTCCTGTCTCCAAACAACAGGGCAGACAGGAAGTAAGACATGAATGGGGGAAAAACCAGCTGCTGAAAGGATTCTGTAGATACAAGGGCCTGAGCTACATTCTGGGGACTCACATGGAGGTAGAAAGAGAGAAGACTGATTTCTACAAGTTGTCTATAACCATCATCGTCTCACAAACAATGAATAAACATGTAAAATAAAAATTTGTAGAAGGAAGGAAGGAGGTGATGGGATTTGAACTCAGGGCCTTATCACTCAGCCATTTTTAACTCATTGTCTCAGACCCTCCTGCTCGAGGTTAGATTGCTTAGGAATACTGGCCAGGAGTGTTGGTATACCCTGTTGGTCCCAGTATTCAGGAGGCAGAGGCAGACAAGATCTCTGAGTTCAAGGCCAGCCTGGTCTACAGAGTGAGTCCCAAGCCAGCCCCAGTTACCTGGTGAGACCCCGTTCAAAAAAGAGTTTACAGTCTGGTCTAGGGTTGTAGCTGGCTGTTAGAGAGCTTGCCCAACACAGGCAAGACTGTGAGTTCAGTTACCAACACTGTTAAAACAGTAATGGTAATAGTAATAACAGTAACGTCTATAACCCTATAAGGATGCCCGAGTCAGCAGCACACTCACCACATCCCCATCCTGTCCCCTGCTTAGGATCAGACTGAGAAAGGTATTCTCACCTTGATGGCCTGGAAGGACCGGAATTCCAGGTAAGTAAGGTGTTGTGCCAGCTCCTCTGTCTCTAGGTGATCGAACAGTAAGGAAACTTTGCGCTTTTTGCCCAGGCCTGGGCTGCTCATGAGAGGTGGTGGCCCGGGCCCTCCGGGACTCAGTCTGGAGTCCAAGAAGGACAGGTTATTGAAGTGGTACAAGATTTGAGGATTTGGGGTAACATGGAGGGTGTGGGCAGAATGGGGGGGGCAGGGAAGAAGGCTAAGGCTAGCTCACAGGTTAGAGGCATCTCCTAGGCTCCTTTGGGCCAAGTTGCCTTCCTGAGCTACAGTGTTCCAAAACCGATCTATGACTTCTTTTAGATGGGGCTCCTGGTGTACTGCCTCAGGGTGATGGGTCAGCCAGTACCTGGGAGAGGTCAGAGACAGAGATAAACTTGGGCTAGCAGTAGGTGAAGAGTACTCTCTGTAAGGGGCCCGAGGCTAAGGAATTCAACACAGGGGGAACTAAGGACGGTTATATGTGTATGGGTTTGCTGGAGTCAGGATTTAGAGGGATGATTCAGAGGATGACCTCTAAGGTAGGATTTATGGGGGGGGGTGTTAAAACAGGATAGGGATCTCCGGAGACAATTGGGAAGCCAGGCAGTAGGGGTGGGGATAAGATTTGGGGAGTCAAGGCGATGCAGTCTTAGGAGTGTGTGGGAAGTAAGGTGCCACCAAGGAGAATCTATGAGATCTGGGTCTCCACGAACTGTGTGTCCTAAGGAGAGGGGTCAGTGGTTTCATGAACTAGGTTAGAGGTGGTTTTTAAATTTTCTTGAAAGATTTAGTCTCATCTTGAAAGATTTATTCTCATTCCGTACATGAGTGTTTTGCCTACACTATGTACGTGTTCTATGTGTGTGTTTGGTACCCGTGGAGGCCAGAAGACTATACTGGGTTCCCCTAGAATTGGAGTCACAGTCATCAGTCACCATATGGATATTAGGGACTGACTCCAGGTCTTCTGAAAGAGAAGCAAGTACATTCTTAACTGTTGAATCATCCAGCCACGCCAATGGTGTTCCAGCATGGGGTTTTCTGTAACTTTCAATTTTCTATTTGAGATGGGGCCTTACTCTATAGCCCATGCTAGCCTTAACCTGGAGGTAATCCTTTTATCTTAGGCTATCTCATGCCAGGAGTACAGGCATGAGTTATCACACAGATTCTTAGTGTGGAATTTTTGAAAACTGGGATGAGTAGGTGTGGGTGTGGGAGGGTTGGGCTGTGGAGTCTTGGAGAGGTGTTTCATGGGATTGGGGTTCTTGGCCCAGCCCTACCTGACCAGGTAACAGATCTGTAGCTGTCTGAGTTCCTGTGCGTCTTTGGCAGCCTTTTGGTACTTGAGTTGCAGTCAAGGCTGTTTTCCAGCATCCCCATTTGCCCCCCCCCCCCCCATTCCCTTCTCCCAGGGGTTTACGGGTGAACCCTCTAGATAGAAATCACAGTCCGGGAGGATATGAGGTCAGCAGGAGGGCAGCAAAGTCTGAGGATGGTAGCACCCAGCTATGCATTGTAAGCACCATCTTGAGAATGTGGTCCCCACGGCGGAGGCTGCCAGCTGTGTCTGGAGGAGGGAGGGGAGTCCATCCATCATCCTGGGCCCTGGGCAACAGACCCACAGCCTCCAGAACTGGGTGGACAGGCTGCTGCCGATGTTGGTTCTACCCGTGATGGCCTGCAGGAACTTGGCCAAGCAATATGACTTCCTCATGCCTCAGTTTTCTTATCTGTCAGGTGCATGGGATGGCATGAGTTTGGTCCCTGGCATTCAATCATCTCAAAATGTTTTCCTTGAACTTTTAAAATTGTTTTTATTGTTTTACATTGTGTGTGTGTGTGTGTGTGTGTGTGTGTGTGTGTGTGTGTTCACGTGGGTGCAGGAGCCCTCTCACGCCAGAAGTTTCAGTTTCCTTGGAGCTGGAGTTACATGATTTTAATCACTAAGCTATCACTCCAGCCTCTCTCTTAATTCATTTTTGAGTATCGCTATGTAGTCTCGGCTGGCTTGGAGCTAGCTAGTTAGACCAGGCTGGCCTCAAATTCACAGAGATCCACCTGCCTCTGTTTCCTGAGTGCTGGGATTTAAAGGTATGCACTATATCACCTAGCTAGGCCCGAAACGTTATCCTCCTGCCTCAGCCTTCAAAACTACCAACCTCTCTCGTCATTTACATATGGAAGATTCACCCTGCTAGCCCACTTTCTATCCCCACAGTGAAGCTGACAGAGTGCTTAGCTGGGTGTTAGGAAGGCTGGCCTGGGTAGGGCCACTCACCGAAGCATTGGATACATTTCTCCAGTAGCTCGTCTTCACTGCAGCTGCCTTCACTGAGCACCCCCAGATTCATGGAAGCCATAACCTTGATGATTTCCCGGGGGGTAGGGCATGTCTTGTGGCGGCGGGCCTGGCGTGGCCGACCCCGTCCCTCTGCCTTCCCAGAGCATTCCTGATGAGACTTCCTGTAGGTGCACACATAAAATACCCTCACAGCTAAGCATCATGGGAGTCCTTAAAAATCCCCCCACCGCTAAGCATTATGGGAGTCCTTAAAAAAATCCCCCACGCTAAGCATCATGGGAGTCCTTAAAATCCCCCCCACCGCTAAGCATCACGGGAGTCCTTTCCTCTAAGTACACTCCAAGAATTCCTCTTGACCCCCAATGATGCTAGGCATCACGAACCAAAGTTCTTGTAGGCCAAAGCTCAAGGCTACCAACTCGGGACTCGTGGCGACAAATTCCGAAATATTTCAGATTGCCCAGGCAGTCATGATCAAAGGCCAAAGCCCAAGGGCTTTCCGAAACCTTAACTCCCTTCTCTAAGCATCGACTCATTTCTTGTCTTGCTTTTAATTATTGTTTTAAAAGTTAGTGTACAAAATAGTGGGTTTCATTATGACATTCTCCACACATAATATAGATCATTCTACCTTGATCCTATTTGTCACCTACCTGCCCTCCCTCATCTCGATGGTTCCTTCTCTTTCCCAAATATTGTCCTGCTTTCATGTCATACATACATGTGTGTGTATGCATGCATGTGTGTTTACACATACTTAAATATAGGTCCACATATAAAGGAAAACATGCATCGTTATTTGAATAATTTGTCTCTCCCCTATTACATTCTGTTATTCCAACTCTCTTCAAATCACTCTTGATGATACATTCCACAGCATCACAGGGAAAATTGACTATAAGCACATCGCCAGGATTCACCCTGAGTTTTTAGGGAACGCAGGAAATGACCCTAGGAACAATTCCAGGACACCCAAGGTGTCTGCCAGAGTCAGAAAGGCATCTATAGTCTAGGAGTCATGCCCCTGCAGCCCACTGAAAAGCCACTTATATAGTCAGGCCTCTTCGAACCTAACCTGCCCCTGTATGACAGCAGACCCCTCACCCAAGCTCGCTTTCTCAAGCACGCTCGTGTGAGGATCAGCCTCTAGCCTGCTCCCCTACATTTGAAGCCCAGAGAGGAAGTACCAGAGCTTCTCCTGGGCTCTTCGGAGGTAGGTGGGGTCCCCTGGGCCACAGCCGCTTCAAGGAAAGTTTAAAAATAACCTTTCCTGTCTTGTGCCTTCCCTAGGTGTCTGTCCCAGGTGGGCAAAAGAGGGTGATATGGGAGAAATGGGGATGGGGGGGTTAGAATCTAGTCTTCAGAGTCATTTGAAACAGGGTTCCAGAAATTTCCGACAGCCATGATCCTTTTTATAAGTTACCCAATGGCTTTCAAGCCCGTGGTTTCTTCCTATGAAAAAGTAAAGTCATCTTTGGATTTTCCCCTGGGGTTAGTCAGTACACCTGGCTCCTCACCAGTTGGTGGGGAAGCAGGCATTGAGATATGGAGAGAAAACTGCATGTGGTGGTGCTGTTTTATAATCCTGGCTGCCTGGGAGATGGAGATTGAGGCAGGTGGATTGCAAGTTCAGCCTGCCCTACAGCACATGACATGATCTTTAAAAACAAGACAGAAGGAAGCAGCCGGGCTTGCGGCAGCACAGCATGGGTTTCAAAACACAAACATGGTCACCCTAAAATAACTCTGCGCCATCCCCTGCAGCATCATAAGGACTTAATATAGCTGCTAAATGTTAAATAACAATGGACATTTGGGGCCAGGTGGTGGTGGTGGTGCATGCCTTTAATCCCAGCACTCAGGAAGCAGAGGCAGGTGTATCTCTGTGAATTCAAGACTGGCCTGGTCTACAAAGCGAGTTCCAGGACAGCCAGGGCTGTTACACAGAAATGCCCTGTCTCAAAAAAATAAGAAAATGAAAATAATAGCAAAACAAAGAGGGACATTTGTTGAGCAGCCCAAGAGCTGAGCACTCCAGAAACTGTCATATTTTCCAGATGCCCACACCAAGTATCAAAAGCATCGCCTTCCTGGGCATTCCATATAAGAACAGCTTCTCAGGCCCCACAGCAGGCTCACGGAATTGAAAACTTTACGGTGGGTCCAGTGGCTTGTACTACCCAACCCCCCCACCCCATGTGGCTGCAACAGACACTTATGTTTGAGAGCCAGTTGTCAAAGCAGAGAAAGTTTGGCAAGCCCCCCTAAAGTGGTACCCAGGATAATTCTGACAGAAACAGAAACTGGGTCAGAGTAGTTGAGCAACTTACCTAAGGCCACACAGGCCAGAATCCAAAGCACCTAGGATTCTCTCACTGTGTTGCTGAGTAGGAGGGGGGAACCCCTTTGCTCAGCAGGATCGTGCTAGGGAGACTGAAGGAACTACCCAGGCTGGGGACCATCTTTCCTCATGGAGACAGGGGGAGAAGCAAAGCCAGGAGACTGAAGCCCATTTCCAATCCTGCTGGCACGGGCAGCCACCTGAACCTTACCTGCTGAGCGGCAGCTCCCAGTAGTGTGTGGAGCAGCCTGGTTTAAGAGGCAGAGGAGCTGCATAGACCTACGTCACAAACCTCTCTCCTGGGGCACAGTCCTGCAGGAGCCTGGAGTTTCCAATCCAGGGGACCAGTGACCATTATAGAGGACCCCAGGGAAGACAGAGGTAGCAAGCTGAGGGAGCCAGGATGGAGGGACACGGGACAACAGAGGCCACAGCAGTGACAGGCTCTGGTGCTCCCTCCCCCAGAAGCAGCTCATCCCTCTACCCCATGAGAGCCCCATCTTGGAGGAGTGGGGATATCCCTTCTCCTAGGGTCCCCCCAACCTCCCCACAGCCGGAAGTACGAGGGCTTTGGCTCTCCCAGGTCTCCTTAGGGAGGGTCCCCTTACCTTTTGCTGTCTTTTCTGTCCATGTTTCTTAGAGGGGGCAGGGGTCCTGGCAGGGCTGTGATCCTGTTCCTTCTCTGGCCAGATTGTCAGCCCCCTGGGAGCTACGACGTCCACCGGGTTTAGGAAGGAAAGAGGAACTGCCCCTCCCCACCCACCCCCTGACCAGGGGGAAGGAAGAGGCTGGGGAGAGACTAAAGACTCCCTTCCCCCCTCATGGGGATCCCTGCCTGCTGAGGTTTCCGGTGCAGCCTACCCCCCTCAGCTGCCTCTCTAGCTATCTCATCATTTCTGCCGCTCCATCTCTGACACACACACACACACACACACACACACACACCAACTTTAGAAAGTGTGACTGATATTTATGCAAAAACACAGGTTCAAAGAAAAAAGTCTATTTTTTAAAAAATTTATTTTAATTTTTTAAAAGTCAGACTGTCATGGAGCTCGGGTTAGTCTCACAGTCACAACAAATCACCTGCTTCAGCCTCCCATATGCGAGGATTACCCGTGTGGATAGCATGGCTGGTTGGAAGGATACTGTTTATACCTAGGAAACATTTTCAGTTTAGTACCTTCTTTGTAAAATCCTTTATGTAGCATCTACTATGTACCACCTACTTCTTTAAGGCTTTGGGGTTTCTATTCTATTTCTATCTTTTTCGAAAGCTATACTTACCTTTTGTTATATTTTTACTTTTTAAGAATTTTTTCATGTAGATCAGGCTGACCTCAAATTCTCTTTATAGCCAAGGATAGACACCCCCCCCCCTCCACCTCCATCTCCCAAGTGCTGGGATCATAGCTGTGGCTCACCATGCCTGGTTCACACAGCGCTGGATTTGAACCTGGACTTTTTGTGTGTTCTAAGCAATTTTTTTTAAACCAATTAAGCTGTATACTCAACTCCCAAGGTTATCTTTTTATAAAGATGTTTCTGATAGAGGTAAACCCTGAGCCATCTCTCCAGCCCCTTCATACAGTTTAAAACAGACAGAATGACTGAGTATTGTCTTGTTTTGGTTTTCAGGACAGGGTTTCTCTATGTAGCCCTGGCTGTCCTGGAACTAGCTCCTTCTAGCTCCGTAGCCCAGGCTGGCCTCAAACTCAGAGATCTGCCTCTTCCAGGATGACTGCTTTAAAGCCCTTGCCCCCTCCACTGCCCCTCTTAGGCTGCTATGAACAGAACTATACACAATACATTATTCAGTTTTGTCTCAACTGTTTCCTGTATATATAATTTTGTGCCCATGGAAACGGGCTTTACTTTTGAATATGTTTTGTTCTTTTACCTAAATGTGTCATGCTTGACATATTTTTAATTGAAGTACCAGAAAAGAGCACACATTGAAATTTAGGCTGATGAGTTATCACTAACTGAGGAAACCCCAGTGACATTCAAATCAGTAACAGGACAGTAGCTGGGCCGAGTGTTGCATCCGATCCCTGGTGCTTAAGAGAAGATGCTGGAGGATCAGGAGTTCAAGGTCATCCTGGTCTACTTGGTGAGTTCGAAGCCACCCTAAACTACAAGAGATTCTGGGGGAAAACAAAAAAAATCCCAAAGCCCAATTGTGGTGATTCACACACTTTAATCCCTAGCCCCTTTGGTGGGGTTGGGGAGCTAAGGCAGATAGATCTCGAGTTCAAGAGGAACCTGGTCTACATAGCTCTAGACTGGGGCTACCCCCTCCCCCACCTCAAAAAAATCCAACCCCAAAGAGTCAAATGATTCCAGAACATTCTTAATCTTAGTTCCTTTATCTTTCCATCACTGCCTCCCACGATTTATCTGCAGCCTCATACATGACAGTTTTGTCTGCGTTAAAACTGTACGTAGGGGCTGGAGAGATGGTCCTTGCAGTTAAGAGTCCTGACTGCTCTAGCCAGATCCAAGCATCCACATCTGGCAGCTTAGAACCATGTGTAACTCCAGCTCCAGGGGATCTAACGTTCTGCCATCTAAAGACACACACACACACACACACACACACACACACACACACACACACACACACACACACACACACACACAAATACCCGCACATAATTAGAAATAATAAAAAAATAAGGGCTGAAGAGATGGCTCAGAGGTTAACAACACTGGCTACTGGCTACTCTTTCAGAGGACCTGAGTTCAATTCCCAACAACCACACGGTGACTCACAACCATCTAGAATGAGATCTGGCGCCCTCTCCTGGTCTTCAGGGATACATGCAGACAGAACACTATACATAATAAATACATCTTTAAAAAATAATAAAAATACATCTTAAAAAGTACTGTATTGCATGGACTTGTGGGCTGTGTCACATTTCTTTTGCCTTTCTGTTGTTACTGTTGCCATGTTATTTTATCTGGTTACATTTCTTCCCTTTTCGTTCTGTATTCTTCCATTGTGTGCTCAGGCATGATTTGTTAATCAATTTTTCACGATGCACAGTTGAGTTGCTTTCTCAGCTCTGCTAAAGAAACAGTACATTTCAGGGCTGGAAAGATGGCTTAGTGGTCCTCCAGAGGACCTGAGTTCAATTCCCAGCACCCACCTGAGGGCCCCAAACTGTTTGTATTAACTCTAGTTTCAGGGAATCCAACACTCTCTACTGCCTCTGAGGGACCAAGCAGGCACACAATACACGCACATGCAGGCAAAACACTGAGGCACTTACGGCCAGGAGAGGGTTGTTCTGTGTTTTGAGACAGACCCGCTTAGCTTAGGCTGTCCTTGAACTTGGAACGTCACAGAGAAGGATGAGCTTAAATTCTTGATCCTCCAGTCTCCACCTTCCGAGTGCTGGGATTCCAGATGTGTGCCACCAAAATGCACCTGTTCTCACCATGCATGATAGAACCTATAGCCTGTGCACTGCTGTGGGTGCTCTCCCACTGAGCCCTGCTGGGACTCCTCATTGGTGAACATAAAGCCTGTAGTTCTATAGAGCAGTTTCCAGGAGTAGAATAACTGGGTCATAGTAGAACGATTCTGCCAAACCTAGTATTTTAAGTGGGTTCAATGGAACAGAGTTTCCAGGAGTATGTTTGATCCTTTCTTTTTAGTTCACAGTGGGTATCTTTTTTTTTTTTTTACATAGCCAAGAAGGCCTACTTTACTTTCTCATCAAATGAAGTGCCCTGTTTTGGTACTACCTCTTTCCTGGCTCTTTGGCTGCCCATGTCTCCTGCCTCCACTCAGCGAGTGCAGTCTCAATGATATAGAGCCCTCCCCCTCTCTATGTCCCCTTGCACCTGCTTAGCCTCCAATGGGAGAGTATCTCCAGGCCCCAGAACAGAGAAAAGCCCCAAAGAGGGAGGTGGGAAAAGACCTTGGCACCTGTGCACAAACACTTATTCCTCAAGGCCTTCTGGATGACCATTCACCCCCCCCCCCAAGAACATTGGTGACCGCAAAGAAAAGCCTCTGAGTCAGACAGCAGAAACCCACAGGGGGAAAAAACATTCATTTGATAACATCAGAGTAGATTTCTTTCCACAAGGCACCACGGGACCAATATTAGCTGGCAAGAGGGGAAAGGTATTTGAAACGTTTAAAATCAGCCAGAAAGTATCTAGAAGGAAACAAGAATAGCTGTTAAGTCAAGAAACCAGGACAGTAACTCCAAGTGAAAGTCAGCTGGAGGGATTGCTCACGGCATAAGAGCACTTGCTGCCCAAGTATGAGAACCTGAATTTGCACCCCTAGCACCCACATAAAACAACTGGGTTTGGGGGCTGCAGAGATGGCTTAGTGGTTCAAACACTTTCACAGTGCTTAAGACCCTTTGCTGTTTTTATAGAGGACCAGGGTTCAATATCCCCCCTCCCCCACTCCCCACCCCTCACCTGTGTCACGTGGTTCATAGTGGCCTGGCATTTCGGCTCCAGAGCATGCAAGCAACATCCTTTTTTGGCTTCCAAGAGCACCCACACAGATGATACACACACACTTTTTTTTTTTTTTTTAAGCTGACGGTGGTGGCTGGGGAGATACCACAATGGTTATAATGCTTGTTGAGGAACAGCAAGCATGCGCCAGCTTGAATCTCCAGAGCACACACAAATTCTGGGTGGATATGGTAGCTTTCCGGTAATTCCCGAGCTCAGAAGGCAGAAGCGGGAGTCTCTGGCACATCTGTCATCTCACCACTTGGGAGACTGAGGCAGAAACGTCAGGTGTTTGAGGTTACCTAGGGACACACTGTCTCAATGAAAACTAAACACAAGAAACGGATAAACAGGAAAAGTGAAAGTGGGCAAAGAGGATGATGGGATAGCAATGACGCCCAGATCTCTGACAGACCCCAGAGAAGGTGCTAGAGATCACTAAAGGTCCCGATTGCCACGGCTGAGGGAGCAGCAGGCAGCTGGTCATGCTGCATCCAAAAGCAGGACACAGAAACAAACTCAGCTCGCTCTCTCCTTTTTATTTACTTGGAAATCCGTCTTCTTCGGATAAACCACCTGGAAATGCCGTCCCAGAAACTCCCGAGGCTTGACCTAAGTTTCCAAAATGAGTCAAATTGATAATCTGGACTTACCGTGTCAAGTGATATGCAGGCATAGTTATGGGAGCCAGAGGCAGTTTGGGTGTCCACCGCCAGGGAGGAGTGGATAAGCAAAAAGGAGGCTGTCACCAAGAAATCCCCCAAAGCCACCGTGGCCATTCACAAGGTGTCCAGAAAGTAACACGGAAGTCTTAAAGGATAGTAATGACTGAAGAGCTAAAATGTCTTATTATATAATTCACCATGACAGCATAATTCCACATTCTGAATAAAACATTTAAAAAAAAAAGTACTTACCAGACAACTATGTACAATACATAAAGTACAACACCAAATTACATTATACCATATCATAAATAATATACACAACTATGTTCTATATTACTATGTAATATACTAAACTATATATATATAAAATTTAATAATGTAATATAACTGGTTAATCTCAGAACTCAGGAGGCAGAAGCAGAAGCATCTCCATGAGTTCAAGTCCAGCCTTGTCTACATAGCAAGTATGGTCTCATCCAGGGTTACACAGTAAGACCCCATCTTAAAAAAAAAAAAAAAAAAGTAACACAAACTTAAGATACAGATTGATAAGCAACATATACATTGAAAACACTTTATTATAATTTTGTTGACCTGTAGAACACTGGTTTTAATTGTGTATATGTGAGTCTTCATGCATGCTATTGTAAGTGTAGATGCTGCAGCGCATGTATGGAGGTCAGAGGATGACCTTGGCATCGGGCCTAACTTTCTGCCTTGGTTGCGGCGGGGTCTCTGCACCTCTCCCCTCAGCACACAGGCGAATAGGCCAGCAAGCCCTGGAGATTCTCATCCACCTCCCTCTCATGGTCCAAGCAATGGTGTTATAGCTGCTTGCTGCAGTGCCTAGATTTTAAGTAGTTTCTGGGGATTCGAAAGCAGGTCTTTAGGAGCTGGAGAGATGGCTTAGTGGTTAAGAGCACTGACTGCTTTTCCAGAGCCTGAGGTCACTCACCAGGACATACATGTCGGTTTATGATTAGCTGTAACTCCCGTTTCAGATGTCCTCTCTTCTGACCTCAAACAAACAAAACCAGCTTCTCAGACCATCTCCAAAATACTGTTTTGTCTAAACATGCGAGTTTATGTACAGAGAGCTGGGGATTGAACACAAGGCTTTCCACATACTAGGCAATCTCTCTACTAATCTAACCCCACCCCTGTCTTAGCTTTAATGTTATGTGTATGGGTGTTTGGCCTGGTGCCTGAGGTGGTCAGAAATGGGCATCAGATCTTCTGGAATTGGAGTTATGAATAGTTGTAAGCCACCATATGGGTGCTAGCAACGAAATCCAGGTCATATGTAAGAGCAGCGGGTGCTCTTAATCCCTGAGCCATCTCTCCAGCCCCTAAAAACAATTTAAATTATGTTAAAAAGTGTGTGTGTGTAGGTTGCCCACATCATGGCCTAATTATGGAGGTCAGAGGTCAATTTACAGGAATTCTTTTATTCCATCATATGGGTCCCTGGGATCAAATTCAGGTCATCATCAGTCTTGGGGACAAGCACCCCCACCACTAAGCCATCTTGTTGGCTCTTATTTATTTTATTTATTTTTGAGACAGGTGATTGTATATAGCTTTATCTGGCCTGGAATCAGATATGTAGACCAAACTGGCCTCAAACTCACCAAGACCAACCTGTCTCTGCCTCCTGACGTTAAAGTTGTGTGTCTCCTCTCCTGAATCTTATTTTCTGTTTTTGAGACAGAGTTTCATGTAGCCCAGGTTGGCCTGGAATGTACTATGTAGCCAAGGCTGGTCTTGAATTCCTCAACCTACCTTTACCTTCTAAATTGGGGGCTTGCAGGCATGTACCACCACGCAGCTAAATTAGAAAAGCATATGTAAATACGGAGATGTCAAGGAGAAGCTTCTAGGTGGGAGTCCTACTTTTAGGTCCAGATCCTCAGGTCAGCCTCCGTGATGTTGTACAAGGTGCCTCACTCCGTCTCCCCAACTCTGTCCTCATGTTCAGATTTAGCACTGTGAGTGGTGAACGTATGACCCCCAAAGGTTGCTATGAGGACTACAGGACATTTAGGAGGCATTGCAGGGGCCTACGTGCTTTTATTTTCTGCGTTAAGGATGCCAATAATAGCAGGGCTGTGAGACATGAGTGGTAATAAAAAGATCTTAGCTCACACCTGAAATGCAACAGGTGGGTAAGAGACACCAGCTTGGACTATTTTACAAGGCAGTTTTTAGTTCAAGGATGGCGATGCATTTCTGTAATCTCAGCACTAGGGAGCAAAGGCTGGGGGATGTCAGTAAGTCTGAGACTAACCTGGTAGACAGACAGACAGACAGACAGACAGACAGACAGACAGACACACACACACACACACACACACACACACACACAGAGAGAGAGAAAGAAGGGGGGTTGTTTTGAGACAGGGGTACCATGCAGCCCAGGCTGGTCTCTAACTTGCTGAGGATGACTTTGAGCTAGTGATTTTCTTGTCTCCAACTTTCTGAGTACTGGGATTCCAGATGTGCACCGTCACCCCCAGTTCATGTGCTGGAACCCCGGGCTTTGTGCATGCTAGACAAGCCCCTGTTTCTGCGTTTGTTTTGAGACAGGGTCTTATTATGTAACCCTGGTTTCAAACTTGCCATCCTGCCTCAACCTCTTCAGAGCTTAGATGACAAGCCTGTGCCACTATGACTGTCTGTGTGTGTGTGTTTAAAGTTATTAAATGTGGTGTGCATTCAGGCACAACTGTATGATTATGTAGCAAGGGAAAACTCTTAGTTAACCCATTAGGAAATAATGAAACTAGGCTGATAATAGAGCCCAATGGCAAAATGATTACCTAGCATGCGCACGGCTCCGGGTTTGAACCACAGCACTACATAAATCAGACTTGGCCAGAAGTTCAAGGTCATCCTTGACTATGAAGTTTAAGGCCAGCCTGAGGTACACAAGACTTTCAGAGAGAGAGAGAGAGAGAGAGAGAGAGAGAGAGAGAGAGAGAGAGAGAGAGAGAGAGAGAGAGAGAGAGAGCAGGACTTTGGCATCACACGGTGACTGTGGCCACTCAGCTTCTTTCTAGACACCCAGACGACGGGAACACCTTCCACCCTGAGTTTGGGCTGTGGGCGGGGTTCTGGACAGGGGCGTGGCCCGTCCCATCCTGGCCCAATGGGTGTCGGGGGGCGGGGACCTCCTTGCATCTGGGTCCCGCACGGGTTCGCTTCCTGCAGTTCCATCTACCTCGCGGGTGCCTCTGCCTTCCCTAGAGGTCTCCCAGCCCAGCCCTCCCTCAGCCCACCCGCCCAACCTGCAGCCCCCTCTCCCCACCCTCAAACCCTAGCCCGGGACAACTAGGGATTATCACCATGGGTGACGGAGGAGAAGGCGAAGACGAAGTCCAGTTTCTGCGGACCGTACGTTTTGTCTGGGTTGGGAGGCTTTTTGTGGAGGGTTCTCGCTGGTCTCTTGGGGGGGTCTCTCGGCTTCTGTACTGCTTGCTGGTGGTCACGGAAATCCCAGGGCACTTTTGGTGACTGTCACTCCGTCTTTCTGCCTCTTCTTCCCAACACCTTTTTGACCATGGAAAATTAGCAGGATTTGGGAGGTCTGAACGGAGAGGGGGAGATCCTCAGTTGCCCTCTCTTGATGTGAGAGATTTGGGGTCACTGCCATTCTAGAAGCAGGCACTTGACAAAGGTGGTTCTAATTCTTGGGCTTAATTTAGCTGCCCTCCACCCCCACCCTAGCCCTTATTCCTTTTTGCTCCAGGCTCTGACCTATTTAAATTCTTGGGAAGGGGGCTGGGGTGGGCTGACACTGTACTTTTTAACTCCTAACCTTTGGTGATCTCCTTGGGGGTCTCTTGGAGCTTGAATATTCTTTGCGCCTTGATTTTGGCGAAGAGGATATAACTGTATCTGCTAATGGCCTCGAAGGGCGTCTGGGTGATGTCTCTCCCATCTCCTTGGTATGTCTTGTGTGTGCGTCTGTCTTTTGTCCCGTGGCCTCAGCCCTGAGTCTGGTCCCTCTGGTTCTGTCTCCCCGAATCTCTGATCCCCAGCTGGGGGCAGGGATGGGATCTGGAACAACAGGTGTCTTTCCCAGAATAGCCCTCTTTTCTGGGCTTTGGGCAGGGGACAGGGAGGGGACTAAAGGGGGGAGGGGCAGCTTCCTACCATACCCTCTCAGGAGCCGAGATGGGGGTTGGTGCATGAGCATGAGAGATAGTCTCTCTTTTGGGCCAGGTCTGCTGACCCTGCACTGTCCCCTCTTCCCCTAGTCCCTGGGTTCTTGATGAAATGCTGACGCAGCATTCCTGACCCAGAATAGGACCCTGGCAGGCCGGGTCCGGTTTCTTGGGAGGGAGAAACAAACAGCTGGGACGGGCAATGAAGGATGGCGACAGCTGGATATGAAGCCACTGGACAGAGCCTCCCAGCCCCAGCCCCATCTCCTTAGCCTACACCATGGGAGGTTTGGCCTTCCACAGTCTATTAAGCCCATGGCTACCAGCTCCTTAGCTGTCACTCTGCACCCGGCCCAGTGCCCAGGGCCTGAGCCTCCTGAGGCATCTAATTATATTCTCATTGCCCTATCTTCTGAGGTAGGGCCCTATCTTTATCTCCCTGGGAGGTTTGAGGGAAACCAAGTCCCAAGTGGTAAAACTTGCCCAAGGTCAAGGCCAGGAAGCGGTATCTCTGAGTGCTCTGGGAGGCTGAGTTTTGCCTTCAACAGAAGGAATCGAGGCATAGGCTTGCTGGGGTAGAAGACAATGTCAGCTCAGCCTGATCCAGGCTGGATCTGGGTCTGTTCCTCAATATTACTGCAGTACCTTCTTGAGAAAAAACTATTTTTTAAAAATCATATCTCACCTGTAAGAAAGAATCTGTATTGCAACCCAAGGCACGTACTACATATTCATAGATACTATTAAACAAAAAGAAAATTCCAACTTTAATGCAGGGTGTGGCGCTATATACCCATGATTCCATTGTTCAACGAACTGAGGAGTAACAAGTTCAAGGCCAGCCTGGGCAACAAAGCAAGTTCGAGACCCATCGCACCAAATTTTACAGATTCAAAACAGTTCACAAACCTCAGTGGTTTTTTTTTGGGGGGGGGGTGGAGTGAGGGTGGGGGTGTGGAGCGATTGATAGTGAGGAGGGTTTCTTGTATCGAAAGCTGGCTTTAAACTTGATACATAGCCAAGGGTGACCTTGGTCCTCCTGTCTCCACCTCCCAAGTGCTGGGCTTATAGGCAGGGTCACCTG
The DNA here is from genome assembly GCA_033318265.1 of Phyllotis vaccarum. Lineage (NCBI taxonomy): Eukaryota > Metazoa > Chordata > Mammalia > Rodentia > Cricetidae > Phyllotis > Phyllotis vaccarum. The sequence continues at coordinate 19,723,417 of JARWLC010000018.1, read as the reverse complement.
TCTGGCTTCAGTGGGTTTTGATGTATAATTACACAAACTAAGTAACCACCTTTGTAATCAAGGCAAAGGACATTTCCTCCACCCCAGAAATTCCCTCCTGTCCTTTGTAGCAATCACCCTGCCCTTGGGTTCTCACATAGACATTGCTACTCATCCACTAGAGTAACAATATGTGTTCATTTCTATTTTACTGCTTAGGATATTTTTGACATGTAGTATGTACCTAGCCTGAATTCCTTTCGAAGGGAGCTTATTGGTATCCTGTGGTATGACTGTATTGCAGCTTGCCTGGGACACACTGAGGTAGTCACGTCTTCAATATTTTGCTACTGCAGACAACCCCAGTCACACTCACTTTGTGTAGCTCTGGCTAGCCTAGAACTCCCTTTGTAGGTCAGGCTGGCCTCAGATTCACTGAGATCTACCTGCCTTTCTATCCCAATACTGGGATTAAAGGTCACACACACCTGTTTTGGGGGAAGCAGTCTGCAACAGAGTTTCATTGTGTAGCGCTGGCTGGAACCTACTTTGTAGACCAGACCTCACACTCAGAGATCCACCTGCCTCTGCTCCCTCAGTGCCAGAATTAAAGGCATGTATAACCATACCTGTCTTTACAACTATTATTATTATTGTTGTTAATTTTGTGGTTATTTTAGACAGAGTTTCTCTGTGTAGACCTGGCTGTCCTGAAACTTGCTCTGTAGACCAGGTTAACCTTGAACTCACAAAGCTCAGTCTGTTTTTGCCTCCCGAGTGCTAGGATTAAAGACATGTACAACCACACCTTGACACATCTATTTTTTAAAATTTAATTTAATTTTTTTCATAAAAAAATGCCATCTCCATCAATGTATCCCCCTGTTCTCCCCCCCCCATCTCTCCCAGCCAGCCCTCAGCCTTGCCCTTCCCTAACACACCTATTTTTAAATAACAACTTTCATAACATGTCAGTCACCCTGATGTCAGACTGGGCATGTTATTTTCTTTGATTATTAAGGCTGCTGTCCATAGCCTTCCAGATCATTTCCCTAGTTTTGAATATAGTAACTTCTAGCCCCGCCCACACTGGGATCGCTCAGAATCTGTTAAAAGTGCAGATTCTCTGCAGACCCCAGAATCACTGAGTCAGGCTCAAGGATGGGAGCAGTGGAGTTGGGGGCTGGAGTACAAGGAAGCTGATTTTTCTTTGTTTGTTTTTGAGACAGGGTCTCATATAGCCCAGGCTGCTCTTGACCTTAAATTTTATATTCTTCTGCCTCCATGTCTAAACTATTTGGAATAATTAATAGACATTGTATTACCATGCCTGGCTTTGGGAATTGTACTTTTTTATTGCATTCACTTATTCCCTATCCATCATCTATTAATTACCTGTTCATTTAGTCATCAATCATCTATCATTTATTTCTATCCATCAGTCATCTATATCTATCAGCTATCTATCATCTATCATTTATTTCTATCCATCAGTCATCTATATCTATCAACTATCTATTTATCCATCCATCATCTGTCATCTATGTATCTACCATCTTCCTTCTTTTCTCCCTCCCCCCGCCACTTCCATCAAGACAGGGCCTCGATATATTGTCCAGGCTGGTCTTGAACTCCTGGACTCAAGTGATCCTTCTGCCTTAGTTTCTGGAGTACATGGGACTCCATCTACTAGGTGTGCATCATTCCATCTGGTTTTGGAAGCAGCATGTAAAGCCGGTCCCTCCTCACTTCACTCTCGCTCAGGAGAGAGTGGGAATTAGTGCTGTGGGATTAGATTTGCTGTAATGACCAGATTCCCGGTTTGGATTTACATCCTGGATTTGCCATTCACTTTCTCTCTCTGCTCAGGAAAGCGATTTTAATTTTTCTCTCTGAGCTCAGTTTCCTCATCCGAAGATGTGGCGAGAAAGCATTCAAAGGGCCCATATAAGTGTCTCTCTGACCTCATAGCATCCCTTCACCCCTGCACCCAGACCTTAGCACATTCCCTTCAGATGACTAGTTTTGCTTCTATTTGGATAAGGCCCAGAGGTCAAAGGTCATCTTCTTGGAGTGGCTATGCGTCATGTCACCCCTTACGATGCATTCCTTACCTCAGTACCACTCCGTTATATCCATCTACCACTGACAAGAAACTGATGTATTTACTCACCTGTTCATAGACGGTCTCCACGTGAGGATATCAGTTCCCTGGGAGCAGGGTTTCTCTGCTTTATTTGATGCTGGGTATTCAGTGCCTAAAAACAGTGCCTGGCAGGTAGTTGATACTCCATAAGTGTGTTAAATAAGTAGAAAATATAAGCATAAGACAACCAGCAAATGCTTGTTAAGTAGCATTCAAGCTATATACATTATTATGGATACAGAGATACCCAGCATGTACCAGGTCGTCAGAGATACCTGGATAGAGCAATTATCATTAGGTCATTGTTTCTATGTCTTCCTGGACCGGGCAAAAGGACTGAAGACTGTGTATGTGGATCGTCACTCAGAATTAGAACATGTTTATCTGACACCTGGGAGTTTGGGAGTCATGTGATTTCCAATAGGATCTGTAACCCTCTTTAAAAAAGTTTTCTTACCCTTATTTTTATGTGTATGGGTGTTTAGTCTCCATGTGTGTCTGTGTACTTCATTATGTAGTGCCTTCTGAGATGTGGGTGCTGGGAATTGAAACCGGGTCCTCTGGAGGAGCAGCTAGCGCTCCTAACCACTAAGCCATCCATCTCTCCAGCCCCACTTGTAACTTTCTTGGACTAGATTCCTCTGCTACAGAATTTCCTGGGCATAGTGGTACACCCCTGAAACCCCAGCATTTGGGGAGTCAGAAATTCAATCAATGTCATCCTCGGCTACAAGGCAGACTTGAGATCAGCCTGGGCTTCGTGAGACTCTGTTGAAAACAGAAACTAAATACCAAAAACCAACCCAAACTAAGACATTTAATTTGTAAGAAAGTTGATATTTACCACATTCCATTATGTTAGGAGACTTCTAGAGGAGCTAGATTTTTATTCTAATCCAAACTTCTTTTATCCCTTATCCCTGTGAAGTCAGGCATGGAGGCACACACCGGTAATTCCAGATACTTAAAGGGCTGAAGCAGGAGTATTTCATGACCCTGGGAATTTGGGAATTTAAGGCTAGCCTGGGCAACTTAGGGCGATGCTGTCTCGAAAGAAAAAAAAAAAAAAGAACGAATGAGCAAACAACTAATGAGCCAACCAGGTAAATAAATGGAGACTGGTTGGTGTGGAGCGTATGCTTTCTACAAGCGGAAAGAGACAGTCCGACGGCGTGCAGCGTCTTCGCTGGTCTGTCCCCTCTGGTTCCCATCCCTGAACCTTGTCTCTCTGCTCTCCCAGGATGACGAGGTGGTCCTGCAGTGCAGCGCCACGGTGCTCAAGGAGCAGCTCAAGCTGTGTCTGGCCGCTGAGGGTTTCGGGAACCGTCTCTGCTTCCTGGAACCCACCAGCAATGCGCAGGTCTGTGTGCACCGGGCGGGCGCGGGAGAAGGGGCAAGGTCGGGAGGGCAGGGCTCTGAATTTTAAAAAGAAGGCTCAGGAGCCCAGAAGGGGAGTGTGACCCGGGGGAGTGGGAGGGGCTAAGAGAAGAAAGGGGGCGTGGCCTGGGATGGGATGGGAGGAGTCTGAGGCTCCTATGGTCTGAGGTGGGCGGGCTCATGGGAGGGGTCTGAATGGGCGGGGCCTGGGATGGGGCGGGGTCTAAGGAGGGCAAGCTCTGAGATGGTGGAGCCTGCCCGGAAGAATTAAAAGCCTTGCCTGAGGTGGGGAGAGATTTGAGGTAGAGGGCAGGCTCTGAAGGGAAAGGGGCGGGGTCTGAGGTGGGGGTGGAGCCTAATGTGGATCTAGGGGGGAGTAGGTTTGAAGAGTGAAAGGAGGCAGAGCTAGGGTGGGGGCAGAGTCTTAGGTGGGTAGTGAGGTGTGAAAGGAAAGTGTGTGTGTGTGGGGGGGGATGATTCCTATGTGCACAGAGAGCAATGGGTGTCTCAGAAGGAGGGGCAAGAATCAAAGGAGGAGGAGGAGACCTAGGCAGTTTGGAGGAAAGGGGACATAACAAGAGGACGGAGCCATGATGGGAAGCAAGGGTCTGAGAGAGAGATCTCGGCATGGAGGGAAGTTAGAATCTGAAAGGCAGGTGGTTTGGGAATCAAGACTAGAAGGCCCAGGCATCCAGGAGAATTTTAGAAAGAGTTGGCAAAGGCCAGAAGAAATTGAGGTCCGAGGGTGAGATGTACTCGGTGTGAGAGAGGAAGAGACCAACAGAGGGCCTTGGGACTGAGAGGAAATGGCCTCTGGTGGTGAAGGTCAACAGACATCTGAGGGGCAGGGAGTCCAGGAATCTGAGGGGACAGCGTGTCTGTCTCTCCTATGGTGTGACTGGATGAAGGCCGGAAGTAGTGTAGGATTGGAGAGATTTGGGGTGATTTACAGGGAAGACACATCAGAAGCTTCCTGCAATGGGAGCAGAGTCAGTGTGATGATCCACCATCAGAGGGCATCCTATGAGACCAGGGGGGCATAGAACAGCTGAGTGAAGTAGGTGTTCAGGAAGTTTTTGTGGAGTTGGGTGAGCTGGAGGAATTTGAACGAGGTGACTGAATAGTGTTTCCCATATGGGTCTGATACCTGACTGGGCCCTTGTGGGGTGAGGGTGGGGTCTGGGTGTCTGGAAGATGTGAATATTTAGATTAAGGGACAGATAAGGCACACTGGGGAATGGTGCATGGCAGTCTAATGCCCCAGTGATGTTTGTTCACCCCACCTCAGAATGTACCCCCTGATCTGGCCATCTGCTGCTTCATCTTGGAGCAATCCCTGTCAGTTCGAGCCCTGCAGGAGATGCTGGCCAATACTGTGGAAGCTGGTGTAGAGGTAAGGCTTCCCCTCCAAGGAGCAGGGGACAGGGATGAGGATGGGTGAAGGGCCCGGGCGTCATTCACCATGTCCTCTTCTTCCTCTCTGTCCTGCCCTCACAGGCCCTCAATTTGGATAAGTGGGTAGGTCTGGCCTTGGGTGTCATGTCTTCCCTATCACTCCTGACCCCAGGCCTGCTGTTCAGACCCACATCCTGAACACAGGGGCTGGAGGATTTTCCCCACCCCAGATGTCAGGGGCTGTGGAGCCCAAAACAAGCCAGGCAGGAAGGAAGGAGGGAGCAGGGGGCTCTCAGCCTCTGTTCCCTGACCTGTTCCTTTCTTTTCTATTCTCCTACCATCCTGCCCCTCACTGCATGGACCTCTTCCCTCACCTCTTTCCATCCCAAGTGTGGGTCTGCCTTAGGACCATATGGCCCCATGACATGGCTGCCTCAGAGCATGGGCATGGGAAAGCCATGATGGAGGCGTGATGTCATCAAGGAATTGGATGCATCTCCCTCCTCCAAAAGGCCAAGTCTCCTTGTGCATGGGAGTGTGTGGCCAAGTCTTCTTGTGCATAGGGAGTCTCTTTATCCCGATGGTTGAGAGTCACGTGACAAGCAACATCTAGAAACCTCCTGCTACAAACGGGATAATAGTTCAGCTCTTTCATGACAGGTTGCAATAGATGGGGTCATTGGGGGTTCTCTTGAGTGTTCTTAGTTACCTGGAAGATGAATTCATTGGGTGACATCAGGACCTGGTTTATAAGAGGAAAAAGGCGGGATAGCAGAGTGGATTTTGTAGTTTTGTTTGTTTTATAGAACTTCATGTATCCCAGACCAGTCTCAAACTCTCTAAGTAGCCGAGGTTGACCTCGAACACCCAATCCTATTGCCTCTGCTGTCCAAGAGCTAGGATTACAAGCTTCTGGGTCTTAGAGAACGTAAGACTCTCTATGTCTAGGCTTCTTAGAGACAACCTTTGCTTCTACAGAAGGGAAAATGGATACAGACACATGTTGGGGATTTGAGCTGAGGTGTCCTGCCTGAGCATAGAATTTCGTGGGTTTCATGGATGCACCTGTGAATCAGCCATATATTTTGGAAGGTGTTGAAAATCTGGGAGTCTGTGCTTACTCAGTACCATCTCTTCCCTGTAGTCATCCCAGGGCGGGGGACACAGGACACTCCTGTATGGCCATGCCATCCTGCTCCGGCACGCACACAGTCGTATGGTGAGTGCATTAGCCATAGGTGCAGGTGAAAGAGAAGGTGCAGGCCTACCCGGAGGCTGACCTCACTCTCCCACCCTAGTACCTGAGTTGCCTCACCACCTCCCGATCCCTTACTGACAAGTTGGCCTTTGACGTGGGACTACAAGAAGATGGAACAGGTTCGCGGGCTGTGGGCAGGGAGCATGATGGGTGTCCCAAATCAGGGAAAGTCTGCAGAACTCTATAGATGTGCATGAGGTTGCAATGGAGTCAGGAATAGGGGCCAGGGCCCAGAGGGTCTGCACATATGGATGGACACATACTATATAGGAAGACGAGGTTGGAAGTTGGCGGTGCAATGGGGGATTTATACACTCCAGGGAAGGCTCAGTGGCTGTGAGTACCCTGGGGAAGAGCATTGTGGGAAACCATTATCCTGACAGTCACCCAAGAGCATTGTGGGAAACCATTATCCTGACAGTCACCCACTCATAGGGGAGGCCTGTTGGTGGACCATGCACCCCGCCTCCAAGCAGAGGTCTGAAGGAGAGAAGGTTCGTGTTGGGGATGACCTCATTCTTGTAAGTGTCTCCTCTGAGCGATACCTGGTAAGTAATCCCATCTCCCTGATGGTTCCTACTGCTTCAGTAGGGAGGCACGGAATTTGCCCTAGCTGTCATCATTGGCTTGCCCAGTGGGTCTCTGTCTCCTCCCCTGGGGTTCCGACTCACAGCTCCTGGTTTTCTGACATTCCAAATTTCTGATCACCCCCCTCATTTCCTAACTTACTCTTATTTGCCTGATCTGTGACCCCTCAACTTTCTGCCTCTGTTCTGTATGTTTGCACCTTTTGGTTATTTCCCGCTGATTCTCTGCTCTTGTTAATTCCATTGTCTCTGACCACCACACCTTGGTTGTCCCCAGCACCTGTCGACAGCAAGCGGGGAACTCCAGGTTGATGCCTCCTTCATGCAGACTCTGTGGAACATGAACCCTATCTGCTCTGGCTGTGAAGAAGGTAAGAACCCCAGGCTTCTGGTCCTTAAGATGAGGCCATCAAAATAGATCCTCAGTGGTGCTTCCTCAGACATACCCAAACTGAATCTTGGGATCTCATACGTCAGAGCTCCCAATTATGGCTTTCACAACATATTTCTGACTGACTCCAAAGTCAGATTCGCCACCACTCCCAGACTCAGATCCCAAAGCTTCCCTGCCAAGCTCAATCCTCAAGGTCAGACTCTGACACTCAGAACTCAGAGCTTACTTACAACAGTGGTTCTCAACCTTCCCAATGCTGTGTGTGACCCTTTAACACAGTTCCTCATGTGTGGTGAGCGCCCAACCATAAAATTATGGTTACTACTTCCTAACTGTAATTTTGCTCTGTTACAAACGAGCATGTAAATATCTGACATGCAGCATATCTGATAGGCGGCCCATGTGAAAGGGTCAGTTGATGCCCAGGGGTTGTGACCCACAGGTTGAGAATCACTGGCTCAGAGCTTCAACCCAGGAGCTTAATCCTCGGACTTTAGATATAAATTAATTCTCAGATATAAGCACAGATCAAAACCCTGAAATCGAACCTCAGACCCTAAACCAGGACCCCTGCTCAGACCTCAGACCTTATGTTACCAACCTTGGACTCTCAAAAAGATTTTAATTGAAATCTGGGGGGGGGGCATGGTTCAGAGGATGACATATTGGAGTCAGGTCTTGGTGTTGTGTGCCATTACTACCTTCCTGCCTCTAGACCCCCAGATTGTAATTTTACTTTCAAAAATCCAAACTCAAACTTCCAGCACTCACAAGAAACAAACGAAAAACCCAGAAGACAGGGCTCAAGTGATGTCTGAAAAGAAAGACTGGCCGTTCTTCCCAGATGACCCATATTTGATACCCATCTTCCACATAGCTGCTCACAACCATCTGTAACTCCAATATCATCTTGGGGAGGGGGGATTCAATACCATCTTCTGACCTCTGTGGGCACCAGGCTCACAAGTGGCGCACCATACTCGAGCAGGCAAAACAGCATACACACAAACAGAACCGCAGGACTTGGGGAGACAGCTCAGCTGATAAATTTGGACCTGTGTGTCTGTGCACTGTGTGTGTGCCTGGTGTCTGCAGAGGCTAGTAGATCATGTTGGATCCCCTGGAACCAGACTTACACAAATACAGCTGTGAGCAGCTATGTGAGTGATAGGAACGGGACCTGGGTTCCCCGCAGAGGCAGCAAGTGCTTGTAACTGTGGACGTATCTCTCCTGCACCTTCGCTATTTTACCACAAAGCTCATGTGTTTCCAAATTCATACTCCCCAGCTCAGAGTCTCAAACTCAGATCATAACCCAGGACCTTGACCTCAGATGTCAGGCCAAGATCCTCCAAATCAATACTCAGAATTGAGATCCTTACTTCCAACTCAGAGCTGATCATCACACCTCCGAACCCTAACCCCCAAGCCTCAGAATGCAGAGCTCAAGATATGGGAGTGTTAGACCTAACCCCCTGTCCACACAACCTGACCCCAATTTCAAAAGTAGCCCAAATACAGATCCTTAAGTCACATCTCTAGGCACCCCATCTTACCCCACCATATCCAGATCCTTATGGGTTGGCCTCTGACCTCAGATGCCCAATCTCCCACCCCTACCCTTTAGTCCTTAAACATGGCCTAAACCACAGACTGTCACATTGCTCCCCAATCCAGCCTTTAATATTCCACAGGGAAGGTCTAGGACCCCTGGACCCCACATCGTCTTTCTGGGACTCCTGCCTTCAAACAACCACTTTTCTTTAATCTTCCACAGGCTTTGTGACTGGAGGCCATGTCCTCCGTCTCTTTCACGGACACATGGATGAATGTCTGACCATTTCCCCTTCAGACAGTGAGGACCAACGCAGGTCTGGGCTCCAGACAAGGAGACCTGGGATCCAGGGGTGGGGTGTGGGTGCGAGTTAAATATCGGACACTGTGCTTTTTAGCTTCCTGTGGCTGTGACAAAATACCCAAGGGAATTAGCTTCGTAAAGGAAAGGTTCTTTGGGCTCATGGTTGCTCGGCCCTATTACTTTAGGTACTTGGTGGCTCAGTATATCATGGTGAGAGTATGTGACAGAGGCTAGTTTCATCTTATGACATTCTATGAGAACACTTTAAGGAAAACAGAGGAGGCAAGGTTCTTTCCACTGAGTTCCTTCCCAAAGAATCTGCCACTTCCGATAGTCCCACAGGCTGGAGACCAAGCCTTCCACAGTCGGGCTGTTAGTGACAGGGTCGGGGATTGGAGCCTTCGTTTCTGACCTTGCTTCTCCTCTATCCCTAGACTTGTCTACTATGAGGGAGGACCTGTGTGCACTCACGCTCGCTCCCTTTGGAGGCTAGAGCCGCTGAGAATCAGGTGCGATGGGAGGAGAGTCTGGGGACTCCTGTGGGGCCTGGGAGGGGAGAAAGGGTCTTGAAGGAGATCTGTGGGAGATACTGAAAGGTTTGGGGGAACAACCTAGAGAGCCTGAGAGAGATTTAGGTCCTCAGGAATCCTGGAACCCCAGAGGAAAAGTCCACGGAGAAGGTGGGAGGTTCCTGAGGAGGAGATCGGGGTTCTGGGTGAAAGTTTCAGTACAGAAAGCTTGAGCCAGGGCCCTGGAGACAGCTGGGGGGCTCTGAGGAAGGTTCAAGGACCTGCAAGAAGGGACAGGAAGGAGATCTGGGGGTCCCAGAGGGTCCCATGAAAGATCTAGTGGACCCTAGAAGAGAGATGATTGAGGAGTCTCAGGCCATGGCTATGATGTTAATGGCTTCTAGGGAGGGGTTCCCTGACCCTCCCTACTGTCACCTTCCACAGCTGGAGTGGAAGCCATCTCCGCTGGGGCCAGCCTCTAAGAATCAGGCATGTAACCACTGGACGGTACCTTGCACTCACTGAGGACCAAGGCCTTGTGGTGGTTGATGCCAGCAAGGCCCACACCAAGGCCACTTCCTTTTGTTTCCGCATCTCCAAGGTTGGTGTGTGTGTGTTTGTGTGTGTGTGTGTGTGTGTGTGTGTGTGTGTGTGTGTGTGTGTTTGTGTGTGTGTGTAGGGGGCAGGGGTGCCCTTCCTTATCTGCAGCCCTGGATTCCATCAGCCTCCTGCCTGAAGGCTCTTGCGTGGGGTCGTCCATGACACCAGTCAGAGGAGGCTGACATCTGTCCCTTGTCCCTGCAGGAGAAGCTCGATGTGGCCCCCAAAAGAGATGTGGAGGGCATGGGGCCTCCCGAGATCAAGTATGGAGAGTCTCTCTGCTTTGTGCAGCATGTGGCTTCAGGCCTGTGGCTCACCTATGCTGCCCCTGACCCCAAGGCCCTGAGGCTTGGCGTGCTCAAGAAGAAAGTAGGTTCCTGGAAGGGGTGGGTGTGTGAACAGGGGCAGGGATGGGTGTGGTGTCATTACCCAGCTTTGGGGAGCTTGAGGATGAAACTGAGAAAGACAAGAAATAAAAGAGGGGTGTGGGGGGTATGGTGGGAGCAGAGATAAAGATACACATAAGTCAAAAACACAGAGAGAAAGCGGACAGTAAGGGCTGGCAAGATGGCTCAGTAAAAGGCATTTGCTGCCAAGCCTGAGGCCTTGATTTTGAGCCCTAGAACTGTATGGCGGAAGGAGGGAATTGCCTCCTTCAAGTTGTCTTGACTGCTACATGTGTACACATCCACATCCCGACTGCCACCTGTGTACACATCCACATCCATGTCCCACAAAAATCTTCCAAATAATAACAGGCTGAAAATAATATTCATAAATTATTGACATAAATTATTGGCCGGGCTAGTCAAGAGGCTGACTGGGGACTGTGAGGTCAGCCTGGATTACCTAGTGAAATCTTGTTTCAAAAGACCCCAAATCAAAGGGCTGGTTTGTAGCTCAGTTTGTAATGGGCTTGCCTAGCGTGTGTGAAGGTTCCATCCCCAGCACCCTATAGATCTGATGGCAACCTTTCCTTACTTCTCTGTGTACATCCAGGCCATACTGCACCAGGAAGGCCACATGGACGATGCGCTATCACTGACCAGATGTCAGCAGGAGGAGTCCCAGGCTGCCCGAATGATATACAGCACGGCAGGCCTGTACAACCAATTCATAAAGTAAGCTTGCCCACCCTTACCTAGACTTATGTACTTGACAGATGTCATAGTCCATCTGCGACATCCACAGCCCTTAGGGCACCAGATCTCATTGTAGATGGTTGTGAGCCATCATGTGGTTGCTGGACCTCTGGAAATACAGTGGGTGCTCTTAACCCCTCAGGCGCCTCTCCAGCCCCTAAGCAGTACCCAGACTTGATTAACTAGCCCTCTCCAGTCTTAACTACTTCCATGATCCCATGTTCCTGCTACTCAGGAGCCCATGCCAATCCCAGCTCCGTCATGGATTCTGTGTGACCGTGGGCCAAGGCCTTTCTTCTGTTTCTCTGTCCTGCATAAAACCCATGGGAGTCCTGTGCAGGATGGGGTGCTTCAGACCCTGCCTGAGCACTGTGATCCCCCCTACAGGGGTCTCGATAGCTTCAGTGGGAAGCCGCGGGGCTCGGGGCCACCAGCTGGGTCAGCACTGCCCATCGAAGGCGTTATCCTGAGCCTACAGGATCTCATAGGCTACTTTGAGCCGCCTTCGGAGGAGCTGCAGCATGAGGAGAAGCAGACCAAACTCCGCAGCCTGCGCAACCGACAGAGCCTCTTCCAGGAGGAGGTGAAGGCCGTGTGGAGGGCGGGGCGGGGCGAGGGCGGGGCCTAGGGAGACGCTCAAGAGAGGGTGTGGCCTGTAGGAAAGTCAGGGGTCGGACGGGGTTGTTGAGTGGGGCCTTGAGGGAGGGCGGGAATAAGGGAGGCAAGGGGCGGAGCCGTGTGAAACTAAGGGTCAAGACTACATAATCTAGCCTGGGGTCGAGTCAGAAGCTCCACAATGGGGGGCTTCCTGCTTCTGGGTCTGTAGGATCCAGACCTTCAGGGTGGGAGGGCAGAACCAGAGTGGGGTGTAGGGATACACTGATCCTGGTACCCCTGGGAGGGGCTTATTGGGGTGAGAGGTACAAATCACCTCTTAGAAAAAGAAGGGATGTATGGAGTGGTCACTCTGCCGGAGTGGGAGAGGCCTGGCCTGAGGTCAGGGGCTCTGTGGCCTTGTCAGTGGTGAGTGTGTCTATTCGGAGGCATAGCCTGGCCCTGCCATCCCTGATGAGGAGGAAGGAGGATCTCACAGGAACAATAAAAACCTACGGCCAGGGTGGGATTAGTACAGTATATGCAGGGCATTTAGAGTTCCAATACAGTAGGTGGGTTCAGTGAGAGACCCAGTCCCACAAAAATAAGATGGGGCTGGCATGATGGCTCAGTGTTTAAGAGCGGTACTCTTAACTGCTCTATCAGGGTCAAGTCCAGTTTCCAGTACCCACCAGTGGTCCTAACTCCAGCTCCAGAGGGATCCCATGACTCTGTCCTCCACAGGCGTCTGTAATCACAAGCACACACCCTCATACACACGTAGATTTAAAAGTAATAAAGTAAATCTTAAAAACAAAACAGAATGGCCTAGTGTGATGATGAACCTTTAATCCCAGTACTTGGAAGGCAGAAGCAGTGTAAATTCAAGGCCAGCCTGGGCTATGTAATGATACCCTGCCCTTAATACAAAACAAAAAAAGATGGCAAGTCATCATAGGAGACCCCAAAAGTTTCCAGGTGATGGTGGCGATGGTGCATGCCTTTAACCCCAGCACTGGGAAGGTAGAGTCAGGATCATCTACTAGTTTGAAGCTAGCCTGGTCTATAGAGGGAGTTCCAAAACAGCCAGGACTACACAGTGAAACCCGGCCTGAAAAATTCAAAATCAAAAGACTCCAGAGGTTGACTTTTAGTCTCTACAGGAGCAAGAATGCACACCACCACACAGATACCTAACACACACACACACACAGTCTCAAAATGCAAACAAAAATTTCAGCTACCATCTGAAATTCTCCCCCCACCTTAATACAGGGCTTCTCTGTGTAGATTTGCATCTCTGCCTCCCAAGTGCTGAGATTAAAAGTGTGAGCCACCACCACCTGGCTTCTATCCATAATTCTTAAGTACAGGAAAGTTTTGTTCGGGCATTAATATAATGCTGTTAGCTGTGGATTTAATATTCCTCAGTAAAACATTAATTATGAATATGAAACACTAATTCTTTATATTGAAGTGTGCATTAATTCACTGAAGTGTTCAGAAGCTCGGCACAATCCGCTTGGGAAGGTGAAGGACATTTGAACCCAGGAGTTTAGGGCTAGCCTGGGCCACCATACTCTTTCTCTGCCCCTCCTCGCTTTTGGGTGGCCATGAACTTGCAGTAGCCAAGGATGCCCCATCCCTTCTGAGGACCAACCTCAGGGCTTCATTTGTACTAAACTTGAGCTACAACTAACAACCATGACTTTTTTTTTTTTTTTTTTTTTTTTTTTTTTTTTTTTTTTTTGCAGCGAGGTTGGAGGTGTTGTTGGTTTTTTGAGACACAGCTATGTTGGAACTACTCACTCTGTAGACCAGGCTGGCTTTGGGCTTTGAACTCACAGATCCACCTACCTCTGTCTCCCCAGTGCTGGGGTTAAAGGTGTGTGCTGCCACCGCTGGGCTTGTGACTTCCATCTTTTAAAAATTAAAAAAAATATATATGTTTTATTTTATGTTCATTGGTGTTTTGACTGTGTGAGGATGTCAGAAGCCCTGGTACTGGAGTTACAGACAGGTGTGAGCTGCCGTGTGGGTGCTGGGAACTGAACTTGAGTCCTCTGGAAGAGCAGCCAATGCTTTTAACTGCTGAGCCATCTCTCCAGTTCCTAAAAATAAACACTTCAAAGCAGGGGTGGTGACTCACCAGGAGTTTGGAGGCAGAGATATAAGGATCAATCTAGCCTGGCTTACACAACAAGATCCTGTTTCAAAAAAAAAATTATAGTGAGTCAAGTCTGGAGGCTGACACCTGTAAAGCCAGCACGTGGGAAGCTGATGCATGAGGACTGTCACCAACTCTAGGATAGCGTGGACTACCAGATGAGGCCCTCTTTCAAATAAACAAACAAAACTATATTTATCCAGACATTCACAGGAATCCCCTGCATTTTTGCTATGAGTAATGGTTCAGTAGTTGACAATTCATTGTTCATGTGATTTCACAGAATGTTACTGTGAATAATGAGAATTAATTGTAATACGCCGTCTATATTTTTCTCTGTGTTTTAGATTTCACGATAAAAGGGCTGGAGAGAGAGCTCAGCCAGTTACAGTGCATGAGAAACTGGGTTAGATTCTCAGAATCCACCATGTAAAAATGTCAGGCATTCTGAGAAGTTGTAGTTCAGGGAGGCAAGGACAGGCAGATCCCCAAGGCCGATGGCCCAGCCAGCATAGCCTGATTGTGAGCTTCAGGCTGTCAAGAAATCCTGTCTCAAAGGAAGTAGAAGTTCTTTGGCCTCCATGCACACACATAGGTGCATACAAATGCATGCTCATCTACACACACACATACATAGGTGCATACATGTACATGCTCATCTACACACAGGTGCATGCATATGCATGCTCATCTACACACACACACACAAACACACACAGGTGCATACATGTGCATGCTCATCTACACATACACACACATAGGTGCAAACATATGTATGCTCATCTACACACACAGGTGCACACATATGCATGCTCATCTACACACACACACAAACACACGCAGATGCATACATGTGCATTCTCGTCTACACACACACACACAAATACAAACAATACAATAGGGCTAGAGAGATGGCTCTGCCGTTAAGAGCACTAGCTGCTCTTCTAAAGGTCCTGAGTTTAATTCCCAACAACCACATGGTGGTTCACACCATCTATAATAAGATCTGGTGCCCTCTTCTGGTGTGCAGGCAGAACATTGTATACATAATAAATAAATAAGTCTTTTAAAAATACTTACAATAAGGGCTGGAGAGATGTCTCAGCAGTTAAGAGCCCTTGCTGTCCTTCAGAGGACCTGGGTTCAGTTCCTAGTACCTACACAGCAGATTATAACTATTTGTAACTCCAATTCTAGGGGATCCAACTTTCCTCTTCTGACTTCTGCAGGCACAAGCATAGACATGGAACACACACATGCAGGCAAACCATTTGTACACTATATAAATTTATAAAATTCATAATAGCTGGGAATGTTTGTTTACTGTTTAGGTCAGCTTGGTCTACATGATGAGTTCCTGGCCAGCTGGGGCTACATAGTGAGACTCTGCCTCAAAACAAACAAACAAAATACACAGGGGAAAAAACACTGAAATGTCAGAGGGGAGAGATTAAAAAAAAATTCCCTTATAGTACATGAACTGGTCCAAATTGCAACCAGGAGTGGGGTATCTGGAGCCAAGTAAAATGGAGAGAAAACTGTTCATTATTGAGACATAAATTTAGTCTTAATGTTAATAAGGGCACATTATATTATATTATATTATATTATATTTATATTATATTATATTATATTATATTATATTATATTATATTATATTATATTATATTATATTATATTATATTATATTGGAGATTGAAGCAAAGAGCACAGGAACAGGTTTGGTGAATCAAGGAGAGGAGGTTGATAAGACTGAATGGGGACATGGAGCTAAAGATGCTGGGTTACCTCTGGGAACACAGCCATTACTTATTGCGCGAGTATGATTTAGTAAATCCAGGAGAGACAAAGAATTACGGGTCTGGGACCCCCTACTATAAACCCTTTATTTCTTTAACTCAGGGGATGCTCTCCCTGGTCCTGAATTGCATTGACCGCCTCAATGTCTACACCACCGCTGCCCACTTTGCTGAATTTGCAGGGGAGGAGGCAGCTGAATCTTGGAAAGAGATTGTGAACCTGCTCTATGAACTCCTAGGTAAGGGCACTTAAGTCTGACTTCCCCAAGAGTACCCCGATACCCCATCCGAATAGATCTCACGGTCATGTACCCTTCAGCCTCTCTGATCAGGGGCAATCGTACCAACTGTGCTCTCTTCTCGACAAACTTGGATTGGCTGGTCAGCAAGCTGGATCGTCTGGAGGCCTCATCTGGTAGGGGAATCCAGGAGAGGGGGATGGGAAGGTTGGGGAGGAAAGGCCACCCCACCTCACCTCTCCTGTGTGCCTCCGGCAGGCATACTGGAGGTGTTGTACTGTGTCCTGATTGAGAGTCCCGAGGTTCTGAACATCATCCAGGAGAATCACATCAAGTCTATCATTTCCCTCCTGGATAAGCACGGGAGGAACCACAAGGTTGGCCCTTCATCCCTAACTTCTCAGCCCTGACACTGGAACCCCGACCTCTCCCCTGTGGTCCCAGGTCTCTTCCCTTTTACTTTATCTTTTCCTATGCGCTTTCCATCCCAACGGAATGGCCTCAAATTCATGGCTCTTCAGTGGATTCTGGGCCTCATAGACACTTAGTTGGAGCTCTGGAATGTCTATTTTATAGCCGTTGGCGGGTGTTATAATTTGCTACAGGCCCTATCAGTGCCCACTGTACAATTTCAAACTGGCTCATACCTTTACATCTCCCATTTGGCCCATGAAGGCCAGAGTTTAGAACCCCTCAACTTGACTCCTGTGTCTCTAGTTGATCTTCTGCTCTGACCTTTGACCTTTCCCTTCACTACCCCAGTCTCTAATTTCTTACGTTTAGTGATGCCTTATCCCAACCCACACCCAGCCTCCTGTCCCACCTTCCTCTTTTACCTTTGACCTTCCTCCTTGACCTCCTGACCTTTCTCACCTCATCCTCCCAAGCAGGATCTCCATGTATATCTGGATACGCCACCCTTACCTTTTGGCTTTCTTCTGTGGTCCTACCATAGGCTCCCCACTCGGGTGCCATCATGTTTCTTTCTAATTTTCCTTTTTTTAGACAGGGTCTCACTCACTGTGTAGCTTTGGCCGTCCTGGAACTCACTGTGTAGACTAGGCTGGCCTCAAACTCATGGACATCCACTTGTCTGTCCCTCACTTGTGCTGGGATTAAAGGCGTGCACCATCGCACCCGGCTGTGCTCACTCTCCCTGACTTCTGAACTTGACTTCCAGGTTCTAGATGTATTGTGCTCACTGTGTGTGTGCAATGGTGTGGCCGTGCGCTCCAACCAAGACCTCATTACCGAGAACTTGCTCCCCGGCAGAGAACTTCTGCTGCAGACAAACCTCATCAACTACGTCACCAGGTGGGTCTCTTCACCTCAGTGTTCATCCCAGTCCTGACCTCAGGCTCGAACCCGTGTTCTCTGCAAAAGAAGCCAGCGTTCTTTACCGCTGAGCCATCACTGACGTTCCTCTATTCTTGATGCTTGTCTGTCCCTTTTCTTCCTTCCCATGCACCTGCCTCTCCTCTCCATCTCTCCTGCAGCATCCGCCCCAACATCTTTGTAGGCCGAGCAGAGGGCTCCACGCAGTACGGCAAATGGTACTTTGAAGTGATGGTGGATGAGGTGGCTCCATTTCTCACGGCTCAAGCCACTCACCTGCGGGTGGGCTGGGCCCTCAGTGAGGGCTACAGCCCCTACCCTGGAGGCGGCGAGGGCTGGGGCGGCAATGGGGTCGGTGATGACCTTTATTCCTATGGCTTTGATGGGCTGCATCTCTGGACAGGTACTTATACCCTCTTGGGATCCTCACCCCTGACCTTTGGCCCCAGAGTTTCCACGATTCTGATAGCATCCCTTTGGGTTTAAGTGTAGGCCTTTAGTCCCAGCATGTGGGAGGCAGAGGTTGGCAGATCTCTGTGAGTTCAAGGCCAGCCTGGTCTACAGAGCGAGTTCCAGGACTGCAGGGCTACACAGAGATACCCATCATCACCAATAATAATAAGAGTCCTGACCCCCAGAAGAGGCAGCCTTTGACCCTTTACCTCTCATTTGACCCTAACCCTAGAACTTTCAGAATTCTGGACTTCACCTGTGTTCCCCCTTAGCCTCAAAATTCTGATCCCACAGGGGTGACACCAGAAGGCTGTCCTGATGGTTATGACCTCTGATCTTTGATTTATGATCTCAAAGTTTCCAGAATTTGAACTCTAGGAAGACCCACATCTTATTATATATTTTCCAGAAAGCTCGACATCAGCTTTTAATTTTATGACTATCTTTGGGAACCTCTGCTCATACATATTGGGTCCCACAGAATCCCTTAATAGCCAGCACTTGTCCTAATAAAATTTCTTTGGTGGAATCTTGACCCTTGACCCTTTTCTGGTGACTTGTTGTAGGGCATGTGGCACGCCCAGTGACATCTCCGGGTCAGCACCTCCTGGCCCCGGAGGATGTGGTCAGCTGCTGCCTGGACCTCAGTGTGCCATCCATCTCCTTCCGGATCAATGGCTGCCCCGTGCAGGGCGTCTTCGAATCTTTCAACCTGGATGGTCTCTTTTTTCCTGTTGTGAGCTTCTCAGCTGGCATCAAGTGAGGACCCATTCCTGTCCCACTGTCTGTCCCAGCCAGGTCTGGGAACTGACAGGTTGGCTTCTTCAGTCTACATTTGTCTTCCCAAAAGGCAGGGATGGAGCAGCCTGCTTCATGATTCACTGGTGGCCAGAACCCCTACATGAAGGTCTGCATGACTTCAGTGTGACCCCAGTGATCTCGGACTCCTGTGCCCTTCTAGGGACCTCCAAGTAACCCTAGAATTTCACAATGACATTATAATGACTCCAGACTCTCACAGAGATGTTCCAATAACCCAAGACCCTTCCAGTAACCTCCCAATGACCTTCCAGTGACTTTAGGATTTAATAGTCATCTACCATCTTGTTGACATCCCAAATGGCCTCAGAGTGCCATCCATGATCTAATAAGCTCAGACTTGCCGTGACTCCCCCCATCACTACATATTCCAAAGGCCTTTCACGGACCTAGAACTTTCCAAGCACCCTCAACTCTCTGAATTCCCATTCAATGGAAATCCTGTTTATTTTGTAACTTTAGTATAATTTAAGGCACTCCTACAAAACTTCTGTGATCCTAAACTGAGACCCAAGACTGCTCAGGGTCCTCACATTCCCGAGAACATTACACTGACACCATATCCCCCAGTGACCGCAAGCTCTCTCCTTCATCTTCCCATAATGCCTGTTCTCTCCCAGAGTGCGATTCCTCCTCGGTGGCCGCCATGGCGAATTCAAGTTCCTGCCCCCACCCGGCTATGCTCCGTGCCATGAAGCTGTACTTCCTCGGGAAAAACTCCATCTTCAGCCTATCAAAGAGTACCGTCGGGAAGGACCTCGGGGGCCCCACCTAGTGGGTCCCAGCCGCTGCCTCTCACACTTGGACTTTGTGCCTTGTCCTGTGGACACCATCCAGGTGTGGCCTGCTCTACAAGGGTGTTCTTTCTAAACATTTATTTAGATAATTATTTTTATGTTGCTTTGGGCTTCTATTGCTGTGATAAAACACTGACTGGAAGTGACTCATGGAGGAAGGATTTATTTTAGCTTACACTTCTACCCCACAGTCCCTCATTGAGGGAAGTCAGGACAAGGCCTCAAAGGCAGGAACTTTGAGACAAGAAGTCAGTGGTAGAGCCCCTGCCTAGAATCCCCCAGTGAAGGGCTGGGGTGTGGCTCAGTGGTAGAGCCCCTGCCTAGAATCCCCCAGTGAGGGGCTGGGGTGTGGCTCAGTGGTAGAGCCCCTGCCTAGAATCCCCCAGTGAGGGGCTGGGAGTGTGGCTCAGGGGTAGAACAGCTGCTTGAATAAACCAGCGAGCAGCTTGGAGTACAGTTCAGCAGTGTAGGGCAACTGCCTGATGTATGAAGCTCTGGGTTCCAAACTCCCCAGTGTGTTTGTAGAACTCTTGATAAGGTTCTCCTTGCTACCTTTATAGACAGAGGGAACTAACTGCTCATTCAGCCAGTGTTTCTTGAATAGTTTTCTGGATGTGACTCAAGCTCTGGTTGGGTGGAGCTAGAAGTTCAGTGACTAGAGCAGGCCAAACTATCTTCAGTGAGTTCCCAAATCATAAGAGCACATGAGCCTTTCCCCAGGTGCCCCTTCACTCTGAAACTGCTATGTCCTTGCTCCTCTGGACATTTCCTTTCTAGCCAAGGCCAGGTGTGGGAAGAGGGCCTTGGAGTATCACAGCTGGGGGAGGAGGCTAGCCTGCACTCACTCATATTTTTGGTAAAAGAGGTCACAGTGGAGGTTCAATAGGATCAGAGATCTCACAAATGTTCTCCTACCATCAGATCGTCTTGCCTCCCCACCTGGAGCGGATTCGGGAGAAGCTAGCAGAGAACATTCATGAACTCTGGGCACTGACTCGAATTGAGCAGGGATGGACCTATGGTCCGGTGAGCCTAGACCCTAAGAGAAAGGAGTAAGAATGGTGGAGAGAACCAGTATCTTGGAGTTCGGGGTACCAAGGAGTCTTTGGGGTGCATTGCAGAAGTATAGATGGGAGGTCATTGGGGCAGCATATGGAAGGGGGGTGAAGGGGAGCCCGAAGATTGACTCTGGTGTTTCTCTAGGTTCGGGATGATAATAAGAGACTGCATCCATGCCTTGTGAATTTCCACAGCTTACCAGAGCCTGAGCGGAATTACAACTTGCAGATGTCAGGAGAGACGCTCAAGTGAGAGAATTCAGGGGAGCAAAGGGGGAGCAACAGAGGGTCATAGGGAGACAAAGGAGAGACAGAGGCAGAGCCTGGAAGACGTGAAACCAGAGGGGTCGCTGGTGGGGTGTTTGCCTGGAATCCACTCGTGCGGGGCTGGGGGTGTGGCTCGGGGCTAGACTGCAATTTTGGAATGTACAAGGTCCTCCATTACATCTCCAGGATAACCTTAGGAAATGATAAAAAAGAATATGAGGGGACTGGAGAGATGGCTTCGTTAGTAAAGTGTTTGCTGTGTAAGTTTTAGGATCTGAGTTTAGATCTCCCATGTAAAAAGCCATGTGTGATAGTGTGTATCCTGAGACCCACACTGGGGAGGAGCCTGGCAGATTAATGGCCAGACAATGCCTCGAGTTGGTGGGCTCTCAAGGTGAGAGATCTTGACTCAAAAAATAGGCAGAAAATGGGTGAGGAAGGACATCTGACATTGACCCGTGGGGTCTGCACACATACACGTGCACATGCCAATGTGTGCGCAGTGTCTGAGACAGATAGGATAACAGAAGGAAAGACAGCATCTCCGAGAAAGGCAGATGTGGTCATGTGTGATGGAGCATCCGATTCTTGAGAGGCTGAGTCATGAGGAAGGCTTGAGCCCAACACTGACACTTAGCCCTGTGACTCAGTGAGGCACTTGTGCAAGTAGTGAGAAGAGAGGCAGGAAGCCATCGTGAGGAATAATAAATCGACACAGAAGGGAACACTGCCCTTAACCAAAGAAATGTAGAGAAGCAGACGTGCAAGAAGGCAGATGTCATTGAGACCCAAAGGGAGTGAATACGGACACCACAGGGGCCAGAGAGAAAGCAATAGAGAAAGACCCAGAGTCGGGTGACCGGGGGGGGGGGGGGGGGGGGGGGGGCTCTGTGGGCTGTGACCTTGTTGTCCCGCTGCTTAGGACTCTGCTGGCCCTGGGCTGCCATGTGGGTATGGCTGACGAAAAAGCAGAGGACAACCTGAAGAAAACGAAGCTCCCCAAGACGTGAGTGTGGGTGGCCCCGACGGGCCTGTCTGGGAAAGGATTCTGAGTGAGGTCTAAAGAGACCAAAGAGCCCTGCGGTGAGGCTGAGGTCATAGGTGAGAGTGCACGGGTGTAGGGTCATGGGTCAGGGCCTTGGGGTCAGGAGCGAGTGTCCAGGGTTGAGGAATTAGGAGTCTTAGAGACAGAGACTGATGAGCAATGCAGGGTCAGGATCTGCCCTGGGAAACCAAGGTCAGAGGTAGAAGGGCAAGAATCCAGAAGTTGCTGGAGCTGTAAGTAAATAGAATCCCTGAGTTCAAAGGTCAAAGGTTTCAGAGCCAGGTGTTTAATAGTGATTGGTCAGAATTAAGAAACCCCAAAGCTAGTGGTGAGAGTGCCTGATACCATAAAGTGTGGTATCAGGGTCAAAGGAGAGACTCCCCCCAAAACTGGGTGTGGTGGTATATACTTGTGATTCCAGTTTTCCAGAGACCGAGACAGAAGCACCTGTAACTTTGGGGTCATCTGGGCTATAGAGTGAGAAGCTGTCTTAAAAACACCCCCCTCCCCCCAAGGAACAAACATAAAACTCCCACTATCTAGACTGAGGGATCTTGCTGGTATACCTCAGGCTGCTCTTCAGGGGACCCAGGTTCAGTTTCCAGCACCCACATGGAGGTACACAGATACCTGTAATTCCAGTTTCATGGAATTGATGTCCCCTTTAGGCCTTAGAAACTCACTCAGACAAACATACACATTAATTATTAAAAAGTGAAGGCGGTCACAGAGGTCAATAATGCCAAGCCCCACGGGTAAGGACACTTGCTGTACAAGCTTGATGACCTGAGTTCACTCCCTGGAACCCACAGAAAGGGGGGAGGAGAGATCTGATTCCACTGCCTTGACCTCCATGTGCACCAAGGTATACTCGAACCTCAACCCCCACATACCGTGAGCACACCAAAAGCCCAAGAGGATAAAGAACTTAGGGTCCTGGGACAGGCCAAGATTTCACAGCAAGCCCAGTGTGGGTGGTGCACACCTTTAATTCCAGTACACAGGAGGCAGATATCTGTTTGTTCAAAGCCAGCCTGGCTACACAGTGAGTTCCAGGCTGGCCAGGATTACACAATGGGATTCTGATATCTGCAGGTATATGATGAGCAATGGATACAAACCGGCTCCTCTGGACCTGAGTCACGTGAGGCTAACACCAGCACAGACAACCCTGGTGGATCGGCTGGCAGAGAACGGGCACAACGTATGGGCCAGAGACCGTGTGGCACAGGGCTGGAGCTATAGTGCCGTCCAAGACATCCCTGCACGCAGAAACCCTCGCCTCGTGCCCTACCGCCTGCTGGATGAGGCCACCAAGCGCAGTAATCGGGACAGTCTCTGCCAGGCTGTGCGTACTCTGCTGGGCTATGGCTACAACATTGAGCCACCTGACCAGGAGCCCAGTGAGTACTGACCTCTGTCTCCACCCCTATGCTCGCTTTGACTTTGAACCCTGACCCTTGGTCTCTGACCCGATTGGCCTCAAGAGATTGACATTTACAGTCTTTAACATTGAGTGGACTGGGAAGGTTGGTGATGAGAAGGGATGTGACCCTACCCATCATCCCCGTCTTGACCCCAGTCTGGCCTTGACCCGACCCAGTGTTTCTGTGGCCCGGGACCACAGTGTTGAGCTGTGGGACCATGCCATGTGCCCAGTTTAACCCCAACCCCTACAAGCCACCAAAACAGGAACAAAGGACTGAGTTTCTAAATCCCTAGCTATAATTTGATCTTTTAAGGATTCCTAAACCAACTTATTATTATTGCTATTACTAATATTAATTGTCTTCCGAGGGAGAGTCTCAATAGCTGAAGCTAGCCTGGTACTCATTATGTGATCCATGCTAATCTGCCTCAGCCCCCTGTGTATTGATTATAGATTATAGATTATAGGTATGCACTACCGTGCCTCTCTGTGACTATTATTGTTTTCAAGATGGTGTCTCAGGTAGGCCAGGTAGGTCAGTTGAGCCTCCAACATGTACAGCTGAGGCTAGCCTTGAACTCCAGATCTTCCTGGTGACCCTTTGTGTGAGGGGGCGAGGGGCTATTTTTTTCCTCCGCCTCCTCTTCCTCCTTCTGTTTTGAAACAGGGTCTCACTTTGCAGCCCTGGATGGCCTTGAGATCACACAGATCATCCTCTTGCCTCTGTCTCCCGAGTGCTGGAATTGAAGACGTGCACCACCCTGCCTGGCATAGTTTTCTTTATTCTTGAGAATTTTATACATGTACATAATGAAATAAGATTGCATTCATCCTCATTGTTCCCCCCAACACCTCCTAACACCCCCCACTATGCTCCTCTTCCCAATTTCACGTCCCATTTTATTTTCTGACAGTTGCTTAGTCTGCTGGGTGTTGCTCATGCATGTATAGATGTGGGACCCTCTGGAGCATGGGAAATCTACCAGTAGCTACACATTCAAAGGAATGGTGCTGGGCATGGTGGCTTTAATCCCAACACTCACGAGTCAGAGGCTGGCAAGATATGCGAGTTCAAGGTCAGCCTGGTCTATATAGCAAGTTATAGGCCAGCTGTAGATATACAATGAGACATTGTTTCAAAACGACAACACAAATACCCACTCAAAAACCCTGAGACAGTGTGAAGATCATTAGCTTTTCTGGTCTCTCTTCTCCTTTTGACATTTTGGGATCTACTTCCTGCCTAGCCTCTCTAACTCGGTCTTGCCTCCTCTGTAGGTCAGGTGGACAGCCAGTCTCGTGGGGATCGGGCTCGCATCTTCCGGGCCGAGAAGTCCTATGCAGTCCAGAGCGGCCGCTGGTATTTTGAGTTTGAAGCAGTCACCACTGGAGAGATGCGAGTGGGCTGGGCAAGGCCCGAGCTTCGACCTGATGTAGAGCTGGGAGCTGATGACTTGGCCTATGTCTTCAACGGGCACCGAGTGGGTACCTTCCTGGGCTCAATTCTTTCAGACCCTGTGGTTTCTCCTAGACCCACATTCTAGTTTTGTCCCTTTATGCCTCAATGTTCTTTGATCTGTGCATCTACGATACTGTTTATTTATGCATCCACCCACCCACCCAACCATCAATCCATCCACCCATCCATCCACCCACCCACCCAACCATCCTCTCACCCATCCACCCATCCATCCACCCACCCACCCAACCATCAATCCATCCACCCATCCATCCACACACCCACCCAACCATCAATCCATCCACCCATCCATCCACCCACCCACCCAACCATCAATCCATCCATCCATCCATCCACCCACCACCCAACCATCAATCCATCCACCCATCCATCCACCCATCCTCTCACCCATCCACCCATCCATCCACACACCACCCAACCATCAATCCATCCACCCATCCATCCACACACCCACCCAACCATCAATCCATCCACCCATCCACCCACACACCCACCCATCTATCCATCTACTCCCCTACCCACCCACCCATCCACCCAGTTACCCATCCATCCACCCACCTACCTGCTCACCATCCATCCACCCACCCATCCATACACCCCCTTATCCACCCACCCATCTGCCCATCTACCCACTTACCCACCCATACACCCACCCATAAATATATGCATACATACATCCACCCACCCACACATCCATCTACCCATCCATCCATCCACCCGCCCACACATCCACCACCCATCCATACACCCCCTTACCCACCCATTCATCTATCTACCGACCCACCTACCCACCCATCCATCTATCCACCCATCCATCCACCTACCCATCCATACACTCCCCTTACCCACCCATCCATCCATCTACTCACCCACCCACCCACCTATCCATCCATCTACCCATTCATTCTTCCATACTATTCACCCTCATCTATCTATGTATTTTTTTTTTGAGACAGAGTCTTTCTTTACGTAGCCCTAACTGTCCAAGAATGCACTATGTAAGCCAAGCTGGCTTTGAGCTCACAGAGATCCATCTGCCTCTGCCTTCCAAGTGCTGGGATTAAAAGCATGCACCACCATGCTCATCATTTTTTTTCTTTTTCTTAAGACAAGGTCTTGACGTATATCCCTGGCTGGCTTGAAACTTACTATTTAGCTCAAGCTTGACTCATAATTCTCCTGCCTCGGACCCCAAGTACTAGGATTACAAGCATGAATCACTGTGTCCAGCTCCCCATCCATTCATCCATCCATTCCATCTGTCCACTCATTTATTTACATGTGCACCCTTTTATATTTTCTTTCTTCCCTCCATCAAAGAGTGTAGACTCTCAACTCCCCATCCCTTTTCCCATCCACCCTGTACCAACCAACCTTCCCCTTCATCCACACCATTATCCACCAACTCTGGGAACCTATGGAAGGTCTGTATGGAGGATTCTCAAAGGCTCAATTTTCTCTCTATGCCTTTGCTCCCTTTCATCCCAAGCCCCCCAGTACCAGCTTGGTGGTCTGCATGTCTCTGCCATGGGCTCAGCAGCAGGAATGGGGTAGAGATTAGTGAACGCCATGCCAAGGTTCATGGACACAAATGTGAGGAAAGTGCGGGGTACTGTGGATGACTTTCTGCTTCACAAGCGCTGAAGCTGATGTGGGCGTCTCCCGGCTCTTTGTCTTCATCTCTCTCCACATCTAAGCATTGTGTGTTCCCGGCTTCTCCTCACAGGGCCAGCGCTGGCATTTGGGCAGTGAGCCGTTTGGACGTCCCTGGCAGCCAGGCGATGTTGTCGGTTGCATGATCGATCTCACAGAAAACACCATTATCTTCACCCTCAATGGTGAGGTCCTCATGTCTGACTCGGGCTCGGAAACGGCCTTCCGCGACATTGAGATTGGGGACGGTGAGAGCTGAGACCCTTTTCCATGGTGTTCCTGCCTCTAGGTCTCCCATTTTCCACAGCGCCTCTTGCCCAGGGAGGCCTACTCACCCCACACATTTGTTCCTTTTTCTCAGGCTTCCTGCCAGTCTGCAGCTTGGGACCTGGTCAGGTAGGTCACCTGAACCTGGGCCAGGATGTGAGCTCCCTGCGTTTCTTTGCCATCTGTGGTCTTCAGGAAGGCTTTGAGCCTTTCGCAATCAACATGCAACGGCCAGTTACCACCTGGTTCAGCAAGAGCCTTCCTCAGTTTGAGCCTGTGCCTCTTGAGCACCCTCACTATGAGGTAAGAAAAGGTCCCCATTCACACTATTATTATTATTATTATTATTATTATTATTATTATTATTATTATTATTAGCTGCTGAGGCTCAGACACAGGGCATGGTGCATGCTAGATAACAAATCTTTGTTCTTTTTTTGTGGTGGTTACAGGGATTAAACTTAGGGCCTTGCACATGTTAGGCAGTGATTCATGTACCCAGCTCCTTAGTGGGGGATTCTAGGCAGGGGCTCTACCACTGAGCCACTCCCCAGCCCATCCCTGGGGGATTCTAGGCAGGGGCTCTACCACTGAGCCACACCCCCAGCCCCTCACTGGGGGATTTTAGGCAGGGGCTCTACCACTGAGCCACACCCCCAGCCCCTCACTGGGGGATTCTAGGCAGGGGCTCTACCACTGAGCCACACCCCCAGCCCCTCACTGGGGGATTCTAGGCAGAGGCTCTACCACTGAGCCACACCCCAGCCCCTCACTGGGGGATTCTTGGCAGGGGCTCTACTGCTGAAATACATGTTCTAGAATAACATAATTCTTTCCAGCCTCCATTCTTCTTTATACAATTCTGTCCTCTCTGTCTCCTCTCTGCATAAACATCATAGAAGGAGGTTCAGCATAATGGACTCCCAGGGTTGTCTTTTAAAGTACAGCTTCTGTAAACACCTTTTTCTCCTCGTCTATAAAATCAGAGGTGAGATCAAGGAAAGCAATGATTAAATGGCCCCATTGGAACCGTCTGGTGCAGTGCTGATGTTCAAGGCAGAAGTTCAAGGCCATCTTGGCGACATAGAATTCAGGGTCAGCCTGGGTGACACGAGGCCTTGTCTGAAGAAAACAAAGGATGAGTAGAAAGAGGAAAAGGAGGGACACGGTGGCTTTTCACCCTAAAATGCTGCGTTGTGTAGATTTCTTTAGAGCTATGGCGTGCTTGAAGAGAATGCGGGGCAATGGTGATAATCAGGAAACTCAACACTGATACACGGTGGCCTAATCTCCAGCCAGCCTGTATTTAAATTTGTTCCGTTATGACAATCATTCCCCCTTCTTTGTTTCTGGACCAGGACCCACCGCGGGTTTACATGCTACCTTCCGTGGTTAGGTCTCTGTGTAGAATGTTTCTGGTATTTTTCTGTCTTTTATCATGTTGACTTTAAATACATTTCTTAAGGACTTATTTATTTTATTGGCATGAATGGTTTGTCTGGATGTATGTCTCTGTACCGTGTGTGTGCCTTGCACCTGTGGAAGTCAGAAGAGGGTGTCAGATTCCACGGAACTGGAGTCACGGGTGTTTGTGAGCCTCTTGTGGTTGCTGGGCATAGAATCTGGGTCCTTTGCAAGACCAGCTGGTGCTCTTAACCGGAGAGGCGTCTCTCCAGTCCTGACGTGGACATTTTTGAATACTACAAGTTTTGTAAAATGTCCTTCAATTTGGGTTTGGGAGATACTTTATTATAATCAGGTTCACATATGTGTGTGTTCTGTAGAAATATCATAGACACTAAATTGTACCCTGCATTGTATGAGGTTTCTGTATTGTTCTTTGTTTTTAATTTAATTTGATTATTCTGTATGCATGGCTGTTTTGCCTGCCTGAATGTCTGTGCACCTCATGTGTGCCTGGTGCCTATGGAAGGCATTGGAGTCCCTGGAAGTGGAGTTACAGATGGTTGTGAGCCACCATATGGAGGCTGGAAATTAAACCCAGATTTTCAGGAAGAGCAGCCAGTGTGCTCTTAAGTGCTGAGCTTTCTCATATCTCCAGCTTGGAGATTGCTATAGTGTATTGCAGTCAACCTTCTGTGTACCATGGTGCCATACATTCTGTATCCATGGCTTCAACCAGCTGCACATCAGAAATGTTTGAAAAGCCTCTGCCTCTGTATGAGCAATGTTCTTCTCACCATTATTTTCAAAGGAACACAGCAGAACAACCATTCTCATAGCATTGAGCTGTGTTATATAGTGTATATATATTTAAAACATGAAAAGTCTGGGAATGCAGTTCTGATGTAGAATGCGTGCCTCGTATGTGCCAGGTCCTAGGTTTGATCACCAGCACCACAAAGAGTAAGTAAATGTATAAACAGCATATGGAGGGTTGTGGGAGTCGCACGTGAGCACTGTGCCATTATACACAAGGAACCGTTCATTTGGACATCTGCAAATGGTTTGAACATTCCGCACAGCTATGCCGACTGTTAACTGCGACTGCTTAATTGAATGAAGTCTGAGAGATCGATCCCCTGTTGAGTTGCTGTTTTTCTCTGTGTAATTAATAAGTGATCAAACATAACAATATAACCAGCCTTTGGCAGCATGTGTCTGTTTCCTCAGTACTTGGAAGTAGAGGCAGGGAACTCAGATGTTCAAGGTCATCTTTGTCTACTAAGGAAGGTTGAGACCAGCCTGGACTATGTGGGACCCTGACTTTAATCCAAGCACTTGGGAAGAAGAGACAGCACTGTGCCATTATACACAAGGTATACATAGAGAGTTCCAGGCTAGCTGGGGCTACACAGCAAGACCCTAATTCAAAAACAAACCAGCAAACAAACTAAAACCTCCACTTCTTCCATCTTCAGCTCCACCTCCATCTCCTCCACCTCCACCTTATCCTCCACCTCCACAACTTCCTCCATCACCTCCTCCACCTCCACATCTACATCAACCACCACTACCTCCTCCACCTCCACAACCTCCTCCATCACCTCCTCTACCTCCACATCTACATCAACCACCACCACCTCCACCTCCTCCACCTCCTCCATCACCTCCTCCACCTCCACATCTACATCAACCACCACCACCTCCTCCATCGCCTCCACCACCTCCACCTCCTCCATCTCCTCCACCTCCACCACTTCCGTTACCAACACAGTGATGTTGGGGGATATTTTAGAGTCAGCGTATAGAAGATTTTAGTGACACTCCCCCATCTGACATGAGAGTGCTGGAGAGGCATCTCTATTGGCAAAAAGTTACAGGAGTGATGGTGGAGGCTCAATGGTCAGAGAGGATGGAAGGGGAGGCAGGATGTGTGCGAATGTGCTTTTGCAAAAGATTAGAACACAGACAACTGACTGTTATATCAGTGAGGATGATGAAGCCAAAAAACACACAGAGCACCTGGACGGATCTCACAAACAGTGCAGAGTGTGAGAAGTCAAGTAGAAAGATGACAGGCTATGGGAGTCCATTCATAGAAAGTTCTAGAACAGGCCAAGCTAATCTGTGGTGTGACCGATTGAGACGTCTATTACTGAACAAGAATAATGTGGAGACACTGCTGGTTTCTTCACATATAAGTCACAGTCTTTTGTTGTTAGGGTTAAATGTCAAAAGAGAGTCCCTAAGACAGAGGTGAGAAAATGGGTCTGTAGGCACAGTTTGGGGCGAATTCTCCAGGTAAAGATTCGGTACTTGGAGAAATCAACTCTACTTGCTGCCTGTAGATTAAACTCCAGAAAACCTATGAGAAGCCCTGGTTGGTGGCCTAGCCTGGGATCCAGCACTCAGGAGGCTGAAGCAGGAAGATCAAGAGTTTGGGGCTAGCCTGGGCTACGTGACAAGGCCCTGTCTCATAAATCCAAGGGCTGGAATGCAGTCCAGTGGTACATCATTTGCCTAGCATGTACAAGGCAGCACACATATGTACAGAAGCACACTTGCAAATTCTTGAGAGTCTATCTTGAGCACGGAGCACACAGGACTCTTTTGGGTCCCTGCCTATTATTTAAGCCAGATTGGCCAAGTGGTCCCCAGGAACCTAGGTTCATTTCTGTATTTGGGTGCTGGGTGCCTGGGAGTGTTCAATCTGTAAAAAATCCACCATGATATCATGTCATTATAATACTCATACTTTCCGAGCACCATGTTTTCAACAATTTTTTTTGGGGGGGGGGGAGTCTCTCCTCAACTCTGACCCTTCCAAGCTGCTCTCTCTGCAGCTTTCATCCTGGGATTCTAGAAAGGCAGACCCCTTATTGTGGTGATCGATGTGCTTCTAGCTCCTAAAACAGTGCCTGGCACACAGTAGGTGCTCCTGAGATATTTGTAGTATAGATAGATGATGTATGGACGACTGGATAATGAGGAATAGATGCATGGAAAGATGGTGATCACAGATGGGTGTGTAATGTATGCAGGGATGTGTATGCATGTATGAAAGGGGTGAGTGCATGGGTGGGTGGTGGGCAGATGGATAAATGCTTGGGTTGGATGCATGCATGCATGCATACAGGTGTGGAGTTACGCATTTGAATGTATATGTGGGTGTCTTGCTCTGGAGTGCATAGGTAGGTTCTGAAAATTACTCTAAGTGATGCCAGTATAAGACCAAGCTGTTAGTCTTTATAAGGCTCAGAGCTTTGACAGAAGGCTGATTGGAGTCCACAGCCAAGCCCCACTCGCCCAGAGGAGAGGTTACCTTTGGGCAATTCCCGTGCGGAGGCCCAATAGTGACTTTACACATAACCATGTCTAGAACCCTAGCCTAGCTCACAAGCCTGGCTCAGAGCTTCTTCCCTGTCTCTCCTAAGGTGGCCCGCATGGATGGCACCGTGGATACGCCTCCCTGCCTTCGCTTGACCCACCGCACCTGGGGCTCACAGAACAGTCTGGTGGAGATGCTGTTTCTCCGGCTGAGCCTTCCGGTCCAGTTCCACCAGCACTTCCGCTGCACGGCAGGGGCCACACCCCTGGCATCCCCTGGCCTGCAGCCGCCTGCCGAAGATGAGGCTCGTGCTGCAGAACCCGATCCTGACTATGAAAACCTGCGCCGCTCAGCTGGAGGCTGGGGAGAGGTTGAGGGGGGCAAGGAAGGAGCCACCAAGGAGGGGGCACCCGGAGGCACTGCCCAGGCTGGGACCGAGGCCCAGCCTGCCAGGGCAGAGAATGAAAAGGATTCTACAACAGAGAAGAACAAAAAAAGGGGGTGAGTCCAAACGGGCTAGAGTGGGGCTCAGGGTCTGTTTTGAGACCCCCAATTATTCAATTTAATCATTTAAGCAGCCTCCATTGGACCCCAAAGGGGTCCGTATGCGCAAAGGGAGGCCAGAACACTGAGAAATCTTGTCTCGGGCAAATGCTATTATTTTTTAGTGATGCTGTGTTTTCCACAAAAGTATGAAATCAGAGAACCAGTAGAGAAGGCTGTTATCCCTGAGCATCCTGTGGGCCCCGAAGTACTCAATGGATGTCGTTATCTGTGAACACTAAGGGGACCTTTCTTATTCTGTTGGAGGTTTCTGTGCCCGCCCCCCCCCCATGCCTCGGTGGGCACAGAGTGGCCTTCTGAGTTGGGATCCATTCTGTGTCTCCGATGTGGCCCCCAAACTAACATGAGCCAAAAACTAACATTAGTGCTGTACACCTTTAACTCAAGCACTTAGGAGACAGAGGGAGTTCAAGGATAGCCTGGTCTATGTAGTGAGTTCTGGGTTAGCCAGGGTTGCATAGTAAGACCCTGTCTTGAAAAAACAATAACCCTAATGAAAAGCCCAAACTGAACTTACTTCAGAGAAGGCCTTTCAAAGGTACTGGGTTGAAATCTACTCTCCCCTATTGTGACAGTGACTTTCAATTCAGTACGGTTTTGTCTCTGGGAGGTTGTTTAAAAATGATAGAGTCTTGTTGGAATCTGTCATATCTGTCATAGCTGGGAGGCAGCTGTTGCTGGAAGATCCCACACACCTCATATGTAGAAGACAGTGTACGCAATGGAGACTTGCTAACCAGGCACGGTGGCTCTCCAGCCCTTGAGAAACGAAGGCAAGAGAATCATAAGTTCAAAGCTAGCCTAGGCTACATAGAAAGAACCTACCTTAAGAACAGGCCAAGTGTGAGCCATGTGGTGACGGTGCAAGCCTTGAATTTCAGCATTCAGGAGGCAGAGGCAGGCGGATCTCTGGTGAGATTGAGGCCAGCCTGGTCTACAGAGTGAGTTTCAGGACAGCCAGGGCTACATGGGGAAACCCTGTCTTGAAAAAACAAGATGAGTTGAAGAAATGAACAATGAACCAGAAGCAACCCCAGTATTAGGAGGCAGGGGTCGGACTGTTCTTCTAAGGTCAGCCTGAGCCACAGTGAATCCAGACCAGCCAGGAATCGCTGCCCTCCAGAGGCAGGCATTGGTGTTAGGAGGAGGGTCTGACTAGGCCAGATGTGGACACTATGATGACTGTGGTGGGGATGTAGGGGCTGGGCTGAGAAGTGGCTTCTCACGGCAGGCTCTTCTCTCACCTCCAGGTTCTTATTCAAGGCCAAGAAGGTCGCCATGATGACCCAACCACCTACCACCCCTGCTCTTCCCCGGCTTCCTCGGGATGTGGTACCTGCTGACAACCGAGATGACCCTGAGATCATCCTCAACACCACCACGGTGTGAATCTAGAACCCTCAACTTTGGGAAGCCCTCAGCATAATAGGGAAACTCCAAAATTTCCAATTCAGTGCTGTCAACTTTATATTTGGGATATCCCAATCCACCGTACAGAGTGTGGATATAACACCCACTGATGCGACCCTTTGAGCCCCCTGTGTTCACGTAGCTTGTGACCTGAGGTCAGCAGAGGGCTCAATGAAACTATATGGCAATCTAATATAACTCTTAGGACCCCAAAGTCCAGAGGATAAGCCAATATAGATCAGCATTTGGGATCAACTATAATACTTGAAATTCAGTAACTACTCATATATTCCCAGAAGTAAAAAACTCCATACTTTTCCTGGTATGGTTTGAGTTCTCAGATACTTGTTAAGACAGATCTTATTCATACTGGACTTGTCATCCCAGATGCTTGAGGGGCTGAGGCAGGAGGATCACAAGCTGAAGGGTTGCCTGGGATACAGAGTTGTTCAAGACCAGCTTGAACATAGTACAGCCCCATCCCAAATGTAAGAAGAGGGCTGGAGAATGTAGCTCAGCTATAGAGCAGCTGCCTAATATTTATTAGAGCTTAGATTCTACCCTTAGTCTAAGAGGGAAGGATCAGGAGGGGAGGGGAAAGGAGGGAAGGAGAGGGAGGGGAAAGTGCAAAGAGAAACATATCTTACAGCTACGACCTTATAGGCCGCCTAGTGCCACCTGACTGAGTCATTTCTCTGCTCCTTGCCTTCTGAAGGAGGGACTGTGGTTTTCTCACCAGTGAATAAAAGGACAAAAATGACACACACACACACACACACATAGAGACACACACACAGAGACACACACACACAGAGACACATATACACAGACACACACACACAGAGACACATATACACAGACACACACACACAGACACATACACAGACACACACACACAGAGACACATATACACAGACACACACACACAGACACATATACACAGACACACACACACAGAGACACATATACACAGACACACACACACAGACACATATACACAGACACACACACACACAGAGACACACATATACACAGACACACACACACACTCACACAGAGACACTCACACACACACACATACACAGACATACACACACACACAGAAACATACACACACGCAGACACACACACACATACACACTGAGAGAGACATACACACAGACACACGCATTCACACACACAGACACACACGCATAGAGACACACATACACACTGAGACACACACACACACACACACACACACACACACACACACACATCCTGTCAGACTGTGGTTAGATTATGTAAAGAATCTACTTAGGGCAGTGAGCTATTATTGTGATTTTTTATTTATTATTTTTCTGTAGTCTGAAAAGGGACCCAAGTGCAGAGATGTCACCAAATATCCCCCACGGAATTCCCTAATCTAAAAAAGGTTTGAATAGTGCTGAAGAGCCCAAACCCTTAGAGGGGCCTCTCTCATCTAGTAACTTCATGTTGAACTCCCAGAATCCATGAGGTGGGCTGAGAGTCCCAACAAAGGCCATCTTCCCGACTGAGCCCTGGCTCTCTCTCTCTGTTCCCAGTATTATTACTCTGTGAGAATCTTCGCGGGTCAGGAGCCCAGCTGTGTGTGGGTGGGCTGGGTCACTCCCGACTACCATCAACACGACATGACCTTTGACCTCAGCAAGGTCCGGGCGGTGACAGTGACCATGGGAGACGAACAAGGCAATGTCCATAGCAGGTGCCGGGGTACGGGGGGTGGGGGGCAGGTGGGAGGTTGACATGGGTAGAATCAGGGGCTCCAGCCACCAGCTTTGGAGCCCTCTGACTGTGGTTCCTGAGAACTGTCTGGAACAAGAGGAACCATGGCGCCAAGCTTATCTTGTCTCTGTTTATGCTTATTGCTCGATCACTGTTCCTGTGTTCTGTCTCATTCTCTCTCTCTATTCCATCACCTCCAATTTCCTCTTCTATCTCTTCTGGTTTCAACTTCTGATCCTCTGACTCCTCTTTCCAAGATGCCTCTGCTGACCTAAGGATTCTAACTCTGGGGCATTGAGGCCTGGGGTGTGGGGTTTCTGTGCTCTGTCTTCAAGCAGTGGGTGTTTGGGAGTGGCGCTCTGAGGTCATAGGATCCCAGGGGTGTGGGGAAGGAGCTGTTAATTATTCCCTGGCTGAGGATGTGTGTCATAACCACACCTGTCTTTTCCAGCCTCAAGTGTAGCAACTGCTACATGGTCTGGGGCGGAGATTTTGTGAGTCCTGGCCAGCAAGGTCGGATCAGCCACACGGACCTTGTCATTGGCTGCTTGGTGGATTTGGCCACCGGCTTGATGACCTTTACAGCCAACGGCAAAGAGAGCAACACCTTTTTCCAGGTGAGCCAGGCCCCTCACACCTCAGAGAGAGCACCTGCATTTCCCAGCATTCCAGGAGGACCCTGTGGACATAAAACTAGCCTACCCTTGGGAGCCACTGGGGGACTGTCTAGTTGACCTTCCATTAAATTTATGCCCAGATTGGAGTAGAGAGCACAGCCTTGGCATAGATAAGAGGCCTCTTTAGTCCCTCATGGGCTGGGTGATATCATTTATCACTATCTCACCGATTAGCAAACACCTTAGGATGGCCCAAAATCTTCAATAGGTTTTTTTTATTTTCAGCATTTTTATTATTATTTAAATGCTCACATGTATCTTAAATGCTCACAGAGCCACCGAAAGAGCTGTACAGTAATTCCCGCCACCAAACTCTATCATCAATTCTTTGCCACATGTATGTCCAACCTACCTATTCTGTAGTCCATCTAAGGTGGTCCTTCTTAGCACTGTTTTTTAACTTTCAGAGGTACCTCCAAATATAGCTCCTTATTGGAAGATTTACTTGTTTATTAGATTTTTTTAAATATGTGTGAACATTTTGCTTGCACGCACATAAATGTACCGTGTGCATGCCTAGTGCACATGGAGGCCAGAAGAGGGCATCAGATTCCCTAG
Source organism: Phyllotis vaccarum (assembly GCA_033318265.1). Taxonomy (NCBI): domain Eukaryota; kingdom Metazoa; phylum Chordata; class Mammalia; order Rodentia; family Cricetidae; genus Phyllotis; species Phyllotis vaccarum. The sequence goes on along the minus strand of JARWLC010000018.1, from coordinate 19,687,083 downwards.
AGCTGGAGCTACAGAGGCTTGTGAGCCACCAGGTGGGTACTGGGAATTGAACCTGGGTCCTGCTCAGGAGCAACAAGTGTTCTTAACTACTGAGCCATCTCTCCAGACCCTATTTTTTATTTTTTGAGACATGATCTTTAGCCCAGGCTGACCTTAAACTCACCATGTAGTCAAGGATAACCTAAACTCCTGATCTTCCTCGCCTTTCCCTCCCAAGTTCTGGGATCACAGGCCTGTGCCACCATGCTCAGCTTGCAAAACTATATTTTAAATGAAGAACTTCAGAAACGTACAAAAGCAGAAAAGCATAATGAGCCACCAGGTCCCCATTACCGGCTTCAACTACCGCCCACTCAGACCCAATCTCATATCATTTTTACGCCTACTTTCCTTCCACTGGAGGATTTTGAAAGAAATTGCCGACATCATATAGTTTCATCTCTTTAAAAGATAAAGATTATTTTTAAAAGGCAGAACCACAATACCTCTATCACCGAAAAGGGGGAAGGAAAAAAAAGTCCCTAACTGTTCCTGTCGCCAAATATCTACTTCATGTTCAAATTTCTCTGATTGTCTCAGGAATGTTTCCTTGCCATCTCTTTGTTCAGATCAGAATCTAAGTGAAGAAGCTGAATTCTGAGTTCCTACATTCTTTAAATCTCCTCTCGCATTACCCTCTTTCCTTCCTTCCTTTTTTTTTTTTTTTTTTTTTTTTAAAGATAGGATGGTATGTACCCTAGGCTAGCCTATGTAGCCGAGGCTGGCCTCCAACTCCTGATCCTTCTGCCTTCACCTCTAAGTGCTGAGATTATAGGTGTGTGTGCCACCACAGACGGCTTGAGTTCTCCCTCCTCCCATCCTTCCCTCCTTCCCTCCTCCTCCCCCACCTCACGTTCCCTCTGTCCTTATGCATCTGGTAAGGGAAGCAGGCTGTGCTGTGGCACTTGGCTCCTTACAGTGTGGTCCATGGGCCAGCATCATCCAGACTCCACCTCAGTTCTGCTGACAGTGAATCTGGGTTTTATTCAGATTTCAGGGCATCTCTGTGCAAGTTAGCCTCTGGGGAGTTCTGGCCTAGCTGCCTCCAGCCGCTCGGTCATCTTCTTAACAAGTTTCTCTTCCTTTATATTGCCCGTGAACGGGGGTGGGGTGGGTCTATGGGTGCAGTCAGGCTCCAGTTTTGTTCTGCCAAGGCTTTGCCTCACCTGTCGGGGGGGGGGGGGAAGCCTGATAAGGGTGGGTTCCACCCAGAGGGTCAGAGGAAGGCAATTCTGAGGATGCTCGGGCTTCTGTGGAGTGAGTAGGGAAAGGCATTTCTGGAGGGGTCATAGCATGCATAATGATGCAACTGACAGATTGCTCCAAAGGAACTGGAGACTCTTGGCCTGGCTGTATTGGGTTGGTCCCGCCCAAGGGTCATCTACAGCCACTGTGGCAAAGTCCACGCTGCCTCTGCCTCTGGCCATGTTCTCTCACACCTTGACCTCTTCTTTCTTGCCAGGTGGAACCCAACACGAAACTGTTCCCTGCTGTCTTTGTCCTGCCCACCCACCAGAACGTGGTCCAGTTTGAGTTGGGGAAGCAGAAGGCAAGAAGACGGGGAGACAAGGATGGGTGCAGAGGGTCCCTATGCAGCATTGGGAGGATTGTGAATCCTGGCCCTCTTTCTTCCTCACCTACAGAACATCATGCCACTGTCAGCTGCCATGTTCCAGAGTGAACGCAAGAACCCAGCCCCTCAGTGCCCACCAAGGCTGGAGGTCCAGATGCTGACACCCGTCTCCTGGAGCCGAATGCCCAACCACTTCCTACATGTGGACACTCGGCGTGCTGGAGAGCGGCTTGGCTGGGCTGTGCAGTGCCAGGAACCCCTAATGATGATGGCGCTTCACATCCCAGAGGAGAATAGGTCAGGGCCCTGACAGGCTCAGTGCCTTCCCCAACTACAACCCCAGGACTCCACATGGTCCTAGGAGGTTCCAGGTCCTGGTCAGAAGACCCTGACTTGGCACCAGCCTCCTCAGATAGTCCGCCAGAGGGCTGTAGACCCACTTTAGGGAACCCCTTAGACCTTTCCCAGTGAACCTCATATTCATCTTACAGGAGTACAGTTACACCTCAGGGACTCTAGACCACACTACAGGATCGTAAATCCATCTCAGAGAGTCCAGTCTGTGATCAAACTTCCCAATCCAGACATTTCTCAGAAAGGTCTGGCTGTATTCCAGGGTCCCTGGGCACATTCCAGGAGACATGGAAATCTAGAATCTACCCTAGGAGCTTCTGACACACCCAGACCTGTGTTCACTTAGATGTCAGAAAATTTTTAGTTATTCGATGTTGAAGGTTGAACTACAGCCTCTTCTATGCTAGGCAAGTGTTATCTTGAGATGGGATTTTCCCTAAGGTCCTGGTCTCATGTAGCCAGGCTGGCCTTGAACTGGCAACTGAGAATTACCATGAACACCTTCCTCTTCCACCTCCCAAATTCTAGGATTACAGGTGTCTTCCACCTCACATGGCATATTAAGTTACTCATGCTGGCCCACTCAGATATAACCAGGGTGCTGGAACCTTCCACAAAGAGCTTAAGCCCTATCTGAGACATCTCAGTTACATCTAGGAGTTAGCAGATATTTTCTGCCGCCTAGAGACTCCAGAGTCTTAGACTATTCCAGAAATCCCAGGTGTAGGGTGTGGAGAACCCCCATAAAGGCATGAGGGACACTGAAATTTCCTGCTAGAGCCACTCTCTCCACGGCCTCTGACTACACCATGTCTCCGCTGCAGATGCATGGACATCCTGGAGTTGTCTGAGCGTCTGGACCTGCAGCGGTTTCACTCCCACACGCTGGCTCTCTACCGCTCAGTGTGCGCCCTGGGCAACAACCGGGTGGCCCATGCTCTCTGCAGCCACGTGGACCAGGCGCAGCTGCTGCACGCTCTGGAGGACGCACACTTGCCAGGTCCTCTGCGGGCAGGCTACTACGACCTCCTCATCAGCATCCACCTCGAAAGCGCCTGCCGCAGCCGTCGCTCCATGCTCTCGGAGTACATTGTGCCCCTCACGCCGGAGACCCGTGCCATCACGCTCTTCCCCCCGGGGAGAAGCGCCGAAGACGGGCCCCGACGCCACGGCTTGCCCGGTGTGGGAGTCACGACGTCGCTGAGACCTCCGCACCATTTCTCACCACCGTGTTTTGTGGCCGCCTTACCAGCCGCTGGGGCCGCAGAGGCTCCGGCGCGCCTCAGCCCTGCCATCCCCCTGGAGGCTCTGCGAGACAAGGCCCTGAGGATGTTAGGGGAAGCCGTGAGGGATGGAGGGCAGCACGCTCGTGACCCAGTCGGGGGATCTGTGGAGTTTCAGTTCGTGCCAGTTCTCAAGCTGGTGTCTACCCTCCTGGTAATGTCCCCCCCTCCCTCTTCCGTTCTTCCATCTATCTATGTATCAGTCTCCCACCTGTTTACACTCTACTGCCTCTCAGTTCACCTGTCATTTGCTCACCTATCATTCACTTTTTCCTTTAACCCAGTCACTTCTTACGTTTCTCAGTATCTCCTTCCCCCCATTGTCCCACCCAGCCAATCACTTGTTCATTCATCAATCAGTTTTCTATCTACTCACAAACAGCCTCATCTTCCTACCTACAAGTACCCCCAGTTTTCTGTCCACCAACGTATTTATCCACTCATCCATCTATCCACGTTACAACATACCAATCAACATACCTATGTTACAACATACCAGTCAACATTCACAATCATTCACACACGAGCCCATGTTCCTCTATCCACATACCGATTTCTTTATTAATCCATATTTCTTCCATATAGCCAATAACCATCTTCCGTTTCCCCCCCCCCGTGCATCCATTTGTATACCCAGCCACAAGTCCATCCATTTCCATTTCATACATGCCCATCCCCTGTATATACATCCATCCGACTACACCCATTTATTTGTCCATCATTCTATCCACCCTTTATTTCATGTTTTGTTTTGCTCATGAACTCATATTACCATTCACACACACACACACACACACACACACACACACACACACACACACACACATATCCATTCAGCTTTTCATACATAAGCCAACCTGTCCATCTGTCCATCCTACAGTTTCCATGTCTGTTTGAGCATCTATGGACACTCATTTACTTGCTCGTATATCTCAGTCTGTTTCAGTTACTATTCTATTGCTGGGAAGAGACACTATGACCAAGGCAACTCTTATAAAAGAAAGCACTTAGTTGGAGGTCTATTTTCACAGGGTTAGTCCGTTATCATCATGGCAGGAAGCAGACAGGCATGGTGCTGGAACAGGACTGAGAACCTTACATCCTGATCCACAGGCAACAGGCAGAGAAATACTGGGCCTAGCATGCTCTTTTGAAACCTTAAAACCCACCCCTAGAAAGACAGCAACTCCAAAAAGGTCATACCTCTCCCAACAGGACCACACCTCCCCACACAAGGCCACACCTCCTCCAACGAGGCCACACCTCTCCCAACAAGGCCACACCTCTTCCAGCAAGACCACACCTCTCCCAACAAGACCACACCTCACCCAACAAGACCACACCTCACCCAACAAGACCACACATCCTCCAACAAGATCACACCTTCCCCAACAAGGCCACACCTCCCCCAACAAGGCCACACCTCCTAATCCTTCTCTGTTTATCAGCTGGAGACTAAGCATGCAAATATATGATCTATGTAACTTTCATTCACTTGCCGTCTCTTCCACCATTCCTTCATCGTCTCTCAGTCATACACCCATTCACTCAGCTCCCCTTCACATCTCTACAATTCAGTCTATCAATTCGTCTAGCCAATAAGTCCTTTTATCTCTTACCTCTGGCTCCCCGCTCCCCTCTTCCCGTCCATACTTCCATCTGTTAGCATCTTTATCGCACCAGGTGAGAGCTGATGCATGCTGGGACCTATACTTTATCAGGTATAGAACGTGTCTTGGCTCAGAATCACCTGTGTTCGGGCTTAAGAGAAAGATCGCTTATCTATGAAGAGCATGGTGCTTGTGTCTAATGATATCGGGCCGTGTGAGTGAGTAATAGATGTGTACTGGGGGAAGGGTTAAGGAGTTTTTTGTTCGACAATTTCATATTCTATACAAGATCAAGATGCACAGTATGTACACACACACACACACACACACACACACACACACACACACACACATTCTTATATCCCACCATCCTGGGGAACCTTAAGGAAGCAGACAGCAAGGTGAGGGTGGCATTCTGCCTGTGGGAGGGCCATATCAGCCAATGCAGACACGGTCCTGGCATGTTCAGGAGAAAGAGATCTGGAAAGCGGGGCTGGGGTAAGACCACGGGGTCCCACGGGCCCCTGGGACGGACTCAGACTTTGCTCTGCAGGTGATGGGTGTCTTTAATGACGAGGATGTGAAGCAGATCCTGAAGATGATTGAGCCTGAGGTATTCACTGAGGAAGAGAGGGTAGAGGAGGAGGAAGAGGAGGAGGAGGAAGATGAGGAGGAGAAGGAGGAGGATGAGGAGGAAGAGGAGGCGCAGGAGAAGGAAGATGAAGAAAAAGAGGAGGAGGCGGCAGAGGAGGAGGCAGCAGAGGAAGAGCTGGAGGAGGGGCTGCTCCAGATGAAGCTGCCCGAGTCTGTGAAGTTACAGGTGGGCTGGGTTTGCCCGTCTTCCGGCTCCATCCATCTGGGCTCAAAGGCTGGTGGACTCTGTCCAGTGGCTTGGGGAGCTGTGAAAATGCAAAGGCTCTGGGGTGGTGCTGGCTTGGAATGATTGCTCTGATTTCCACGTGAGGGATCTGAGGACCCAAGAGGATGATGGCGTTTGAACCTGGGCAGAGCCCTGGGGAGGGTAGAGAAAGCGCTGGAAGTTTCGAGGAAATCCTGATGGTCTCACCACCATCCCCCCTAATCCATTGTCCCCCAAACATAGATGTGTCACCTCCTGGAGTATTTCTGTGATCAAGAGCTGCAGCACCGTGTGGAGTCCTTGGTGGCCTTTGCAGAGTGCTATGTGGACAAGCTCCAGGCTAACCAGCGGGGTCGCTACGGTCTCCTCATGAAAGCCTTCACCATGAGTGCGGCCGAGACTGCAAGACGCACCCGAGAGTTCCGCTCTCCGCCCCAGGAGCAGGTCCTCTGACCTCTAACTCTGGCTGGTGTTCTTACTAACTCCCAACCTCAAATTTCCCCAGTCCCAACGGATTGATGCTGTCCTGTCTGGAAACTGGTGCTTGACTCTTGAATTTACATACTAACCTCTCTCTCTCTCTCTCTCTCTCTCTCTCTCTCTCTCTCTCTCTCTCTCTCTCTCTCTCTCTCTCTCACACACACACACACACACACACACACACACACACATGTCTGTGAGCTAACCACTGAGCCACTTGAGGCTGATCATGTCCCATACCCAACCTCTACCTCTAGTCTCTCCGATACCCCTCACTAGCTCACGTCTGGGCTCATAATCTTAGAGAGAGACTTACAGTTGGATCTGTGACCCTTGACCCTGCTCTGAGATTGAAGACCTTTATTCTAGCCTTTAATCTTCCTCTAGATCAACACGTTAATGCAATTCAAAAATGGCGCGGATGAGGAAGATTGTCCTCTCCCGGAAGAGATCCGACAGGATCTGATTAACTTTCACGAAGATCTGCTGTTACACTGTGGTAAGAAGAGAAGTTTGGAGAGCCCTGGCCCCCAAAACTTTCTCTTGCACTCTCTCCTGAAGTTTCAGTAAGATTTACTATTTTAAACAGCCATGTCGGGACTAGAGAGATAGCTCAGTGGTTAGAACCACCGGCTGTTCAGACTGGGGTTCCATTTCCAGCACACACGTGGCAGCTCACAACCATCTCGGAGTATTTAATGACTTCTTCTGGCCCTTTTGGGCACCAGGCACACACATGGTGCAAAGAATTACATGCAGGCAAAACATTCACACATGTAGAATAAAAATAAATAAGTCTTTAAGTCGGGAGTAGCAACACATATCTTTAATCCCAGCACTCAGGAGGCAGAGGCAGGTGGGTCTCTGAGACTCTGAGGCCAGCCTGGTCTATATAGTGAGTTTTAGGACAGCTAGAGATACATGGTGAGACCCTGTATTGGTAGAAAACAAAAACAAACATGTATTGATGCTTAAAAATGATTGAGTGAATGAATGAATATATTGTTGAACAGATAAATAATGAAGGGGAAGATGTGCCTGTATGAATATATGAAGAATGGGAATATGAGTAGCTGGCTGTAGGCAAGCGATTGGATGGGTGTGCAGACTGATGAATAGAAGGATGGGGGATGGCTGTCAAGATGTCCCAGCAGGGAAAAGTACTTGGTACCAAGCTTGAAAACCTGAGTTCAATCCCCAGGACCCACACTGCCAAATAAGAGAACTGACTCCTGCATGTTATCCTATCTAACATGTGTGTCTTGGCATGCACACACATGTGCAAAAATAAATGTAATAACAATTTTTTAAATGAAAAATGGATGAAAATTCACTGGAAGGCTTAGTAGCTGGCTGGATAGTTAGCTGATTTAGTGCAAGGGGAGCTGGCTGGCTCGGAAGGGGGATGGCTGGCTCGGAAGGGGGATGGCTGGCTCGGAAGGGGGATGGCTGGCTCGGAAGGGGGATGGCTGTCTTGGAAGGGGGATGGCTGGCTCGGAAGGGGGATGGCTGTCTTGGAAGGGGGATGGCTGTCTTCTATCGTTTCTGATGAGAATCATCAACAGTCTTACTGAGATTCTTGTGTCTGTGATAGGTAGGTCAGTCTGTGCCTGACTTTCAAGGTTTCATTTTTGCTCTGTCAATGGCATGAGTTGATACAGTGTCCAGATATGGAGCTCTTTGAGTTGATCTTATGTGGAACTTCATTTTCTTGGACATGTAAATTCGGAATTTTTTAAAATCAAGATTGAAAAGCCTTGAGCAGTAATTTTTTCAATCTCCTTTTGCCTCTTTCTCTCTCTCCTCTCTATCTGGGAATAATTATGAATGTATTCTGTTTCATGCTTTCCCACAGTTTCTCAGGGGATTATTGTTATCATTATTATTATTTTATTATTATTATTATTATTATTTTATTTTTCCAGTTTTTAGACTAGTAAATCTCTAAAACCTACTTTAAAAATATTTGTGTGTATTCATCCCTGTGTGTGTATGTGAGTGCATATTCACCCTGTGTGAGTGCATGCATCCCTGTGTGTGTATCCGTGTGTGTATGGGTGTGTGTGTATTCATCCCTGGGTGTAACTGCATTCATGTGTGTGACTGCATTCCTGTGTAGGTGTGTGTATATATCCCTGTGTGTGTGTATTTGTGTGTGTATTCATCCCTGTGTGTGTGTGCATCCCTGTGTGTGTATTCATCCCTGTGTGTGTGTGCATCCCTGTGTGTGTATTCATCCCTGTGTGTGTGTGCATCCCTGTGTGTATATGCACCCCTGTGTGTATATGCACCCCTCTGTGTGTATGCATCCCTGTGTGTGTATGCATCCCTGTGTGTGTATGCATCCCTGTGTGTGTTTACATCCCTGTGTGTGTGTGACTGCATACCTGTGTGTGTTTGTATATGCATCCCTATGTGTGTATGCATCCCTGTGTGTGTATGTGTGTGTGTGTGAGAGAGAGAGAGAGAGAGAGAGAGAGACAGACAGACAGACAGACAGACAGACAGACAGACAGACTGTGGCTGCAGGTGGACATGTGCATTTTCACAGAAGTTAGAGGACCGCTTCAGGAGTTCAGGAGTTCCTTCCTTCCTGGTTTCTGAAGCTCTGCTGCGTATGAAAGTGGCTGATTCTTCCGGTTCCACTTCGCATCTCCACATAGGAGTGCCGCTATTATACATGTGTACCGCTGCATCGACTCTCATGTGGGCCATGGGGATTGAGCCCAGATCACCAGGCTTATGAAGTGAGAGATTTTAGCCACTGAGGCAGCTCCCTTGCCCTCTGCACCTCCTTTCAAAGTCACAGTTCCCTTCTCTTACCACTTGAATCCACACCTCTCTAAGTAATTTTAAATCCCCTTCTAAATTAGAAAACATTTGACTGAAAATTGTGTAGTTATTATGTTTTTTATAAAGTTAAGTTCTCATGTAGAACAGCCTGACCTTGAACTGGACATGTAGCCAAGGATGACCTTGAAGTCTTGATTTTCCTGCTTCCATCTCCTGGGTGCTGGGATGACAGGTGTGCATCACAACGCAGCCCAATATTTTTCTGTGAAATTCTTTTTTTTATATATAATACTTACCTATTTATTAATATTCTCTACTCAGCTCAATATGGTGGCACATGCCTTTAATCCTAGCACTTAAGAATCAAAGGCAAGCAGATCTCTGTTAATTTGAGGCTGGCCTGGTCTACATATTGAGTTCCAGGATAGTCCTGTCTCAGGGTGTACACACACACACACACACACATCAATAATAATAACAAATTCTCTGATGGGTATTCCACTGGCGGCATACTTTCTTTTAATTTTTTGATACTTTCTCTATTCTCTTCTTTATTCCTTGTTATTTGAATATATTTGGATGAGTTAATTAACGGACAAATGTTTCTAGGAATAGTGGCTTATGCTGGTACTCAGGAGGCTGAGGCAGGGGGGTCATGACAAGTTGGAGGCTAGCCTGAGTTACAATAGGGAGTTCAAGGCCAGTCTGGTCTACATGGTTCTGTCTTTAAAAATGCAAGAATGATTTTCCAAATTAATAACAAGAATCAGAGCTGGGCCTGTGAGCACACCCCTGTCATCTGAGCACTTGGGAGGTAGAAGCAGGAAGACCAGGAATTCTAGGCTAACCTAGGTATGAAACTATCTCCAAAAAGCAACAAGCCCAACGAACCAATGTCAAGTCCCTCAGAATGACTAAGTGGGCGCCCCACACGTGGACAAAAAAAGTGGAGGATGAAAAACTCCCAGAAGTACATGCCTGAGCGAGAAAGGGTTAGATGGGTGAGTGAACGGATGAGCACCGAACAGAAGTAGAGTCACCACGTACCTTTTTGACCCCTCCAGGAATCCAGCTGGAGGGAGAGGAGGAGGAGCCGGAGGAAGAGACCACACTGGGTAGCCGGCTAATGAGCCTCTTGGAAAAAGTGAGGCTGGTGAAGAAGGAGGAGGAGCCTGAGGAGGAGCCAGCAGCTGAGGAGCACAAGCCTGGTGAGGACAGGAACAAGGGCAGAGTGGGACAGGCAGCTCAGTCTGGGGGACCGTCTCTGAAACGTGTGTGTGTGTGTGTGTGTGTGTGTGTGAGAGAGAGAGAGAGAGAGAGAGAGAGTGTGTATGTGTGCAAGTGAGAGTGTGAGTGTATGAGAGTATGTGTGTGAGTGTGTAGTGTGTGTGTATGTGTGAGAGAGTGTGTAAGTGTGTGTGCGAGTGAGTCTGTGTTTGAGTGAATATGTGTGAGTGTGTGTGCATGAGTGTGTGAGAGAGTGTGTATGTCTGTGTGTGAGTGTGTGAATGTATGTGTGTGAGTCTGTGCTTGAGTGAATGTGTGTGTGTGTGTATGTGTGAGTGTGTGTGTGTTCCATAGATAAACGGAAATAAGAAAGCTGGAGATGTGGCCCAAATGTCGAGGCTGTGGCTAACTGTGTGGCTATGTCACCTACCAGAGCAGTGGTGCGTCTAGCCTGGGATGGTGACATCTCCAGCATCATGGTGGCTTCCGTTTCCTCGTGGTCCTTGTATTCATTTTCTCTCATAGTGAGATGATTACTGTCCCAAGGAATTAGAAAAGCGTGATCAGTTTTGGGTGTCACAGGGCAAACTGTGTATTAGCCACACCCTGACAGAGTATCTGTTGTTGATAGAAGTCTGGCCCTGGTTGGGGAGTTTCCCGCGCCTTCTTTGCCCGCAAACAAGACGCAGTACAACAGGATCCTTCTGCAGCAGGTTTATTGAAGCTTCACACACTAGGGCAAAGAACAGAAGACCCCAAGCCTCCCAGGCAAGCCGCTTTTATAGGCAACATTGTTTATCTCTGACGTGGGCCTTTCTCATTGGTCAGCACACCCTCACCCGATATGATGTATCTGTCTGGGGGCCAGGCTTCTTGCTGGAAAATTACAAGGTGTCATGCGCAGTGACTTGTTTACTAAGGAGCTTCCTTAAACCGCTTAGTCATAGGCCCGATACAAGCGCCATCTTTAGGGTGCGGCTGGCTCCCTACATCTCCCCCTTTTCTTATATTTAAAATGAGGGAGGCTATCCAGTGGATGGAAACAGAGGTTTGTCCTCCCAAAACTTCTGGGAACTATGTACAAAGGAGACATTCCTGATGCGTCCACCAGGTACACCTCCCGACCAGCCCGGCACCTTTGTGGGAGATGGGATTTGTGTGCCTTGCCCATATGCAGACAAACATGTTCCATGGATCCCCTCAAACTCTAAGGTGGAACCATTGTAGTGCTTAGCCTTACAATCCACATGGAAACTATAACAGGTATGCTCTAATGAGGTGCAATGGCAATTAAGCCTCTCAGTGCAAGAGCCATACCTATACAGTATACACAATCAACCATGCTCAATTCCAAGCAATAGGCCAAAGCCTGCCCAAACTTCCTCACCAATCAGGGAGAGGCATACCTTCCGCAAGGTTAGGTGACCACAATCAGTCAAGCTTAAAATTTTTGCTCATTCAAAGCTGCCAGCCAAATTGTAGGGGATTGTCCATCTTCAATAGCCATTAAGGCTTGGGTCAAAATTGTCCTTTCTCTCTTTCTGGACGCTCGCATCTGGCAAATAAGCCAAAGACTGCCTCCAAATCCCACGACCATGAGGATCCCAAGGGTTCCCATGCCAGCCCATTCTTTCAGGTACGAGACGGCTGAGGAAATCCATGTGGAAAGGCCCTCTGTTAAGGACAGGTCCAGATGGGTGGAATTAATCTGAACGATGGCAACGCGGAGCTCTCTCGTAGCGTCTGCTCAAACTCTGAAGACCAATTCTGTAAGATAAACTGAGAAAGGCTTTTCGACAAGTTAGCTGCCCTAGAAAATTTTTCATACTGAATGGAGGTAACACAAAGTCTAGGGAGCTTTTGTTCACATCCCAATTGGGCCATTTGCCATAACATGTCTAATAGTTCTTGTACCAAATCAATACGCTGGTTAACCAGCATAAGTCCTCCTTGAATTTGGGTATCAGCAGATGCTTGTTTATCTAAGGCCATTGTTACCAAGGCTGATAAATTATTAATAGCCCGAGCAGTTTGCACAGTGTTGGAAAGGGCGAGGGCTGAAGCGGTTGCTGTGGCCCCTACAGCCGCGACCGCAACAATCCCAACAATTATAGCAGAAATGCCAAAATCTCTTTTAGGTCGAAACAAACTCATGCTGCTAGGAGCCTCAACCGGCACAGGCACAAATCATGGCATGCGAGTCACCATCGCAAAGGAATATTTCTGAGCATCCCAACAAAGGGTATAAAAGCAGGTGCTCTGGGCACACTCTAAAACATCTTTATCTATAGAAACATTACTTATAATCTAAATAAAGGGTGGCCACACACACACGGGGGCAGCCGATATTGCTTGTTCAAAGACAAGTTGTTCTATAAAAGGAGCGACAGAGTCAGGGTCTCCAAAGATCTTTCCTGCTGCCTCCGTCATGCGTGCCACAAAGTCTGCAAATGGTTCATTTGGTCCCTGGATAATCTTAGTAAGCTGATTGCTACCCTCTCCTTTTTTAGAGAGTGCTTTCCAAGCACGAATGGCCGTGGCTGAAATTTGAGGGTAAATCCCCCAAGGAAATTGGGTCTGCTGTGTAGCATACTGTCCTTGCCCAGTCAACATCTCAAAGGTCCATTTTCTCTGTTCAGGGGTTATGGCCGCAGCATTTACTCTAGCCTGTTCTTGAGCTATCTCATGCCATAGAGCCTTCTATTCTAAATACTGACCCATGCTTGACAGGGAAGCTTTAGCCACCATCTGCCAGTCTGATGGAGTCAGGTTCCTCAAGGCAAGCCGATCAAGTTGTGTAACAGTGAAGTTGGCATTTACACCAAACTTGCAGACAGATTCTGCAAGCTCTTTAATCTGACTAAATTCTATTGGGGCATAAACCTGATCATTATTTTGGCCCTCATATACCGGAAATGCTAAACTAAGTTGTTGCCTCGTGGCCTCCGGCCGGAAAGAAAAATTTGTAGCACCGCTCACACCATAAGGAGGAGGAGCTGTAGGCAGAGGTCTGTGCACTTGCTGGCTTTTTGCCTTGTGCCTGTTCTTTCTGATTTGGTTACGAGGAGGATCATCAGGGTAGTATCTCTCTGCCTCATATTTGGCTGCCTCCTCTTCCAAATCAAATTCATCTCCTGGGTCTAGTGGGTCTTCCTCATCTACATGGCTGGATTTAGAGGAAGAAATAGAGGACTCTGTCTCATCCCTGATCTCTAAATTAGCCAATTCTTTCCAGGGGTAGGTAAGTTTGGTCTCTTTCTTTCTTCTAACCTCTGAATTTTTCTCATAATTTTTCTCATAATTTTTCTCGAAACTTTTCTCCCCCATACCAGTACCGGGGGGTCCTTTTTCCTTATGTACAGTTTCCTTGGGGCGCGCTCCCAATCTCTCATCCCGCTCGGTTTCTGATAGGCTATCCTGAACCTCTCTCAACCTCATCTGTCCCTCCGTGACTACTGGCAAGCAGGACTCATCCTTTAAACAATTCTTGATCATCTTCCATATAGCTTTGGTGCCCATCCTTAAATCCGAGATCATCGACTGTGAAGTACCCATGATACCGTTAGCAACGCGGCTTATCCGCGTCCGGTTTATCCGCAAAATGAAACCAAAGAGCGCTGCCGCTTACCTACGTCGGTCTTAGGCACTCAGCACCGAAATCAATGAAAAAGAAAGGCAACCACAAGAAAGATGATCAGGGTGACTAGAACCAAACCTAATCCTGCCAAAACCTTCTGCCAGTAAGCACTAAAAACCAAACCTCAGTCAGGGACCATACCTCTCCGAGCGAACACTCTGCAGTTCTGAATCCTCCTCGTCACCGAGGGGTCTCCGCTGGTGCAGCTGATGTTGTCTTTCCCGGGTTTTCGGCACCACTTTTCCCGCGCCTTCTTTGCCCGCAAACAAGACGCAGTACAACAGGATCCTTCTGCAGCAGGTTTATTGAAGCTTCACACACTAGGGCAAAGAACAGAAGACCCCAAGCCTCCCAGGCAAGCCGCTTTTATAGGCAACATTGTTTATCTCTGACGTGGGCCTTTCTCATTGGTCAGCACACCCTCACCCGATATGATGTATCTGTCTGGGGGCCAGGCTTCTTGCTGGAAAATTACAAGGTGTCATGCGCAGTGACTTGTTTACTAAGGAGCTTCCTTAAACCGCTTAGTCATAGGCCCGATACAAGCGCCATCTTTAGGGTGCGGCTGGCTCCCTACAGGGGAGATGGCTCAGAGGTTAAGAGCACGGGCTGCTCTTCCAGAGGTCCTGAGTTCAATTCCCAGAAACCATATGGTGGCTCACAACCATCTATGCTGAGATTCGGTGCCTCTTCTGGTGTGCAGGGATACATGCAGGCAGAGTACTATATACATAATCAATAAATACATCTAAAAAAAAGAAGTTTGATCCTACAACTTTTTTTTTTTTTTGAGAGGAGGTCTCATTATGTAAACTTGGAACTTGCTTTCTAAGCTAGGCTGTCCTTCAGCTCACAGAGATCCTCCTACCTCTGCCTGCTGAGTGCTGGGGTTAAAGGTATGGGCCACAGCAGACAGCCCATTTTAATTAATTAATTGATTAATTAATGTGTGTGTGTGTGTGTGTGTGTGTGTGTTCATGTGCACAGAAGTACAGGTGGCTGCAGAGGTCAGTGGTGGGATGAAGAAAGGGAGGGAGGGAGGGAGGGAGGGAGGGAGGGAGGGAGGGAGGGAGGGAAGGACTGCCACAAGACAGGGCAGTCAGTGACAGAGAAAGGCTGTCCCCTCCTCTGATTCAAAGATACAGCCTGTCATCCTAACCCTTTCTCAGAGTCCTTGCAGGAGCTGGTGTCCCACACGGTGGTGCGCTGGGCCCAGGAGGACTTTGTTCAGAGCCCTGAGCTGGTCCGTGCCATGTTCAGCCTCCTGCACAGACAGTATGACGGCCTTGGTGAGCTGCTTCGAGCCTTGCCCCGGGCCTACACCATCTCTCTGTCCTCGGTGGAGGACACTATGAGTCTGCTAGAGTGCCTGGGCCAGATCCGCTCACTGCTTATTGTGCAGATGGGTCCCCAGGAGGAGAACCTCATGATCCAGAGCATTGGGTGAGTGCCCCTCCCTGGCCCAGCTGGTCTTTTACTGTCTTCACCACGGTGTCCCTTTGTCCCAACAGCTTCCCTTCCCTCTAGGTCTCTGTGTGACACATTTGCTGTTTCTGAGTCTTCTACATAACAAAATGGCCATGCCTACCCTGAGAAGTGTCCACAGGACTTCAGAGACCTGTAGTTATAGAAATAACAAGATGGAAGTCTGGGGTGGCATTCAGGAAGCTGAGAGACAGGGGGATCTTGAGCTCCAGGCATTCTTGAGCTATGCAGAAAGTTCTAGACTAGTCTAGGAGATATAGTGAGACCCTGTCTCAGAATAATAATATAAATTATTAATAACTGGGCTGCTGAAACGGCTCAGTGAGTAAATCATTATAATTCATGCCTCTCAGAGTGGATATGAGGATGGATGAAGAGCTAGGTGGTGGCTCATACCTGTCACCTCAACGCTTGGGAGGCAGGACACAGGGAGGATGACTGAATTCTAGGCCATCCTGGCCTACATAGTTCTAGACCAGCCTGAGTTACCAGAGTGAGACCTTGTCTCAAAACCTAACAGAAAGTAAACAAAAAAGGATGGATGAATTTGGATTTGCAAAAGGCACATTGACAGTGCATTCTGTTATCACCATGGTGACCGCAGCTCTCCCTTGATGAGCTCCCCCCACCCCCAGACTGTGCTAACCCCACATACTCTGTCTCTGCACAGGAACATCATGAATAATAAAGTCTTCTACCAACACCCAAACCTGATGAGAGCTCTGGGTATGCACGAAACGGTCATGGAGGTCATGGTGAACGTCCTCGGAGGTGGCGAGTCGAAGGTAAGGGCCCCGGATGGGGACAGAAGCTTAGGAGGGGACACAGTGCAGTAACTCACCGCTGGCCCTCCCTGTGTACCCTGTGTAGGAGATCCGCTTCCCCAAGATGGTCACAAGCTGCTGCCGGTTTCTGTGCTACTTTTGCCGCATCAGCCGGCAGAACCAACGTTCCATGTTCGACCACTTGAGCTACCTGCTGGAGAACAGTGGCATTGGTCTGGGTGAGAGACCTCAGAGGCCGTAAAATTATCCTCGGCTACCTAACAAGTTTGAGGCCAGCCTGGGCTCCATTGAGACTCTGTCTCAAGACAAGACAAATAAACAAACAAACAAAAACCCAGAACACAGTGGCTCAGACCCACAGCTCACAGACCAGCCAGGGAATAAAGTTCAATCTCAGATATATCAACCGAGAGGCCCGAGAGCTGGGATGGACAAAACATGGCAGCTGAGGCGCTTGGCCAATCGTAGAAAAGGGATGGTCAGGAAGGGCTTCCTAGAGGAGGTGGCATCATCAAGCTGGGGAGGGGCTAGAGAGATGGCTCAGTGGTTAAGAGCATCAGAGTTCAGATCCCAGAACCCATTGTATGTGACTACAGCCCTAAAGGATCTGGTGCCCTCTATGTCCACCTGCATGCACACAGATGCACATAAATCTTTTTTTTTTTTTAAAGTGTGGGAAAGGCAGTGATATAACCCAAAGTCCACCCTAATCACTCTTTGTCCCCACAGGTATGCAGGGCTCCACGCCCCTGGATGTGGCAGCTGCTTCTGTCATTGACAACAATGAGTTAGCCTTGGCCTTACAAGAGCAAGACCTGGAAAAGGTGTGTCTCTGGAGGAAGCCTGGCCATGCCCGTCTATGTGGGCACATGCTGGCTCTGAGCACCCTAGGGGTTCAGACATCCCAGGATCCAGTCATGGAAGGAGCAACCATCAGCCAGTGACTCCTTCACTCTATGCAGAGGGACTGGGAGCGAGTCTATGGGTGGCATTCTCCTTCTGGGTGGCCTTGGTGCTTGTGGGGCTACAGGGGCTTTGGAGTGTAGCAACTAACGTCACCAATCCCACTCTCTAGTTGAGTGGCCCCCTGGACAGAGAGCATCTTCTGACCTCTGTCACTTATTCTGCTCAGCGAATACTTAATCATGATTTCGTGGAGCATTAATGAGTTCCTCCTTAAAAGCACGTATAAGCCAGATACAATCCCTGCACTAAGAGGCAAAGGCAGGTGGACCTCTGCGAGTTCAAGGCCAGCCTGGTCTTCAGATTGAGTTCCAGGATGACAGGAAAGGAGTGTTGGGGGCAGAGGAGACTGTTTAGAGAAAGCCCCACTGAGATCGTGAAATTTGAATAAAGCTCAGGGGAAGGAGCTATACAGAGGCCTTGGAGCGTCCAAGAACCCACTGTGGCTGGGATAGAGGCAGTGAGAAGTGGGGTCCTGTAGGCTGTAACAAGGATGCTGGATTTTATCCGAAGTGAGACAGAACCAGTGATGGCCATGTTAGGGTGACCTGACTCATGTTCCTGGGGTGGGTTGTGGGGTGGAGAAGGATGCCCAAGGAAGGGGACAGCATGGTTGGAGAAGAGGCAGGTAAGATGTAGCCTGAGAGCCCCAGCATAGCAAGCCTAAACTTTGGGGAGGAGAGTGGTCTTGGGCTGAACTTCCCAAATTGCAGGTTGTGTCCTACCTGGCTGGCTGTGGCTTACAAAGCTGCCCCATGCTCCTGGCTAAAGGATATCCTGATATCGGATGGAATCCCTGTGGGGGTGAACGCTACTTGGACTTCCTGCGCTTTGCTGTCTTTGTCAATGGTGAGGCAGGGCGGGGACACTGGCTAAAGTCTCCCTCTGGTGACATCACACCCTGAGCCCAAGGCCTCCCTGGGAGGGGATCCCTTTAAGTGTGTTTGAGGGTTCACAGAGACCTGACATTATTCTTGGGTGTGCCGGGTTTGGGGCTTTGCGAAGGCCCCTCAAGAACTCTCCTGACCTTTTTGGGTGCCAGGGGAGAGTGTGGAAGAGAACGCTAATGTGGTGGTGAGGCTGTTGATCCGGAAGCCTGAGTGCTTTGGACCTGCCCTGAGGGGTGAGGGTGGCTCAGGGCTGCTGGCTGCCATTGAAGAGGCCATCCGAATCTCCGAGGACCCTGCAAGGGATGGACCAGGCGTCCGCAGAGACCGGCGACGTGAGCAGTGAGTCCCTGCCCCCTTCTCTGTGGTAGACACCGCTGCTATGTCCCTGGCTTCCTCCTCCTACTATTACCGTCTCCTCCACAGCTTTGGTGAGGAGCCTCCTGAAGAAAACCGGGTGCACCTGGGACATGCCATCATGTCCTTCTATGCAGCCTTGATCGACCTGCTGGGACGTTGTGCACCTGAGATGCACGTGAGCCCTGGGAGGTCGGGTGGGCTGGGAAAGGCTTGGGTATGAATGGCCAGCCTTCAATCTCAGCATTCAGGCACTGGGCCACAGGCATTCATACAGCTCACTGTGAGTGTGGTCCCAGAGCAGGTGATGCTGGGGACACACTCATGAACAAGACACCCTGAGGTCCCGATCCCATGGAGGCCAGTAGAGTAAATGGACAGAGGACTTGGGGTAGGGATGGGGAAGGTACATACAGATGAGTCCTCCAAGGAGACTTGAGCTGGGAATGGTCCCATGATGCACCACACACTGTAGATGCAGGGATACTGGAGTTTGAGCCCAGCCTCCATTACATAACAAGATCCTGTGTGGTGGCTCAGGCCTGTCGTCCCAGGACTGGAAAGGTAAAAAGCTGGAGGGCCAGAAGTTCAATGTCATCTTTGGCTACACAGCAAGTTGGGCTGAACTCAAACTGCAGATCGTGTCGTACCTCTGAGACCTTATCTTAAAAACCAAGCAAGGGGCCACTAGCTCAGTGTGTACCCGTGCCTGCCACCAAGCCTGATGACATGTGCTAAAAAGCAGCTCCTTAGCTGTGGTCTGACCTCCATAGTCACACCACAGCACGTGCACCCCCTAATAAATGAAAATAAACAGCCAGGCATGGAGGCACACACATTTAGTCCCAACACTCAGAAGGCAGAGGCAGGTGGATCTCCGAGTTCCAGGCTGGCCTATATATCAAGTTTCAGGACAGCCAAGGCTATACGGCAGAGAGGTCCTGTCTCAAACAAAACAAAATAAAACAAGCCCCTTTCAAAAAAAGAAATAATGGCCAGAAAAATGGCATCAGCAGGGATTGCTGGACAGCCAAGTTAACTGGAACAATGACCTTCAGGTTCAATGAGAGAGTCGGTCTCAGAAAACAAGGGAAGAGCAACAGAAGAAAAACAGACACCTGACATTAACCTTTGACCTTCATTCTGGGGTACAGGAGCAAGTGCATATATTTGCACACACATGTGCACACGCACGTGCCTCCACCTATACACATGCATGTGATGCATACACACAAAGAAGGCTTGCTTTACCATCCATGTGTTGGGAATGGTTGGAATAGAGCAATTCCCAAATGGAGCAGTTTTCTGATGACGTGCCTATTCCCCTGTCCACCGTCTCCAGCTGATCCAAGCCGGAAAGGGTGAGGCCCTGAGGATCCGTGCCATCCTTCGGTCACTTGTGCCCTTGGATGACCTTGTGGGCATCATCAGCCTCCCACTGCAGATCCCTACCCTGGGCAAAGGTAGGTAGGGGGACAAGAAATGTGAAGGGAGTTATGCTGGGGTTAGCAGTGAAGCACATGTTAACATCTCCTTGCCTGCAGATGGCGCTCTGGTACAGCCAAAGATGTCAGCATCCTTTGTGCCTGACCACAAGGCATCCATGGTGCTTTTCCTGGACCGAGTGTATGGCATCGAGAACCAGGACTTCCTGCTCCATGTACTGGATGTGGGGTTCCTTCCTGACATGAGGGCAGCTGCCTCACTGGACACGGTAAGCTGCCCCACCTAACTAGTCACCCACATGTCTCCACATAGGACATGTGATAGGTTGGAAGACATCGGCAGACCTGGATCCCATGCATTTCCTGATCTCACCTCCACCTTCGTAATGGAAAACAAAACCTATGAAAACCATTTTGCTGAAGGGTGGGTAGGAATTCCTAATACCTTCAGTACCAAGGAAGCATTCACTGGGTGTAATAATACACACCTTCAATCTAGTATCAGAAAGATGGAGGCCAGAAGAGAGTCAGTTTCCTGGGCTACAGTCAAATTCTGCCTTAAAAAAAGCCACAGCAGAGCTGGGCTTGGTGATGCACACCTTTAATCCCAGTACCCAGGAGGCAGGATCAAGCCAATCTACCACTGTGAGTTGGAGGCCAGCCTGGTCTACATAGTAAGTTCTCGAGGCCATGGCAAGGTGTAGGCCAGCCAGGACTACATAATAAGACCATGTCTCAAAACAAAAAGCCAACACAGCAGCAAAAAGCTGGGCATGCCTGTAATCTCAGCACTTAAGAAGTAGAGGCAGCTTGACGAGCAGTTCTAGGCTAGCTTGGGCTACATGAAATCCTGTGCAGAAGGTTCACATTGCAGAACAGCTAAATCGGAGTCATGGGTTTCGGTAATAAGTTCCTGGCTTTTGTGTGTGTGTGTGTGTGTGTGTGTGTGTGTGTGTGTGTGTGTGTGTGTGTGTGTGTGTGCAGGAGAGAGAGAGATTACTTAGTACCCAAGTAATAAGGATGTGGGTAGAGATCTGGAGGAGTGAGGTTTAGGAGAATGACTGGTTAGAAGCCTGGGTACCAAGGCAACGAATACCAGGAGTGTGCAGCGGGCCTGATGGCATCACCCTGTATCCCAGGCTACTTTCAGCACCACGGAGATGGCGCTGGCGCTGAACCGCTACCTGTGCCTGGCGGTGCTGCCGCTCATCACCAAGTGCGCCCCGCTCTTTGCGGGCACCGAGCACCGCGCCATCATGGTGGACTCCATGCTGCACACGGTGTACCGCCTGTCGCGTGGCCGCTCGCTCACCAAGGCACAGCGTGATGTCATCGAGGACTGCCTCATGGCGCTATGCAGGTGAAGCTGGGTCTCTGATGGATGCAGGGTGGGTGGGGCCTCGAGGCGGAGCCTCGCGTGAGATCTCTGGCCCCCTCTGGGCGTCTTCTCCTCAGGTACATCCGCCCGTCCATGCTGCAGCACCTGCTTCGACGCCTCGTGTTCGACGTGCCCATCCTCAACGAGTTCGCCAAGATGCCACTCAAGGTGAGGCGGCCCTCAGCGGGAGCCTGCTCATTCTCACCCACTGGGACCAGTGGGCTCATTCGTTTTAGCCACGCCCACCGCGGCTAACCAACGCTGGAGGACAGAGAACCCTAAGGAAACCAATTAGCCTCCTCATTTGCCGGCTAGGATTCCCATGACATTCGCTCTGCGTCATCGGTGCTGCTAACATTCCCTAATTACCGCTTAATTTGCCTAACTAAGTAAGCCAGCCCCCGCCTCAATTAACATATATCTTCATGGGCACACTATTTTCCCTAATTAGCATTTTATTCGCATGCCCAGACCACCAGCCTTCCAGTATTCAAATGAGTGCGTTTATTTGAATAAACACTACCATAGCTATTCTGAATATTTGCATACTGTCTCTCCTTTATCATTTGCATGCTAGTTTTCATAAGGAGCTCCCCCCTCCCCAACTTAGACTGTCTTGCATAAGATGCCTAAATTAGCCCCAACTCTAAGTTGTATATAGGATAGTGGAGGCCTTTTTGATTACCATATATTTGCATGGGGGCACTGCCTATGTTTCTATGTGACATACTAATTTGCATAAGCACAGATCATCTCATTAGTGTGCACACAAGTCTACCAGGAGCCCGGTTAGCTTGCCTATTTCTGTAAAACAGCAGACAAACCCAGCCGTAATTTAATACCCGTCCTGGCTTTCATTGAGAACAATAAGCTAGCTAGCTATTCAGGACTATTCTCTTATTAGCATCTCATTTGCAAGCACTGACATCCTCTGCCTCCTGGGGCCTTTGTTGCCTGCCACCTGCTTAAGCCTCCTCTCGTCCCATCTTGTTCTTAGCTCCTTACCAACCACTATGAACGTTGCTGGAAGTACTACTGCCTCCCCACAGGCTGGGCCAACTTCGGGGTCACCTCTGAGGAAGAGCTGCATCTCACACGCAAGCTCTTCTGGGGCATCTTTGACTCTCTGGCGCATAAGGTCTGGACACCCATGGGATCTCAAAGGAGCCTGTGTGGAGGGTTTGGGGGTTCACACTTGAAGATCTGGAATGAAATCCCTGTTGGATGTGGTGGCACACACTTGTAATTCCAGTGGTTCGGTAGAAGCAGGGTTAGGAATTCAAAGTTCCTCTTCAGTTATGTATCAAGTTTAAGGACAGTCTGAGCTCCAGGAAACCTTGTCTAAAAATAACAAATGAAGCATAGTGAAATGAGGCCTGGGCAGTAGGGAAGTGGCTAGCAGATTTGTGGGTTCAGAGAGGAGAGTTGATGGTTGTAGGGTGGGTTGTGGACTGTTGCATTATAGCCTAAGTGAAGCCTGCATGGTCCACCCCTTTATCCCTGGTACCCTCAGAAATATGATCAAGAGCTCTACCGAATAGCCATGCCTTGTCTGTGTGCCATTGCGGGGGCTCTGCCTCCCGACTATGTGGATGCCTCGTACTCATCCAAGACAGAGAAAAAAGCCACAGTGGATGCTGAAGGCAACTTTGATCCCCGGCCTGTGGAGACCCTCAAGTGAGAGCTGGGGACAGACAATAATGGGGTTAGGCTGGGCTGAGGAAGGTTCCAGAGGCAGAGGAAAGCCCCACCCCAATGCCTGTGGCGCCATCTCTGTTTACAGTGTCATCATCCCAGAGAAGCTGGACTCCTTTATTAACAAGTTTGCAGAATACACTCATGAGAAGTGGGCCTTTGACAAGGTAAGCACCGGGGTCCTCTACCCCTACCACCTTCCTTTCCCAAGCTCCATATCTTTGATGAAACCCCATGTTGTCTAAGATCCTCAGCCATCCCTAGGACTTTCGCTGTTTGTAGTAAGATGTTTCTGGTCCAGACCAGCAGTCGCATGAGGTCCCAAAGAAACACAGAAGCTTATATTTATTACGTGCTGTTCAGCCTATGACTCAGGCATATTGCTAGCTAGCTCTTACTCTAAAACTAACCCG
The DNA here is from genome assembly GCA_033318265.1 of Phyllotis vaccarum. Classification (NCBI taxonomy): domain Eukaryota; kingdom Metazoa; phylum Chordata; class Mammalia; order Rodentia; family Cricetidae; genus Phyllotis; species Phyllotis vaccarum. Next base: position 19,663,820 of record JARWLC010000018.1, on the reverse strand, counting down.
TGATTCTTATCTTGCTTAGCCACGTTGTTGCTTGGTACCTTTTCTCAGAGCAGCATTCTGGTCTTCTTTGCTGGCGTCTCTGTCTGACTCTGCCCTCCTTCCCATTTATCTATGCTCTGATTTCCCGCCTACTTCTAAGATGCCTTGCCATAGGCCAAAACAGTTCCTTTATTACCCAATGTTAATTCACAGCATACAGAAAGGCATCCCTGTTCGCCGAGAGCCCTCAGTCTCTGTAGGTACCCTACCACTCTGCTGCCCAACTCTCTTCCAACTTCCATCTCTAGATTCAGAACAACTGGTCGTATGGCGAGAATGCAGATGAAGAATTGAAGACCCACCCCATGCTGAGACCCTATAAGACCTTTTCAGAGAAGGTGACCAAATCTTAGGGCCCCATGTCAGAGGTCAGAATGAAACTCCCAAATCTAAGGGTACAGGGTAGAATGAGGCACTTCATAGGTCGGTTGGTATCTGGGTATGGATTTTGCCTTCTCTCAGGATTGAAGGCTTTCCCTGGAGGGCCCCAGAATCCTCACATTCCTTCTCATAAAGTCCTTGGTATCGAGACCTCTCTGAAGCTCTTGAAAAATGGATACTGGGACTAAGTTGGGGCGCTTACAGATAAGAGTCCTGGGTTCCAATCCTGACTGTACCACTCCATGTTTCCTAGCCCTTGGTGAGGTCCCTCCCACCCCGCCCCACCCCTCTCGAGTCTTGTAGAGAGACCAGGGATGCTGAGCCAGGCCTTCCTTCTGGCGAACCAACCCTGCTTCCTCTGTCTACCCCAGGACAAAGAGATTTACCGCTGGCCCATCAAGGAGTCCTTGAAGGCCATGATTGCCTGGGAATGGACCGTAGAGAAGGCCAGGGAAGGCGAGGAGGAGAAGACGGAGAAGAAAAAAACGAGAAAGATATCCCAAACTGCCCAGGTGAGCTTGCTGAGGAGGCAGTGAAGGTCTGAGCACGCGGAGGGACCCGGAAGGTGGTGGGATTGAGAGGGGGTGAGAGCAAGTGATAGAGTTATTATGGAAAGGGGTGGGCTGGATGGATGGGGTTGCAGTGAGGCCTGGCAGGAGGGGAGGGGGGCTAGAGTAAAGAGAAGGGGCAGCCCTGAGCAGACATCTCAGCGCCAAAGGAAAGTCACCGGTCTGAGGGACCGAAGAGCAGAAGGTGGCTTAGGCACAGGGCCTAAAAGAGCTGGTGCTGGGAAGGTTTCTGAAGGCAGGGTCAGAGCTAACTGGACTTTCTACTGTCCCATTAAGAATTTCCCCCCTCTCTCTTGCCCTCTCAGACATACGACCCCCGAGAAGGCTACAATCCCCAGCCCCCAGACCTCAGCGGAGTTACACTGTCCCGGGAGCTGCAGGTGAGATGGGGGACCTTTCGTTTGCCAAGTACTAGGCCGCCTGAATCTGGTCCTTGACTCTCTACATCACTTCTAGGCCATGGCCGAACAACTGGCGGAAAATTACCACAACACGTGGGGGCGGAAGAAGAAGCAAGAGCTGGAGGCCAAAGGTGGGGACACACATCCCTCCCAACCACTGGCCCCTTCTCTTCCGTCCCCCCCCATCCCCCCCCCGTTCATAAGTACCGCAGTCACTCGGTTACAGTCACCTGGGGCTTCGGGGAGTTACTAAACCACGCTCACCACCTAGGACAACGAGGCTTGAACCACTGTGAGGGTGACCCGGGTCTTCTCTAGCCCCTGATTTCTAATCTTTGCCGTCCCCAGGGGGTGGGTCCCATCCCTTGTTGGTCCCCTACGACACGCTCACGGCCAAGGAGAAGGCGCGGGACCGAGAGAAGGCCCAGGAGTTGCTGAAGTTTCTGCAGATGAATGGCTATGCTGTCACCAGGCACGTGGGCAGGGGAACAGGGCAGAAGCCGCTGCAGGCACCGCTGGAAGAACGGAGGCTTGGGGGCGGGGCTTGCGGGAAGAGGCGGGGCCATAAAGAAGCCAGTTGAGCAGAAAAGGGGGCTCCTATTGGGGGGCGGGGCATAGACAGGGGACTGAAGTCCGAACATGCTAAAGAGCGTGGCCTCTGAGTGGAGACGGGGCTACCAAGAGGTGGCCAAGGGGACAGAGCGCGGGGAAACGGGATTCAGAGAAGAACCAGAGGCTGGTGGCCGAAGGACCTGGAGGAAGTACCTGCAAGTGGGCAGAATGCATAGGCTGACCACTAAGGCGTGCAAAGTAGGGCAGGGCCTAGGTCTGACTGTCCCCTCTCTGCCTCTCCATGCAGAGGCCTTAAGGACATGGAATTGGACACATCTTCCATTGAGAAGCGATTTGCCTTCGGCTTCCTGCAGCAGCTGTTACGCTGGATGGACATTTCCCAGGAGTTCATCGCCCATCTGGGTGGGTAGAATTTCCTGCCTGCTTTCATGTTATCTGTAAAGACTCACCTAGGGCACTATTTCACCCATTTCTCCCAAGCAGTATTTACTGAGCATCACGTAGGGGCCGGACTCTGCTTTGGACAATGGGATGGATGGATTTTAGCAGGGAGCAAGACAGAGACCTTTTTCATCTGCATTCCTAACTAAATTATGTGGTCTAGCAAGTGCCTAGCGTTGGGGGAAGAGGTTGTCGAGAGGCAGGGAAAAGGGTCAGGTGGGAAGTGTGGAGCCAGCTGGCATTTAAATGAGATGTTCAAGGAAGACATGGGTGACGCTGTGACATCTATGCTAAGATGCCAAGGGGTATTTGTCCATTTGGACATCTGGAGGGTGTCCCAGCAAGTGGCTTGTGAAGCCTCCACATCCCCATGTCTCAGGCTGGCACAGAGTGACCCAGGAACAGTAAGTACTAGGACCTGAGGTAAAGTGAGCTGGGCTTTGCAGGTAGGATAAGAGCTTGTACTTTGGAGAGAGATGAAGCCGCAGCAGGGCTTTGAGCAGGAACCTCGTCCAGGTAGACTATGAGTCCCTCTGGTTTGACTGAGCCCAGAGCAGGTATGAAAGAAAGATATTGATCTGCTATTATTACCTGACTCTGCTCCCAGTGTCCCTTCCTACCAGAACATGCTGACTTCCTCTGCTTAAACTCAGTGTCCCCTACTTGCCCTTCCCACAGAGGCTGTGGTCAGCAGTGGACGAGTGGAGAAGTCTCCACACGAACAAGAAATTAAATTCTTCGCTAAGGTGAGCAGTGGGCTCAAAGCTGGAGGGGCTCTGATCAGCGACAGTCGTTGGCCCTTCACCCAATCCACCCTCCATTTCCTTCCCCATATAGATTCTGCTTCCTTTGATCAACCAATATTTCACCAACCACTGCCTCTACTTTCTGTCCACACCGGCCAAAGTGCTGGGCAGCGGGGGCCACGCCTCCAACAAGGAGAAGGAAATGATCACGAGGTGGGCTGCCTGTGACCTCCGACCTTACCCAAACCTCCTATTCCTGACCTCTATTAGCTCTAGTGGGTCTTCCTGCTTTGGGATATTCTAGAGTGACCAACGGCCCAAATTTCTCCTGACAAAAGGGGTTTTCTCAGGACTTAAATGACCCAAACTGGTCACTCTGATAAAGGCATCCTCACCTCCATCACCTCTACTGGCCAGTTATTGCTGTAACTTTCTTTCCTTGTAGCGCTGAGGATTGAATTATACACGGTTCCAGTCTTTCACTGGGGGATTCTAGGCAGGGGCTCTATCACTGAGCCACACCCCAGCCCCTCACTGGGGGATTCTAGGCAGGGGCTCTACCACTGAGCCACACCCCCAGCCCCTCACTGGGGGATTCTAGGCAGGGGCTCTACCACTGAACCACACCCAGCCCAGGTTCCAGGCCATCACTCTCTAAGAATGAACCGCTCCTGAAGCCCTTGCCTGTGACTTTCAAGCTTAGTCATTTCTCTTTACCTCGCTCTGCCTGCCATCCGCCTCTGTGCTGTCCCCTCACTGTCCTTTGGTTCTTGTCTCCTCTGATGTCATCACCGTCTGTCATCTAGACCATCTCTTCACTCCTTGTTCCCTTGTCCTTCTGTCCCGTTCTCTTTCTTCAGCCTCTTCTGCAAACTTGCTGCTCTTGTCCGCCACCGAGTGTCTCTCTTTGGTAAGTGGCCCTGCCTCCGAGCCTTCCTGCCGGGTCTCTAGCTTCCTTCATCACCAACTCCACCTGGAAGAAAAGCACTTCCGCTTTGGCCTCCTTCTTACATTTAGTTTTTTCTCTGAGCCTGGACTGGGTCATCGGGGACAGGGTAGTTAATCCTCCAGGCCACTGTCCCACCCAGCGACAGCCCTGAGAGGTCAGAGTGAGAAGGATGAAAAAGGGCAGGAAGGAAAGGTAGGCGGTCAGAACCAGATAGGGGGGTCGCCCAGGGGATTGTGGGAGCCCAGGAGGGGTAGATGTGGGTAGCATGAAGTTAGCCAGGATTGAACTCAGAGAGGAAGGGGTGGTGATGGGTGTAAGAAGGTGCTGGCCTTCATCCTGGCCTGTATTCTGTTTCCAGGGACGGATGCCCCAGCTGTGGTCAACTGTCTTCACATATTGGCACGTTCCCTGGATGCCAGGTATGGCTTGGGGGTGCCCATACACACTTGAATCATGTCCCCAACCCAAGTTCTCCTATACGCTCTGAAACCCAGCCTAGGTGACATGGTGAGATTTGTCTCAAGAAAAAGAAGGAAGAAGGGGTGGGGGGCAAAGGGAGATGGGAGGGGACGAGGGGGAAAGGAGAGGGAGATGTTCTGATTCGGCTGCTGTAGCTCTGCACCCCCCTTCTAGAACGGTGATGAAGTCGGGCCCCGAGATTGTGAAGGCTGGGCTCCGCTCCTTCTTCGAGAGTGCCTCCGAGGACATTGAGAAGATGGTAGAGAATCTGAGGCTAGGCAAGGTGTCCCAGGCCCGCACGCAGGTGAAGGGCGTGGGCCAGAACCTCACCTATACCACGGTGGCCCTGCTGCCCGTCCTCACCACCCTCTTCCAGCACATCGCCCAGCATCAGTTTGGAGATGATGTCATCCGTAAGGACTCCTGACTCTGAGGGCAAGGGGCATGGGGTGGGGTGTCAGAGTGATCAACACTGCCCATCTTGGGGTGTGTGTTGGAGTCATTGGGTGTTAGAACATACACTTACTTGCTGTAAGCCAAAGCACACAGTCGGTAAAATTTAAGGAACAGAAGGGGTTATCTGAGATGTGAATTCAAAACCACAGTGGTGGTGCATACCTGCAAACAATCTCAGCACTCAAGAAGCTCAGGCAGGAGGACTGCTGCTGCAGTCTGAGGCCAGCCTGGGCTAAATATAGTGTGTCTGAGTCAGCCTGGGCTAAAACAAAACAAAAAACAAGAGCTTGAGGATGTGCAATCTAGTGGAAGATTACTGGACTGGTACTCAGCAGTGAAGAGCTGGGAGCAAGACTCCGTGATAGCTCTCCTAGAATTCACAGTGAAAGGCTAAAAGCATGGCTCGGTGGTAGAGCCCCTGCCTAGAATCCCCCAGTGAGGGGCTGGGGTGTGGCTCAGTGGTAGAGCCCCTGCCTAGAATCCCCCAGTGAGGGGCTGGGGTGTGGCTCAGTGGTAGAGCTCCTGCCTAGAATCCCCCAGTGAGGGGCTGAGAGAGTGACTCAGACATTGAGTACTTGCCGGGCATGCACATGGTTCTGGGTTCCATCCCATCACCGTACATTCATCCAAAGTAGATTCAGCTCCTTGCTCCAGAGACCCAAGGACCCCTTATCATTGTAATGCAAACAAGCTAGAAGTTTCTTTCTCTTAAATGGAGCAGTCCCCAAAGTAGATCATAAAGTCCTAAGAGGCAAAGCTCAAGTTCCCTCTGTGTCATTGTTCTGCATCTCTAAAATGTTATCTTTCCTTCATGGTGCAATATGGCTCTCCATGGCATCCTCCCAGGTATGGGAAGAGGCCAGAAGCAATGAGAAGTTGTTGTAACTCTTAAAAGGAACAATCTAAAAGTGGCCCTGTTATTCAGAATGTTTCATTGTGACGGATTATCTGAAAGAAACAATTTTAGGTAGAGGACGGATATGTTTAGCTCACATTCTCTCTCAGAGGTTTCAGTAATTGGTCCCTTGGCTCCATTACTTTGGGTGGCATCATGGTGACTGGGGCATGTAGCGAGCTCCTGACCTCATAGGAACCAGAAATCAGAGACATTGAAATAAAGAGACAGAGGAAAGGTATACCCTCTAAATAACCTGCTCCCAAGGATCTCTTTTCTTCTACGTGGCTCTGCCTTTCACAGTCTCCATCCTGTTATGAATCCACCAATGGCATGACTTACTAGTGGTCAGTGCCTTTATGATCTAATCAGTTCTCAAAAGTTCAAAAGAGCTGAACACCTCTGCCTTGAGCCTGCAATATGTGAGCTCTTGTGGGAAACACTTTACTTCCAAACTATAGCAGTCCCTGTTGCTTCTGGGGAAAACAGGAGGTGGTGCATAGGGGTCTGAAGGGAATGTAGGACATTAGAGGCATTTCTAGTTTTGGGTGTTCTTTTGACATTTATTTATTGTGTATATATGTGTGTTGTAAGCATGCCAATATGGTGCATATGTGGAGGTCACAGAAAGCCTGAGAGGGTTGGTTCTCTCCCTCCTCCATATGGATTCTGGGATCAAACTCAGGTCAGCAGGATTGGAGGAAGCCAAGTTATTCTGCTGGCTCTCATTTGTAATGCTGTGTTTGGTTTGGTTTTGGTTTTTCGAGACACGGTTTCTCTATGTAGCCCTGGCTGTCCTGGAACTCACTCTGTAGATCAGGCTGGTCTCAAACTCAGAGATTCACCTGCCTTTGCTTCCCAAGTGCTGGGATTAAAAGTATGCAACAGCACATCCAGCTATCCTTAAGTTTTTAAAAATTCATAATCCCAAAGATTGAGATGACCCAGTTGGAATAGTGCTAACCATTTAAGCATGAGGACCTGGGTTTGGATCCCTTTTATCCCTATTAAAATCATGTGCAATGGCATGCCCCTGTAGTCTCAGTGCTAAGAAATGGACAAGGCTATCCCTAAGGCTTGCTGGCCAGCTACACTAGCAGAATATGTGGGCTCCAGGATCAGTGAGAGATCTTGCCTCAAAAAAAAAAAAAAAAAAACCAAAGTGAGCTGGGCCTATAAGATCGATACTTGAGAGGCAGGTGGATCTCTGTGAGTTCAAGGCCAGCCTGATCTACTTAGTGAGTTCCAGGTCAGCCAGGGATACATAGTGAGATCCAATCCATTTACAGAGTGAGATCCTTTCTTTAAAAAGAAAAAATTATAAAGAAAGAAATGGAGCAATTGACCACTTTTGCCCTCTGACCTCCACCTGCATACACACACCAAACACATACACATACTTGTATCACACAAACAAACACACACACAGAAGAAATGTAGGTTCTGTGACGTCATTTCCGTTGTATTTGGCTTTTGTAAATTTCCACCTTCTCTGCCCTCATGACCTTTGTAGTCAGTGAGGTTCTTACCTCAGCCCACTGGGGCACGAGCGGAATCACACCTGAAACCCCACACTCCTGTGTGTGCGTTGTTCTGGGAAAAGTATTGTCATGTTCATCAAAAAGACCCGAGGAAAAATACCCTTTAGTAAGCGCTCCTGTGTCCTCTTTTCTGACTGCTTATAAAGAATTAATCCATTTGAAGAGGGGTGTAGTCAGTGGTAGAGCATTCGCCTAGTGTGAGGCTCAGCTTCCATCCCCAACACCACAAAAAAAAGGAACTCACTTGATCCTCGACTATCCAATATGTAAGGAACTATGATGATTTCACTTTACAGATAGGGAGCCTCAAGGTAGAAGATGGCTGGGCTTGGCTGAACTACAAAGCATCAATGGCGGGGGGCTCTGTGGCTCTTACCCAGCGGCCATGTGGTGGCAGGGAGGGTGCTAAGGAGCGGGCTGGTATGGTGGGCACAGCCCAGACCCTCACTCACCCTTCCTTCTCCTCAGTGGATGATGTGCAAGTTTCTTGCTACCGAACGCTGTGCAGTATCTACTCCCTGGGAACCACTAGGAATCCTTACGTGGAAAAGTAAGAAAATTGGGACATCTCTGGGGCTAGACATGCATTTGGAGGCTATGAGGGAAGGGAGGCGATATGTGAAGTGGGTTGGGGTGCAAAGCTGGAGATGTTAAAATCTTGGGACTTGCCACTCTACCAGGGTAGCTGAAGTTCACGCCAGAAGCCACAAGAGGGCGCCTAGTAAGGCCAGGCGTAGAAATAGGGGCTGTGGGATCTGGGAGAGAGTGGGAACCAAGCTCTTGCTGACTAAAGATGCCTGAGTAGCTTCTCTCTGGGGAACAAGCTTGACCTGGTAGGAGACCTGTGGCGGTAGCATGCTGGGGATGAAGGCACAGTCTTTGCAAGGCACACACCGAAGAGCTGCACCCAAAAGGACCAGGAGGGGCACTTCCATGCACGATGGGGTTGCTACGCAAGACTCAGGGCCCACGGATGCTAGGATGCTAACTACAATCCTTCTTCCAGGCTGCGGCCAGCCCTCGGGGAATGTCTGGCTCGCCTGGCTGCAGCCATGCCAGTGGCGTTTCTGGAACCTCAGCTGAATGAATACAACGCCTGCTCGGTCTACACCACCAAGTCTCCTAGAGAGCGGGCCAGTGAGTTGTGTGGACTCGGGCAGCTTTGAGGGTCGTGTGAGAGTTGACCTCAGAGAGCATTGTCCCTAAATCTAGGCAGTGAGAGCCCGGGATAGAGTGATAGAGTCCTGGCCATGTTGTACAGAAGTTCAGGGTCATTTTCACTCCTTAGTAAAAATCGAGGCCAACTTGGGCTACATGAGACTCAACAGCCCTCCACCCCCGCGGCCCGTTTCCAGCCCATGGAAGGGAACAGTAAGTGTTAGGCTGGATTTCAAGAGACAAAATTGAAGTATGGGCACAAGTTAGCTGTGACAGTGCAGACTTCTCTCCACACTCTGGAGGCTGAGGTAGGAGATTCTGAGTTTCAGGCCAGCTTGGACTACTTCACTGTATCTTACCTCGAAAAGGGGGGGGGGAGCATCAGAGTTGGAAATTGCTTTTTGCAGCTTGCCACATAGCAGAGGTAGAGGTTGGGTGATTTTTAGAAGTGAGGAATTTTAGAGTTCAAGGCCTTGTCTGGATTTTTTAAAAAATGGGATTCTTGCTTCAGAAATTTAGTGAGGAAGTTCCATGTCTTTTCAAGAATGCTGGGTGGCCTGTGCTCTTACTCAGCACTCAGGAAACAGAGGCAGGTGGTGGACCTGTGAGTTCAAGGACAGCCTGGTCTACACAGTGAGGCAATTTCCATGACAGGAGTGTATTTTTGAATTAGGGCTAAATTTTGCATATGAGTGTGATGTTAGCGGTGAATCAGGTTTGGATCAGGTTTGGAACGTAAAGTCCTTGGGGGCTGCTGGGTTTCAGTGGGAGGGTTGTGACAGGCTGGAGGGTGAGATATGAGCAATGGAGTCTTGGGGACTCCTTGAGTTACAGGGCAATTCATTGGTGTCAGGTGGATTGTAGGGCAGGTCTGGGAGTGACAACTGGTGTACCCTGACCTCTCCCTGCACCCCAGTTCTGGGGCTCCCCAACAGTGTGGAGGAGATGTGTCCTGACATCCCAGTGCTAGAACGGCTCATGGCGGAAATCGGGGGACTGGCCGAGTCAGGGGCACGCTATACAGAGATGCCACACGTCATTGAGATCACGTTGCCTATGCTGTGCAGCTACTTGCCTCGGTGGTGGGAGCGAGGGCCTGAGGCACCCCCACCAGCCCTGCCTGCAGGAGCTCCACCGCCCTGCACAGCAGTCACCTCTGACCACCTCAACTCCCTACTGGGGAACATCCTTCGAATCATTGTCAACAATCTGGGCATTGATGAGGCCTCCTGGATGAAGCGGCTGGCCGGTGGGTCTGCAAGGCAGTGTCCCCCAAGGAGTAGTGTGTTGGGCCCCCTACAATGGGGGATTCTAAGAGGGCATGGGTTGGGAGTGGGGGTTGGGAGCTATGTAGGAGGTCAGAGGTCAGGTGTGAGTGACACCACCCTCCGGCAGTGTTCGCCCAACCCATTGTGAGTCGTGCAAGGCCAGAGCTGCTACAGTCTCACTTCATCCCTACCATCGGGCGGCTGCGCAAGCGTGCAGGGAAGGTGGTGGCTGAGGAGGAGCAGCTGCGTCTGGAGGCCAAGGCAGAAGCGGAGGAGGGTGAGCTCCTGGTGCGGGACGAGTTCTCCGTGCTCTGCCGAGACCTGTACGCTCTCTACCCGCTGCTCATCCGCTATGTGGACAACAACAGGTTAGCAAGGCCCTGTCCTGACTCGGGCTTCCTCAACAGCCGTGGACTCTTCCAACCCCACCCAGGCCCGCCCAACCCTTCCTCCCTTCCTGTCTCTCTGAGCTGGGGAGGTGACTGAGTTTGAACCCCAGAACTCATGCGAAGCAGATGCAGAAGCACACATCTATAATCCCTGTGCTCCTGTGGTGAGATGGGAAGTGGAGACGGGACAATGTCTGGAAACCTGTAGCACAAATATCCTGGAGCCTGCCATAGTGTTCACATGTTTTCTCTCATGTATGCGAGCATGCACGTGTACACACACACACTCGCGCACACACACACTCAGCTCAGCCTTCCTTGGTTTATCCCCTCTGTTCCTTTACCCCATGAGAGTTATAGCATTCGCTACGGGGAGACTAATTTTTCTTCTAGCACCGTGTTTACCTGTGTATAGAACTAAGTGCCTGGCATATATAGTGAAGCCCAATGATCAGGCTTTCCTCCATGGAGAGAAGGGACATAGATGGTATCTGGTTAGTCTAATAATCCTCCAAGAACATAGGTCTTTAAGACAAAGATGTATGCTAACTAATATCTTCCTTAAACCAAAAGCACTAGTTAGATAGCTTGAACTCCAAAGTCCATATGTATTGAAAAAGATTGTAAGTTGCCTTGGGCTCTGTGATTGATTAGCTATGTCTGCAAGGGGGCAGAGATGGGAAGTAGTGGTGTGCATTCTGTATGAATGCCATTCCAGATTTGGACTACACTTGAACTGTGGTCCATCACTACTTAATCAACCACAAGTTATTTGTTGCTGCTGCTGCTGTCTGTTTGTTTTTGAGATGGAATCTCACTCCGTAGTCAGAATAACTACACATTAACCTCTAAATTAACACATAAATTACAGTAACCTCTCCTTCCTTAGCCTCCCAAGTTCAGCCATAAGTTTATGTGAGCAAAATTAAGATAATATCCATTGACTCACTCTGGACCTAAAAAACCTTCAGATTTAAGAGAAAAATTCTTAAGTTCTTCTCCCAGCTTGGTTTTATATGTTTTTGTCCCCTTTTTTTGTTTAAGCAGAAAGGAAGGAGGGTGAGCACTTACACCCCGTGAACATTTTGATGGCACAGTCTCCTTTGGGTCATCAGCCCATCTGATCTCTCTTTCCTCTGCCTCTGCCATTTTTTATCTTTAGACTTAGAAGAGAATTGGGCCGTCAAAATGGAATTCTGGTGAACATAGGGAGGAGAGGGTACAGAGCAGATCTATTAACTAAAGAAATTATGACAGTTGTCACACAACCAAGCCAACAAGTTTCAGCTGTTAGGATTTTGTGTGTATTTTGGCATGGGTCGCATATACCCGATTATCTGGCTGTAGTTTTCTATGGATGCAGCTGGGAACCCGGGAATGCATCAGAAGGCAGAGGCAGAAGCTGGAGACTCTTAACACTGTTTCTATGTAGAAGAAGTTTATTGTGAGATGAATATGGTTATGATTAACAGGGGTTATGGTTATAGTAGAGAAGGGAAGAAGGAAGAGAGAGAGAGAAATGGGGGAGCTCTCAAGAGAGGACAAAGGGGGAGTGAGTGAGATGTGCCTGGGAACCTTGCTTTAAATGGGACTTGACGTCAGAGCTCGGAGGAGGGCGTGGCTTGGCACCAGCTCTCAGAGGAGGGCGTGGCTTGGCATCCGAGCTCAGAGGAGGGCGTGGCTCAGTGGCCAGCTCTAAACTCTAACATCAGCTACACTGCAGATATGTGCCAGGCCTTTCTGTTTTGATCACGAAAGGTCCAGGCTGGCTTGGAACATGCTATTTACCCTCCCAGACTGACCTCAGCCTCATGGGCCAGCCACATAAATCTGGGAGCGCAGGTGTGCTGCTAGGCCCATCTGTACAAGGCTGCTCTATCCTTCCCCTAATACCAGACCGGACATACCGCTTTCTCACTATACACACGATAATATAGAGCTTATCTTAAAAAAAAAAAAAAACAGCAATATTCTGCATAAGACACATTTATCCTCTTATTCACAGTTCAAAGTAGTTAGGAAATTAAATAGAAAATTCCTATTTGCCTCATCTAGCCGAAGCAGGAGAATTGCTGTGAGACTGTGAGAGCCAAGTCCTCCTGGGCTGAATTTAAGGGGGTGGGGGTCTGGCAGCCCATGGTTATATAGACCTTTAATTCCAGTACTCAGGAAGCAGATTTCTGTGACTTTGAGGGAAGCCTGGTCTACGTAATGAGCTCTAGTCCAGGCCAGCCAGAGCTACAAAATTAGATCTTTCAAAAAAAAAAAAAATCCTGTAATTTTACATTTTCACTGAACTAGCTAGATTCTCTTAAAACACTCCACTCCCTACTGAATGTGTCTTGGTTCCCTTGAACTCCTCTGAGTCTCTCTGGGTGAACTGTGAACTTCTTCTCCGGGGGTTTTGCACACCTTATGCATTCCTTCCTGGACCCCAGGGCACACTGGCTGACAGAGCCCAATCCCAACGCGGAGGAGCTGTTCAGGATGGTGGGCGAAATTTTCATCTACTGGTCCAAGTCCCACGTGAGTCCCCATTCGTGTGTGAACCCTCCACCCACGCCACTCCCCCCTCCTTAATCCCGGAAGCTGATGCCTGTGGCTGGTCCCTTCTCCCAGCCTCAGGGTCTGAGCCCCACACTGCTTCCTCCACCAGAACTTTAAGCGTGAGGAACAGAACTTTGTGGTCCAAAATGAGATCAACAATATGTCTTTTCTGACTGCCGACAATAAAAGCAAAATGGCCAAGGTGAGCGCCTAGCAGAACCGAGGGGGATGGGGAGACCCCTCCCAGAACTACCTCTTTGGTCCCTCCCAGCCATATCCCCATTAACTCTCAGGGCACACTTCTCCTCTGTTCCTCACCCCCCTCCACACCCCCCCCCCTGTTCCTCCTCAGGTTCCCAAGCTTCCTCATCACCTTCCTTTTCCTATTACCCTCCCCTCACCTACCTACTTCCCATTTTGATTCCCCTTTACCTCCATTTTCCTCCATCTCCCCATCTTCCTCTACCTCCCTGGAGTCTCCTCCTCATCTCCCCATCCCCCTTTTCCTTCCCTTCCATCTTCTTAGACATCTCTCTCCTCTCTAGTTCCCCATTTTCTCCCCTCCTCCATCCCTATTAATTAGGTTTCTCCTACCCCCCCCCATTCCCCCTCTCCACAATACTCCACACCTTGCCCTTTTTTTTCCTCTCTTTTCATAACTACCTTCTTTGGGGTCACAAGGAATAGCACCCCTGCCCCAGTCAAGGTCTGAAAACGCTCGACTAAAGGATGGGTGGGGGGCCCAAAGGGTCCAGGGTTCTGCTAACTTGGAGTTGGGTCTGGGGCTCTCTGTCCAGCTGGGGTAACCCTCTTTGTCTCTGTCTGCAACCTGTTTGAAGCAGGCGGGAGACGTTCAGGTCAGCGCCTTCTGGAACCTTCTGCATGGCTTTTGGCTAATACCTTTTCCCACCCAAAGCCCCACCCTCTCACACCCTCTGTTCCTGTCCCCAACCTTTGTCTGTAGCTCCTGGCCTCCAACTCACTTGTCTTTACCTCCCCACCATCCACCTCCCCGCCCCCCACTCTCAGCTTTGATGAGTTTTGACAAGTGTTGAATTTATTTCTTTTCCGGGTTTTGGTGGTTTTTCTTTTCTTCTTTTCTTTTTGGGTTTTGTTACCAAAAAGAAGAAGAAAAACCATCAGTATGCATTATGGGCTGAGTACCAGGGGTATGGAAGGGAACAGCTGCATGGTTGGGGGTAGCCCTGGCTGTGCACAGGTGTATGTTTTGGGCTCTGGAATTCAATAGACATGGGTAGAACCCAGTGATGGTAGTGACTTGTGTGACTCTTGCCAAATGTCATCTTTTTGAGCCTCTGATGGCCCTAGACCCGGGGCTCTTTAAAGACTCAGAAATGCTGCATGTGGGGACTTCGGCAGTGTCTGGCACTTGGACCATGCTCAGCATTGCCATGGATGGGGCTCTGGCCGCAGCTTGCCACTGGGATTTTTTGTTGGCATGACTGGAGTGGCCTTGTCCAGGGAGGGGTCTGCACCTAAGACTCCAGAACATGACTGGGGACTCTGTGTTCTGTGTTTTGGCTTCCAGATCTTTCCAGATCTCTCTTGCATTTTTTCCTCCTTGTGTCCTTGTCTGGCTCGGTCTTTCAGTGTCTCCCCCTTTCTTCCAACCCACCTTGTCTCTTGGGGCTCTTTGTGGGCTCACATCTTTGTCTTATTCTTGGGACCTTGGTTTGGGGGTGTGAAGTGTGGGGTGGACCGTGGTAGATATCGGACTCTGGAATTTTCTTAGAGAGGATCACTAAAGCTTGAAAAATTAGGGGGGCATATAAGGAATCTAGCTAGAAGTGGGGAACGAAGGCTCGGGATGGGGTGGGGAGGTTATGGTCAGGGCTGTGACATTGTGTGAGTGAGGTCAGCGTAGAAACAGACGTGTACTGTGAGGTTAGGGAGGGTTGCTTGCTTGCCAGACAGGTTAGGAGCTGTAGGTTGGAGCTGGTACCATGGGGTGAGGGCTTGGACAAGCACTGAGCCCTGTGTCCCCACAGTCAGGTGGCTCAGACCAAGAACGCACCAAGAAGAAGCGCCGGGGAGATCGTTACTCGGTTCAGACATCTTTGATCGTGGCCACACTCAAGAAGATGTTGCCGATCGGACTAAACATGTGTGCCCCCACCGACCAGGACCTCATTGTGTTGGCCAAGGCCCGCTATGCCCTGGTGCTTGCCCAGCCCCTCCCAGTACTCCCTACCCCACCCCTTGGGCCCTGGTGAACAAGGGAGCCTCTCAGAATCCTTCTGTAAGATTCCCCAAAGCCCTGCACAACCCTAAACACTTACCCAACCCTCTAGGGTGGTCTGAGCCTTGCCCCAGGATGCTGAGGACTCCACCCAAGAAACCTAAGGATTGGGACGTATTTTAACTCTCAAATGCAACTAGAGAGCCTTAAGATTCCAATAAGCTCTGTTACAACCCAGTGGCCTCTCCCCCAGAGCCGTGTTATAACCACCGAGACCGTGATGATCTCCCCAAGACACATGGAGACACTGAACTCTCCATTAAGATGCCCCTCCAAATCTCTTGAGACTCACTGACCTCCTTATAATTCCCCATACACCCTCATGACTGAAGGTCCAGGGTCCCATGGAACCCTCTGGTTTACCTCATTTTGACTTCAGGACTCTTCCTGACACCCTTGAACCTTTCTGATTCAAAGCACTATCTCCTAGAATCCCCATGTCCTCTTCCCCGGGACCACCATTCCCAACCTCTGAAGTCCTAAAAGGTCCTAAGGGGGTCAACAAATCTAGATCCTACTCCTTAATCCAGATGGGACCCCCCCAAAAAACCTCCATAGGGCCCCATAATAGAATGGCAAGATAATACTTCCTTTCAGCCTTAGGACCTCTAAGAAGCCTTCCAGGATTCTAGTCCAAGACCCCTAAGCACTGGACAGTTTCCTACCATGCTAGGGTCCTCAGGGTACTTGAATTCTCCTGTTGAATTACGGTGACCTCTTTCCTGGGACCTCAGAGGCCACCCTTCATCCTTCCCTTCTAGGAGACCTGGTGTCTTTAGGACACTTGAGAGTCCTCCAGAGCCCCCACGACCCTCACTGTGAGCCTGGAGGGCCCTCTTCACCCAGATAACTCTGCTTTTGGCTCTGTGTAGCCAGACGTTCCCAGTTTTCTACAATCTCTGTTAACCTTGCCGGTTACTCTCATACCCTCCCCCATCACCTCCCCTGAGCCCCCCAAATCTCCTCTTCCTACACAGACCCTGAAAAGTCCCTCTTTGGGCTGTTTAATGTTGGGGGGTATCTCCTGTCCCACACCTCAAGCTCACTAGTCCCTTCTGCCCCTTCAAGCTGAACCAGTAACTCTCCCTAGACACAGTCCACAGTTAGGGTCTTCTCATTTTTCCCAGATCATACCTATCAAGTTCCGGGTGTCAGGCCTAGAAGGGGAGGGTCATGGAGGAGGGTGGGGCCTCCAAAGTGACTCCGTGGGCCTTGTCTTCCCAGAAAGACACAGATGAGGAAGTGCGTGAATTCCTTCAAAACAACCTCAGCCTTCAGGGAAAGGTACGTCCCTTTGGGGGAAGGTATGTACGTGAATCACCAGGCATGGAAGGAGTGACCTTTTTTTTAAAAAAAAATAATTTATGTATTTAAATTTTATGTATGAGCGCTCTGCGTACATAGCTGCATGCCAGAAGAGTGCATTCGATCTTATTATAGATGGTATAGTGAGGCCATGTGGTTGCTGGGAATTGAACTCAGGACCTCTCTGGAAGAGCAGCCGGTGCTCTTTACCTCTGAGCCTTCTCTCCAGCCCCCCCCCCCCTTAAATTACATTTATGTATACAGTGTGTGTGTTGGCACAGGGGACAGCTTTCAGGAATCAAGTCTATACTTCCACCATGTGGATCCCAGGGATTGAACTCAGATCTTCAGGCTTGGCGGCAGGGCTTTGACCATTAGCCTATCTTGCCAGCTCTGAAGATGTTGGTTCTCGAGCAGCTTGGCAGTAGAAACGGGCAGGACGCAAAGAAGGTGCCTTCACGCCCCGTGGTTATTCCCCTCAGGTCGAAGGCTCCCCATCTCTTCGCTGGCAGATGGCCCTGTACCGTGGTGTCCCAGGCCGCGAGGAAGATGCCGATGACCCCGAGAAAATTGTGCGCAGAGTCCAGGAAGTGTCCGCTGTGCTCTATCACTTGGACCAGGTGGGTTCCTTTGGGGGCTGAGTCTGTGGGCGGGGCCTGCTGGTGATTGGCAGGGCTAGGGATGGAGCCTTGTAGGTATGGGGTAGTGTGTGGATCTGGGGAAAGGGCATGTTGCATCTAGGGACAAGTGTGACAAAGCATTGGGGCTAGCCTGTGGCCTCCTGAAGATGCCTTCGGTCTGTTGGCTGAGCAATCCCCTTGACCCTGCTCTACTCTGCAGATAGACTTAAGCATTTACGGGCAGCTTCCACTCAGGGTCGGGGGCGGGGGGGAACTTGGGCCAGTGCCATGATCTGAGGACATGACAAACTGTTCCACTCTTCAGACGGAGCATCCTTACAAGTCCAAGAAGGCGGTGTGGCATAAACTCTTGTCCAAGCAGCGGCGGAGGGCGGTGGTAGCCTGTTTCCGCATGACGCCCCTGTACAACCTGCCCACGTAAGGCCTCCAGGGAGGAGAGCGCCAAGAGCTTGGAGGAAGGAAGGAGGAGTTGGCGGATGTGCCAATAGGGTTGAGTCTTAGGAACTGAGGGCGGCAGTTGCAAGGAAGGTGGGGGAGCCTCAGTGGCCTGAAGACCTTTGCCTTTGCAGGCACCGAGCGTGTAACATGTTCTTGGAGAGCTACAAAGCCTCCTGGATCCTGACTGAAGACCACAGTTTCGAGGACCGCATGATAGATGACCTATCAGTGAGCTGGGGACTGGGTGGGGCTGGGGAACCCTCGATATAGAAATGGGACCCCTGGGGGCTGGAGAGATGGCTCAGTAGTTAAAAGCACTGGCTGTTCTTCAAGAGGACCCGGGTTCAATTCCCAGCACCCATGTGGCAGCTCACACCTGTCTGTACCTCCAGTTCCAGGAGACCTGACACCCCCACACAGGCAGGCAAAACACCAATGCATATGTTTAAAAAATGTCTTAAAGAAAATGGGATCCCTTTGGCTTGATTTGAGAAAAGAGAAAATTCTAGTCCAGCAAGGTTGTAAGAGGAGACTGAAGGGGACCCCAAAAGTGCCATCCTCCAGCCCTCACCCCATCCCTCCAGAAAGCTGGGGAGCAGGAGGAAGAGGAGGAAGAAGTAGAAGAGAAGAAGCCAGACCCCCTACACCAGTTGGTCCTGCACTTCAGCCGCACCGCTCTGACCGAAAAGAGGTGAGGACTCCTCCCTGCCTCGGAAGCACCCCCCAGATCCTTATCAGTGAACAAAAAACAGCTGACCTCCATTCAATGTTTAAATTGCATTTTTTCATTGCGTGTGCACATACGTGTATATGTGCGCGCTGCTCCTGTGGAGGTCAGAAGATGACTTGATGGAGTCTCTTCTTTTTTTCCATCATGTGGGTCCAAGAAATCAAACTCAGCCTTCCTTGGCAACAAGCTCCTTCATCTTCTGTCCCCAGACCTTTTAGCAGCACGTTTTATGCAGTGTATAGCTGCTGGATACTGTTGCACAGGCTGAACACTTCCCAAGAGCATCTTGTCTGAGGGGCTCACAGAAGATACCACGTGGGTTTGTTAGAAGAACGTGTCTGGGCTGGGGATGTCAGTCAATAGTAGCATACTTGCTTAGCATGCAGGAGGCACTGGGTCCAACCCCCAGAGCCGAAACAAAACAAAACAGCAGTAATGAAAACTTTTTCTAACAAGGATCAGGCCATTGTGGGGAAAATCAATATCTATGAAGTTTCTGCTTCTCCATAGAAGTGGAGACGTTTCTAACTCGCTTGAAGATTTCAATACAGGTTAATGACAATCTTGGTAATTAATGATAGTGAGGATTCTTCTGGTAATAATAGGCAAAGGCCAGAGGGAGGACTCAACAGTTAAGACCTCTTGCTGCTCTTGCAGGGGACCCAGGTTGAGTACCCACATTTACGTTTACTGCTGGCCATCATCTATTACTCCAATTTGGGGACATCTGGCTCTCTCTTCTGGCCTCTGCTGGCACTGCATGCACATGGTGCAGACGAGCCGCACACAGAAGTTTTAAATTTGTGAAAATTAAGCTGGTTATGGTGGCACACACCTTTAGTCCCAGCACTTGGGAGGCAGGGGCAGGTGGAGCTCTGTGAACTGATGTCCAGCCTGGTCTGCAAAGCACGTTCCAAGACAGCCAAGAATGCACAAAGGTTTCTTGACGTGCACACTGGCTCACTTACCCTTTAGACGATTTTACCAACTTCTTTTATTTTGTGGATGAGAACATGAAGGCCCACGGGAATTTATTTTTCTCACCTAATGTGAGGTCAGAATCTAGACTGGTCAGGGTGACAGACAGGGACCCACATTCTTCCTAATTTTCTATACTGCCAGTCTTAGCCTGAGTCTTATGGTCTGTATTAGTTTCTTACGTGTCACTGCAAGCATCATACTTGACAGCTTAAGCGGAGGGAAGGTTTAATGCTTTCCTGGAACATAACCACATCGATTCATTTATACCTCGTGCCTGCTCTCACACAAGGCAGCATTGGGGGTGCAACTGAAACTTTTATGACCTGAAAGGTCTGAAGTATTTGCTATTTCCCTGTCTTCTCCCCTTTTTGAGACAGGGTCTCACTGTGTAGCCCCATCTGGCCCTCACTCTGTAGACCAGGCTGGCCTGGAACTCACAGAGCTCTGTTTGCCTCTGCCTCCCAATTGCTGGAATTAAAGGTTTGTATGACACCACCCAGACTAAGAATTTGGAGACAGGGTCTTATTCACTGTGAATCTCAAGACTGTCTTGTTTCAGCCCCGAGTACTAGGATTGCAGGCTTGGGATACATCTGAATATTGTTTCAAAAAGTTATTTTGGTTTAGCATTTCAGTGGATTTCAGTGCATTGTGGCTGGGAAGGCTTGGCAGTGGGAGTGTATAGCAGAGGCTGTTCACATCATGGCCACATGCCAGACAGGAGGAAGAGAGAGCCTTCCCCCTCCCCACCCCAGCAAGACCTTTAACCCTTTCTCCCTGGTAAGCTCAAGCACAAAGCTCATGAGTCAAGATACTGGCATCCACCTACTGTAGCCACAAGGGGCATGGGGAAGCAGGGTATCTTGTTTCCCATCTGTGGGAGATTCCTGACTCTAGAGATAGTCTTTGTAGGCAGAATCCCAGTGCAAGCTGTGAAACATTGGCCAATCACGCTCTTTCGTGACTCAGTTTCCACATCTGTAAAATGGGGTTGGTGATACATCTACCTGATAGGACCACTGTGAAGCTAAGTCTGTTAGTACCCGGAGAACACGCGCCAGCTTTCTAAAATAATAGATATAAAATGGTGCTACCTACATGTAATTGCAGCCCTCAGAAAGATGAGGAGAGAGTTGAAAGTCAGCCTGGGCTACGTTTCTGGTATCTGTCACAAAGCCAAACAAAAAGCCGTGGGTGGAGTTCAGTTGGTAGTTTAGTTCCCAGCACTGTGCAAACCTGGGGTCCCAGGACTTAGAAGATGCAGGTGCCGTATTGAGAAGCTCAGGGTCATTTCAACTACATATTGAGTTTGAGACCAGCCTGGGCTACATGAGACCTTATTTCAGTTAAGAAAAGCAAGAGGCAGAGGCAGGCAGAGCTCTGTGAGTTCAAGGCCAGCCTGGTCTACAGTGTGAGTGCCAGGACAGAGAGGGATACACAGAGAAACTCTGTCTTGAAAAAATAAAGAAAGAAAGAAAGGAAGGAAGGAAGGAAGGAAGGAAGGAAGGAAGGAAGGAAGGAAGGAAGGAAGGAAAAAGTTGGGAGGTGTCGCCACTGGGTCTGTCTCCCTATTCCTTCCTCAGCAAATTGGATGAGGATTACCTGTACATGGCATATGCTGACATCATGGCAAAGGTGAGTCCTGTCTCTGTTCTGCAGAGTGTTACCTTCTGCGCAGATGTAGTGCCCTCCCCCTTCCCCCTCTCCTCTTCCCCCTCCCTTTCCCCTCCCTTCCCCCCCCCCACTGAAGAACAGGGCATCTGCTTTGCCCACTCTCACCATTAACTGATGCTGCTCCTCAGAGTTGCCACCTGGAGGAGGGTGGAGAAAATGGCGAAGAAGGTGTAGAGGAAGGATCAGAAGTGTCCTTTGAGGTAGGTGAGATGGGGGTGTGCTGACTCCCATACGTTCACCATCACCACGTGACTAGAAAGCTCTACCTGGGCACACAGCTGGAACCAAACACCAAGGATACAAGGTATTCACTATGGTGTAGGGAGGTGTGGGTAGAGGGTGGGGCCAGGATGCAGGGGCAGGCGGTGCAGCAGCCCAGACCTTGTCTGGTCCAGCCTGATGGCAGAGTATCAGAGAGAGATCTCAGAGAAGACAGTGGCCTCGCAGGATAGAAGTACAACAGTGGTGTCCACCTGTGGTCATCTGAGCATTCGGGAGGAAGAATCATGAGTTCCAGGCCTGCTGAGGGCACACAATGAGCTTTTAAGGAAAGGAAGATATTTAGGGCTGGAGAGCCAGCTCTGTGGTTAAGAGTACTTACTGCTCTTCCAGGAGCCTTTAGTTCTGTTCCTATATCCATATGGTGGCTCACAACCTACTGTAGTTCCAGTTCCAGGGGATCTTACGCCCTCTTCTTGTCTCTATGGGTACTGCATACATTACACATACACTCAGGCGCATACACACACATACACAAAAAATAAGTATCTTTTAAAAATACATTTAAAAACAAAATTCATAAGCTGGGCATAGTGGTTCCTGGTTGCAATGTTAGCACTTGGAAGGCTGAGGCAGGATTGTCAAAAGTTCCAGGCCAGTACAGAACTGTACTGTAAGACCTCTGTCAAAAGCAAATCTGTAATTGGATCTGAAGCAAGATGTAGCAGGGAGTAGTTGAGAGGTTGTGATGGACATTACATGGTATTTCAAGATGTCTGAAACAAAAAATGCAGCATGGATGCACTTGTGATTCTTCTTGGTGACAAGAATGTGGACTCTTGACATTTCCACAGCAGAATGGATGCCAGGCTTGCCTTAGAGAGTGGTGCACAGGAAAAGTGGGGGTTCTCAACGTGCATGTTCACGAATGGCTTAGACTCTAGGTACTAACCTGCCTGAGGCCCTTAGATCGAAGACAGGTACAGGAGAGAAATAGCATGTAAGCCCCTTGGGACATGACGGGACCTCACCATTGGAGAGTGGCAGATGAGTCTGGAGCTGAGGAGACAGGCAAGGGGAGCGAAGCCCTGGGGACCCAGGCTAGGCTGCTGAGTGCTGAAACCAACCCTCACCACCCCAGGAGAAGGAGATGGAGAAGCAGAGGCTCCTGTACCAACAGTCACGGCTGCACAATCGGGGTGCTGCTGAGATGGTATTGCAGATGATCAGTGCCTGCAAAGGTGCCATCTATGCCCCCCAAATCCCAGACATTCCTCCTACCCCTGTGGTCATACTCACCATATTGTCCTGAGTGCACCCATTCCCTACTGACCCTGCTGGCTTCCCATAACTTCTGCATGCCTCTGGCCTGCATACTACACTCCACCTTTTGCAAATTCTTGTTGCATGCCTGCCTGCCTTTCAACCCCCCATCCACCCTTTCATCTCCTCTCGACTCCTCCGTCTGTGCACACTTTTCATACCCTCCTTGCATGTCTCTGTCATGGCTGGGTTTTTGTTTGCTTGCTTGGTTTGGTTTGGTTTGGTTTGATGTTTTTGGGTGGGTGGGAGCCCTCAGACTCAACAGACCATTTATTTTATTTTATTTTGCCTCATCTCCGCTACCTCCAGGAGAGACGGGTGCCATGGTGTCTTCCACTCTGAAGCTGGGCATCTCCATCCTCAACGGAGGGAACGCTGAAGTACAGCAGGTAACAGACACACAGGCTCTCCGGAGGAGGGTTAAAAGTGGGCGTGGCTGGGTGGGTGTGGATGGGTGTTCCCGGGAGGCTCCCAGGTCTCTCCCACCCCCATCTCCTGCTGCTTCCACTACAGAAAATGCTGGATTATCTGAAGGACAAAAAAGAAGTGGGATTCTTCCAGAGTATCCAGGCCCTAATGCAAACCTGCAGGTGGGCCCACGTCTATGTTCCAGTTCTGTTCTACTGGGGTGGCTGTGTCCTCCAGCCCTGGGTTATTTCCTCTTCTCCTTACGCTGTCCCCATCCAGGAAAGGGGACTTACACAGAGGAGTACAAATTCTCGAGAGTTGGCTAAAGCGATTAATGTTACAAGTTGTTAGGATGAGTTAAGGGTTGGCGATATAGCTTGGTGGCAGAGCACCTGCCTGGGGCTGGGCCAGGCCTAGGCTCCTTCTCCAGCATTGAAGGGGAGGATCGAAGATGGGATGCACACCCAGGACCCCGGTACACAGAAAGCAGAGGCAGGAGGATTACAGAAACTTTAAGGATAGCCTGAGCTACATGAGACCCTGTCTCAAAAAGGGAAGGAGAGAGGAGAGCTGTAATACAGGTTCAAACAATTCAAGAGAGAGCACTACAGGGTGCTTGGGCACTTTTGGATACTATACTGTGTGGCCCTTCTGTCAAATGTCCCCCCCCTTTCCATTGGCTAATCCCCCCCCCCCCCGTAGGTTTTTGCTTAACTGGTGTTATCTGTTACTTTGAGATCTCAACTTGCATACCAGACTTACCTATCCTCACAGGGCCAGGGTGGAGGCTTAAGGTGGGGGATGGGAGCACAGATGAGGGTAGGTGAGGGTGGGGTCCAGGCAGAGGGTGAGGGTCTGATGAGTAGGTAAGCAGGGTGAAGGGTGGGATAGCGGATGGCTTGGGGTCATAGTGTCCATCAGCTCTCGGGTTTTGCTTTCTCTCTGGTCCTGTGGGGGCTGCCGGGCCATGGGTTTTACGACAGAAGCCATACCCTCATCACCCAATCATCTCTTTCCTCAGTGTCCTGGACCTCAATGCCTTCGAGAGGCAGAACAAGGCAGAGGGG
Source organism: Phyllotis vaccarum (assembly GCA_033318265.1). Lineage (NCBI taxonomy): Eukaryota > Metazoa > Chordata > Mammalia > Rodentia > Cricetidae > Phyllotis > Phyllotis vaccarum. The sequence continues at coordinate 19,639,962 of JARWLC010000018.1, read as the reverse complement.
CTGGGCATGGTGAATGAAGATGGAACGGGTGAGACCTTCTTCTGGGTGCCCCTCTCCCTGGGACGTCACCTTCCTCAGGATGCCCCGCCCACAGACCCGCTCCTCCAAGGCACACCCCCCCTCAAGAGTTCCTTCGGGCTTCCCCGGGGTGTGATTCCCCAGTCCTGAGGACCCCCCTCCATCCCTCCAGGGTCTCCCTTCCCATGGGATCCACCCCTGGGTGTCCTTCTGTCTGGGTGTTTCCTCACCCATCACCTTGTGGACCTGCCCTCCACGTGCCCCAAACCTCACCCTGGTTGCTGTTCATTAATGTCCCTAATCCGGTTAATCGAGTCTTTGCTGTGTTTTGACGTGTCTTAACTTTCCACCTTGACCTCTGCCTCCTGCTTCTCTTGGGCTCTCTCTCTCTCTCTCTTTCTCTCCCCCCCCCCCGTTCACATTCCTTCTTTCTCCTTCTCCCCCCCTTCCCCCTGCCCCCCTTCCTTGCTGACCCACTCCTTCCTGTGTCACCTTACGTCTGTCTTTCTCTCCATGCTCGTGTCTCTGTGTGTCTGTCTTTGTCCTCGACTGTGTCGCTGTACTTCTGTCTGTCTCTGTCTCTTTTTCCTCTTTTCTCCTGCTTCCTCCTCCCATCCTGTTGGCTGCCCCAGTCATCAATCGCCAGAACGGTAATTTCCCCGCCATCCATTGCAGTGCTGCGTCCACCCCTCCCCTTCTAACCCCTGATGCCCCCCGGGGCTGAGGATCTGGGACAGTCAGGGAGGTGAATTTATAGGATTTAGTGAATCCTATGGAGGTTAAGGTTCCGGGAGTTCGGAGGCCGGTAACATTGTGAATAAGTCTTTTATCTAACACAAGCCTCAGTTTCTCCGCGTGTAACACGGAAGTTAGAAAGGACAGTCAAGGTCCCTTTTCAGCTGGATATTTTGGCGCTTCCAGACCCAGATTCCCAGTCCAGGGTGGGATGAACCTTCCCCCATACCCACCCTCACTGCGCTGCGCGTCCCAAGCCTATGCTGTGGACACCATTTGCGGAAGGCAACCACTCTGATTGGTACCGCGCGTGCCCTCTGCGCCTGCTCTGATTGGCCCATTCCCAATCTAGTTCTTATAGCCGCCCTACGATTGGTTTCTTTCAGACGTCTATTCTGATTGGACCATGTTGATACACGCCTCTGCTTCTTCTGGGTTGGCTGCTTTTGAGGCTTTGGGCCAATTGGCTTTCAATCCCCATCCCCTCCCAGCCCAGTCCTACCCTGCTTAGAGCTTTGAGTGCAAGTGACCCCCAACCCTGTAATCCATTAACCCCTGCAGCCTGGAGTGGGACTCAGGGCTATACCAGGTGCTGGATGTCTGCCGGATCACTCCTAGATGTCACACAAGTGGTGACATCGGAGGGATCCTGGTATAGAAAGACACTTGAGGTCCCAGTTTCAAGACCCAGGGCTCCCCAGGGCTCCGTCTACGGATCTCACTGGCTGGTGTCTTAGACGCCCCTGGCCCTCATAGTGCCTTTGAAGTAGTGGCTGCTCCTCCCCGCACCCCAAACATTGTGCATGCGTGTGCAATGTGCACGGATTGTGTGCATGTGTGTGCTGTGTCCTGACGCATCTGACCCCTCCTGGGTCCTGTTCCTTTCCTTCCACCCAGGAGAGAAGGTCATGGCAGATGATGAATTTACACAAGACCTGTTTCGCTTTCTGCAGCTGCTCTGTGAGGGGCATAACAATGGTGAGGATGGCGGGTGGGGTGGAAAGGACACCGAGGTATGGGGGGCTTCTAAAAGATGCCGGAGCTGATTTCCGATCCCCCTCATCCCCTCTGACTACTCCAGAGGTGCTGGCCTTGTCCTACCTCAGCCTTTCTGCCTTCCTCTACTCTCAGAAGAAGCACAGTGTGTGAGGATCAGGGGTTCAAGGTCACCTTAGTTACAGGGCTAGCCTGAGCTACATGAGATCCTGTCCCAAAGAAACAGCAGTCACACATTTGTCTGGGTTCTGAAATTTCTGGAATCAAACCGCTTAGCTTCACTTTCACTTCTTCTGGCCAATTCAACTCCCCAAAGGCAATCTGCCAAGATCCAGTTTGGCCAGAAGTCAATGTACCCAAATGGGCAATTCGTCACACTCGGCTTTCCCACAGGCATTTGGCAGCCCTCACAGAGGACTGGATTCCAGCGCTGAGGGTCCACAGACACATTGCCCAGTGTTTAAAATGAATCTAATCGGTGTATTCTTTTGTTTATCACATAAAGCATTTCCCCAGAAGATGTACAGATTCTTTCTTAACAGAAGTGAGAATTTTCACAGGCTCTGCTCTCATATGCCAGTTTAACAAAATCCAGGGTGGTACAGCCTGTTGTTAATCAAACACGGTGTCGACGGGAAGACAATTCCGTGCTCGATCAGTTTATGTTAATAGAACAATTAAACTAGGCATGGTGGATAGGCCTGTAATCTCAGGGCTCAGGCAGCCTGGCAGTAGGGTAATGAGTTCAAAGCTGCCTTGGCTACAGAGTGAGACTTTTTTCTTCAAAACAAAAACAAAGAGCAGCGTAAATCCTGACAACCTTCCCACAAGGCTGTTTCCCATTACAAACATGTGCCACATAGTCATGTGTACAATGCTCCCAGTACATAGGAAACCATAGACTACACAGGAGAGAGTGTGTGTGTGTGTGTCTCTGTCTGTATGTATAGTATGTATGTATGTGTATCTATGTGACTGAGTGACTGTGTGGTGCATGTCTATATGTGACCGTGTGACTGTGTGTCTGTCTGTGGTACATCAGGTGTCTGTATGTGTGTGATTGTGTGTGTGTGTCTATGGTACATCAGGTGTCTGTATGTGTGTGACTGTGTATGTGTGTCTGTGGCACATCAGGTGTTTGTATGTGTGTGACTGTGTGACTGTGTGTGTGTCTGTGGTACATCAGGTGTCTGTATGTGTGTGACTGTGTGTGTGTCTGTGGTACATCAGGTGTCTGTATGTGTGTGACTGTGTGTGTGTCTGTGGTACATCAGGTGTTTGTATGTGTGTGACTGTGTGATTGTGTGTGTCTGTGGCACATCAGGTGTTTGTATGTGTGTGACTGTGTGACTGTGTGTGTCTGTGGTACATCAGGTTTTTGTATGTATGTGACTGTGTGTGTCTGTGGTACATCAGGTTTTTGTATGTATGTGACTGTGTGTGTCTGTGGTACATCAGGTTTTTGTATGTATGTGACTGTGTGTGTCTGTGGTACATCAGGTTCCTGTATGTGTGTGACTGTGACTGTGTGTCTGTCTATGGTATATCAAGTGTCTTCCCCTTGTCACTCTAGGCCTTATAGTCTTGAAACAGGGTTTCTCACTGAACAAGAAGTACCCCACCCCCATATCTTTATCATTGAGACTGGCTGGTAGGGAAGCACTTGGGACCTCCCCATCTTTCAGCTACATACTAAATTCAAGGCTAGTCTGAGCTACATGAGATCCCGTCAAAAACAAAAAAAAAAACCAAAATAAAACCCAAAAAACACAACCACAACGCAAAGCCAAATAAAACAAAAGAGGAAGAGCCAGGAGAAGCAAGGGCAAGACTTAATCTCTATTTTTCCAGTAAATATTTGTTCAGAAAACTTTAATTAAAATCATTTAGAAGCCAGGCATAGTGGCTCACATTTTTAATCCCAACACTTGGGAGGCAGAGACAGGTGAATTTCTGAGTCCCGTCCAGCCTGGTCTACCCAGGACAGCCAGGGCTACACAGAGAAACTTTGTCTCAAAAAAGAAGAAATTAAAACAATTGAAGCTGGGTGTTGTGGATACATAGTTATAACTCTGGTGTCTGGGAGTCTGAGGTAACAGGATTTGAGGCTCTCCCGAGCCATCTCTCCAAACCCTGTCTCATGAAAACAAAAGAGAGTGGCTGGTCCAATGGCTTGGTGTGTAAAGGAGCTTCCTGTCAAGCCTGATGACCTGGGTTGGTTCTCAGAGCCCACGTGGTGGCTGGAGAGAGCTGACTTCTGACCTCATCAGCGTCTAGAGTGCTAATGTGCAAACAAGCCTTCCCCATTACCCTCAGCAATAAACTATGAAAGACAAAGGCATGGTTTTGTTGGGCGGGCTGATTTGGGGTCCATTTCCTGATTATATTGAAACACGGAGCAAACCTGAACAGGGATTTTATCCCTAAAAACTTAAACACAAACAGACAAACTCTAGAAAAAAAGGAAAGCAGAGTCAATAGTGAAGCCAAAAAGCCCCATGTTGCTGGTGCCATAAATGTTGGGAAGTGCCTGGTTCAGGGTCAGGAATGAGGGTTCCTCAGAGTCCTGCTTTTCCCCTTTGGGGGGGGGCAAAGATGGCGCAGAAGCAATGATGCAACTTCTGGGAACAGATTTAATCAAACAAGTTCAATTTTATTATGGGGGGAGAGACCGTAAATACTTTTTCCCCAGACCCTCCCCCCAGCCAGAGGAAAGGGTTTTGATTTGTTGGTATCTGTGGCCTCTTGAGGTGGTCTCTGTCTCTGTCTCTCTCATTTAGGAATGTTGTGTCTGGACTCTGCCCCCCTCAAGACTGCAGGCAGACCCCAAGTTGGCTTATGCAGAAGTGTTTAGGAGCACGTTGTTTTAAGGCACTAGTTATCACCAGTTTGAACTGGCTGAGGCTAGGATGATCTCAAGGCGTCTTAGAAGCCCATACATTCTACAGGGTTTTACTCTATAGCCTTGAATGGCTGGAACTTGTGGTATATGCTAGGTTAGTTTCAAACTCACAGAGATCCACCTGCATCTGTCTCCCCAGTGCTGTGATTAATGGTGGGGATCATTATGCCCATACCTAAATGGAAAAAGTTTTAATGTGTATATTTATCTTGCCTACAAGTATGTATGTGCACCACATGCATGCAGTTCTCCAGGAGACCAGTTACAGATGGTTGTGAGCTACTATGTGGATGCTGGGAACTGAACTCAGAGCCTCTGGAAGAACAGCCGATGCTATTAACCATTGACCCAGCTCTTGAGGCCCATAAATTAACTTTTAAAAAGTTACCAAAAAAAAAAAAAAATGGAGAAAGGGAGGCTGAATCCCTAACTCCATTTGCTACATGGAGGCTCTCAACAATGTCATTAGATAAATATATAAATGATCCTCCATCCCTGTGTGGCTTATGAAGTTAGTTATACGATTTCTGTCACACAGTAGGCACTAAATATGAACATTTCACACGTGAATAGACACCATCGTCTCCCCAGACACAGGCACTCACAGAATGATGTTTCATTTCCTTAGATTTCCAAAACTATCTCCGGACACAGACCGGGAACACGACCACCATTAACATCATTATTTGCACAGTGGATTATCTCCTGCGGCTGCAGGTGAGGGAGGCAGGCTAGCCTCAGGGAACCTGAGCCAGTGGCCTCACGCATGCCTCCAGCACCCCTCCTTCCCTCCCGGTGCCACAGGAATCCATCAGTGACTTCTACTGGTACTACTCGGGCAAGGATGTCATTGAGGAACAGGGAAAGAGAAACTTCTCCAAAGCCATGTCGGTAGCTAAACAAGTGTTCAACAGCCTCACTGAGTACATCCAGGTAGGGCCGGGACTGGGGGGGGGGGGGGGGGGGCCTGCGGAGGCAAAGCTGCCTCCGACACCCCTGCTGGGGCTTCATGTCATCCAGTCATCCTCTGTCCTCAGGGACCCTGCACCGGAAACCAGCAGAGCCTGGCGCACAGCCGCCTCTGGGATGCCGTGGTGGGGTTCCTGCACGTGTTTGCCCACATGATGATGAAGCTAGCCCAGGTGGGAACTCTTCCCTTATCAGCTCGCTGCCTCCAGTCATTCCCTACGGTCCCCAGACACTGGTGGGTTCCCTAGTGCTCTGCGCATGTTCCAGACAAGCTCCCTCCCCATGGCCAAAACCCATTTTGGATTGGTCCTCTGTACGCTCCCCCCACCTCCCCGTCTACCCCCACCAATCCGCTCGTTTCCCACCTACACTTGCACTGGTTTGGATTGACTCTGGATCCCGGTCCCCATTGTCCAGAACTCTCGGCTAGTTGATATTATTTTCTCTCTGATGAGGTCATGCCAGATGCTTCCAGTTTGGGGGATGGGATGGGACCGTGCTTCTAGATCAGGGCCTGGGGCTGAAGGAGTGTTCCTTCTTTATCCTGTCTGCGGCAGATGACTCCCGTGTCCGGTAGCCATGATGTAAGGATTCTGTTGAGCTCCAGCTCCCAGAATACTTGCTTTCTCCTCTCCCCCACCGCATGGCGCCTCTGCAGCCTCGTGAATGCCTCGCGCACACTCCTTCCATTTGTGTGCTTCTGCTAGGGATGCTTAGTCAAGGCTTGTACAGTTGGGCGAGTACAAACTGATGCACTGCACTAGATAACCGCCTAGCCACGCAAATACATTGGCACATGTAGTACCATAACTGCCCGGCAGGTGGCAGACAAGCATTCTGTATAACTTTCCATCAACCAGTGTCTTGAGAACACCTAATTTGATGCCGGCTAACTTTGAAAGGAATTGAATGGACAATTCAGTTTCTCAGTGTAGTTGGGCATGTGACTTTGGTATAAGCTTAAAATGCTGAATTACCAAGTACTATTGTGATAATTCATCAGTCACAGTCCAGGTTACAAGAGATAATACAAGGAGCTGGGGTGTGGCTCAGTGGTAGAGCCCCTGCCTAGAATCCCCCAATGAGGGGCTGGGGGTGTAGCTCAGTGGTAGAGCCCCTGCCTAGAATCCATTAGTGAGGGGATAAAAAAAAATGTGTTCAGGTTTCCTTTCACCCCACTAACAGCTCCAAGTAATGTGAAACACATCTTTCCTAAAAGTTCTAAGTAAAATACCCAAGGTTCTCTCAGGCCATGCTTGTTATTGAACCAATGATCTCAGCAAGAGGAAAGAAATCTCTGGTTGGCCAGGCCCACTGACGTATTCATTCCTAAAACCAAGATATGAAGTCAGCTCCATGAGCTCTGGCCGAATCTGTCTCACCTTCAACTGTGACAGACTCATGAGAAGACACAGAGCCTGGCCTGATTAATGTAGATGCTAGTATGTTGGAAGCCTGGAGTTAGAATGCCAAGCTTTGTAACTGTGGGATATGTTAGGATAAAAATGAATAACTCCTTGGACCAGCCTAGGGTCACAGGAGCCTCACAGCTCATGTGTGAGCCCAGCGAAATGGCGTTCTCTGGCACTTACGTGATTCTGAAAAGAATACAGATGTCACAATGCGTGTCTTTGGTTGAGGTTTCTGTGCGCCCTCCATTGGACGCTATGGCAGGGGGTGTGCTGGCTTCTTATTTTCCCAAAATGATGTACCAAAAAGTGCATGCCTGTCCAACCCTCAACCTCCATGAAAAGTCCAAGTTCTTGGACTGCCTCATTGTCCCCGCTGTCCATCAGAACCAGACCTGACAAGGCCAAGCCCCCATTGACCAGGCACCGTCCTGGAATTCCATCCTTCTAAGAGCCAAGTTGCGGCCCACAGTATCTGTCCCCGTCCGTCTATCTAACTCTGACCTGAATGTCTGCTCAGCGATGCCTCCCAGCTTCCTTGTCTGCCAGCACTAGGCTCCCATCCACTTCCCCTGGGTACCAACCCCACCCTACAATCTTGTCTCTCTGTCCCTCCTCTGCTTCCGAGGAACATGTTTGGACTCGGGTGCCCTCCGAGGTAAGAGGGAGAAAGAAGGGAACGTAGGCCCTGCTGGATAGGTGAGGGAACCCCAAGCCATTGGCAGTAGGGTGGCGCTCTGCAGAGGTCAGCCTCTTACAGCCGGGTGTGCGCCCTCTAGGACTCCAGCCAGATAGAGTTGCTGAAGGAGCTGCTGGACCTACAAAAGGACATGGTGGTGATGCTACTGTCCCTCCTGGAAGGTAAATGCACAGAGGTGCAGTGGTGGGGGTGGGCTGGGGGTGGTACAGAGATTCAGACTGACCCTAGAATGATGCTTAAGACTCAAGACCCTGACTCTGAGCCCCCCCTGACATTACCCTAGAGCCAATGGTGATGAAGAGGCTGCTGTAACCAGGTCAACAACCATCTGCCGAGTACTGTGTGTGAGCCAGGCCCTGACTATGTGGATGTTAATTTATTGATTCCACAGAGAGGTTTAGTAGGATAGGTTGCCTGGATACTTTATTTATAACTTAATATTTATTTATTAGATATAATATACCAATACAATGCATGAATAGTTATTAAACGTATCAGCTATTTTTTTACTGCATAACAAATGTCCACCAAATTTAGCAACTTGAAACTGTGTCTTTAATATTATTATTATTATTACTATTTTTATTATTATTATTATTATTATTATTATTATTATTATTATTATTATTATTATTAAAGCCTGGGCTACATGGTGAGTGTCCAGGTCAGCTTGCCCTAATATCAAGACCCTATCTCAGAAACAAACAAACAAACAAACAAACCAAGGGCCAGAGAGATGGCTCAGTGGTTAAGAGCACTGGCTGCTCTTCCAAAGGACCTGGGTTCGATTCCCAGCAATCACATGGCAGCTCACAACTGTCTGTAACATCAGTTCCAGGGGTTCCAATGCCCTCTCCTGGCCTCCGAGGGCACTGCATGTGTGTGCTGTAAGAAGCATACATAATAAGAATAACGGGATAGTGGCACATAACTGTCATCTTGGCAAACAGGAGCCTGAGGCAGGAGAATCAGGAGTTCAGTACTTTTCTCAGCTACATAGAGTTTGAGACCAGCCTGATCTACATGGGCCACAACAGCTTAAAAATGACAAGATAAAACACTTCTTATCTCTCCCTCTCTCTTTCTCTTCCATTCTTTTATGTGGCTCCATAGCACTCCTTGTGAGACATATGGTAAACATCATTTAACTAAACCCCTGTAGGTGGCCATTCACATCATTTTTCTTCTCCACGGTACTGGGGCAAGAACCCAGGGCTTTACACATTCAGGGCGCATACTCTGCTTCTGAACTGCAGCCCAGGCCTCAAATGTTTTTGTATTTAGTTTTTGAGACAGAGTTCCAGGCTAGGCTAGAACTCATGACAATCTTCCTGCCTGCCCCAGCTCTACAAGTTATGATATTCCAGGAGTGTACCTCCATATCCAGCTGTGCTAGTATAGGGGTTTTAGGTGTGTGAGCATTGAGGTCACAAGGCTTTGGGTGTGAATCCTCCCTTGCCTGTTTACCAGCTCTATAGCTCTTAGAAGGAAAGTTTCCTGTGAAACCATATGGTGATGTTTCCCTTACAAGGTTCTTGTGAGATTTTACTGGGGCAGCTCTTGACAGCCTCTGGCATGGTCCCCACCCCCTGTCAACTTGTATTATCGTTTCTCTCATTGGTGACATTTCCAGCCAGGAAGGGAAAATTATCAAAAGAGATGCTACCAAAGATCACCAGATGGTCGTCTTCCTGGCGGCGTGGGAGGGGGTCAGAAAGTACACACTACTTGATGGGTCCTAGGGAACCATGGGTGGCTTCTGAGCTAGAGAGAGAGCAAACGTATAGAGGGTCCAGAACAGACAATCTGCTGGACACAACTGACCCAGGCCTCCTGCAGGGAACGTGGTGAACGGCATGATAGCGAGGCAGATGGTGGACATGCTGGTGGAGTCCTCATCCAATGTGGAGATGATCCTCAAGTTTTTTGACATGTTTCTGAAACTCAAGGACATCGTGGGCTCCGAGGCCTTCCAGGACTATGTCACAGACCCTCGCGGCCTCATCTCCAAGAAGGACTTCCAGAAGGTGGGTCCTGGACAGCAGGTGATCCCGGGTCTTGCCGCATGCCAGCAGTGCCTCCCTGGCTGGCTCTCTTGGGTTAGCGGCTTCTTGCTGGGCCTCAGTTCCTTGTCTGTGACATGGAGACGATCAAGGTGGTGGCTTATGCCTGTGATCCCAAGACTTGAGAGGCAGAGGCAAGAAGATTGTATGAGACCTGTGCTTGAGGCTGTCTTTAGGATGAAACGCATGAGTTCTCACACCCATGAGAACCATTGTCCCTATATAAACCGTTATTTATAAACAACCATAACATTATCATCTCATCCACTAGCCTTCCATTGCTATGGCAAAATACCTAAGATTTGGTTCCCACAGCAGAAGTTACTTTTCTCTCTGCTCCCTCAGTAGAGATACCGGAGGAAGAAAGGTTTTTTCTGGCTCATGCTCTCAGTCTGTGGTCATTTGACCCCATCACTTTGGACCTATGGCAAGGCAGACTCAGTGAGGACAGCACAGCAGAATAAAACGACTCGCCTCTTGGTAGCCAGGAGCAGAGAGAGAAAGAGAAGGGTCCAGAGGCCCTAACATACTCTTCAAGGGCATCAGACCCCACATCGGAATGTTTTACACAACTCCACAATGGTCCAAACATCTGGGGGTCAGACCTGTAGCATGTGAGCTTTGGGGGACACTTGAGAAGACAACTGTAGCAAGTTGTGGTGGCACACAGCTTTAATCCCAGCATTCCAGAGGCAGAGACAGGTGGATCTCTGAGTTGGAGGCCAGCCTAGTCTATAGAGTGATTTCCAGGACAGGGAGGCTTGCACAGTGAAACCCCTATCTTGAAAAACCAAAAAGGTAATGTGTAATATATATACACACACACATATATATGCGTGTGTGTGCGTGTGTGTGCCTGTGTGTGTGTGTGTGTGTGTGTGTGTGTGTGTGTGTGTGTAGTCTGCTGGGAGAAAAGGGAAGCAGGTATTGGGAATGGGAACCCAGGACCCAGGACCTGTGCACACAAAGAATGCACCCCACCACCATGATACAGTCCAAATCAGACCACATATTTTCCATCACTGTTTTAACTCTGTATCAGAAACCACCTCAGGTAGATTGATAAGCAGCCAAAACAGAGCATACCCCTCAGAAACCTACCACCTCCCATCAGACCCCTCCTTGGTCTCTGAAGGACCTTGTGCTACTGGCCTTGGGCTATGATATCCCACTCAACTCAGACTCCCTTTTGGTAACCACATCGTCACTTTATTATAATTTACATGCCGCTGACCTTTAGAATTTCCAACACGGTGGTTGTGAGGTCATCAAGAGAATGGTGTAAATGTCCTGTCTAACTTGAGAAGGTCCTAATCACCTCCAAATAGAAACCCCACACTCTTTAGCAGTCACTGCCCGTTTCCCACGAGCCCAGTGTCTGTCTCTAAAGATTGGCCTGTTCTGGACACTGCTTATCTGGGGTATCATATGACATGTGTGTGCACACAGGCCTTTCTTTTATTTGACAAACCACAGGGACATTATCACTCCTAACCAAAACCACACCATAAAAATAAAATTAAAATTATCTACAACTGGGACTAGAGAGCGGTTAAGAGCACTGGCTACTCTCGAAGAGGACCCAGGTTCGATTACCAGCACCCACATGGTGGCTCACAATCATTCTTAACTCTGGTTCCAGGGGCATAATGTCCTCCTGTGGCCTCCACGTGTAATGCACACATGTGGTACACACACATACATGCAGACAAACGTTTATACACATAAAAGAAATCTTTTTTTTTTTTTTAAGAAAGGTATTCTTTTTTCTTTCTTTTTATCGGGGGTCGTGGTGTTGAGACAGGGTTTCTCTGTGTTTCCCTGTCTGTCCTGGAACTTCCTCTGTAGACCGGCTGGCCTCAAATCCCGAGATCCACCTGCAGAGGCAGGCAGATCTCTGTGAGTTCCAGGCTAGACTGGTCTACAGAGAGAAACCCTGTCTCGGAAAAGAAAAAAATCCACAATTCATAATTATTTTATTTTATTTTTATTTTTTTCGTGAGATCACTGTGTAGTTCAGAGCCTGTTAGCCCCCAACTCACAGTAATCCTTCTGCCTCGGTCTCTGAAGTGATGGATTCCAGTTGGGCACCACCACACCCAGCTACAATCCTTTTTTGTTTGTTGCTTTACTTATTTTTAGTGTTTTGAGAGAGAAAGAAAAAGGGGGAGGGGGTGTGTGTGTCATGTGTGTGTATATGTGTGTATGTATGTGTATATGTGTGTATGTGTGCGTGTGCAAGTGTTTGTGTTGTGTGTATGTGTATGTATGTGTCTGTGTATGTGTTTGTGTCCTGTGTGCGTGTTTGTGTGTATGTGTGTGTTTGTGCCCCGTGTGTGTGTGTTTGTGTCCTGTGTGTGTGTTTGTGTCCTGTGTGCGTGTTTGTGTGTATGTGTGTGTTTGTGTCCCGTGTGTGTGTGTGTGTGTGTGTGTGTGTGTTTGTGTCTCGTGTGTGTGTGTGTGTGTGTGTGTGTCCCGTGTGTGTGTGTGTGTGTGTGTGTTTGTGTCCTGTGTGTGTGTGTGTGTGTGTGTGTGTGTGCGCGCACACAAACATGGGAGCTGGAGGTCAGAGAACTTCATCTCTATGGAGTTGTTTTCTTTACTCACCTTTATGTGGAGTCTGGGGACTGAACCCGGGTCACCAGGCTTGCCCAGCAAGGGCCTTTACCTGCTGAACCTTCCGATGGTGACTTACCAGAAGTTTTGCTGCTGCTGTCTTTTGAGACAGTTCCCATGTAGCCCAGGCTGGCCTCAGTCTTGCTCGGTATCTTAGGATGACCTTGAACTCCTGGCTCTGTTCCCTCTACCTCCTGAATTCTGGGATTGCAGGCAATAGATCATTGACTACCTAGAGCTGGAGTATAAGAGAAATCGGGGAGCATTTGCCTAGAATGTGCAAAACCTGGGTTCCAGCCCAGCATGGGGGGGAAGCCCAACTATTTAGTCAATATTCCAATTTTTAAATTCTTAATAATAGGGGTGTGTTGTTCTTTTGGCAACTTCTTTGAGTTGCAATTCATCCATTCAAATCTAACAACTGATTTACGTCTCTTCAGCTCTCTTTGGCGAGCTGCCTCTCCACCGACAACGGTCCTCTTGTCTTTTGACTAACGTGTTATTTGGGGCAGTCGTTTGCCTCTGTCTTCTGAGGCCTGGGATTTTAAACCACAGCTTTCATGATCTGTGTGTATGTGCGTATGTTCCCTCATGTGTGTGAAGCCGAGGACCTCAGGGGTCACCCTCTGGAGCTGACCACCTTCTTTATTGAGGCAAGAGCATTCACTGGCCAACTAGGCTAGATGGACCAGTGAGCCCTTGTGCCTCTGTCACTCCAGCTCTGGGATGACACGCAAGCTCTTGACTTTTTTTAAGTGTGTTCTGGGTCTGGAGAAATACTCAACAGTTAATAGCACTGGCTGCTCTTTCAGAGGACCTGGATTGGGTTCTCAGCACCAACATGACAGCTCACAACTGCCTCTAACTCCAGTTCCAGGGGATCTAATACCCTCTCCTGGCCTCCAAGGGTATTGCACACATATGCAGCAAAAAAATATATATATTTCCCCCTCTGGGGATTGAACTCAGCGGGGGTGAGGGGCTCTTATTCTTTTTTGTTTTGTTTTTGTTTTTTGGAGACAGGGTTTCTCTGTGTAGCTTTGGAGCTTGTCTTGGAACTCACTGGCCTCAAACTCAGAGATCTGCCTGCCTCTGCCTCCTGAGGGCTAGGATTAAAGACTTGTGCTGCCACCAATGGGTGGCAGGGTGGAGGGCTTATTCTTGCAAAATGAACACTTTAGTGAATAAGCTATTTTCCTGGCCCAAGACTTTGTTTATATGTATGGGTGCTTTGTCTGCGTGTAAGTGCACTCTATGCATGCCTAGTGCCTGGGGAGGTCAGAATAGAGAGCCAGATCCCTGAAGCCGGAGTTTTAGAGGTTGTGAGCCACCGTGGGGGTGCTAGGAACCTAGCCCAGGTCCTCTACAAGAGCAGCCAATGTTATTAACTGCTGAGTGACTTATCTCTCCAGCCCCTGTGATTATTTTAAGAAAAGAAATCCATATGTATGTATGTATATATACACATATATCAGTTATCCAAAACATTATTTCAACATCTCAAGTGTACCCCACACCAAGTCCACAGACGGTTAGAGCCTCTCAGATGTGGTGTCCCAGCCTTGGATCTAGCCACACCTTACTTTCTTGTGTCTTTTCGTGTGTCCTCTGTCCCCTATGTTTGCTATCAACTGAGATTTGTCATAGACGATGAATCAGAATCTGTTTTTTATTTGCGCTTTTCTCCAGAGCCTTCCATCCACCAGACACATCCCCTCTGGGCTCCCTCTGCCTGTATCATCAGCAGCTGACAATGACTTCCCTAGAGATGGGACATGATGATACTTAAATTTCTAAACATTTGCTGGGCAATGGTGACACATATCCTTAATCTCAGCATTCCGGAGGCAGAAGCAGGAGGGTCCCTGAGTTCAAAGCCAGCCTGGCCTACAAAGCAAGTTCCAGGACAGCCAGGGCTACACAGAGAAACCTTGTCTCGAAAATCAAAAGTAAATAAATAAGTCAAAATTTACAAACATTGTAAGACTTGCCTAATACCAACCATCCATTCATTTCCCAAGCAAATCTTCGGATTTTACAATGCATCTTACAGTCTATAGTTGAAAAACCACATTCAGAATTTATTTAAAAGGACTTGCTACTTCTCAGAAAATGGAACAAACTTTAAAACTGTTCCATTTTTTAAGATGTCCCGTGTCTTTGACAGATTTGGACACATCAGCTTTCCTAGCTGAGTGCATGGCTCACACATGTAACCCAACACTTGGGAGGGAGACAAAGGACCAAGAGTTCAAGGTCATCCTTGGCTACAGAGAGAGTTTAGAGCCAACATAGGCTATGCCAGACTCTGTCTTTAAAAGCACAAAAATAAAATAAGAACCAGATATATTAGGTTTTCATTATTATAACAAAATACCTGAACCAATGAATTTATAAACAGATAAAAGTTTTGTTCCTGGTTCCTGGATTTGGGTGCAAGATCAAACAGTCCCATTGTATGTGACATCTGGAGAGGCCAAGCTTTCAGGAGGGGACATGCTGCAAAGCAAAGCATGAACCAGGAAACAGAAATGAGGCAGAAGGTGCAAGGGTCCCCTAGTCCCCTTTAAGGCATGCCGCCAATGGCCCCAGGTCCTCTCACTAGGTCCCACCCCCCTAAATAACCACAACCCCTTCTCATTGGTGCCACGTAATAGGTCAGATCTTTAACACGATGACCTTTGGGGAACACCCACACCATGGCATTGGATGAGTCCTCTCCTGGTATCAGCCACGACCTTAGTCAGAAAAATGTGGTAGTGAGCAAAATAGAGGTACCCAATTGAATCTGAGAGGGAAGGGCCTTGTGAAAACAGGCTAAAATAGGATGGGAATAGGGTGGCAGGGAAAGGCCCTTCAGAGGGAGGGGCATTAGGATTTTGTGCATATTTTGGCAAGTCTCGCATATACCCGGTTATCTGGCGGCAGGTTTCTATGGATGCACATGGCAACCCGGGAACCGGGCAGAAAGCAGCGGCGGAAGCAGGAGACTCTTAACGCTGTTTCTATGTAGAAGAGGTTTATTGTGAGATGAATATGGTTATGATTAACAGAGGAGTTATGGTTATAATAGCACAGAAGGTGAGAAGGAAGAGAAAGGAAGAGGGGAGAAATGGAGGAGCTCCCAAGAGAGAACAAAGGAGGAGAGAGCGAGATGCCCATAGGAACCAGATGCACATAGGAACCTTGCATTAAATGGGGGTTAACGTCAGAACTGAGAGAAGGGCGTGGCTCGATGTCAGAGCTCAGGAGGGCGTGGTTTTACAGACTACCAAAAGAATACTGGTGTTGAGGTTTGAGAAGTGCCAAAGAAAGATGGAGGCGAGTGTGATGTCCCCTGCATAAAAAGACAGCGAAGTGTGAGGGCTGCAGAGGTGGCTGAGAAAGAGGAGGAGGCAGAATCTCTGGAGGGGGAGGGGGCAGCTGGCAGGGCATTGGGGGAACGTAGGCATTTAGCGTGTCATGGGTGCAGAGTTCAGACCCGAAGCTGCTGTTCTCAGAGTCCCTCCCACTACATGTAGAGATGGCAGGTGTGCGTGGAGGAGGCTGTTCTGATGATGGGAGGGAGACAGGAGGTGAGGAGCGTGGAGAGAGAGCCGTGGATGGGTTCTCGATCTGTTCTGAGAGTTACTGAGGGATCAGGTGTGGGTGAGGAGACAAAAGAGCAGGCAGGATGACTCAGAGATTTCACTTAGGCACACTGGGTGGGTGGGAGCTGCTATTCCTGAAATGGGTAAGGCTGGGGGAGGGGAGAGTTTATCTTCTAAAGCTCCCTTCTGGATTCGGATATGGTTCTGCATGCCTATAATCCCAGCATTCTAGAGATGGAGGCAGGAGGGGAGCCAGGAGTCCAGGGCCAGCCTGGTCTATATAGGAAGTTCCAGGCTAAGATGGCTACATCGCAAGACAGACAGTCTCTCTCTCTCTCTCTCTCTCTCTCTCTCTCTCTCTCTCTCTCTCTCTCTCTCTCTCTCTGTCTCTCTCTCTCTCTCTTCCTCCCCTCCCATCCACGAACCCCTGCCAGGGTTTTTCTGTGTAGCCCTGCTGTCTTGGAACTCACTCTGTAGACCAAGCTGACCTCGAACTCAGATCTACCTGCCTCGCCTCCCAAGTGCTGGGATTAAAGATGTGTGTTACCACCAGCCAGTTGACAGTCTTTAGATAATAATAATAATTAACACAGTTGACAGTCTTTAGATAATAATAATAATTAACAACAATAATAATCCCATTGAAAACAAGTTACTTCTGAGCATTTTTGTTTGTGAGGTGACATCCACTAAAATGTCAGTGATCATATTTGTTAAGATTCTGGAAAGCAGGCAGCCGGGAAGAAGATTGTCATGGGAAGGACCTGACAATCATACTCGCTGGGTGACATCTGGAGCCTGGAATCCCAGTGTTACCTCAAGGAATGTACAAAGCAAAAGAAAGGTGTAGCTCTCAGACCTGCCCCCACCCGTCTCCAACCTTTCCAGGTCTGGAAGTGAAGGTGGTTCTGGCAAAGTAGGTTGACAATGGCCAGAGGTGAGAAGAAGAGGCTGGACTGATGGACAATGACGAAGACAAACAACCAATCTGCAGTGCTGAGTCCAAGAGTGAATTGGGAGAGCGGAGTACAGGATCCCAGGCCCTCATCTGTGGGAAGGCTGGTGGATGCACCAGGGTACATGAGAAGTTCCTGTGTGACTGGATCTCTTTGCTCTGCGGTTTTAGAACCTTTCATGATTTGCAAAGCCTGTTACTCATTTAGAAAGCATTTTGCAAAGCTCTTGGCTTTTTGCAAAGTACTGCCTAGAGCCAGGAAATATCGCTTCTGTTCATACCCCCCCAGCTGAGTCTCTCTGCATTCTGCAGCCCATCTCTAGGTTGGTCAGGAAACTCATCTAGTAAAATACAACCAGCATCTTTCATTATAAGACAAAAAAGCATTTCGTAGCAAAAGTCAGAACTGTGTCTTGAAACTTTTTTTTTTTTTTAATTGAACTGTAAAATTCTTTCTTACTGCTGCTGCGGTCAAAGGTGTTTGAGAAACTGCTTTTGAAAACAGCCTAAAATTGTACAGCAAGTTTGGAGGTGCAGCCTGTTTGGTGGAGTCCTTGCCTAGCCAGCATGAGGCCATGGGTTTGGTTCCCAGAATCGCAGAAACTGGATGTTGTGGTGAATGCATGCAATTCCGGTACTCAGGAGGCTGAGGCAGGAGAATTGGAAGTTTAAGGCCGGCCTTGGCTATGTAGTGAGTTTCAGGCCATCCTGGGCTACATGAGACCTTGTCTTAACAAACAAACAAAAAAGCAGTTGGGCATTGTGGTGCACACCTTTGATCCCAGCACTCAGGAGACAGAGGCAGGAGGATCTCTACAAACTAGAGGAATGCCTGGTCTACAAAAGAAAGTTCTAGGCCAGCCAGGACTACATAGAAAGATTTTCTCAAACAAAAATTAATTTTTAATTAAAAAAACCACTATTATTAGCTGGGTGTGGGGACACATACCTTTTACCCCAGCCCTTGGAGAGCCAAAAGTAGGAGGATATCTTGAGTTTGGGGCCAACCTGGTCTAGAGAGTTCTAGGATAGCCAGGGCTACACAGAGAAACCCTGTCTCGAGAAGTCAACAAAACAAAACAAAAAAACCCCACCAGAATTTTATTAAGAGCAGGAGGCTTATTTATTTCTGTTATGGGATCACAGACATGCACTTCCATATCCTGTTTAGCAGTGTGGGGGAGGGGGGATGGTCCATCATGCATCTGAGGCTGGCACCTTACCAATCGACCCTTTGGTTTTGTTTTGTGTTGTTTTTGACTCGGGATCCTACTAAGTAGCCCTGGTTGTCCTGGAACTCCATACTGACCAGGCTGGCTTTGAACTCACGAAGATCTACCTCCCTCTGTTTCCCAGGTGTTGAGATTAAAACAGTCCCACCAGGCTCAGTTTAGCCTAACTGGTTGTTGTATTGATATTGAGGCCTTTGAGTACACATACACACACACACACACACACACACACACACACACACACACACACACACACACACACGAGTGCGCATGTGCACACACTGACCTTCCCTGCCCACCCACAGGCCATGGACAGCCAGAAGCAGTTCTCTGGCCCGGAAATCCAGTTCCTGCTTTCATGCTCTGAAGCGGATGAAAATGAAATGATCAACTGTGAAGAATTCGCCAACCGCTTCCAGGAGCCAGCTCGGGACATCGGCTTCAACGTGGCAGTACTGTTAACCAACCTTTCGGAACATGTCCCCCACGACCCACGCCTGCGCACCTTCCTGGAGCTGGCTGAGAGCATCTTGGAGTACTTCCGGCCTTACCTGGGCCGCATCGAGATCATGGGCTCATCTCGTCGTATAGAGCGGATCTACTTCGAGATCTCAGAGACCAACCGTGCTCAGTGGGAGATGCCCCAGGTCAGTGGACCTGTGCGTGTGTATGTAAGGTCTTGGTGTCTTCAATGTTCAAACCCTACATGAGGCAGTATACAACTCGGTATCTGTACATTGGTCCCTGCACGGCTCTGACAAGCCCACACCCTTCCCCCATCGTATTATCTTTGAAGACGAGATTTTGTATATCCAAGGCTGGCCTTAAACTCATGTTATAGCTGACGATGGTCCCTACCTTCATCTCCCCACTATTAGGATTACGGATGTGTGCCACCATATCTGGATTTGGGGGTTTTGGGACTCAAACACAGGGCTTCCTGCGTGCTAGGCAAACACTACCAATTGATCTACACTAACCTTAACTCCAAACCCCTCCTCAGAGGGACTTTGTGGTTCCTCCTGTGATCTTGCACAAGCCAAACTTGCTGGCGCCTGCTTCTTGCATGCACATCCCTTGTGCATGGCCTCAATAATATGAGTGTGCCCTGATGGGTCGCTTCAGTACATCATCACTTGCAACTCCTCCTGGGAACTCTGGCGTGATCTGTCCTTCTGATGCAGTCACACCTATGCTTAAATCTGCATGATCACACACACCTTGCTCATCTGCCCTCTGGGCCCTGGTTGGTCCACGCTCTTTTCCCTATACACACTTTGATGGCTCTGGAGTGCACTGGCACACTCTAACACTCTTTTCTGGTCACCATCCTCTCAAATATGCCTCTCAGAACCATGCCGGAGGCAGCCTGTACCTTTGGAACCCTATCTCAATGTGCCCTACTCCTTACGCAATGCATCCAACCCACCACTGCTTGAATGTGTCCCACATGCTCCCCAGACAGTTCACTTGTAGTGGGATTATGTTACATTGTAAATAATTGTCCCTCCTACGGTTTAATAAAAACACTGATTGGCCGAAGGCAGACAGGATGCATGAGCAGGGCTACCAGACTAAGAAAACCCTGGGAATAGGAAGAGCAGAGCAGAGATGCCACAGACACACCAGAGAAGCAGGTGCAGAGGACACCTATGCTGCTCTAAGAAAAGGTACCGAGCTGCATAGCTGAACAGGATAAGAATCATGGGTTAGTTTAAGAGCAAGAGCTAGCAAGTTATATGCCTGGGTCCCAAGTCAATCAGCGTTTTTTATTAAACCAGTAGGTGGGACAATTATCTACAATGTAACATAACCCCACTACATTCACTCACAGCTCCAGCAATCCTGCCAGCCTGCTGGGTTCAATTAGAGAATCTCACTCCCTTTCTCTTGCATTGCCCACGTGACCCTCACACACCCTCAGCCCCCCACCTCCTTCCCCCGGGGTCTTTCTGCATGCACTTGCTCACGAGTCTTCGTGCTCTTGTATTCACACATCCTTGGCATGCCGTCTCCAAGTACCTGCACACTCCTTCATATGCTCTCAGACTCTCCTTCCTCTCTCCTAGCCCACGAGGCTCACACACTCATGACCTCCTTAAACCCCACATCCCTCATATCTCTCCTCAATAGAAACCCAGCTTATGCACACACACACGGATCTGCCTCACAGAGTGTCCTGTCCACATGAATGCTTTGAGCCCTCGTACACTGACTCCGACACGCTCCCCTTTCGTAGAGATTACATGTCTTCTCCTCTGTGTGGTCCCATGTTCTTCCTCATGCAGTGTGGTCACACCCTGCCAGCATCTTCCCATGATGCCCATGCTCTATTCATACCTCCTCTCTTGGTCCCTGATGTCCCTTGCTCCTCATAAGAACCCTCAGGATTTTGCATCACATATTCACATCTCATCAGGGACCTGCCCTTGCACCCAGAATATCTGTATGGATATCAAGCCCACACACAAAAAGTATGTGTATGGCCATTCTGTAGCTCAAGCCTGCATACAGTAGCATCTCTGTACTGAGGCCCATAAGAGAAACACAACCAGGAAGTTGGTTTTGGCTCAGATTATGTGTTCTAGAACCTTTTCAAGCTTTCTCAGGTTTTATGTGGAAATTTTTGCCCCACATTGGGTGCCATTTGTAATCAGAGGAATCTCTCTCTCTCTCACCTGCCTATTGCTAAATAATCACTCAGAGGCTTATATTAATTATACATGTTTGGCCAATGGCTGGGCATATTACTAACTATCTCTTACCTTAAATAAACCCACTTATATTCATCTACATATCTCCACATGGCCCATGGCTTACCAATTCTTTTATATCTTCCTTTTTGGGTGACTGGAAGCATCTGCCAGGACTCTGCCTGTCTTTAGTTTGAATGTACCGCCTAACCTTATTCTGCCTGGCTATTGACCAAAACAGCTTTATTTACCAACCAATCAGAGCAATATATATATTGACAGTGTGGAGAAAGACCATCCCATAGCAGCATGGTGGTGCATACCTGTGATTGATCCCAGCACTTGGGGAGTGATGGCAGTCAAACCAGGCAGACTTCATGGTCATCCTCAGGGACCCACAGCATTTGAGATTACCCTGGGATACATGAGACCCTGTCTCAAAACAAAAAACAGCTAGAAGGTATATGCTGGGCATGTACAAGCACACGCGTGCAATCCCAGCACATGAAAGGCTGAGGCAGGAGAACCACACATACAAAGTAAGTACATGCTATGTATGGAGGGTGTCTAAAAGCAAAATAAACAAAAGCTGGATTCTGGAACTAACTTGTTGGAAGCTCAGACTCTACATTTAATTTATGATCTGTGTCACCATGGGTGCCATCTAGGCCTATGTAAATTCTTGGTTAACTGCCTGGCTTTATTAAGGTAACATACCTACCTATAAATGAGTCATACATGGGTTGTGGATGGGGGGAGACTGCTGCCCAGGGCAGCCTAGAACTTGGAATCCTCCTGCCTCACCTCCCAGGTGCTGAGATGACAAGCTTCCTGGACTGTGCTCTGTAATTACCCGCTGTTAATAACTTGTAGGCTGTGTGCAGCAGTGTGCACCTGTAGACCCAGGCACTTTGGAGCAAGATTGAGGTCATGCGCTCAGAACCAACCCAGGCAGCAGAACAAGACCATGACTCTTTAAATAGAAAAGAAAGCATGGGGTATAGTGGTGGACCCTATAAGCCTAGCATTTGAAAGGCAGAGGTTGGCCAGTCTCTGTCATTTTAAGAACAGCCTGGTCTATACAGTGAGTTCCAGATTGACATACGGTAAATAAGACCCTGTCTCCAAAATAATGATGATGATAAAATTGTAATAGTAATAATAATAGCAGTTGTGCTGCACAACTCTGACCAGTCCCATAGGTCTTTGAGGCTAGCCTGAGCTACATGTGTCCCAGTCATAAGGGCACCAGCTACAGCGACCCCCGCTGTGCGCTCCCCTCCTCTGCAGGTCAAGGAGTCCAAACGCCAGTTCATCTTCGACGTGGTGAACGAGGGTGGCGAGTCGGAGAAGATGGAGCTGTTCGTAAGCTTCTGTGAGGACACGATCTTCGAGATGCAGATCGCCGCTCAGATCTCGGAGCCAGAGGGCGAACCGGAGGAGGATGAGGACGAGGGCCCGGAGGAGGCGGAGGAGGGCTCCGCGGGCCCCGACGGGGCGGGGGTCGCAGCGGCTGCGGGCGTGTGGGCTTGGCTGGCGGCGGCGGCGGGCCGGACGCTGCGGGGCCTGAGCTACCGTAGCCTCCGACGGCGCGTACGGAGACTGCGGAAGCTGACGGCGCGGGAGGCGGCCACGGCGGTGGCCACGCTGCTCTGGACGCTGGTGGCGCGCGCGGGGGGCGCGGGCGCCGGCGCTGCGGCGGGGGCGCTGCGGCTGCTCTGGGGCTCGCTGTTCGGCGGCGGGCTGGTAGACAGCGCCAAGAAGGTGACGGTGACCGAGCTCCTGGCAGGCATGCCGGATCCCACGGGTGACGAGGTGCACGGCCAGCAGCCGAGTGGCCCTAGCAGCGATGCGGAAGGAGAGGGCGAAGGAGAAGGCGAAGGTGATGCTGCCGACGGCGCGGGAGATGAAGAGGCTGCAGCGGAACAGGCTGGCGCGGGAGGTGCCGACGGGGCGGTGGCTGTGGCCGATGGGAGCCCCTTCCGGCCAGAAGGTGCTGGTGGTCTTGGGGACATGGGTGACACGACGCCTGTGGAGCCTCCCACGCCAGAGGGCTCGCCCATCCTCAAGAGGAAGTTGGGGGTGAGAAGGACCTGCAAAGCTCCCGGGCATGGAGGGAGGGACAGCCTGACAGAAACCCTCAGAAAAAGCTGAAAGAGAAGGTCAAATGTTGGGGAGAGAAACATTATATATACTACGAGCTAATGCCAACCAAAGACCTAGAGACCGAATTACAGTTGTGAGGAAGGGTCCGGGCTCTAAAGACCCACAGGGACGGTGCCAAGGACACCAGGATTGACCCACAAGGGAAACACGGGGCTGTATGGAGGGAGTAAGTCTCTGAGAGAAAGGTTCCCCCAATATCCTCACACCTTGATTCTATGCTGCCTGTGGTTGTCAAGGCGATGAGAAGCCACGAGGGACAGGCGCATCCTTTGGTCAAGCATGCTGACACAAGTCTGTAATTCCAACAGTGGGGAGGAGGCTGTGGTCAAAGGGACCTGGAGTTCGGGACCAGCTACATAGCAAGAACCAGAAACAGACAAAAAGCCCTCTGAATTCAGACTGATTCTATACAGGAGTGTGAGCCAGGCATTTTATTTCCCTGAGCCTCAATTCCCCTCTAAACAACGAGGCTCACAATCCCCATTTCCTTGATGGAAAAGAAAAAGGTTAAGCATGGGAGAAAGAAGTGAGGACAAAGAGTAGCAGGCTGGAGGGCGCCAAGAAGGCTCAGACCTGTGCCCTATCTGCAGGTGGATGGAGAGGAGGAAGCACCTCCTCCAGAGCCAGAGCCGGAGCCCGAACCCGAGAAAGCTGAGTGAGTGTCTTAAAGTGCAAGCCAGACCCTTGCCTCAACCCTTCAGGACTGGGAGCCTTCTGAGATGGAGGCCCAACGTTGTACTAGTCACTCTTTGCCCTCTGCCCTCTGCCCTCTGCCCTCTGCCCTCAGTATCACCTAGTTCGTACTGGAGACAGTCGAGACTCTTTAAGAAAGGCAGCAGAGATAGGATGCTCTTTTTAACTCTAGGTCTCTGTGCAAGTGGCCCCTTCTGTGTGGAACACCTGCCCCATGCCTCACATGTGAAGTTATTTTGATGAGATGTGACAGTTCCACCTAATTAAGTCAGAAGAGTCCAAAGTTGAAGGCCTGCCTGGGCCAGAGCAAGGCCATCCTAGGCAACTTATTGAGACATTGTCTCAAAATCACAAGCAGAAACAGATGCATCTCAGTGGCAGAGCACATGCCCTGCATGGGCAGGACCCCAGCTTTAATCCCCACTACTACAAACCAGTAGTTTTTCTTACGCTCTTTTCCCACCCTGGGGATAGGACTCAGGGCCTTTGCATGTGCTAGGCAAGAGCTCTACCATCGAGCCCCCCACACACCCACACTACTCAGCTCTGTTTCATTGGAGTTTGTGAGGGCAGGGCCCATGTTGTCTCATCACCTATGTCCCCAGCACCATCTAGACCTGGCCCAGCATGGGATGGCCCCCCAAATGAGTGACTCTGAATGAATGAATTGTCCAAGCATCCACTGATCCCTTCCTGTGTCCTACAGTGCTGAGAATGGAGAGAAAGAAGAAGTCCCCGAGCCTCCTCCAGAACCCCCTAAGAAGACACCTCCTCCACCCCCTCCAAAGAAGGAGGAAACTGGAGGTGCAGGCCTGGAAGAATTCTGGGGGGAATTGGAAGTACAGAGGGTGAAATTCTTGGTGAGGATCCAGCAGGGGCACACTAGAGCGTTTTCTTGGAAGGACTCCCCACCCACCCCCAAGCTCATCTCAGAGAGGACTCACTAAAAAAAGGACAGAGCTGTCCTCGGGCACAGCAGGGAGATCTGGACCCTCAGAGTCCTATGCAAGACCCATGTCATCTTTCCCTGAAGGAGGAAGGTGTCTGGAGAAAGCGTCCTGTCTCTGTCTCAGGCCAGTCCTGACTTGAGTTGAGGGAGGCAGACATGTTGAATAGAGAGGGTGGTTCTGTGAACAGAATTATATGCTATCATGATGATATTCAAGGATTTTACAGAACCTCTTAATATAGCCTTGAACTCACAGAAATACAGAAAGATCTCTGTCTCCTGAGTGATAGGGTTAAAAGCGTGAGTCACCACTCTCTGACCTTCATGGCTTGACTGTGGGTGATTCTGTTCTCTGATGTTCCAGGCTGATTTTATTAAATATAAAATATATCACCACAAAGAATAAGAGAGAGAAGTTGGGGGGTGTCATGATGGGGAGGCTGGCACTCAAATCCCAGGTACGGGATTAACATGTGGCTCAGTGGCAGAGAACTTACCATGAGTGAGAGTCCCAGATTTCATCTCTGGGATCCCGTCTCCCAAATAACAGACTTGCAGCTCCTTGACTATACGACCTTGAGAAAGACAGCATCTCCCCGAGCCTCAGTTTCTTCTTATATAAAGGGCCATCTCAGTGAACTCTCTCTCTCTATTTCTCTCTCTCTCTAGAACTACTTATCGAGGAATTTTTACACGCTGCGATTCCTGGCTCTCTTCCTGGCCTTTGCCATCAACTTCATCTTGTTGTTCTATAAGGTGGCTATCCTGTGGCCTCACCTAGCTGTGAGGTGGGAAGGGATGAGATTCCAGACTGAGCCTTCTTTGGGTGTTCAGACTAGTCGGCTGGGTCTGGACGCCCTGTGGGTCTGAGTGGGAGTGGCTGGGCCCATATGAGACAGATGTCTGAGTGCATTCAAACAAAAGTCGGTACAAACACAGAGCTATTTTCCCAGCTTGGTCACCTGCCAGGGAGTACCAGGTGTGAGAGTCACCTCTGCAGCACCCCTAGGGCCACTGAGGCTGCTTTACTTTCAGGCCAGCTAAGGAGAGATATTTGCAGAGAAGAAAGGAGGTGGCTCAGAGAACATAGGGGTGGAGGTGGGGGTGGGGGCTAGGAACCAGGTCTTCTGAAGCTAGAGGGGGCTTCCTGTTCTTGAAAGGGGGCTAAAACAGCACACAGAGTGTGCTAGAGACAGGTGATGGGTGAGGAAATGCTTAACTGTTCATGCTCAAAATGGGGTCAAAACCACATTTATACCTAAGACTTGTGAAACTTTAAAGAGGGAACCAGGGTCAGGTTTGGTGGTGCATGCATGCCCTGAATCCCAACATTTGGAAGGCAGAGGCAGATGAGTCTCTAAGTTCTAGACCACACAGGCCTATGTAGTGAGACTTTATCTCAAAAAATGAAACTAATACAGGATCCAGAGTTCAAGGTCATTCTTGGCTATACAGAGAGTTCGAGGGCAGTCTGGGCTACAAGAGACCCAGAGTTAAACAAACAAACAAATGTAAAGTACAACAGTCTCTAGGTCCAGAAAGTTCTGTGGAAACCAGGTATGATGGCACATATCTATAATCTCAGCATTCAGGAGGTTAACACAGATGATCACTAGTTTGAGGCTAGCCTGGGCTATATAGCAAATCGCAGGCAGGCCTATGCTATCAAGGTACTATGTCAAAAAAGAAAATGTTGATGGGAATGGTGATCCAAGCCTTAACCCCAGTACTCAAGAAGCAGAGGCAGGTGGATTACTCCGAGTTTGAGGCTAGCCTGGTCTACATAGTGAGCTCTAGGCTAGCCAAGGCTTCATAGTGAGGCCCTGTCTCAAAGAGAGAATCAAGGGGAGAGAGAAAGTGTTGTACAAATGTTAACAGGCCACCAGGGTCTCCTCTGATTTACTTTTGACTCCATCCCCTTCAGGTCTCAGACTCTCCACCAGGGGAGGATGATGTAGAAGGTTCCGGAGCTGGGGACGTGTCGGGGGCAGGGTCTGGTGGTGGCTCTGGCTGGGGCTCTGGGGCCAGCGAGGAGGTCGAAGGTGATGAAGATGAGAACATGGTGTATTACTTCCTGGAGGAGAGCACGGGTTACATGGAACCGGCCTTGCGGTGTCTGAGTCTGCTGCACACTCTGGTGGCCTTTCTCTGCATCATCGGCTACAACTGTCTCAAGGTGAGACATGGTCTGTGACTGGGGTCCTGAAGATGCCAGCGTGCTTACAGAGAGGGGAGCTGGGACAGGAGGCTTTAGGACCGGGTAAGGATACCCAGCCAATGCAGGACTGCGGTCTTCAGCAAGGATGCTTTTTGCAAAGGGAGCTAATGCAGACCACAGCTGGCATGCTAACCCTGCATTATCTGGGCCATGCATATGTGGCTATGTTCATTTCTCCATTGAGGGGGCAAATTTATCATGGGGAATATTATTTCCCGCTAATTAATCATTTGGATTAAGTCTCTGTGAAGGGGAAAGGTGGAGAGATGGCTCAGCAGTTAAGGGTACATTCTGCTCTTTGCAGAATTTAGTTCCAACATCCATGTAGAGTGGCTCACAAATGGCTAGGTCTCCAGCTTCAGGGGATCTGATATATTCTCTGACCTCTAAGGTTTCCTACATACACATATGATCTCTAAGGTTTCCTACATACACATAATAGCGTGTACTCACACAGACACATATATACTCATTTAGAAAAAATTTAATAAGACTTTCTGTGAATTTAGGCCCATACTGTATATGCTTATAATACCAGGAAATCAAGTTCTGGGCCAGCCTGGGCTACATAGGGAGATCCTACCTCCCAAATAAGCAGAGCACAGGCATACAAGCCTTCACCCTTAGCCAAGTAGCTGTTGACAGTTGATGATTACTAGAGGAGGGAAGAGACCATTTTCTTCAGGAGTGTGGTCTGGGGTAGGTTGCCCATGCTCCAGTGGAGGGGCTCACACCCATGTGTATATGGAGAACACTAATTGGACTCATGGGTTATATTTCTAAAAATGAAAGAAGACAAGTCCTTACATGGTAGCACATACACCTTTAATCCCAGCAACACTAAAGAGACAGAGCCAGTTAGATCTCTGTAAGTTCCAGACCAGTCTGGTCTAAATGAGGAAAAGAAGGGAAGGAAGGGAGGGAGGGAGGGAGGGAGGGAGGGAGAGAGGGAGGGAGGGAGGGAGGGAGGGAGAGAGGGAGGGAGGGAGGGAGGGAGGGAGGGAGGAAGGAAGGAAGGAAGGAAGGAAGGAAGGAAGGAAGGAAGGAAGGAAGGAAGGAAGGAAGGAAGGAAGGAAGGAAGGGAGGAAGGAAGATAATAGATAGAGATCATTTGATCACCCAGGGTGTCTCTTGGGTCTCAGATGTGACTTGGGGCTCAAGAGTAGATTGTCATGTCAGATATGCCCAAGGTTTGTCATTGCCCCCCAAGGCACGTCTCAAGCCATGTGTCATGAGTTCCACATGTCTGGAAGTTTGTGTAAATCTTGTACATTTTACCGAATGAACAGAACTCTTTGGGGCCGAATTCTTGTGTGTGCTGTCCTGCTTACCCTCCTTCCAGGCCCTGACACCTGCCTCTGTCTTAGTTGCCTTACAGCCTGAGTTAACAGCTCTCCTCTGGAGCCCCAGCCTTCAGCAGACAAGTGGGGTGCCCCCAGCTTGCCCTTTCCCTTATAATGTCACCCACATTTGCCTGCACCTCCCCACCCATCTGCCACCCTCTGTCTGCATCTCTCCACCTACCCCTAACCTCCATTTCTCTACCCTGAAAATTTTTAAGAAAGCTCCTTTGATGTCGCTCACAGTCTCTAGGTGAGTTCTGTGGCTTCTGCAGAGACCGTGGTCTCCTGTGTAACCAATACCAACGCTCATCTCTGCCTCCCTTCATGCCCAGGTGCCCCTCGTGATCTTTAAGCGGGAGAAGGAGCTGGCCCGGAAGCTGGAGTTTGATGGTCTTTACATTACGGAACAGCCTGAGGATGATGATGTGAAGGGACAATGGGACCGCCTGGTGCTGAACACACCGTAGGTGCCCAGCCCCACCTCAAGGTGGCAGGGGGAGCAGGGCTAGGTTTCTACTCTAGTCGAAGCCTGGTCTTCCAAAGAGCAAGGCTCCACCCCCACCCCTCCACCCCCACCGGCCTACCCCCGCTCCCCATCCCCCCCCCCCACACAGCTGGGCTTATTCTCCCTAAGCCTAATCATTCTTTCCATCCAATGGACACATTAACATTCTTGTGGGTGTGGAATTGGGGTGGTGGCTCAATAGGTTAAGTACTTGCTGCTCACCATGAGGACCTGAGTTCAGACACCCAAGCAGCAACATAAAAATCTGGGTATGGCTGCCCAATGCCTGGAATCCCAGAGTTAGGAGGCAGAGGTAGAAGGATTGATGTGGCTCACTGGCCAACTGGTCTACCTCAACTGGTGAGTTCGGGGTTCAGTGAGAGACAGTGTCTCAAAAGTAATGGTTCAGCAATTAAGAGCACTGGCTGCTCTTTCAGAGGACCTGAGTTTGATCCTCAGCACCTACTTAGTGGTTCACAACCATCCTGTAGCTCCAGTTGCAAAAGATCTCCCCCCCCCCACACACACACACCTTCTGGCCTCCAAAACACATGCAGGCAAAACACCCATACCCACAAATAATAATAAATGTCAGAGTCTAAAGCCAGGTGTAATTGCTCACACTAGTATCTTAGCACTTGGGAGCTCGAGGCATGAGGATAATTTGAGCTCAGGAGTTTAAAGCCAGCCCTGTCTCATTTCACTGTCCCCTGACCTGGCCAGTAGCTCCTGGACCCTTCCCACGTATCTCAGTATTTATAAAAGAAAGCATTTAATGGAGGGCTTGCTTATAGTTTCAGAGGCTTGCTTATAGTTTCAGAGGCTTAGTCTGTTATCATGGTGGGGAGAAAGATGGAATTCAGGCTGGAGAAGTAGCTGAGAGCTACATTATCCAGATCCCCAGACAGTTGACTGGAACTGGGATGGGGAGGGGAGGAGGGACTGGTGTAGGCTTTGGAAACCTCAAAGTGAGGCCACACCTCCTCCGAGGCCACACCTTCCCCAACAAGGCCACGCCTCCTCCACCAAGGCCACACCTCTTAATCCTTCCCTGACAGCTCATCAACTGGGAACTAGCATGCAAATATATGAGCCTCTGGGGGTCAGTCCCATTCAATCCACTGCACCACCCTAATCTCCCCTCACTTCTCTCTTGATAGGTCTTTCCCCAGCAACTACTGGGACAAGTTTGTGAAGCGGAAGGTGAGAAGACAATATGGGGAAGGGAGGGCTCCTGAGCTAAGACCCTTGCTGCCAGTAGACCACCCCCTTGCCAAGTACTTGTTTTGTATGGGACTCTGGGCAAGGAGCTGTGCCACTCTGAAAGGTTTCCCTAGGAAACATGGCCATGGTGATCATAGTTCCTTCTCAAAAGGGAAGCGGCATGTAAAGGACACAGGGTGAGGATTCAGTAGGGATATGAGAGAGGGGATGAGCAACAATGTGGTAAGCACAGTTAAGAGTTGTATCTCTGGGGGCCTGAGGATGTAGTTCAATTGGTACGGTGCTTGTTACATATGCACAAAGCCCTGGGTTTAATCCCCAGCACTGTATGAAATTAAGATGGTGTATGCTTGTACTCAGGAGGTGGAGGCAGAAGGATCATAAACTAGTCATCCTCATTTCCACAGTGAGTTCATGGCTAAATTGTGCTATAGATCCTGCCTCCAAAAACCTCCAAACCAGCAACTACATGGATGGCTGGATGGATGGATGATGGGTGAATGAATGGATAGATGATGGATGGATGGATAGATGATGGATGGATGATGGATGGATGAATGGATAGATGGTAGATGAATAGATGGTGGATGGACAGGCTGGAGAGATGGCTTAGTAGTTAAAATCTCTTGCTGCTTTTTTAGAGAACCCCAGTTCAGTCCCCAGCACCTGCATCTGCAGCTTATGACTCCTTATAATTCCAGCTCCAGGGGATCGGATACCCTCTTCTGGATTTCATGTCTGCCCACACATATGTAGCATGTACTCATATAGGCAAACACACATCAGTTAAATAAATAATAAACCTTGAACAAAGTAAACCCAAATGAGAACTTGGCAATAAATAGTTGAAAAAAAAATAATAGAGGCTACAGTAACGGCTCAGTGGTTAGGAACACTGGTTGCTCTTGCAGGGGACCTGGGTTCAGTTTTCAACACCCACATGGTAACTTCAGCTCCTGTCTATGAGATGCCCTGTTATAGTCCCCGTGAGCACTGCACACACATGGTAACACAAAAACATAAAATTAAAAAAAAATAACTAAACAGCCGGATGACACTGTGCCTTTTATCCCAGCACAAGGGAGGCAAAGGCCGGTGGGTCTCTGTGGCTTTGAGGCCCAGCTGGTCTCTAGGGTGAGTTCCAGGCCATCCAGAGCTGCATGGTGAGACCCTGTCTCAAAACAACAAAATATATAAAAACTTAACCTGCTCCTTATAATCCCAGCTCCAGGGGATCGGATACCCTCTTCTGGATTTCATGTGTGCCCACACATATGTGGCATGAACTCATATAGGCAAACACACATCAGTTAAATAAATAATAAATCTTGAACAAAGTAAACCCAAACAAAGATGTGTGTTGGCCAGGGAAGGCTGTTTTATTAGAGAGGTCTGGAGTGATCCTCAGAGTTCATTAGGAGGTGGAGTGAGCCAGGTAGAAATGTGTCTAGGTGAGGAGACAGCCCGTGCAAAGTATCTGGAGTAGGAATGTGAGGATGAGGAGGGTGCTGGTGTGGCTGAACGGTGAGTGAACAGGGTGTTCTACCACCAAACAACTGGAGAGGACAGGGGTCCCAGCTACACAGCCTAGCTCCCCAAACAAAGTTTTTCCATGAGTCTGGCTGCCGGATGTTGGACCTTCCCTCCTGGTGACCTGCTCTTCTTCCCAGAAAAATGTTTCCCCTCTTTCTCATGCAGAGTTGGGGTGTCCCTGTTCCGTTCTCTAGCACCAGCCTGTACTCACAGCCTGCCTCTTTTTCCTGCAGGTTCTGGACAAACACGGGGACATCTTTGGGCGGGAACGGATTGCAGAGCTGCTGGGCATGGATCTGGCCTCTCTGGAGATCACAGCCCACAACGAGCGCAAACCTGACCCTCCACCGGGGCTCCTGACATGGTGAGAGGAACACCTCAGCCAGGGGTGGACCAGGGGACATGGCTTTTGTCTGATGCTCAGGCACCTGGCTCTCTCTCTGTTCCCTCAGGATCATGTCCATCGATGTCAAGTACCAGATCTGGAAGTTTGGAGTCATCTTCACAGACAATGTGAGGAGGGCTGTGGGTAGAGAGGGCATGTGGCAGCAGAGAAATATATCTGAATGAGGGATCTCCCCACGTAAAGCCCCTAGGATAACGGGCCTTGGGAGGGTTGTGGGCTCCACGCCCATGTCTACCATGCCCCAGAGAGATTCCTAAGCCCGTGTACCCTTGATCCTAGGGTGCCTTTTAACCCTGAAGTCCTCTGTCCCCAAACATTCGTTGCAGTGGGTCCTTCTGCAGCTCCTCTCCCACTGGTTCCCCGGCTCCCTAGGATTCTGACGCAAACAGACTCCCCTAGGCAGAGATGGCCTCTGTCCTTGCGCCGGGGCATCCTTCCATGTTTCCTGACTCCTACCCTTTCATACTCAGTCTTTCCTGTATCTGGGCTGGTACATGATGATGTCCCTCCTGGGACACTACAATAACTTCTTCTTCGCTGCCCACCTCCTGGACATTGCCATGGGGGTCAAGACCCTGCGCACCATCCTCTCGTCTGTCACCCACAACGGAAAGCAGGTGCGAAGAGGTCCTGGCAGGGATCTGCGTGGGAATCTGGGAGTGGCAGAGGAGGGGTGGTGACCCAGAGCTCCTGGGGAAGATCACCTGATAACTGGGAGGGGGAGGTGAGGGCAGGGCTGTCTTTAAGGGGCAGGTTAAGGGGGACATTTTTTAGGGCGGGGCAAAGGGCGGGGCACTCTGCGAGGGTCTGAGGCAGGAAGTTAGGGCATTCTTCCGGTTTGTAATCTGTGCCTTATTGGGTGGTTATTTGAGACAGGGTTTCTCTATGTAGCCCTGGCTGTCCTGGAAGTCACTCTGTAGACCAGGCTGGCCTCGGATTCAGAGATCCGCCTGCCTCTCCAGTGCAGAGATTAAAGAGCCAGCCCACCAGGCCTAGGATAGGGCATTCTGGGAGAGGGAGAGCCAAGCAGCTGGGGGGCATAGACACAGCTCCAGAATTCAAAGGGTCGCAGAGTTGAGGTTGCTGTGTAAAAAGAACGAAAAGCTGACCCACGCCTGTCTGTCCCCAGCTGGTGATGACTGTAGGGCTCCTGGCTGTAGTGGTCTACCTGTACACAGTGGTGGCCTTCAACTTTTTCCGCAAATTCTACAACAAGAGTGAAGATGAAGATGAGCCTGACATGAAATGTGACGACATGATGACCGTGAGCTTCACCCCCCGCCCCCCCACCCCACCCCCACCCCGCGCATGACCAAAAGCAACTTGGGGTTTATCTCACTTACCGTTCTATATAACAGTTCATCAAAAAACAGAGACAGGCACTCAAACATGGCAGGAACCTGGAGGCAGGAGCGGATGCAGAGGCCATGGAGGGGTGCTGCTTACTGGCTTGCTCATCATGGCTTGCCCCAGCCTGCTTTCTTATAGCATCCGAGACTACCAGCCCAGGGATGATACTACCCATCATGGGCTGGGTCATTCCTCATCAATCACACGTTGAGAAAATGCCCACTTCCAAGTCTTATGGAAGCATTTCCTCAAACGAGGCTCCCTCCCTTCAGTTATCTCTAGCTTGTGGCAAATTGACACAGGACTAACCAGAACTCAGTGTCCACAGCCTGTCTGGGAGGGAGTTACATAGCAGTCTATCACGGGTGTGTGGGGAGGGCTTACCAGTGGAGCCACAAACATAATTTCAGCTGTTAAAACTGTAAATTGTCACCTTTAATCCCAGCACTCAAGAGGCAGAGGCAAGGGAATCTCTGTGAGTTCGAGGCCAACCTTGACTATGTTGAGAGTTCCTTGGCAGTCAGAGCTACACAGGGAAGACTTGTCTCAAAAAAAGCAAACAAAAAGCCTTCATATTGTTGGTTGTGAGACTGTAGCTGGATGGTAGCGCTATGGCCTAAAAAACCTGGGTTCCATCCTCAGCACCAATGAAGTATTACTGTTGAAGAGCAAGGCATTCTATATACTCCTTGAGTGGGGCAATGCGGAGCAAGTTAAGTACCTACTCCCTCTGGCCTGGCCACCTATGATTTCACAGAGAGATCGGTAGGCCTGAGAGGGATTTCCTTAGCCTTGGGAGTCTTGAAAATCTTAGACTAGAGGTTGGAGGTGTAAGTCAGTGGAAGAACACATGTAATTATTCACAAGGCTCTTGCTTGATTCAGCAAAAAAACATGCTGATGTGCTGATGTAATCCCAGTACTCAGGAGGCTGGAGCGGGAGGATCGTGAGATCAAAGCCAGGGCTGAGCTACATAGGTAGGGAGACTATTCCAAAGATTTGTTTGTTTGTTACTTTTGATTATCAAGACAGTGTTTCTCTGTGTAGCCCTGGCTGTCTTAGAACTCGATCTAAAGATCAGGCTGGCCTTGAACTCAGGGAGGTCTGCCTGTCTCTGCTTCCTCTAGTGCTGGGGTTAAAGGCGTGCGCCAGCTGGAGGATTTCTCCCATCATTTAATCATAAGTGCATATTTCTGTCATTCTAACACTTGCAATTATAACTCATGACAACCATGATGTGCTAAAGGTGGGATCCCAATTGAATCATGAGAATTCTCATGGCAGAGCATTGTGCAAGAAGATGTCTTGTGATCTGGCTGGTCACAGCTGGTCCCCATCACTGTCACTGGCCTAGCTCTTAATCAGCACAATGGGGACCTCTCACTTGGCAATTCAGAGGAAGCAAGTGTCGAGTCTGCCCCGTGTGCCAGGACCAAGCCCCTCCCCTCCTCTGCTTAGAACCTTCTGGTGGCCCACCCACCCCACAGAGAAAGCTGAATCATATCACCGTGGCTTACAAAAACAGGGAAGAGCTGGTCCTACCTGCATCTAACCATAGTTTTCTTTTACTTTTGATTTTTTTTTTTTTTTTTTTTTTTTTTTGGCTTTCTGGTCCCTTTTCAGTCCCCTAGGGCCACGTGTTCCCTTCCGCTGTGGTCCTCTGCATTGACCTCTCTCTGCCCTGTACCAGACAGCATCTTCACCCCTTCACCTGACAGCTTTCCTTCCAGATTAAATGCCACTGCCTTCTACAGAGATCCCCATGTGACCATTGCTGGGCCAGGGCCTGAGGAACCCATATAACCATTCCCCGCCTCGGTTCCTTCCCTGTCCTTGGCCATAGTGACTCCTTTCTTCAACCTTTACCAAGTTTATTTCAAAGAGGGAATTTTAAAGAAAATTTTATTTACACGTATGGTGTTTTGCCTGCATGTATGTCTGAGTTACAGATGGCTGGGACCCACCATATTAGGGGTGTGTGTGTGTGTGTGTGTGTGTGTGTGTGTGTGTGTGAGAGAGAGAGAGAGAGAGAGAGAGAGAGAGAGAGAGAGAGAGAGAGAGAGAGAGAGAGAGATATGAGGTGGAACTCAGACCTTACTACACACCCAACCCCCCTAATTTATCCTTTCCTCTCCGATAGTGACGTAGCACAGTGTTTTTGACTACCCGGCATACTTTGTCCCAACATCCATTCTCCTAACACACCCTCCCAGCTTCCAGCTAGGACACTCGCCCTCCTGCATGAAGCCATTGCTGCTCTGAGCCATTCTGATCCTCACTAAGCCTGCGAGGGCTCCTGAGCTTCCTCCTCTTTGCAGTGATCACAGTGTACCCCCCCCCAGCCACTCTGTCTCATCTTTCCATTCTATTTCCAATCCCCAAGGTAGCCAAGATGATCTTGAACTTGAGATCCTTCTCCCACCACCTGAGATGACAGGCATGTGACGCCATCTCTGTTGTATGTGGTGCTGGGGGTCAAACCCAGGGCCTCATGCATGCCAGACAAGAATAAGATGTACCCACTGGGGTCCGTGCCCAGCTCTGACCCCGTGTATTAGTTACATTTCTGCCCAGTGTGACCAAATACCCAACAAAGACAACTCAAGGAAGAATGGAATAAATCTGGACCCTAACTCGGGAATATACTCAGCCCATCATGGCATCCAGAGGTGGCTGATCACTCTGGCACATGAGACAGACTTGTCACTTGCTTTCTCTGAATTCCCAAGAGGTGAGAGGTCCCTGTTGTGTTGAGTAAGAGCTAGGTCAGTGACAGTGATGGGGACCAGGCTGTGACCAGCCAGATCAGAAGACATCTTCTGGCACAAACCTCTGAAATGATTCTCTCAATTATGATCCCACCTGTAGCACATCATAGTCAATGTGAGTTATGATTGCCATGTTAGTTAGTCCCCAGTCAGGAAGCAGAGGATGCTGGGACCCCACCCCAACACTGAGTCCACATTCAGGCTAGGTCTTCCCAACTCAGGCAACCCAATCTAGAAACTTCCTCAGGACGCGCCCAGAGGTTGGCCTCCTAGGCGAGTCTAGATCTCACCAAGTTGATGATCTGAACCATGAAGGTTCACCGTCACCTGTCGGTACCTTTCGGTGACAGGTCTGACACTTCTCCAGCTGTGAGAGGCAGGGCCCAGGGCTGTGTCTCCAGACAGGCCTGTCTAGTCCAGGACTCTGGTAGGTGATGGTGGCCGTCATCTGAGTTCATCTTCCCCTCCTCTCCAGTGCTACCTGTTCCATATGTATGTGGGTGTCCGGGCTGGCGGAGGCATCGGAGATGAGATTGAGGACCCAGCCGGTGACGAATATGAGCTCTATCGGGTTGTGTTCGATATCACCTTTTTCTTCTTCGTTATTGTCATTCTGCTGGCCATCATTCAGGGTCAGTGCTGGTTGGGTGTGTGGGCGTGAGGGGTGCCTAGCATCTGGGGGGCTGGCTACCTCCCTGGCTTAGCCTCTTTCTACCTCAAGACCCCGGGCTGGTGGTCTCTCTGAGCCTGGTTTTCCATCTGAAAAATGGAGGTGTTAGAAGTGGGCATGATGGGTTGGGGATTTAGCTCAGTGGAAGAAGGCTTTCCTAGTAAGCACAAGGCCCTGGGTTTGGTCCTCAGCTCCAGAAAAAAAAAAAAAAAAAACTGGGCATAATGGCACATGACTGAAATCCCAGCATCCAAGAAGCAGAGGCTGGAGGCCTGCATAAACTTGAGGCCAACTTAGTCTTCTTACATAGTAAGAGGCTGGAGGCCTGTGTGATCTTGAGGCCAACCTGGTCTTACATAGTAAGAGGCTGGAGGCCTGTGTGATCTTGAGGCCAACCTGGTCTAACTCCAGGCCAGTCAAGGCTATGGCGTTTAAGATCACCGTGGAGATTAAGCCACACATTCCCTGTGGTTCTGTTTTGCCTGGGAAGTGTGGTAAGACTGGGGAACCCATGGAGGAAAGGCAAGGCCCAGAGGACTGGTTGTACATGGCTCCTGACCTGTGCCCTGCCCCCCCAGGTCTGATTATTGACGCATTCGGGGAGCTCCGAGACCAGCAAGAGCAAGTGAAGGAGGACATGGAGGTGCGTCAGGTCCAAGTGGGGGCTATGGGGTACCAGGAATGTCACATGGGCTCTTGACGCTGACATCTTCCCTTGTCCTCAGACCAAGTGTTTTATCTGTGGAATTGGCAGTGACTACTTTGATACGACCCCACATGGGTTTGAGACCCACACTCTGGAGGAACACAATCTGGCCAATTACATGTGAGGATGGGGAGTGGTGGGTAATCAAGGGGGTAGGAGTGAGGCTGTTGATAGCCAGGGCAGGGCTTTGAGCCTGGGCCATTTATGGAAAGGAGTGTGGGTATCCATGGCTTTTAGCCAAAAGGAAGATAAGTATCACTGTGGCTTAGTGATAGAGCAAAATCCCCCAGTGAGGGGCAGTGGCATGGCTTAATGGTAGATCCTCTGCCTAGAATCCCCCAGTGAGGGGCTGGGGGTGTGGCTCAGTGATAGAGCCCCTGCCTAGAATCCCCCAGTGAGGGGCTGGGGTGTGCACAGCTCAGGGGAAAAGCTCTTGCCTAGAATCCCCCAGTGAGGGGCCATGCTCCTGGTTCAGTGATAGAATTCCTGCATAGCATGTACTGAGCTCTGGGATTCATCCTCAGCACTTGAAAACAACACTAAACTTAAATGCAAGTATGGTTTGTGGTGTTATATTTAATAATGGTTTTTTGCCTTTCCCTTGTGGCCCTCTATCCCTCAGGTTTTTCTTGATGTATTTGATAAACAAGGATGAGACAGAGCACACCGGTCAGGTAAGGGATGCTAATGAGAGGTGAGTAGGGGACATGGCTGACAGATCGCCTTTTCAGCAGGCTGTACACTTGTTACACCCTGAGTGTACTCAATAGTTTTAGAGAGAGGAGAGTCAGCAGGCATCAGAAACCTTATTTGAAGATATGACCAAAGGACTGTTGTCTCCCAAATGTAGGAGTCGTACGTCTGGAAGATGTACCAGGAACGGTGCTGGGATTTCTTCCCTGCTGGAGACTGTTTCCGCAAGCAGTATGAGGACCAGCTCAGCTGAGGTCTGCGGCTGGCCCTCCCCAACCTCAAGTGCCTTACTCCCACTGAAAGCTCCTGTCCATTGACGCTGAACTAGACAAATAAAGCCTACGCTACACCCCAGCACCATCGTGTTGGATCCTTTAAATCTGGGGGGACTGGGCACCCAAAAATCCTCACTCCCAAGAAAAACAAAATGACAACAGGCTGAAGTCATGTTTATTGGCAGGTCGTGACCAGTAGTGTCAGAGCCTGCCCTGGTCCGTTTCTCATGCCCTTTCCAGATGGTCATTCCTGGATGTAGAGATTGCTAGGGGCGGTGGGGTCATCCGTGGGCCGTGTCTCCACCACGACAGGCCTGAAGAAGAGACAGCTCAAGTCATTCATTCATTCACTAGTTCATTCTCAAAGTAGTTAATAGACACCTTGCCGTCCCAATGCTGGGCTGTGACAAGGACTCAGCAGGCATGGTGGCACATGCCTACGATACCAAAAACTGGGAGGCCGAGGCAGGAATATCTGGATTCCAAGGTCATTCTCAGCTACACAAGGAGTCTGAAGAGGGCCAGCAAGACGGCTCAGCAGGCAAAGGTGCTTGCCACCAAACGTAATGATCAGGGTTCGAGCCCTGAGCCCCACATGGTAAAAGAAGAGAATCGTCTCCCAGAGGTGTTCTCTCATCTCCAGGTGCCCTCTGTGGCACATGTCCCTCCCCCAATGTAGTAAAAGAAAGGAGAATTGGAGGACGGGGTTGTCATAGCAACCACAGTAAAAGAGCCTTTCCGTTTTCACACTTCCAACATGAATGGTAAGCTAAAGGAATACAGAGAAGCATGGGGCGTCTACCTCACGAGGTTGGCCAAGGCTCCCAAGAACTTAGTATGGAAGGGTGTTCTAAGCCAAAGAAGAAACAGGCTCAGAAACCTCCACCCCACACCAGCAGCTCCTCCGGTTCCTCTGTCCCTGTCCCCACCACCATACCTGGGGGAGCCGAGCAGCCGGAAGGTGAGGGTGGGGTCTCTCAGCTCCTGCAGCAGCTGTAGAGAAAGCATGGTTGAGTCTGAGGGACTTCTCTTCTTTCTCAGGAGAAGTTTCACCCAGAGCCACTCATGAAGCTGTGTGACTTTGAGCAAGTGACTTAACTGCTCTGTGTCCAAGACCACTAACTTAAAAAAAATCATAGCGCCCTATGTGATAGGCAGCTTTAGAGAGTGAACCAAAGGGCCGGGAAGCCAACACAGTGCTTTGTGAGAAGAGCCTGTTCCCACCAAGGATGCTGAGGCTTGCCGCAGGAGTCCCTGTTCTGTCCCAGGGCTTCTTCAAGCCTATTTAAAGGACAAGACGGAGGAGGGGGCAGTGGGGCCTACCTGTTCCGAGCCTGGAGCCCACACCTGAACTCCATGCTTCCAGAAGGCCTGGAGTCGGTCTCCAACCATGGCTGGAGAGAAAGCAGTTGCCCGTGACCCTCCAGGTCCACCGAGCTCTCTTGCTCTTGACCTCGGGCCCTCCCCTCCCAGCACATACCCACAGCCTCCACTGCTTCGGTCATGGGGATCTCTGGGGTGCGAAGCCCGGGAGCTGGGGCCCCTTCTGGAGTCACTAGCTTCAGAGACCCTGGGAGGAAGTGGAGGGAAGGCTTTGAACACAGAGTCCTGGGTTGGGGACCAGGAAGGGGAGGAAGGAAGCTCTTACCGTCCATCAACACCATCACCATGTCTTCCTTAACTTGGGTCACCTGCACTGGTCCCTTGTGCTCTGCATGAGAGGCAGGGACTTAAGAACTTACTGCCTGTCCCTCTGTTCAGCTAGCACCCCTCAGGTCCCTCTCTGTCACACAGGCCCCCACCCTGTTATCAATCTGACAGGTCCATCTCTTTCTCATTATTGGCTCTGGCTTAGCCCTGCTGGGCCACTCTGACCCTCCCCTCCCCAAGGGATAAACTCTGCTTCTCCTGGTTGCCTTAAGCTGTAGTCCCACTATCCTTCCGCCCACCTTATCTTGAAGCCCCTCCCACAACCATGTCCTTTCCGGTAACCACACCTTTTCTGAAGCCCCGCCCATCCCTGCAGCACTGCCTTAGTCTACCACCTCTCTCCAAGGTCCTCTACCCCACAGCACTCTGCGTCCAAACCCACCTCTTCCTTCCCTACAACCCCGCCTTCTCCAGTAGCTTTTCCTCTCCCTTGCGGCTCCTCCCTCTCGCTTGCAGCCCCTCCCCTTCAGCCCCTCCCCTCCCTTTAACCCCTCCCGCCCCGCAGCCCCTCCTACCTTAAAGCCCCTCCCTCTCTTTCAGCCCTTCCCCTCGCCTTTAGCCTCTCCCGCCCCGCAGCCCCTCCTCCCTTTAAGCCTCTCCTCTCCCTCGAAGCCCCTCCCCTGCAACCCCTCCGTCCCCCGTAGTCCCGCCCTCTCTTGCAGCCCCTCAGATGAAGTCCCTCCCCTCCCCTTCAGCCCCTCCTCCTTTTCAACTCCTCCTCTGCAGCCCCTCCCTCTCCTGTACCCCCTCTGTCCCTTGCAGCCCCTCAGATGAAGTACCTCCCTCCCCTGCGGCCCCTCCCTCCTCCTTTTCAACTCCTCCCCTGCAACCCCTCCCTCCCCCGCAGCCCCTCCCTCCCCTGCAGCCCCTCCCTCCCCCGCAGTCCCGCCCTCTCTGGCAGCCCCTCAGATGAAGTCCCTCCCTCCCCCGCAGTCCCTCCCTCCCCTGCAGCCCCTCCCCTCCTTGCAGCCCAGAGTCCCGGTGGCACCGCCCACTCACCCGTGCTGGAGTCGTCCAGCCAGCAGGACAGGGCACCAAAGCGCACGGTGTGGAAGAGCACCGACCTTGCCGCGTGACCGGGGCTCACGCCGATGCACACAGCTGGCAGCTCGGAGCCTGGCGCTGACAGCAACGCGAACACTGGCAGCGGCGTGGGCAGCGGGAACAGCACCTGCTGTGGGTCGCAAGGGGAAGGGCCGACTCAGGGAGGCTGGCTGGGACAGTGGCAGAGGCCCTGGGGAATTTCAGGCCTCATTACAAGCAAAGCTTTGCCCTTAGAGTAAAGGTGGCCTTGTCTGGACATTGTCAGTGGCGTCAGAAAGGCTGGGGGAATCCACACACTTTTGACTCAAACACAGCAAAAACACTTTAAACTAAAAAAAAAAAAAAAAAAAAGACCCTTGGAGGAAGAAATAATTAAGCTCAGATGTTAGGGGCAGGGCTTAAATATCAAAAGGTTGTTTTTTTTTAATGATTTACTTATTTTTATTTTATGTGCATTGGTATTTTATCTGCATATATATCTGTGAGGGTGTCGACTCCCCAGGACAGATTTTAAACTGCCATGTGGGTGCTGGGAATTGAACCAGATCCTTTGGAAGAGCGTCAGTGCTCTTAACCACTGAGCCATCTCTCCAGACCCTCAGGAAGTTTTCAAAATGTCTCAGAGTTGGGGAGGTGGGGGATCGGGGTGTTGAGAGAGGGTTCATCTAGTTCTTTATATCAATGGTGGTAGATCCAAACTGCGCAAGCCCTGCGAACTTACCCGAACGAGCAGGAATTTGTTCATTGGCTGGTACCACTGGAGCAGGACCACAGAGGTCTCCAATGCCCCACATAGGAAAGGGCCTCCAGAGCTAGTGCTCTCCGCTGTGGAAATGACAAGAATGGGTCAGGGTCCCTGTCTCCTTCCCAGACCACCCTATATCTTTCCCGGAGCCCTGGACACTTTGCCTCACACCCTATTGAATGGACTGTCCAAGTACCAACCCTCTCCACCCACCCAGCACGCCCTGTGGGTGTTCTCACCCACACAGCAGGCCCGGCAGCCTTTGGTATCCTGGACCTTAGTGGAGACCATGTTCTTTCTGAGGAAGAAGAAGATATGAGTGGCCATGGGATGGCAGTGGGGTCAGGGAAGCCAGTGGTGTCCTATGGGGCTGGTACCTTGCCAGGAACCGGTGAGGGCTAATGTGAGCGATGGGGCTTCCTGTTCTGATTTCTTTCCTCTCCAGCAGGCCCAGGATGCTATGAGAATATAGGTAGGGAGTCTTCCCTGCAGTGTGTGTATGGGAGGGGAGTGGGAAGCAGTTTTAGGACCCCTTACCACCTCGTATCTCCCAGCCCTCGGCTAGCCTCAGCCATTGGAAACTCCCCACAAGCAGATCCCACTCTCCTTTCATACATTTCCCGCTCTTCACATCTGAAAAGACCAGTGTGGTCCAGGTACTGTGATCCACTTGAGGAAAACAGAGGATGCCTGACTCTGCTCTCTTAGCTTAGCGGCCAGGCGAGGGAAGTTTACGTTTGACGTTTATTTATTTATTTTTGGTGCTTGTTTCTCAAAACAGGGTCTCCTGTGGTCCAGGCTGGCTTTACTGCCCCCAATGTAGCTGAGACTGGTCTTGAACTCCCTTCCTCCTGGTTCCACCCTGAGTGCTGGGCTTACAGGTGTGTGTCACCACACCGGATACATACATAGGTCAAAATTTAACAAAATAAAAAACAAAACCCACCTATGCCAGGAGTAATGGCACTTTGCTTGTAATCTCAGGACTTGGGAGGCCGAGGCCTGAGAACTTCCCAAGTTCAAGGCTAGCCTGGGATACACAGAGGGAATTCTGTCTCAAAGACTTGGG
Source organism: Phyllotis vaccarum (assembly GCA_033318265.1). Classification (NCBI taxonomy): domain Eukaryota; kingdom Metazoa; phylum Chordata; class Mammalia; order Rodentia; family Cricetidae; genus Phyllotis; species Phyllotis vaccarum. The sequence continues at coordinate 19,597,017 of JARWLC010000018.1, read as the reverse complement.
GGAAGGATGCTGCTGGACATATAGCTCAGTGCTAGCACGTTTGTAAGCACTGGCCCTGTTACTAGCAAAAACCAACCAAACAAAAATGCTGTGACGTCTTCGGTCTATGATGTGTAAGAGCGAAAGGGACGTCTGTTAGGTCCACCTGCCCCTGTCCCTTATGCTCTGAGATTATGGCGTACACCAACTACACCGAGATGTCCAAGGTATTTAAAGATGAACTTACAAAAATTAACTCATAACCAACTTGAGAGGAGATTTCCGAGACATGGAAAAATTTCTAGATTTTACAGATATGAAAACTGAGGCTGGGGTGATGGGGGAGCACCCTTGCCTTCGGGTCACCCCGTAGGAAAGTGGAGAAGCTGAAGACATATCACCCCTTCCTCATCCCTTAGCTCTGGCCCCTGCCACTCCCCCAGCCCACAGGCTGACCTGAGACGGACATGAGGAGGTTGTTGATACAATAGACCCAGGTTGTCCGGCCAGGGAAGAGCTGCAGAGAATAGGGGTGTCGTCTGTGATTCCCATTCAATGGTACGCCACCCCACTCTCCCACCCCCAGCATGGGCCCCATCCCTCACCATTTCCAGCGTGGCCTCCTGATCATTCCGGTTCAGTATGAAAATGCCTTCCTCTGCACCCAGGAGCAGGTGCTGGTCTGAGTGGGCCAGACAAGGTGGCTGCTGGGGGTCTCGAATTGTGGAGGGAACGGCCTCCCAACCTTAGTCCCAAACTGGCCCTCTACACCCTTTATACTAATTCTCCCTGCAGATTAACATCCCCAGCTTGTATCTCCTGAACTGAAACCCTGCTCAGACCCCCCAATGACCCCAGCTCTGTGACTTGTCAATGCCTGGCAGTTCTTAGTCCCTGACCACAGCAGCAGCTCTCTAAACCCCACCCCTTTCCCCCCAATGCTCAGTGCCAACTGCTAATCCTGTCACCGCTTTGACTCTGGGACTCTGGACACCCGCCCCCCCCCACTGCTTGTGTCTCTCATTTAAAAAAAAAAGATTTAATTTTGTGTGTATGTGTGTTTGTCTACATGTATGTCTGTGTGCCATGTGCATGCAATGCCCTCAGAGGCCAGAAGAGGGTGTCGGTTCCCCTGGACCTGGAGTTAGAAAAGACTGTGAGCCACCATGTGGAATCTGGGAACTGAACCTGGGTCCTCTGAAAAAGCAGCTGGTGCTCTTAACGACTGAGCCATCTCCCAAGTCTGATCACAAGTATCACACTGACCCTTGACCCAGCTTTCATAAACCAAAGTTGACCTTGAACTCCTGATCCTCCTACTCATCTCCTAAGAGCTGCCGTTACCAGCATGCTTTGCAGTACTATGCCACCGTTTGTTTTTAAGAAGGCTCTTGCTATATAGCCATGGCTAGCCTCAAACTTGTGATGATCTTCCTGCCTCAGCTTCGGGAGTGCTGGGATTAAAGGTGCATACCTCCATTCCAAGCCTCTTATGTTACTTAATACTGACCCCCCCCCCAGTCTTATCCCCCATCTGTAAACTCCAGACTGTTCTCTTCTGCTCTATTCAAGTCCTTGCCCCCCAAAGCTGTTCCCTGTCTTTGCCATCAACATGGAGGTGACCTTCAATACCTCCATCATGTACACCGACTTTAAACTGTCTTTTTCAAGCACCTCTGGCCTCTAGACTCCATCTTCTCTTGTGCTGACCTTTGACGTCATTATTTCACTTCCTCTTGTGGACCTCCAGATCCGACAGTAACCATAGCACCTGCTCTGGTTTGGGCTCAGTCAACATCACTCTGTTAAGACCCTCCCTCTGTCACCGAGAGCCTGACTTTGATTGGCTCCCAGCACCCATGCCTGGAGGCTCACAACCACCTCCAACCACCGCTTCAAGGGCTCTTAGAAGATCTTCTGTACTCAGCACACACCTGGGACTCAACACAAACCTGCACACAGCATCTACCTGTTGATGGCTTCTTGGGAGAGGAAAAGTCAGTTTTCTTTAAGGGTTAACTATGCTCGAGGGGGTGGCCTCACACTCGTGAGTAAAGACAGCATAAATAAGACTCGACTTACACAAGAAGGGTAGTACATCGGGAAGGAATGCAGGATCTGAAGGAATGGGGTGAAGATGATCGAGATATATTGGGGGTTTTCTGTTTGTTTGTTCTCTGGTTTTTCGAGACAGGGTTTCTCTGTGTAGCCCTAGGTGATCCTGGAACTCACTTTGCAGACCAAGCTGGCCTCACACTCATAAAGCTCCGCCTGCCTCTGTCTCTCGAGTGAGTCCAAAGGCCTGTGCCACCAGGGCCCGGCTGATCAAAATGTCTCGTAAGACATTCTCAAATAACAATATTATATTTTAAGGAAATATTATCTAAATATAAAAGGCTAAATTTTAAATGACAACAATAGCAAAACCCTTCGGGGGCTAAAGAGCTAGTGTGGTGGTTAGAGCACTCTTGCTCTTGCAGAAGACTTCGGTTGAGTTCCCAGCACCCATATGTCAGCAAACAACCGTCTCTAGCTCCAGTTCCAGGGGATACAATGCCCTCTTGTGGCCTCTGCCAACACTGCATGCATATGGTGGACAAGCATTCATGTAGGTAAAACCACTCATAAATAAAATATAAATAAAAAGAACTATTCTTCCTGCACCCCTTTATGCTTCTACTAGGGCCCCCATCATCCCTGCCTGGTCCCCTATCCCACGCTCTTCCGGACCTCCTGAATGCCCACCTTTAGTAGAGGGGTGTGTCCAGGCAGCTGTGCTGTGGATCTGGAGGGGGCAGCCGTTGAATAATTTCACGAGAAGGGCACATCCCTGGATGGCCATGGTCAGTGGGTAGCAGCAATGAGCAGAGAACAGGAGGGTGAGAGCTGGGTTCAGACACTGTCTATGCCTCAGAGATATAACCCCCATCCACCCCACACGCCCTCATTTGTGTAGGCATGGTCTGAAAAATATTCCATGGAAGATTTTAAAAATTAAAAAAATATATGTCAGGACTGGAAAGATAGCTCAGTGATTAACAGCACTGGTTGCTCTACCAGAGGACCCAAGTTCAATTCCCACCCACATGGCAGCTCACAACTGTCTGTAACTCCAGTTCCAGAGGATCTGACACCCTCACACAGACATACATGCAGGCAAAACATTAATGCAATAAAATAATTAATTAATTAACTAATTAATTAATTAATTAATCTGCCAGGCAGTGGTGCTATACGCCTTTAACCCCAGCATTTGGGAGGCAGAGGATATCTGTGAGCTTGAGGCCAGTCTTGTCTATAAAGCAAGTTCCAGAACAGCCAGAACCACTATACAAAGAAACCTGTGTCTCTAACAGTAACAACAACAAAAAACTTCTGTTTTGTTTTAGATTTTTTTTTCTTTTTTACACGAGGTCTCATGTGGTCCAAATTGGCCTTAGATTCTCTACGTAGCCCAGGATGGCTCTCAACTCCTGATCCCCTTGCTGGGTATTACAGATGTGTAACACACACCACCCTGACTGTACAGTAAATTTCTTATTGTGCCTATCAATGAAACCCCACATAGGTGTAAATATCAGTGGAAAATACTAGATTTGGGTACTAGCCAGTTTGAGGCACCCACTGCGGGGGTGAGGGGGACTTGAAATGGGCCCTCTGCAGATAAAGGGGGATGTCTTATGGGTGACCCTAGGTAAACTGCTTACCTCTCGGTGCTTCGTTTTCTCCATCTGTGAAATAGAATACAGCCACCTCTGAGGTCTCTCTCCTCCCATTTTTAAAAACAGTCTCCCTATGTACCCCACTTGGCCTAGAAGCCCCGCCCCATTCACTCCTACCTTTGGAGGTCCTGCAGATAGAGTTCAAAGCTTTGCACATAGGAGCTAAGCTCTCCTCCACTGAGCCACGCCCCCAGTCCCACCCTGTTGAACCAGACAAGCTCTCTATGGATGAGCTATGGCCCCAACCTTTTACTGCAGAGTTCTAGGTAAGTTTTTCCTGTGTCACTTTTGTGTCAACGCAAACTAGAGTCATTTGGAAAGAGGCACCATACCGAGAAAATGCTACCGGACTGTGGGACATTTTTTTTTTCAAATTACTGATTAATATAATTAATATAATCTGGTGGTGCTACCCTTGGGCAAGTGACCTGGCTTCTATAGCAAAGCAAGCGGAGAAAGCCAAGGGGAGGAAGCCAGAAAGTGATCCCTCCTTGGCTTCCGCTTCAGCTCCTGCCTTGACTTCTCTGGCTGGTGAACTGGGAAGTGGAATTGGAAACCAAACAAACCCCTTTCTCCCCAGGCTGGTTTGGGTCAGTGTTTTATCAGTGACGGCAAGGCTAAACTACAAGCCTGGCCCTGCAGCCCCTCCATCCCCCTGTCTCAGTGCCTCAAGAGTAGGTGTTTTCATGTATGACCCAAGATCGGCAAAGAGCATTTGCTATACAAATATAAGGACCTGAGTTCAGATCACCAGCACCCACATTTAAAAGCTGGGCATGTATGTAACTGTTAGCCGAGAGGCGTCATCCAGCAACCTATGGGAGCAGATGCAGAGACCCACAGGAGAGGGGGAGGAAGGATTGTAGGAGCCAGAGGGGTTGAAGACATGTGAGGACACCGTCCACATAATCAACTAAGCAGGGCTCATGGGAGCTCACAGAGACTGTGTGGGTCGGAGCCGGGTCCTCCACATATGTTACAGTTGTGAGGCTTGGTGTTCTTGTGGGGCCCCCAACAAGAGGAATGGGGTGCACCTCTGACTCTTGCTTATGCTTGGGACCCTTTTCCTCCTACTGGGCTGCCTTGTCTAGCCTTGATAGGAGGGTTTGTGCCTAATCTTACTGTATCTTGTTAGGTCATGTTTGGTGGATATCCATGTTAGGCCTGCTCTGTTTCTTTTCTTTTCTTTTCTTTTCTTAAGGGAAACAAACAAGGAGTTGATTGGGGGAGAGCATTGGGGAGGAACTGGGAAGAGAGAAGGGAAGGGAAACTACCATGGAGATGTAATATATGAGAGAAGAATAAAAGTTAATTAAAAAAAAAAAAAAAAAGCTGAGCACAGCTATGTTCCTCCCGGGGACAGGAGAACCCCTGAGGTTTGCTGCCATCAGCCTAGTTCCACATTTAGGGAGAGACTCTGTCTCAAAGAAATAAGATGGGGATGGTAGAGCAGTTCATCTGACGTCCTCTGGCCTCCACATATGCTTGCACCCACGCACCTGTGCTTCCACCCATGCACCTGTGTTGTGAAATAATCTTTTTGTGCACTGTGAAGATATGCTCCTCTCATTTTTAATAAAGAGCTAAATGGCCAATAACTAGCTAGGAAGAGGTTAGGTAAGACTTGTGGACAGGGAGAGAACTCTGGGATAAAGAAAGGCCGAGTCACCAGCAGATGTGGGAAGAAGCAAAATGAGAAAATGAAGATGCCATGTTGAAGAAGGGTACCAAGCCACATGGTAAAATGTAGATAAGAAATATGAGTTAATCTAAGTTGTAAAAGCTAGATAGTAACAAGCCTAAGCTATCAACTGAGCATTTATAATTAATAATAAGTTTCTGTGTGGGAGCTGGTCGACAAGACAGAAAATTACGATTACAAGCCCATGCATCCCCATGCTCCTGTTCACCCACCCAACTACCCACCCACCCACCCACTCATGGACACATACACACATCCCAGAAGATCAGTGTCTGGCACAGAGAAAGGACTCAATAAGCATCACCCATAAGATGGCATCCCATCTCCCACTGAGCCACCATAGGCCCTATCAAGCTTGTAGCTACTTTTACCTTTCTCCTCATCTTCTCCTTCCTAGGGGGCAAAAGTGGGGGTTGACCTGGCTCCGGAGCAGCTGGGTTCCATAGTGAGGGTTCTGATAGGGGGTTGAAGTAAGATCAGGCCGAGAGACTTCCGGCCTTGCCTACCTTCCTCCCTGGGGTGGGCCTGGTACCTGAATGGGCTGTGAGATGGGGGCTACGTGTAGCTGGAGGGGGCCCAGGATGAGGGGTACGTGGAGGAGGCCCACTGGCACATCGGACCAGCACCCCTGGGCTCAGTTGTCCGTCATCCCCTCCACCTCCAGAACCATCATCAGATGGAGACCGGAACTTGGGCTATGGAGACAGGAATACGGAAGAAATAGAATGTGAGAGGTTCCAGAAGAAAGTACACCTTGTGCTCCAAATCCCTGCCGCTTCCAGAACCAAGAATCAGTCACAGTACGACCCTCCCCATGACATCCTCTCTTGGTTCTACCACTTCTCAGAACCACATCTTCATGAGAAGGGACATCAGCATACAGCAGAATACAAAGGGCTAATGCTGGACACTAGACCAGCTCCTTGACAGATCCCAAGGGACCCATTACTCCAGATTCCCAGATACCCAGCCCTGCTTTAAAGAAACAGATTTTTGTTTTGAGACACTCATTCACTATGGTACTAGTCACCTAGGCTGGTCTTGAACTTGCCATGTACCTAAGGATGATCTTGAACTCCTGATCTTGCCTCCACCCTGAGTGTAGCACCACATCAGCTCTCAATACATCCATCTTGTACCTCAAACACTTAAGCTTTCTATAATATTCAGACACCTCTGGCTCCGAACTCTAAATATTTTTGTTTTGTTATTTTCTGAGACAGGGTTTCTCTGTGTAGCCTTGGATGTCCTGGAACTAGCTCTACTGTAGATCAGGCTGGCCTTGAACTCACAGATCTGCCTGCTTCTGCCTCCCAAATGCTGGGATTAAAGGCATGTGCCACTATGTCCAGCCAAATTATAGACATGTAAAGCATCCCAAAGGACTTGGCCTCAGGCTTCCCAGGGCCTTACCTTTGGGGGCAGTGGAGGGGGCACGTCCTCTTCTGGGGCAGGGCTGAAACACAAAGACAGGGTGTTGTGAGAGAGACAAGATGGATTGTTTCAGGCTCATGGCCTGGGATGAAGGAACATTGGGGAAGGGGTGATTTGGAGTGGCTGGAGCTGAGACTCTGTGACTGTTAGGTGGCCCACATGAAGACACGAGAGGCCACTCCATTCCTCACCCTCTGCCCCACATACCAGTGCACAGAAGGTGAGGAGTGAATGGGAAGCAGGCCTGAGACTGTCCCCGAGCCAGGGCAGGGACTTGGGATGTTGCCTGGGTGAGGCCCGGGATTTAAAGTCTCAGGTGGGAATTTTCCATGGGTCAAGATTTAGTCTGAGGTCTGGCCCTCCCGTCACAAGGCTGAAATCCCACCCACTTAGAGAACACAGGCAGTAGGATTGAGCTTAAGATCAGCTTGGGCTTCAGACTGAAGCTGGGTGAAAAAATGACAGTAGTGTTAGGGGTGGGGGAACTGGGTTGGCGGAGGAATCTGAGCCTGGGAAGTAGATGAGACTCCAGGGCCTGGGTCAGGGTCAAAGTTGAGAATTAAATAAAAAGATGTTGATGGTAAAAGGAACCAGGCCTGGTTTGGCAGGTAATACCAGTTACTTAGAGAGCTGAGGCAGGAAGATTGCCTGGGCAACAGGATGAATTCAGTTCTAGCCTAGGCAACTTAGTGTTACCCTGTATCAATTTAAACAAAAATGTAGAAGGAGGTAGACATGCCTTTAATCCTAGTGCCTGGGAGGCAGAGGCAAGGGAATCTCTGAGTTTGAGGCCAGCCTGGTCTAAAGATGTAGAATTCTGTCTCCATTTTTTTGTTTGTTTGTTTTGCCCCTGAGACGGGGCTTCTCTGTGTAGCCCTGGCTGTCCTGGAACTCAGTGTGTAGACCAGGTTAGCCTCAAACTCAGAGATTGGCCTGCCTCTGCCTCCTGAATGCTGAGATTAAAGGTGTGTGTCACGACCTCTAGGGCTCAGAAAAATTTTTTCATTTAATTAAAAATTAGAAAGAGGGTCTGGAAAGATGGCCCAGTGGTTAAGAGCACTTGCTTCTCTTTTAGAGGATCTGGGTTTAGTTCCCATCTCCTACAAAGCAGCTCAAAACAGCCTGAAACTCCAGCTTCAAGGATCCAGTGCCCTCTACTGGCCATCACGGGGACAGGGAGTGTACGAGTCCAAACAGACAAAACGCATAGAATAAATTTTAAAAAGAAAATGTTTTTAAGGCTGAATGATGGTGCACACGTTTAATCCCAGCACTCAGGAAGCAGAGGCAGGTGGATCTCTGAGTTCTAGGCCAACCCGGTCTACAGAGTGAGTTCCAGGATAACCCGGGTTTTACAGAGAAACCCTATCTTGGAAAAAAAAATGTTTTAAATAAAAAGAGTCTGAAGTGACAGAGCACTGGTTTAGACACCACAGTGACAGATTGACGCGCAGCCTCGGGATAGCGTGCTTGTGTAGTATGTGGGAACCCTTAAGGTCAAGCTGCAGTAGGAAGGGAGGGTGGGGGAAGAAGAGATGGGGGGAGGGGCCCAGGGGTCCGAGGTGAAGATAGGGAGTCCAATGGGCTTAGAGAGCAGGGACTGGAGGAAAAAGGGGGTCAACAGAGCTCAAGCAATGGGGTGACCGGAAAGGGTGGGGCTGCGGGGAGGGTTCATGGGGTCTTACATGTCCACATCATCATAGTCGTCATCAGACTCTGACGGTTGGCTCCTGGAGAACGACAGGCATGAGTCTCAGGGGGCTCCATATAACCCATCACCCTCCCCTCCAGCCCTGGGAGGGTGGGTGGGGGGTCCTGGACCTGGGGCTGGTGCTCCTGAAGTCTCCAGGAGGCTGTAAGCGAACCTGCCGGATGAGGAAAGGGTCAGTGGGACCCAGGACAGAGGGAGAGAGGGGATGCATGTGAGGTGAGCATAGAGGCATCTCACGGTGTCAGCTGGAGGTCTGGGCTCCACTCCTCTGAGCTTCTGGAACTCCATGTGCCGCCCTGCCAAGTGGGGATGAGGCAAACTCGTGAGGGATGTGGCCGGGAGGTGGGCTGAAAAGGAAATGGGTGGGGGTGGGGACCTGGCGCCAGGACTTTAACGTGATTACTATCCCTTGTGGGAAGGGCCTTGTTTACAGGGGACTTGTTTGGGGGTCTAGGAGTGACATCAGAAGAGTAGAGGGGCTCAAAGCAGGTGTGAGACCTTTTTTTTCAGGCTTCCCTTAGGTATTGGGGGTTCTCTGACAGCTTGTTTAATTTGTGAAAGGCTATGTTGTATTTGTTTTGTGAGAGGGAGAGGTATGTGTATGAGAAGATAGCTTCCAGAAGTTGGTTCCGCTCTCCCACACGTAGGTTCAGGTCATCAGGCTTAGGGATAAGCGCCTTCACTCACTGAGTTAGTTCATCTACGCCCCCCCCCCCCCACTTACTTTTAAGACAAGATCTCACATAGTCCTGGCCTTTTACATAGTTAAGGATGTCCATGATCCTCCTGCCTCAACTTCCCAAGTGCTGGGAGCACAAAGAAACCTTACCACAGCAGGTTTAGTCAATGCTGAGACTGAACCCAGGACCTTGTGTATGCAAGGCAAGTACTCTGCCAATTGAGCTACAGTCCCAGACTGTTTGTGGGTGTTTTGTTTTGTATTTTGTTTGTTTGTTTGTGCTTTGTGTGTGTGTGGGGGGGGTGTCTTTTTCTTGTCTGGTTTGTTTTGAGACAAGGTCTCACTGTGTAGCCCTGGCCTGGAACTTATTATGTAGACCAGGCATCCCTGAACTCACAGTGGTCATCCTGAGTGCTGGGACTAAAGGTGTGCACTACTAGGCCTTTAGATAGATTCTCAGGATATTTTGGGCAGTCAGGAGGTCTCTTCAGGCTCAGGGGAGGGGACTCCACGGTCAGTTTGAAGGTTACACGGCCAAGAATTTCTTGAAACGTGAGCCCCTGATGGTCAGACTAGGTGGCCCCACACCAAGGGTTTTCTACTCACGACAGCAGTCTGTGTCTGGGATCCCCAGGGAGCTGGCCCGGTGGGTAGATCTGATCCGCCGAGGGATGGCAGGGGGTGGCTGGACAGAAAGGTGGCTAAGTCAGGACTCACAGTCATCCAACAGTCCTCTATCACCCTATGACTCTGCTTCAAATCCTTTTCTTCTAAACTTCTGTCTCCAGCCCGCCAAGCTTTCCTTGCTCAGGCCATTTTCCTTTTACTATGTACTTCCAGAGGACTCTCCAGGTCAAAGGATGCAACTGTGCAAAGGCCCTAAGGTTCCCACCGCCTTCTTTACCAAGGCTCTCACCTCAGGCTCCTCATCGTCTATCTCACCAATGGGCGGCCCCTTCCCAGGATTCCTCATTTTGTCAAGAAGATCCAAGATCAGGCCTCTGTTCAGCCCTGGCTGGCACACCAGCTGATGCTGTGAGAAGAGACAGGGGTCAGAGGGCCAGCATGGTGGGGGAAGGTGGAGACACGGGCCTGCTGTAAGCGACTTCTCAGAGGGAGGTACCCACTGAGAAAAAAGGGGAAGCCAGGAGGTTCAGGGGCCCAGAGATGCTGAGTTTTAAGAGATTAGAATAATTTAGGGTTCTCAGAAAGGGAAGTGATGAATTCTAGGGTGTTCTAGAAGCAATCAGGCTTGGCGAAGACTCTCAATCACAGAGACCTTTGAGACCTGGCATATTCCAGCAACTCAGAAAAGCTTTGAGAGATCTGGGCGAAAGCCAGACATGCTGGCCCTGCCTGTAAGCCCAGCCCTGGGGAGGTGGAGGCAGGAGGATTAGGAGTTCAAGATGATTCTTGGCTATATAGCAAGTTTGAGGCTATCCTGAATCATAACAAAGCAAATAAATGAAAGCAAAAGAATGTGTGAGCGTGTACACACACACACAAGTTCATATACACACACACTCACACATATACACACATACTCTTCACACACACACACACACACGCACACATACACACACTCACATATACACACACACATGCTCATAACACACACTCTCACACATACACACATGCTCACACTCACATACACGCTCACATACACACACGTCCACACACACACAATAACAACCAAGCATAAAAGAAATAGCTAGGTATTAATTTGGCTTGAGTTTTACTTTTTTGAGACAGTCTCATGTAGCTCAAGATAACCTCAAACTCTCAGCTCATGTATCCAAAGATAGTCCTAAACTTCTGACTCTCCCCCCTTCCTCCTTAGTTCTGGGACTATAGCCTTTTGCTACCAGGCCTGGGTCTCTCGGTCCAGTCTGGAGGATCCTATGAGTAAAGTCCTGGGAAGTTCTGAGGGACTAGGGTTTCTGAAGGGGCCGCCAGGGTTCCGTGTGCTCTTGTGAGCCATGGAAGACTTGGACAGTCCTGGGCTGAGGAGGGTGGGGAGCAAATCCTTGAGGAGGGGTGACTTACACTGAGCATCTTGGAGGCACCAGGGCGTTTCTTGGGGTTCTTAGTGAGGGTGACTTTGACAAAGTTGTGAAAGGCAGATGACCTTGGGAGAAAGAAGTCAGACCTGGGTTCCCCTGAGTCCATCTACCCTTCCTCTGCCCTCTCTCAAGACACCCCTCTTACCATTTGCTTTTTTCCTTCAGCCGAGGAGGCTGGTAACCACTCTTTGTCATGAGGAAGAGAACCCTAGAGCGGTAAGGAAGATCATGGGGTTCAGATCCATGGGAACAAGTCTCATAGCCTCAAATAAGACAGAGGGATGGCCTAGGTGGTAAGAACACTTGTTATGCAAGCCCGAGGATCTGAGTTCAAATCCCCAGCCTGTGCCTCTAGTGTTGTAGGAGTGGAGACAGGAGGATCTCTGAGGCTTGCTGGCCACTGGCCTAGCTCCAAGATCAGAGAGAGACCCTACCTGGAAAGAAAAAGGTAAGGATCACGGTACTTGAATCCTTCTCTGGTCTCTTCAGACCCACAGTGTGTGCACCTGCACACATGTGCATATACACTTACACATACCTCCAAAAACACAGAAATAAACATTTAAAAATTGTGTTTGAAAAGCTATGCATATGGGGCTGAGAGATGGCTCAATGGATAAGACACTTGTTGCAAAGCCTGATGACCTGAGTTCAATTCCCAGGACACTCAGAGTAGAGGTTGCATAAATTGTCCTTTGACAGCCAAATGTGTGTAAACAAATAAACTGGGTGTGGTGATGAGCATATAATCCCAGTGCTGAGAGATGGGGACAGGTGGAGTTCTGTGGCTGGGGCCAGGCTAGCCCAATCTTCCAATTCCAGACCAGTAAGAGAACTTGCCAAAAAACAAGAAAGTGAGCATCCTCCGGCCTCAACACACATGCTTACCTATGTGTGCACCCACACAAGAAGGAAATAGTTTGGTTTTAAATTCAATGTGGCCACTCCCCCTTTTTTGTTTGAGCTATTAGATGGGAGCTTGTTATGTAGCTCAGGCTAGCCTCAAATTCATGACCTCCTGTCTCAGCGATCCGAGGTCTGGAATCACAGGGTGGCCATGCCTGACTGTAAAGTCACTTTTGAGAGAAGCTGTTTATGGTGCATTGGAAAATGTGAAGCTTTAGTTCATGCAGGATGAATCTCCAGGCGGGGATGTCTAAGTGGGCATGGAGGGCCACACCTGGAATGTCAGCAGTTGGGAGGCTAATGCAGGAGGATCAGAATCTAAGGCCAGCCTAGGTTATATAGTAAGTTTGAGGCCAGCCTGGGCTACACAGGGAGATAGGGAAGACCCTGTCTCAACAACAAACACACACACAAAAAGATAGACATCCATAGGCAGGGCAAGAGGATTTGGAATGTAGGCTAGCCTTAGCTACATAGAAAACTGGAGGACAACCAAGGCTACACAAGTGACAAGGTCTCTAAGTGTCTTTCACCTCAAAAAAAGATGGGGTTCACTGAGCTGGTGGTCTTGCTGTGGAAAGCTGAGGAAAGGTTTCTGTGCTGGGGAGCCACAGGAGTCTCCCCGGGGCATCTGATCTGCGGTGAGGACATGGGCTGAAGGGTAGTTGCAGGGTCGGGCCTGGGCATGGTCTTGCACCCAGGGGTATCTGGCACCCCAGTCTTTACCTGAGTGGGTGCACATCAAAGAGAGGCGGCTGAAGCTCGGCCAGCTCAATGGCTGTGATGCCTAGAGACCAGATGTCGCACAACTCATTGTATCCACCCTTCAGGGCCACAGCTGCCACCTCCGGAGCCATCCTGTGGGCAGAGACTCTCAGAGAGCAAGGAGTGGCCCGGGGAAAGGAGAGAGGAAATGGGGTCACAGGATAAAGCCAGGGGACGGAGACACCAAGACAGAATAGGGGGGCAAGGGAGGAGGAATAGGGGACAATGAGAACACCCGGGTCCCGATAAAGCAGAAGAGGTGCCATGAGTTTGAGGCTAGCCTGGGCTAAAGAGTGAGACACTGTCTCAAAAAGGGAGAGAGGGAGGCTGGGAGTATGGCTTAGTGATATAGAACATAGCTTCAGTCTGTAAGACAAATTAAAGCCAAAGAGGTTCACGCTCTAGAGAGACAGAAATATGCAGAGAGAGAGCCATAGGTTGAGAAAACTATGATAGACTTGGGGAAAGATAGGGATCAAAGTAAAAACCGACCCAAGCTGGTTTTGGTCGTGGTGCATGCCTATAATCCTAAAACTGTAGCAACCGGAGACTGGAGAATCAGGAGTGCAAGGCCAGCCTGAACTAAGAAGAACCCGTGTCAACAAATCACACGGGCACACACGCACACACCCCACAGCCAGCATTACTGAAATCCTAAATGCTAAGGGAAATAGACAGAAAAGGCCAGAAAGAGACACAGAAGTGGAAAATTCAAAAGGTACCCTAAGAAAGGGAAAGTGTGTTTAGTAGGAGAAGGCAGAGCCAAGGACAAAAAAATAATAATAATAAAATAAAGGAATGCCCACTCAGCCGCCCACCCAGCACCCCTCACCAGTATGGTGTCCCAATGAAAGAGAGGCGTCGGGCCAGTGTTGCCCCAATCTGGGCTGAGATCCCAAAGTCAGCTGGAAGCAGAGATAGAAATAGTCTGTGTCTACTTCATCCCCCCCTCAACCTCCATCAGCCTCCATCCCGGTGTACCCCTCAAGCCACACTCACCCAGCCTAACCTCCCCAGAGTCATTGATGAGGATGTTGGCTCCCTGGGGACCAGAAGAGGGGTTAGACACTATTAGAGAATGCCCTTCCCTGGGGCTGCCTCGATCCCACCCATGACTCCACCCTAAAGCTCAAACTATAGGGAGCCTTAGCACCCCCCCCACCCCCACCCCCCCACCCCCACCCCCGGTCTCCATGACCCTCCCTCAGTGGCACACTTGTCCCCAGTCTACCTTGATGTCTCTATGTATCTTCTTCTGTGAGTGCAAGTAGGCCAGACCCTGGGGAGAGATGGGAACAAAGGGATGTGAGCCCCTTGGCCTGTGCAGGGCCCTGCTCATTCTGGGAGCCCCACCCCTTCTCACCTGGAGCACTTCCCGGCACACATAGCTGATCTGGAGCTCAGACAGAGAACCAGTCACTGCAAAAGTCATTGAGGTGTTGGGAGAGGAGCCAGGAACCCTGGCTCTCTGGGTTCCCTAGTCTCCAACCACCCATGTCACCTTACAGGATGCCCAAAGAGGAGGAGACCCTGGATAAGTCAACTGTAAGTGGGGGTGAAGGGTGGTGGCTGACTGAAAGGCGATGAACCAAGTGTGGCTACTCTTGCCTGTAATCCTATGACTCTAAGGCTGAGGCAGGAAGGTTGGCCTAAGTTTGAGGTTAGCCTAGGACATATACAAATATCAAAGCCTGTTTCCCAAATGACGAGAGCATGTGCACATAGAGGGGGAGAGATAAACAGATAAATATGCAGCTGTAGACCAGAGGAAGACAGGCACTCAGCAATAATTACAACAGTCCTACTCTGTGCCAGGTCCTGAAGACACAGCTATGAGCAAGACAGCCATCCCAAAATGCTGGGGGTGTGGCTCAGTGGTAGAGCCCCTGCCTAGAATCCCCCAGTGAGGGGCTGGGGCATGGCTCAGTGGTAGAGCCCCTGCCTAGAATCCCCCAGTGAAGGGCTGGAGGTGTGGCTCAGCAATAAAGTCCCTGTCTAGTATATGAAAGTCCTGGGTTCCATTACTAGCATGTCCACATACAAACACACACACACAAAGATAAAATCCCTGCACTCCAAAAGAAATAAAATATAAGATGGTAATTACACCTGGAGGGACACCTCGGTAATGGACCTTTTGTATGTTATTTCAAAAACAAATAAATAACAAATAAGGCTAATAAAATATATAATGTAAGATGTTAACATGCGAATAATTAGTAAGAAAAAAAAACACAGAACTAGAAACAACAACAGGAAATATGTGTGGGAAGGACTATGACATTTTATGCACGCTGGTCTGCAAGGCTGCCCTAAGAAGCCCGAGTGGGAATGTGATGGATCCCACAATGCAAGGGGCTGGGGCAGGACACAGGGTGATAAGAGTGAGCAGCTTCCCCCAGCGCCCCCCCACCCCCAGACAATGAGTGTCCTGGGAGTCTCTAAATGGGATGCTGTGAGGGCTGGCAAGATGAGCAATGGCAGCAGCACAGAGACAGACAGACAGACAGGTTTGGAGCATAGGGTTGGGCTCCGAATGCAGGGAGACAGATATAGTTTGGAAGAGAGACAGGCAGGGTTGGAGAAGGAACAAGAGAAAAGAGGTGACAGAGGGTGGTGGGCAGAAAGCAGGTCTTGTGCAATGGCTGGGTGAGTCACTCCTATCTTTGGGTCTCAGTTTCCCGTTCTGGGGAAGATTTTGTGTTGCCCAGATAAAATCCGGGACCCTATGCATCCCACCAGACAAGCATTCTGCCTTTAAGCTATAGTTCAGTCTCTAATGGCTTTTAATAAAATTTCCCCACTTTGGACATTTGCGGTCTTCAGCGGGAGGGAGTTGGAGAGATAAGAAGACAGGTGAACACCAGAACCTCAGAGAGGGCCAGGGTCTGGAGCCTGGCTGCACAGACCAGTAGTTCTAGCTACTCAAAAGGCTGAGACAGTGAGAACTGAGGTTCTGTCTCAAAATAATAAGTGTAGCAAAAATACATTGTATACATACATGAAATTCTCAAATGGGGGGGGGGGTTGGGGATACGGACCAGAGTGCTGATCTAGCAAATGTAAAACTCTAGGTGCAAAACACACTATGGCAAAAAAGAAAAAAAAAAGTGTGTGTGTGTGTGTGTGTGTGTGTGTGTGTGTGTGTGTGTGTGTGTGTGTGTGAGAGAGAGAGAGAGAGAGAGAGAGAGAGAGAGAGATTCAGAGAGAATGAGAGGCCTATCCAACTCCTACCCTCAAATTTCCCTCAAAAGCAACTAGTGAATTTCTGCAGGCTAGACCCAGAAATTCACTAACCGATTGCCCAAAAAACTGAGCAACTAATCTGACTTAGAGAACACAGAAATAGTCCAGGTGTGGTAGCACATGCCTTGAATCCCAGCACTAAGGCAGCAGCCTGGTCTACATTTTGAGCTCTTGGCGAGCCAGGACTTCATATCTCCATAATAATAATAATAATTAGAAGAAAAGAAAATGATGAAATACCCTAACCCAAGAATATATTTTGGCAAGAAAATAGAGATACCCAGACGAAAATAGACACACGGAAGCAGAGGGGACTATTGCCTGAGGAAGGACAGGCAGGACCCACAGGTGCAGGAGAGCAGGGTCATCACAGAATCCCCAGCATCATCCCAGCTGGGCCCAGTGGAGGGACTCATGGTGAGAGGTGTGAACCCCAAAGGCAGTCCCCCAGAAAACAAGCACGGAGAGACAAGAGGTGGACTGGAGGGCAGCCAAGGGGGTCCTGGATCCCCTAGCCCTTTCTCTAACCTTGGTAGATGTCCTGGAGAGAACCAGCCCCACAGAATTCCATGCATATCCAGAGCTTCTGGAGCCTATAGGGGGTCGAGAGGAAGGACAAGATAGTGTCCCCTGTCCGCCAGAGTATCCCATTCCCAAAACTGAGGGGGTTAAGGATGGGCCAGGAAATGTACACGCTGGAGCAACTTGACCATAACTTAGGTCTTTGGGTTTCAACCCCAGCGCACACCTCTACCATCCCAAGCTAACTTAGGGGACAGAGAGCTCAGGAAGAGGTTCAGAGTGCAAGGTTAGAGGAATTGATGTCATCAATGGGGCAGCTGAGACATTATCTTGGGGCCAAAGAATTTGAGGTTCCTATTAAGGAAGCAATGTGGAATGGGGGATGCAGGAACAATCGATATTTGATTAGTCCCTAGATTAGGGGGTAAGAAAAAGTAATTTTCTTGTTAGATTTAGGAATCAGGCTAGGATACTCCAGTTAAAAGTGAGGGTCCTCAGGTTGGAGGTTAAGTTAGGGTATCTGGGTCACAGGGACTGAGGGCTTGGTGAGAAATAAGAGGATGGGGCTGGGGGGGGGGGTGGGCTAAGACATCACCAGAGGTAGCTGCCATGGTATGCCACGATGTTGGCATGCCGGCAAGTTTTCAGCATGAGAATTTCCTTCTGAAGGGTGGAGACATCATCGTCTGTGAAGAGGGGCGGGGGAGAAAAGCTGGCTATGAGCTGTGGCTTAAGAACCAGTATCCCCATCCTAATAAGTAAGGGTCGGGGTAGGGAAGGAGTTTCTGGGGACTCTCTCACCAGGCTCCATCTTCACCATCTTCAAAGCCACCAGGTCCTTAGACACCTTGTCACGAGCCTTGTAAAGGGGAAGTTGGCCATCAAGCAAGCTCCATAGCTTGCCACCCTCAGCATGTCTGAGCCAAGGCCAAGGCCTGGCTTCCTCTTGCACTACAGTAGGTCGGCCTCACCCCAATTATCCCAGGTTTGACAATGAAGGGGGGCAGAAGGGTTTTCTCACCTTGAAGACTTCTCCATAGGTTCCACCACCCAGTCGCTGCAATAGATCATAGTGTTCCCGGGGGTCCTTATTAAAGATGTCGGGGTCTACAAGGGCCATCCCTGGAGGCCTGGGCTGGGCCGGTGCCCAGGGGCCAGCAGAGCCTCAGGGCTCGAGCTTTGGTATTACCCTCGTTCTCTACAAGTCCTGGGCCCGCCTTGACTCTGTGGGCTGTGGCCTTCCCCCCTCCCCACTCTCGCTTCCTGCCCCAGCTGCAAGGCTGTGCAGAGGGCTCCACCCCTGTCCCCAGGGTTCTGAGAGCCTGATTGCCTTGGGACTGTGGGACTCTCCTTTACCCTTTGATGGGCAATATGTAAATAAGATGCAAAAGATCCTAATTGCAACCTAGGGCTGACCTAGCACCTTCTTTCTTCTCAACTCTTATATTCTGGGGGGAGTTGAACTTCTGCTAGGTACTGAAGAATGGAGTCAAAGCCAGAAGTTTTCTGCACCAAGCTGGGTAGGTAACACACAGGCCTGTTACCCATACAGGTAACACATACTTAAGTGACAGCCCCAGCCTTGCCTGCGACAGTGTCCGGGAGGTGCCCAAGTCTGAGTTCCCGTGTGTACCAATGTGAATGCGCACTGGGCACTTGCCCACATAGCACATGCCTGTACATCGCGTCTAAAATGTATGGTGTGGCAAACACGGAGCGTTTATTAGTAGCCCCTATCCGGGTGCCACGGTAATCAAGGTGCAGGAGCCATTCCATTCGCTTCCCCAGCCTCCTGGGAGAGCACAGTGGCATCACGGATCAGGGATTTAATAGTGAGGATGTGAGGATACTGGATGCTGTTTCGGGGGCAAGAAGGGCTTCAGAGAGCACCTCGCACCCGACTGAACGCAAACACAAGGCTGGCTTATCCCTTCGCGCGGTTACGCCACGCATGCGTCCAGAGAACTCCATGGCCTTCCCTGCATATCTCCGGCGCACGCGCGTCCGGAACTTCAGCACAAGGTTTGCGCGGCCCGGGAAAAAGCTTAGCCCCGCCTTCCGGCGCCTGCGCAGTAAGGCAGAATAAGCCTTTTCTCACGCCGTTGGTTCCATTGAAGTGGGTTCAATGCGCAAGCCAAAAAAAAAAAAAAAAAAAAAAAAGACGCCTGCTGGGAAGAAATCACGTGGGAGCCCCCTCCTTCCCGCCCCCGCGCCGGAAAACTAAGGCGGCAGCCGGAAGTTCCTTTCCCTTCGCCTTCTCTAAAGGAGCTGGAGCGATGGCGTGACGTAGTTCCGCTTCCTGCATATTTTTTTTCTTCCGGTCCTCGAGTGCTGCACGCTGGGCCTGGTGTTCGACTCCAGCTGGGGCTGCGGAAGGCGACAGTGACCATGGCGATGTTTGAGCAGATGAGAGCGAACGTGGGCAAGTTGCTCAAGGGTATCGACAGGTCTGAGCTGGGCTGGAGGGCGCGCTCTGGCCATGCGGGGTGGAGAAGACAAGGAGCCGGCCGGGGGTGGCCGGGGCCCCACGCTCATCCAGAGATGGGAGTTTCTCCAGCTTCCCTCTGTCCTTCGGCTTTACTTTTACCGCCGCCTCAGACTTGCAGTGTCTTAGTCCCTCTCTTGGCTCTTATTGCCAGTCATCAATCATAAGGTTAACTGATGTCTACTTTGACAGTGGGGACCGCAGGTAATGGGAGACAGCCGTGGGTCCTGCTTTCCTGGAGTTAAGGTTCCAGCCGCGCGACACCCATTTTAACAGATAGTGACAGCAAAGAGTGATCAGGGACAAGCCACGTATTGACAAGGCAAGAGAATAGAGCTGGGTTAGAAGGGGATCCACGATGCTCAAGAAGCCACATATACAGGCTGCCGAGACTAGCTGAGTTTGGAAGCATCCTAAACACGCCCCAAGCCTCCATTAGGGCTAGCCAGAGATCCTAGTTGTGAGCAGGATTTACTGGAGATTGCGCTGTTGGTCAGCCCTCTGGGTAGCTCCAAGCAGTTGGAAACTAGCTTTATCATTTACTTTAAAATCAAATGAATGTAGGTTTATTAAAAGGATAATAAAGTGAGGAAAATCCCAGGGCCTGATTTAAAGGTATAAGAAGGAAGAGAGTGATTTCAGGTTAATGAATTACAATGTAGTCCCTTAGTTAGTTCTATAATGGGACTGGCCTCTGTTTTTGTCTTACATCTTTTTACCCATATCTGTCTGTCTAGTTATCTCCCTCTTTCCTTTGGAGACAGGTTTGCACTATAAATCCCAGAGTAATCTCAAACTTGGCAATTCTCCTGTCCTCAACCCCCACCCGGGTGCTGGGATGAAAGGCATGCACCACCACACCTGGTGTTTCACCTGTCATGATTTTCTTGCAGGTACAACCCTGAGAACTTGGCAACCCTGGAACGGTATGTGGAGACACAGGCCAAGGAGAATGCCTATGATTTGGAGGCCAACCTGGCTGTCCTGAAATTGTGAGTGCCTGTCCCCCTCCCCATTCTCATGCCAGCAGCTAGCTAGCAGGATGTCACTGTGGATAGGGAGCTGGCTGCATACATGCTGGGGGCAAGCTGCAGGATGTGGTCTCTCTTTGATATATAAGGTAGGAAGCTAAGGAGGTCAAGGCTTTGTTGTTGTTTTTTGTTTTTAATTAACTATAAAATGTACAGGATCATCTATAAATAATTCTGTTGCTTGACAAATGACTGTAAATGGACATACACGTTGCTAGTGCCACCCTGTGCCACATGTGCTGTCCTATCAAATCCTCACCTTATGTAACCACTGACCAGCTTTGGGGGCCAACATCTAGATCAGCTGCTTATACGCCTGGAG
This sequence comes from Phyllotis vaccarum, assembly GCA_033318265.1. NCBI lineage: Eukaryota > Metazoa > Chordata > Mammalia > Rodentia > Cricetidae > Phyllotis > Phyllotis vaccarum. Next base: position 19,576,450 of record JARWLC010000018.1, on the reverse strand, counting down.
AGCTCAGATGTGCTTGCTTTGAGCCCAGCTGTAATCACGTAGCACATCTCAGTTTCTAGCATTTTCTTCTCAGCAGCTTTTTTTTTTTTTTTACCCCCATGTGTGCATGTGGAGACCCGAAGTTGATGTCAGAAATCTTTTCCAGTCACCCATCCACTTTATTCCTTGAGTCTGGATCTCAATGAACCCAGAATCACCAGCACAGGTGGTTTTTGGTACCAGCTTGCTCTTGGGATCTGCTCTTTCTGCCCTTAGGGGGCTGGAATCCCAGACAAGCTGCCATGCCTACCTGGCATAAATATTTTATTCTTTTAATTCTTTGTGAGTGAGTGAGTACGGCACTCACTTGCCATGGTAGGGCTAGTATGGAGGTCTGAGGACAACTTGGAGCAGTCAGTTCATGCTTTTTGTCTTTCTTGTTTCGGTTTTTGAGACAGGGAGGGTCTCTACATATCCTTGGCTGTCCTGGAACTCATCTGGAGAGCAGACTGGTCTCAGTCTCACAGAGATCCTCCTGCCTCTGTCTCCTGAGTGCTGTGATTAAAGTCATGCGCTACTCTGCCCATCATTTTGCATCTTTTTTGAGTTTCTCCCTGTGAAGGCTAACTGATTTATACACTTCTAGAAGACTATTTTCTTATCTGACTATTGGAGTGCTGAGATTACAAATAGCCATTACATTCAAGGGCCATGATTTTATTCCTTTGTATAAACATAGCCCATGTTGGCCTCAAACTTGCAGTCTGCGGGGTCCTGGGATTGTAGGCATATGCCACTACAGCCAGCTTTGCACGGTGCCACCATTGCAATGTCTCATTTTCTTCCTCTCAGGTACCAGTTCAACCCTGCCTTCTTTCAGACCACAGTCACTGCCCAGATTCTGCTGAAAGCCCTCACCAACCTGCCCCACACAGACTTCACTCTGTGCAAATGTATGATTGACCAGGCACATGTATCCTTCCAGCCCCGGGGGGAGAAGGCTGGGAAGCAGGGCAGATGGGGGGATCTGAGAATGCTTCCGAAAAACCAAATGCCTGCTCTGGGATCAGCTTAGTGCTGGCCCAGCCTCAGATGCTGTGTGGTACTTGTGTGTCTCATATCTGGAGGTCACAAGACAACTTAGCTTAGTCCACTAGGTCCCAGGATTTGGGTCATTAGGCTTGTACCAAGCATTTTTGCCTGCTGGACCATCTTGCTGGCTCAGAATCTTTCTAATTTATTTTTGTGTGTTTATTTTTGAGTTAGGGTCTTGCCATATGACCCTAGTTGGTCTAGAACTTGCTGTGTAGGCCAGGCTATGCTTGAACTCACAGAGATCCTCTGCCTACCAAGTGGTAGGTTATTTTTTGCAATGTTGAGAATGGAATCCAAGTGCTCACACATGTAAGGCAAGTATGCAACCATTGTACTACTGAACTACATCCCTCATCCTAATTTCTAGTTCTTTTTTCTGGTTTAAAATAATAAAAAAAATCCTCAAAGACGAGAAGAAGATGGGTGGACAGGGTGCGCTAGACTCACACCATAAATCCACACGTTTCTGCATTGTTTCCTTAATGCTTTCCTAACGGCAGCAAGAAGAGCGGCCCATCCGACAGATCTTGTACCTTGGGGACCTGTTGGAGACCTGCCACTTTCAAGCCTTTTGGGTAATGTTCTTTGGATGCTGGAGTACTTGGTTCCCATGTGCGAAGCTCTGGGCGCTATAGGGCCCAGTACTTCCTAAAACCAGGCATGTTAGTGCACACCTGTAATCCTAGAAGGTGGGAAAAGAAGGGTCATCCTCAGCTGCATGGAGAGTTTGAGGCCAGCCTGAGCTACAGGAGATCTTGTCTCAAACACACAAATGCAGCAGTACCTGCTTGGTCATAGGCTCTGCCCTCTGTCCCCATCTTCATAGAGCCGGGACTGGCAGATCAGCCCTGCTACCTGTGGCTCAGGCTGACCCTGTCTCCTTGTCCTATACTTTCAAATGGAAACAAACCCTCTGCTCATCCACTCTAAGCAATCTGTCCAGCCTTCACATGGACAGCTATCTAGGGAAGGCTAAACCAGGCAGGTGACCCTTGCCTAAGGTACCAGTTCTTAGGAGGTGAGGAGAGAGTTCCAGGCCAGAGGGTGGAGAAATGGCTGAGCAGTTAAGAGCCCTGCCTCATAACCATCTGTAACTCCAGCTCCACGGGATCCAACATGCTTTTCTGGCCTCAGTGATTCTGACCATGCACATGGTACACAGACATACGTACAGGCAAAATACCCATACACATAATATATGCAAGTTTAATTTTAAAAAGAGGTAGGTGGTGTTGCAAAGGACCAGAATTTGGTTCCCAGCAGTCTTTTCCAGCCTCTGTGGGCACTCACCCACAGACACTCATATTCACATAGATACACCTACATACACATTAATTAAAATGTTACCTTCTGAAATCTTTAGGAAAAAAAAAAAGTTGAGGTCAGATTGGGATTGTAGGCATAAACCACTACTGCCAGCTTTGCTCTTTTTTTTTTTTTTTTTTTTTTTTTTAATAGCAAGAGTATTTACAGCACAATAGCAAAAGGGGGTGGGTGGGGAGCCTACAGTTCTCATGTAGGCATAAACCACTACTGCCAGCTTTGCTCTTTTTTTTTTTTTTTTTTAATAGCAAGAGTATTTACAGCACAATAGCAAAAGGGGGTGGGTGGGGAGCCTACAGTTCTCATGGGCCTCCAGTCTGCCGGGGTCTGCATCGAGCCCATGCATTTCTACAGTGCTTCCTAGAACAATGAGAAGTGGTTTGAGGGCCTGCTCTCTGTTCTAGGCAAGCTCATAGAAATATCAGATGATTACATGTTCAAAACATAACAGAAAGTCCCACATCCCAGACATTCTCTGCTCAGGGTCTCCTCCTCCCCTGTTGAGTTAGAAGCTGCTCTGTTTGGTTCACTAAGCGGGGGGGGGGGGTGGGGGGGGTGGGGGGTGGGGGGTGGGGGGGGGGTGGGGGGGGTGGGGGGGGTGGGGGGTGGGGGGGGGGTGGGGGGGGGTGGTGGATGGTCCCTCTGCCCGGCCCTCAGCTTATGCCAGATCCTGATAGATCGGTCCAGGTGAACTTGGGCTTGCAGGTGCCCAGCTTCCATCCCCTTTCCTGTCCTGCCGGCCATTGAGCAGGACAGGGGCTCTCCTGGGTTCTCCCTCCACCTTAGTGACCGCTTCCAGCAAGCCACAGCCTCTTCCTTCTCTCGCTCGTGTTGAAGTGAGCTTTGTTGGGAGCTGAAACCCAAAGTGGGTAGTGGATGAGTTGCAGAGGAGAGCCCAGACACAGCAGCACAAAGGGCCCGAGATGGACAGGGTGTGGTGGTTGGAGGGTTGTGAGGAGGCCCCTGTCTGAGGGAGGTGGTGGACAGCATGATGATAGCCCACCATGACTCATGGCTTATATCACAGAGTTCCTAGATAACCAAGGTTACCTAAACTTGTGTACGGACATTCTGTGACATAGTTGTTGTTTGTCCCAGCCATGCACATTGCTGCACGTCTTTAATCCCAGGAAGCAGAGGCAGGTGATCTCTTAGTTCAAGCCAGCCTGGTCTACAGAGACAATTCTGGGACAGCCAGGGCTACACAGAGAAACTGTCTCAAAAAACCACCTAAAAAGGGAAAGAAGATAGGATCTTCTGTACCCAGTCTAGTCAAACGTGCTGTGTAGCTAACACCAGTCTTGAACTCCTGATCTTCCTGCTTCTGTCTCGGTGCCAAGATTACAGGCATTGCCACCATACCTGTCAACTTCTCCATCTCACCCGTACCCAGCAGCAGTTTTGCTCATTTGTTGGATTTTTGAGACAGTTACTCTAGCCTAAACTGACCTCAAACTTGAGACCCTCTTCCCTCAGCCTCTGGAACATGAGCGCCCTTACTGACGAATGCTGACCGTAATACTGCTAGTGTTAACACTGTGGGCATCATTTCTTTGCAGCAAGCCCTGGATGAAAACATGGACCTCCTGGAAGGCATAACTGGTTTTGAAGATTCTGTCCGAAAATGTGAGTCCTCTAGCTTCCTGAGGAGTTGGGGTCAATGTCAGAAGGCCCCTAAGAAATGGCCTCTCTTGTTTGCTGCTCGAGAGCTGTGGACCTGGGAGAATGGAGCTGATAAATGAGGCTGACTGACTCTCATGGCAATAGTCAACTTTATTCAGAGCATCAGATAATTTAGCTTAATCAGAAGGTTAAACAAGGTCATATGAGCTCCTTCACATGTTTACAGTCAAGGATAAGCTGCTAGGGAACATGTTTTGTTTTGATTCTGGGGTTTTTGAGATAGGGTTTCTCTGTATAGCCCTGGCTGTCCTGGAATTTGCTCTATACACCAGGCCAGCCTTGAATTGAGAGCTTCACCTGCCTCTGCCTCCCAAGCTAAAGGCACATGGCACCACCTCTGGCATGAGAAACGTTTCTTTGAATAATAAAAGTAAGTGACTGTATAATCTGGAGCAAACCCCTTCCTAGTTACTCCATCTGGGAGAGGCACGTTCAGAAGAAACAGAAACGGAGGTCACAAGGCTCTCATCTCGTTTTCTTGCAGTTTTCCCACAGGCACTCAGATCTCGCACAGCTCCGTTCTTAGGCCATGTTCCGACATCCTCTCAGTCTTTGCTTTGACTTCCACAGTTATCTGCCACGTGGTGGGCATCACATACCAGCACATCGACCGTTGGCTGCTCGCTGAGATGCTTGGAGATCTAACCGGTAAGACCTGGTGGTGTGTCAGTCTGAGAAGGTACCTGTAGTTGCGGCCTGCGACCTCGGCTCAGAGGAGCCTACTGCACCATTTCTAGGCCATTGCTTGGTCCAGAAGCGAGTTGTTGCCCCCACCAGGTGTGGTGTCTACCTGTAATGCCGGCAATAGGAAGTTGGGGCAGGAGCATTGCTGAGTTCCAGGTCAGCATGGGCTGTAGAGTAAGGCGCTTGAATGCTATCTGTGCCAGGCAGTGGTCCTGATGCTGGTAGACGTTTTTCACAGATGGAGTAAAATGGACAAGATGGTGCTGCAAAGGCTAGTGAGGCTACTTTAGATGGACAGCATGGGCTGTGAAGAAAGTAGATGTGGGGGTCTCGGGAGGACTTCCAGTGGCCTTTGCCCTGGAGTGACAGGGAACATAGGAAGGCTGTGAACAGGGCTCTGCCTTGGTCAGAGTGACTTGAAAGGTCCTTCCAAACCAAAAACATTTGCAGAAAGATGCATGGGGGCTGGAGAGGGTCCAGCAGTTGAGAGCATTTGCTACTCAGTCTCAAAGAGAGTTTGAGGATCCCAGAACCCATGATGGGTGGCATCAAGAAATTCAATGTACTCTCTGGCCCTGAGAGCACCTGTATACATTCACACTTGTACACACACATAAATAAAATAAACTTTTTTTTTTCCTTAAGAATGTTAAGAAACTAAGGGAAGGGCTGGAGAAATGGCTCAGAGGTTAAGAGCCTGACTGCTCTTCCAGAGGTCCTGAGTTCAATTCCCAGCAGCCAATAGATAATGAAATCTGGTGCCCTCTCCTGACCTGCAGGTGTACATGCAGGCAGACGCTCACTGTATGCATAAGAAGTAAATCTTAGAAATAAACTAAGGAAAGCTGGGCCCTGGGGCACACGCTTTAATTCCAGTCTTTGGGAAAGAGGCAGGAGGAGGATTAGGTGTTGAAGTCATTCTCGGTCACATGGTGAGTTCCAAGCCAGCTTAGGCTACAAGAAACCCTGTCTCCAAAATGAAACAAAGACCTTATGGGACTAAGATAAAGAAGTTAGTGAGTGACACACAAAGGTGGATCTCCAGTTCCGAGAAACCCTGCCCTGAAAAACCACAAAAGTAGCACCCCCTGGTGGCCAAGTGGAGGATGAACCCCCAGAAGGCAGGCTTTGTCCTAAAGCAAGAGTTAGCTAGAACACTTAGTGAGCCCTGCCTCCAAAGTCCATGGGATTAGAGTTCAGGCAACCGACACCTCCTCCCTGCCCATGTGCCCTGCAGACAACCAGCTTAAGGTGTGGATGAGCAAGTATGGCTGGAGTGCCGACGAGTCAGGGCAGATCTTCATCTGCAGCCAGGAAGAGAGCATTAAACCCAAGAACATCGTGGAGAAGATTGACTTTGACAGTGAGTGGCCCGGGCCACGGGCTGGGAACTGCATCACTGAGGGTGCTGGGTGGCTCTTTCCCTTGCTCATGGCTGCCTGTGCAGGCTAGCCTTGCTTCTCTGCCTCAGTTTCTCATTTTGAGAGGCAAGTGACTGATGGAGCTATCTGTGAGTCATTTGGTCCTACCATGAGCTAGCTGCTCATTGTAACTTGGAAACTAAGAAACGTCTGCCTCCTGAAAGGGTCTGTTGAAGGGAGATCATCTTGTTGGGCACTCAGCCAAGGGCCAGGCACAGTGGATGTCAGTGAGCCCTGTCACCACCAGGCTTTGAGTAAGCAGATGCACCCAAAAAGAACAAAAAGCAGGCATGGTAGCATGTGCCTTTAGTCTCAGGAGGTAGGAGGCCAGCCTGGGCTACCTGGTAAACCACTGTCTTTAAATAACTAAGATTTTTAAGGTGATGCAGACATTTAGCTAGGTACTCTGCCTTACTCTTCTGTCTGGTGGGCAAATGTCATGAAGGGGGCAAAGGCAGGGGCAGGCCTCTCCCTGGGTTCCCTCCCCGTTCTCCCAACTTTGACACTAGTGATTGACACCAGTGACCAGTAGCCAAGTTGAGCAGCAGTGAGCTGTGTGTTTCCACACCGCCACCCTCGCCTCTACGGGCAGTTCTATCTGCAGTGGAGAGCTACAGGCAGGCCAGAGTGTCTTGTAAAAGTAACTAGGGCAGGGTTAAATGCGCACAATACTTTGTACCAGACATGTGTTCGGGCACTTGATTTAACTCTGTAATCCTGTAAAGTAGTTGCTTTATACAGATGGGGAAACTGAGGCACAGAGCTCTTAATTAACTTGTCTAAGACTATTAAACTACAGCACCAAACTGCTTTTGGGATTGTGAGCTGGCTCCTGAAAAATACTATCTCCCTGGGTTGTGGCTCTTCCCAAATTTACCCTGTTTTCTCTTTTTCAACAGGTGTGTCCAGCATCATGGCCTCCTCCCAGTAACTGCATTTAATAAAGGCTTGTTTACTCCACCCTGCTGTCTCCTGAGCCTGCCCTCAGCCAACTTCCTGGGCTTCCCAAAGCCTTTCCCCTTTATTTCCTCTTTTGCCCCACCCTGTGGCCTCTCCCTGCCCCTCCTTCCTGACCTGTGAGTCAGCCCTGGATGAGGTAGGCTGCAAAGGGTAAATGGCTTGGGGAGTTGCCGCCCTGGGGCCCTGGGCTCTGTCCTTGACAAGTCACCCTACTTCTGGTCATTGGTGTCCTCATCTAGAAAGAAGAGACTACTTTCTCAGCTGGCAGTGGTGGCCTGCCAGTCCCAGCACTCGGGAGGTGCAGGCAGGAAGATCGGGGGTTAAAAAGATCAGGGGTTAAAAACCCTTAGCTACATCAGACCCCAGAGAAGGGCTCAGGCCATAAACTGTTGCTCAAATAAAAGGTGTGGTGGTGTGTCCCTGTAACCCCTACACTGAGGGGGCCTCAGGTTCCTGATGTTTTCTGTCTGCCTATCTAGCCAAACTGGTGAACTCAGTTAAGGGAGAAACTGATGTGATTGGGGCTACAGATAAAGTTGTGTTGTATTCAGTCCCCAGTGTCACACAGAACACACCTGTAATCCCAGCCCTCGGGAGACTGGCCTGCCACACTTGACAGTTTAAGTGGCTTGCCCATTCCTCTAATAGCCTGTTTATCAAAACTCCTTGAAACCAACCAGTGTGGGTCTTGGTTCCTTTCAGACTGAAGGTCTGCCACCAGGGTTGTTGGTCACTGTTGGCTGGCTTTTGGTGCTCTTGTGGTCAAAGAGGTTACCAGGCTGTCTGAGTCAGCGATCCTCCCAGTTCACCTCACCCGAGGCATTCCAGGTATTCTGGAACAGGTGATTTCTGCGTGAGGAGTCAGGGTGAAGTCAGTGGAGATAAAGTGACCCAGTAAATGGTGTGCCTTGGCCACTCCTAACTCCTTTGGGGCCTGATCTGTCACGATCTGTCACACTAGTGAGTGGATTGATTGCCAGTTCAACCTTACCGGTAGCCACACTCAGCCAAGGTTCTTAGGAGGATCCTGTCCTGGTGAACCAGGGTGTGGTTGGAGGCCCCACCTTTGCTCTGACCTCCAGACCTACCTGAGCAAGTATGGGGAACTAGTCCTAACCCTGGGGACAGAACAAATAAGGACTGCTCAGAGGTGCTAAGGGAGGGGGCCTGGTATGCTGCCCCACCTACCAACCATCTAGAAATCTAGCAGACATCTCTGGGTGGGGATGGCAACCAGGCAAGCTCTTGTGTGGGATGCAACTAGTTATAGCTTCTGAGCAGGAGGGAAAATGACCTTTTGTCCTTTGACAGCCATGGCTATCTGGCTCTGACCAAAGACTGCATGAGTTCAGACATGGTTTGTGGACATTAATTCACTTCTGTGCTTTGGTTTAATGGCTAGAGTGTGTGTGTCTCCTTAAGGTGCTTCTGCAGTCACATGTGACATCACATTGTTAACAAGGGATAAAGGGGCAGGCCATGGTTTCCTGGCATTCTGGAGGCTGGGGCAGGACTGTTTGGAATTCTAGATCAGTCCATGATACAGAGGGAGACCTTGGGTTGTGGATGGGGACTAGGCTGTAACAGCCATTGCACTCTTAAAGTCTAGAGTAGTTTTGTATTGGGTATGGTGACACAATCCTTTAATCCCAGCACTCTGGAAGCAGAGGCAGGTGCATCTGTGTGTCCCAGCCTAGCCAGAGGTACATGGTAAGATGCTGTTTCAAAGAAAAAATGTTGGGTTGGGAAACATCACAGTGATTAGGGCACTTGCTGCTCTTGTAGAGAACCTGGATCCAGTTTTTAGAACCCAGATGATAATTTACAGTCTTCTATAACTGGTTTCAGGGCATCCTGCATTCTTCGGTCCCACACATGCATATGGCATATGTACAAATATTTAGGCAAACATAACAATAAGTCAATCTCAACAAAGAACCAACAGCTGTGGTTACTTATAAGAGACCCTCTCAGGTCTTAGCCCTTAACAGTTCATTTGGAAGTGGGAGAGGGTGCATTAGTGCCCAAGAGTCTCTTTTAAGAATCACTAAAAGGACCATCATTTCATTCAAACCTCACTGTCTAGGTTGCTGCCTCCACATCTGAGCCATTGGGCTGAGAGAGTCCCTTAAGTGGGCAGAGAGGGCTGCTGGCCAATTGCATCCACTGCGAGAGACCTGGGCTAAAAGGAATGTTGTATGCACTTGTAATCTTAACTCCTACTCAAGAGTTTAAGGCCATCCTCAGATAAATAGAGTTTCAGGCCAGGATGGGCTACTTAAGACCCTGCCTTTTTAAAAAAAAAAAAGAAATCTCCCTGGAGTTGTTATTCCAGTGAGGTTCTCACACAAACATGTCCCCTTTGCGCAGATCCCAAACTTAGGGCCTCATCCTGATTTTCCTAACACGTTAAAATTATGACAGTCCTATAAAGTGATTGGTCACAGGCTTTCCATTTTCGTCACATTTCCCAGACTTACAGTATGTCCCCTTCTACAGCTCCCTACTACTGAAAGCCCCACTTATTTTAAAAAGGTGTGTGTGTATGTATATATATGTGTAATATACATGTATGTATACACACACACAACACACACACACACATATATATGGTGTGAGGGATGGCTCATCGGTAAAGAGTGCCTGCTGCCCTTGCAGAGGACTAAAGTTTGGTCACCAGTATCCATGCTGGGTGACACACAACCTACTGTAATTCCAGCTTTGGGGGATCTGATCACCTCCTCTGCCCTCCACAGGCACTGCACTCCTACAAACAAAATAATGTTTCAAAACTGTTTTTGATTTGTGTGTGTCCATGAGTGGAGGTCAGAGGACAACATGCAGAATCCTTTCTGTGTAGGTTCTGGAGACAGAGCTAAAGTCTTTAGGTGTGCTGGAAGTAATACCAATAGATGCTGGAGTCACCTGAGAAGAGGGAACCGCAGTTAAAATGTTTCCATAACATAAGGCTGTAGGCAAGTCTGTTGAGCATTTTCTCACTTAGTGATTGTGGGTAGGGCCAAACTCAGCTAGTGGTTCTGGATTCTATAAGAAATCAGGTTGAGCAAGCCAGACAGCAGCACCCTCCATGGCCTCTGCATCAGCTCCTGCCTCTATGTTCCTGCCCTGTTTGATTTCCTGTCCTGACTTTTTGATATACAATCAAATAGTGTAAGCCAAATAAAACTTTTACTGCCCAACCTGTTTCTTTGAATATGGTGTTTCCTTGCAGCAATAGCAACCCTAGGGCCTTAGGCTTGGATTACAGACCTGCTGAGCTATCTCATCAGCCCCTAATTGAACCTGTGTTTTGTTAAACAAGATCTTGTAGCCCAGGCTGACCTTGAGCTAGAAGACCTCCCCCTAACCCCCAAGGGATAAGGGCTACAGGGATGAGTTCGAGTACCTGGTTCCTTGGTTTAAAGCCTATTTATTTCATTCATTTAGGATTTATTAAGTTTCCTCTGTGTGCCAAACACTGCCTCAGAGGCCAGGGCTAGAAGAATCTGAAGCAAAGGTCCCCTTGTCTCCCTTGTGGGTTGCTATTTTGGGGGAAGAAACAGCCAAGCCAGAACAGTAATGGATCAATGTTAAACGGTGAAGAGTATGCACAAAGGTGCAGGAGGCAGTCGATTTAGCAGACGTCTGGATGGAACCCAGGCACCTCAGGTTAGGCAAGCAGTAAACCACATGCCCAGGCCCTCACTGGTGGTTTCTAGTTAAGCACTCTACCATTGAGCCATACTCCCAAACCCTCCCTACTAGATTCTAGGCAAGTGCTCCACCACTGAGGTACACCCTCGTCCCTCTCTGGTGAACAACAAAATGCTCCTCCACTCTTCAGCCCAGAATGCTATTTTATATAAAGCCGTTGGGGACAGGCTCTTGGAAGAGCAGAGATGTGGAGAGGAGGCTGTGAGTCATGGAGATTGGGAATGTGGGGAAAGTACAGAGGACAGAGACAACACTGCACTGTGTGCAAAGGCCTTGGAGGCTTAGGATCATTAGGTCAAGAGAGGCAAGGGCAAGGAGCAAGCTAGGGAGGGTGGCAGGTAAACAGAGGAAACAGACGCAGATGTGGAGGACCTTCTGGGTTTGGCTGAAACCCCGGGAACTTCACTCTTATTAAATATATACTCTTACTACTTTAAAAGACTATGCTGGTGTAAAGAACAACATTTCTACCTGTAAGAAAACATATGGAGTGGAAATGATCGTGTTAAGCCAGCATGAGCCTGACTCAGAAAGACAAATGTATTTTCTAGAGGTCTGGTGGTTCAAGCCAGGGATCCCAGCTACCTTGGGAAGCTATCAGAAGTCCCAGGTCAGTGTGGGCAACTTAGTGAGACTCTGCCCCATAACACAAAGAAAGGGCTAGGGATATGGTTCATTGGTAGGGTGCTTGCCTGGCAGGTCCTAGCTTTAATACCCAGCTCAGAAAACAAAAAAAAACTTCACCAGAAAAGGAGGTAGTAGGCAACACGGCCCAGCCTGAGGATCCAAGTGAGGATTCCACGTGGTAGGATGGGAAATACAGTCCTGAGAACAAAAAGTACTGAAGTTTGAAAAGGGAATCAGGAACTTGACAGTGGTGGCTCATGTCTGTCTCCTTTCATCCCAGCCTTGGGGAGGCTGAGGCAGGTGGATCATTGTGCCTTCCAGGCTAGCCTGGTCTACAGAGTGAGTTCCAGGACAGCCAGGGCTACACAGAGAAACCCCGTCTCCAAACACCAAACCAATATAAATAAAATTATTACATTTCATTTTGACAAAAATTTGGGAGATGGTTCCTCTACCTCACGTGCCTCAGGGATTTAACTAGAGTTGTCAGGCTTGGCCTTTACCAGCTGAGTCATCACACCGGAGAAGTTTTAATTAATGCAATTTTTTTTTAATTGCTAATGAAGGGCTATCCCAGACCAGGTGAAAGCAACCCACAGAGCACCCTGACTTCTGCTCTAAGTGTGGAGGCACACAGAGTTCCGAGCAGAACAGAGAGAGCCACGGTTTGACTCAGGTATGGGCAGCCCAGAGGCTGACCCAGCACAGCTGAGGTTCCACACTAGTCAGGGCTAGATGGGAAATCCTGTTGGAGGAAAGAGGGGGAAGGGAGGAAAGGAGGCACCAGCTTTTGAGAGAAGGTGGTAGGTGTATTGTTGGCTGAGGACATCTGTCTTATTTGAGTTAGTGGCCAGAGAGAGGAAACAGGTCTACACCAAAACAGCATCTCGGGATGGATGCTTTATGTGTTTGCTGGTAAAGGTACTTTCAGTAAAGCCTGATAACCTGAGTTTGATTCCCAGCATCCCCCTGACATGTGCACCCCTGACTCCGCCCAATAAATACATGTAAATCGAAACAGAAGAAAGTGGAGGACAGGGGGAAGGCTGCGGGCCTGGTGGATGCTGACTTGCTTCTTTTGACGAAACCCTGTAGGGGGAGAAGATGAAGGATTTGTGAGGAGGAAGCTGGAAGCTACATTTAAAGCTGGAGATGACCTGTACAGCCCTGCTTTTGTATCAGGTTTAAGATAGCCGTGAAGCTATCATTTTTTCAAATGTGTTTCTTTTCTTTCTTTTTTGGTTTTTGTTATTTTAGAGACAGAGTTCCTCTTTGAGCCCTGCTGGATTTGAACTGAGAGAGCAGCCTGCCTCTGGGCCCCGAGAGCTGGGATTTAAGGCTTGCACCACCATGCTGGGTTTTCATATTTCTTATTATTGCCCATCTCCACTACAAGGACAGTCATCTAATTGATCTGGCTTATCTTTCTGTCCCCAAATGGCCAGTGCCTGTGCATAGTAGGTGTTCAGTGTTTGTTGAATGAAGATACAAATCAAGGAAGATCCTCTGCTTCCCGACCTAGCCACTATTATCTACTCCAGCCTAAACTAACTCCATGTCTACTTTGTGAACCCTTCGAGAGTTTTCTTTAAATATTTACTTTTTCCATAAAATCTATCGTGAAGACTTTAGTCCAATCCATTCTAGAGTTTTTTGTTTTTTGTTTTAAAGACAAGGAGGTAGTCATGTAGCTCAGACTGGATTCAAATTTGCTGTTGGGCCTCGGATTTCTAATCCTCCTGCCCACACCTCCCAAGTGCTGGAATTCGAGGTATTTGTCACTATGCCCGGCTTTAAGCGAGATCATTTATTTAATTGGGGGAGGGTCTCCCTATGTAACCCAGGCTGGCCCCAAACATTCTTTCAGTCTCCGCGCGACCTGAGAACAGAGGCCCATCTACCATTACGCGGAATTTCTAGAAGATAGTTTCACGAGGGATTTTCTTCCGACTTCTTTAGTACCAACGCATAAAACGCGCTCTCGCACACAGTAGGCAGCCAATAAATCTTGATTACCTCTGAATGGCTGAATAGGAGCACATTCCAGCCTGAAACAGGTTAAAGCCGGATGATGAGCCCCGCCTTATGAATCATTCATGATTTCGGCCCCGCCCACCCCGGCGCGGGGCGGGGGGAGCGACCCGGGCGCGTTCACGCGAGAGAAGCGCCCGGGCTCCCACGCTAGGCGGGCGAACGGAGGTGTGTTCTGCGCAGGCGCCGAACGCCGGGAGCCGGGCAGGGCTCCCCAGGTGCGCGCGCGCGGGAGGGCGGCGGCGGCGGCGGCTCAGTGCGCAGGCGTCGCGAGTGTACTGCGCAGGCGTCAGCCTTGGGCGGGCTGAAAGCAGCTGAAGCGGCAGCCGAGTCGGAGGCTCCGGCACAGGGGCGGGAGCTGAGGCGGGAGCGGACCGGCTGGCGGCTTAGCGAGAGGCGGCGGTATGGTGGACTACCACGCGGCGAACCAGGCGTACCAATACGGCCCGAGCAGCGGCGGCAATGGCGCGGGCGGAGGCGGCGGCATGGGCGACTACATGGCCCAGGAGGATGACTGGGATCGGGACCTGCTGTTGGACCCGGCCTGGGAGAAGCAGCAGCGCAAGGTGCGCGGCCCGAGGCCCGGACTGGGTGGCGTCCTGTGGGGTGGGGTGGAGTAGGGTGGGGTGGGGAGGGGAGGGCAGGGAGGCACTGGAGGGGGTGTCCTGAGATACAGTTGGCGGAACCGGGAAGGGATTTGGGGTCCCGGAGAGGGATAGCAGAGGTTGAGGAAGCAATTGGCAATCTGGGGGGGGGGGGGAAGTGGCGGCTAGGTATGAGATACGGAAAACCTGTAGAAGGCTGGGCGGGGAACTGGGACACCTGAGATGATAATCTGTGGGATTGAAATAGAATTGGGTTTTAGGGAGGAATTGCAGGGTCAGAGGAAGGATTGGTAGGGCCCAGGCGAGCAACGGAGTCTGGGAAGGGAACTGGGAGCCTGGATAGTATTTGGAGGGCTCGGGAACCCCAGTGTGGAGGAGACGATCAAGAGATCAGAGAATCAGAGATTGGAATTGCGGGAAGCCTCTGTGTGTGTGTGTGTTCGTTCGTGTGTTCTAGAGGAGATGAAGGATCAAGGAAGGTATAGAAAGGACACTAAAGGATTGTGGAGTCTGAAGAGGGCTGGAAGGATCAGGGAGTTTGGCTATGGGTGTTTATAGATAGTCTGATGGGACTAGAGAAGGTAGGTTTCTTTTTTTAGGGGCCTAAGAACAAGGTATCTGGAAGAGATGAGATTTACTGAGGATATCCCTTTGTAAAAGATGCCTGGACGATAAGGATTTTAAGTGGAATTGGTGGAGAGGCCCCACAGGAATACAGAGGGTGTTTGTGAGTGCTTTGAAGGAGGGAGAGGTGGTCAAACAGGAAAGAGTTCCAGGCCACGAGGGAAATGTAGTCCAGCAAGGCTGAGACTGGTGGGAAACAGTGAAAGCCGAGATGGAGATAATGGGAGATTAATTTAGGAATACGGAAATCTGACTAGAAAGGCCCTGAGTGATGCAGAGCCCAAGAAAGATAGGGGGGTTAATAGTGTCTTTTGATGAGATGGGGGATAGGTAAGGGGATACTAAATCAGGATCTTCTGATGTTGGGACGTGGAAGCAATGTAAAAGGGAAGACTCAGTAGCAAGGGGAGGTCAGAATAAGAGGCCAGAGCTGGTGATGTGTCGGTGGACTGTGATCTAATGTGGTTGAGAGGGAGTCTGAGTGTATGCAGGAAGAGCTAAAGAAGGGTGTGTTGAGTGGGTGAGAATGTGGGGGAAGGTTCACAAGTGTGCAAAGAGGGTGGGAGGTAATTGAAATTAGAAACAATTTCATGCATTCTAGAGACTTTCTTTCCAGATTTGTAACTTAATGATGGGCACCGTGGCTTTGACAAGACCCTTGATCTCTTAGGGCAATGTCCTAAGATGGGAGGGGATCAGAAGGGCGCTTTTGGTGACCCCACAGAAGGGATATGCTTGGAGTTGGGACTTTGGGATGCTGAGAGCGGGCCCTGAGGATGTTGGAGAGAGCCGGTTTGGTGACATTTCCCAGACCCCTCCCCCTGGGGAGGGCAGACTCCAGGGAGTTGGTTCTCTGGGCCTAGTCGTCCAGTCTGGAAGGGCAACGGTGGAAGGAACTGTGCTCTGGGGTAGCCTGAGGTGGGGCCTAGTGTAACCTTGTCTCAGTCACCAATGTCAGCTTGAGTATTCTGAGCAGTCATAACGGGGAAGGTAGTAGTGTCTTACACCTTCCTTACCTAAGTGTGTTGAGGTTGTTTTGAATGAATGCATTTTGAAAGGAAGGGAATATCTAGTCTGGATCCCAACTATAATTTATTGCCTAAGGCCATGCCAGATTGAAAAAGGTTGAAAGTTTCCAAAAGACTTGGGAAGTTTGGAAAGAAGCTGGGTCACACCATCAGCTTTGAGAATGTCTTGGACCATTCTTTTCTAATGTTTAGGAAAATATACCACTACCACCACCCCCTTTTTTCCTTAGTTAATAGGACTAGCGTGCCCTCCTTTCACTTCTACCAACCTCTGGTGCCGCCATTTTTCTGTCCTATCTTCAGGGAGCAGGGGTGTGTGCACGGTGAGGCTGGTGTGCATTCAGGCCCTGGTAAGAACCAGAACTCACCAGAACCCATTGCTGCCTGTGTTACTCTTCCCTGCTCCTGCCTGGTTCCTTTCTTCTCGTCCAGGAAAGGCCGAGGACCAGGGTGGCTTATAGTGTCCTGACTGCAGTTCCTTCAGCGACTTTGTAAGGGCCTGGCTCTAGTGTGCTTGCTTTATAACCCACTCCAGCAAATATTTACACTTAGCTGTCCTTTAGGGGAAAAGGATTGCTTCACCTCTGCACCCTGTTCTGCATGGGTGCCATTGAGGAGAAGTCATGAAAGGTATATATCAGGTGCTCGCCCCCCCCCTTCTTACAAGAGCCTGCACCCCCACCCCAACCTCTAATAGGATGGTCAGGACATTCCTCTTTTGTTTTATGGCTGTGTCTTTTCCGTGTTCTAGTACAACTTTTGTGAATGAGAACGACAGGTTGCCTTTCTTGCCTCTATAAGGCAGGGGGAGGGAGGCTCTCCTGGCACAGGGATACCCGTTCACACACTCTAAAAATTCTGTAGCCAGAACAGCTGGAACAGGACCCAAGTCAAGAATGTGTCTGTCTGTTTCTTACCTGGAAGCCCTTTGCTCTAAATTTTGGGGGCTCCTATACCCAAGGTATTATATTATCGATATGGAGGTTATGCAACAGGTGTTCCTCAGGGCAGTCTTGAAAGCTGTGGGAGGAAGGGGGACTGATGTGGTCTCTACAGAGGTTTAGTATTATTGTTAAAAGTCTTGGTTTATATCCAGGTGGTCCCTGAATCTCGGCCTCAGGTGATCTGGGTCCCTCAGTCTCCTTAGTGGCTTGGAACTACAGGCCTGTAAGCAAACTCTTGAGCAATTAAGAGTCCCTAGTTACCTTTCCTAGTCTGTCCCATCCGAGCACTAATTAGACCCAACCCTTAGGATGATGTGGCTGTAGCTCACTTTCCTAAAGTGGCTTCAATAACATCCCTTGCTCCTATGGAAGGCTGAGGTCTCCTGAGAGTCACCCCCAACCTCTCTTCACAGCAAGAGGAAATGAAATGCCTTGTTCTGATCTTGAGTGTTCATTGGCACGCCATTGTTTACAGACCTCAGGGTTAGACCCTGACCTTTGTCTCAGCCTGTATTAAATGTGAGTTAATTATTTGAAAGTTCCTGAAAGTTCCGATAGTGTTTTGTTTTTCGGTAAGTCAGCTTCCCTCCATTTTACTTTTGGACCCCAAAGTAGCCATCTGGTATTTTCCTTCATTACTCTTGATTGCTCCCCTCTAGGGAGCGGGTTGTCCTCTGGAAACAGAGTAAGTATGTGAGCTGGGTGAGTATATGTTGTGTGCCCTCTTGGGAGAAGAGGGGAGGAAACACCTCAGCTACCAGTATCCTGTTCCTTCTGCCTCCCTGGAAAATGTGTAAATCCAGCATTCAGGGCCTGCCAGCGTGGCCCTAGTTCAAAGAGCAATGAAGAGTTGACCGGGAGGGCATGCTTCTTCACACTGTGTTGAGATCTTATGGCCCTAGAGTGGCATCTACCACTTCACCTAATCCTGAGCAGTCTAGGGTGTGGACCAGAGGTTTCTTTTTACCTTTTGCAACATCCTCTCTGGTTCCACCTTCTGAGACCAACTGGGAGGCTTCTTTGGCAGCAGGAACTGACTCACTCTCCAGCTAAAAGAAGTCATGCTAAAAAGCTTTCATTTAGTGGCAGCCAATTGCTTGGCCTGGCAGAGAAAGTTGTGTGAAAGTGTTAGGAGAGTACCTCAGCGCAGCATGTAATCCCAGCATCTGGAATGCTGAGGCAGGAGGATCACTGAGAGTTGGTGGAAAGCCTGGGCTGTTTAGTGAGATTCTAGCTGGGCATGGCGGCACACATTTGTAATGTCAGCCCACTGGAGGCAGAGTCAAGGAGGATTATAAATGAGTTCAAGGCCAGTCTACATAGAATTTCAGGCCTGTTAAGACTATATGACAAGACTCTGTCCTTAAAAACAAAAAAGCAAAAACACCAGCAACAAAAAGTTACCAGGAAGTGATGCCTTGTCCTCCTTTCCAAGGGAGAGGCTAGCAGGGAGATCAGTTAAACTACATTCTCACGCTGTTTGCTTCTTGACCCAGCAGGGGAGCAGGGCCTAGTGTTGGGTTCCAAGTCTAAACCTAACAGGCAGGTTAAGGAGAGTTCTGACATTTCAACATACCCTCAACTCATGGCCAACTTTGGCCAGACAAGCCTTTCCAGAGTTAAATGAGTGCATAGTACAGGTTATCTGGCAGTGCTGTCTAGCATATGACAGCCAGGAGGAAGGAGCCAAAAAAGCATGAGTTTGGGAAGGCCCAAGGATTTGAGGCTGTTGGATGAACACTCCAGGCTTTTGCCATCTGATTTATAGTGTGCTGGGAATTACACAAGCCTTTGACCAGATATATATTTAAATTGCCTTGCTGCTGCTGCTATGTTGAAGGGGAGAAAATGAGCCAACAGCTGTTTGCTGCTGTCCCACTTAGTCAGGTTTTCTGAATAGCCAGAATGTCAAGATGCTGATCTCCCAGCACTGCTTGCACAGCCTAGCTCAGTGTCCACCTGCTTATCCTTATTTCCTTGCATCTCCCCTTCCCTGTTCTCAGAATTCAGCTGCTTTCCTTCCGCTGCCTTTGTTTTTGTGTTTAGCTTTACAGAATAATGAAAACACTCACGTTACCTTGTTAAAGATTTTTTTCTTTCCCCTTTCTCATGGAAATGGGAGGCTGGTGATAATAGCTAGCTGGCAATTCAGTGGCTAAGGTAACTAAACACTGACTGACCTATTAATGTGGAGATGAAAGCAGATACAAAGCATCTTCCCTGGACTAGTGAAAGAAGCCTTTCTTTCCTGGGTAGTTTGAGAGCTCAAGATTAGAGTCCCTTTAGTTGGGTTGAAACATCAAAGAGTTATAAGGAAATGTAGTTACAGTGTTGGCAATGTGCTACTTTGTATCTGAAGTGGCAGAGCAGCACTTGACACTTCAAGAAGGTTCACTAGTAACATTTTAGTCTGTTCCCTCAGGTATCTGGAACCTAAATTCAATGAGTCAAAGGAAACAGTATTTTTCAGATGTATCTTTTTTTTTTTTTTTTAGAGGAGGTGGGGCAGACCAAGGGGCTCCCTGGCAGAAAGTGCCGTCTCTGTATAGATGAGCAAACCCGGGTCATGATCTGAGTGTTTGCTTGGGAAGTTTTAGCCCAGGAGCAGTCTCCCTGGGATTAGAAAAATCCCAGACATTTATTTTGATGCTGTGCCCTTATTTTGTTTGTTTGTTTGTTTTTCCACATCCTCTTCCTTGTAAACAGCAGAGGCATTAACTTAGATTGTCCACAGAAAGACCTCAGAAGGTGGTTGATGGAGCTTGGTTGTCTTCTCTGTAGTCTGAGCCATAGTCACTGGGGGGGGGGGGCGGCTTTTCCTCAGTTGTAGTGTATTGAAATGTTACGGAAAAGGGTGCTGACTTACCTTACTGCAGACTTGCTATTTACCACCCATTGTGCTTACTCCTGTGTTCTTGGAATGACCTTTTCCCACCTACACATCCTCTGACCAGTCATGGGGCTGAGGCTAGGGGACTGACCCAGCTAGAGTGCACTTATTTCAGCCTCCTCCACACTTATGTACTTAGTAAATATGTTAAAGTCAACTTAAACTTTTTAGGCTTTAAAAATAAATTGAGCTCATTGTGGTGGTGCATGCCTTTAATTCTTCTAGCATTTAGGAGGCAGAGGCAGGCAGATCTTTGGGTTCGAGACCAGCCTGGTCTACACAGTTGAATTCCAAGACAGCCAGGGCTACACGGAGAAATCCTGTTTCAAAAAGTCTAAATTAAAATAAACAGAATAAATTGATGGTACAAGCCTGTAATCTCATGTGCACCTCCATGTTTAAAAGGGGGAAGTCAGCATGGTGCCCAACAGCTTTGGTTTCCTGGCAATAAATAAAAGGAAACTGTAAAAATAAATTCATGGAGAACAAAAGAATGTTAGGTTTTAGCAAGGCCCTATTCCTGCCAGAGGCTCTAGCCCAAGGCCAGCTCCGTTTGTTCAGAGGGTGTTACATGCCAACAGGTATTGAAGGACCCATATGGCAAGAGATCTCTGAAGTCACCAGGTTAACTGGTGACTTGAAAGGAGTAGCTAACCTCTGAGTGATTCAAGGCTGCACAGAAACTGTGGACACTCCTGAAAATCCCTGTATGCCTGCCGTATCTCATCTGACCTCAGAAACATTTTCGGAAGCAGGCAGAGTAATGACTCTTTCAGGAGTTCTCCCACCCTTGAATGTCCCGCCAGATTTACTCAGGATTGGATGATCCTCAATTCATTCTTGTTCAGCTCCCCTCTTCTCATTTTTTCTTGTCTTTTCAGACAGGCTCTGATGTAGCCCAGGCTATCTCAAATTTAATATGTAGCAGAAGATGAACTCGGTGATTTCTCCTGTCTCTGCCTCCCTCCCTTGTGCTAGTGTTAGAGGCATGTGCTGCCATGATCAGTTTATGCCACCCTGGGCCTGGAACCCAGGGCATTGTGCTTGTCAAACAAATTTGGTAGCATTAAATCCCATCTGTAGGCTCCCTTTCTGGTCTTTTGAGTCATGGTTATGATGTGTAAACTGAGATGGCGTCAAACTGGTCATTCTACATCTGCTAAGATACAGACCATATTATATACTGTAAGTGTGAGTTGTCTGGGGGCTGGAGAAATGGCTCATTGGTTAAGAGCACTGGCTGCTCTTTCAGAAGACCTAGGTTCAAGTCCCAGCACCCACATGGCCCCTCATATCTAACTCCAGTTCCAAGGGATCTGACACTCACACAGACATACAGGCAGGCAAAACACCAGTGCACATTAAAAAGAGAGAGAGAGAGAGAGAGAGAGAGAGAGGAGGAAGAATGTGAGTTGTTGTAACTTACTCCACATGTAGCTTCTGTTCAAGGCTCCAGTTTTCTTAGACCTACCTGCTGGAAGCCAGGGGAAACGGTGCTCTCCTGTGGAGTTAAGAAAGGTTTAACAAAATGTTTTTCTTCCAAATATTGGAGCAGAACAGATTCTTTGTCTTCTAGTAGAAGCACAGACGTCGGGCGGTAGTAGTTGGAGGTGGCGGTTACTGCCCTGCGGAACATAGTGAAGTCATCTTGTGACGGTGTCGCAATGACTGAATGGGGCTCTGGAACACCAGCAGTACAATAGCATGTGTGTCTTTGCTGCAGACAGAAAGAAAGGCGACATTGTGGTTTGTTTTATGCTTTTTCAAGTTCTTCCCTCAAAGGTGTGGGGCTGAGTGATGTCTGTCATTGACTTTCTAGTGGGTTTTCTTTCTGAGTGGGTAGACGCAGGCAGCCTGTCTTTCTCCTCCCAAATCCCCCACACACAAGGTGCAGAGTTTCTCTAGAGTAAAGCTTTAAAAATGTCTCTAACAGTGGAGTGAGGGGCAGCATCTAGTGAAATGGTGTGTCTCGCTCCCCATCTTGCTTGGTAGAGGAAGCCAATTTGAGGTTAGACAGCATCATGGAAGGAAGTTTGCAAAAGTGATTCAGCATCCAGCTATGGCGAGCAGGCCGGCAGGGTTGCTTAAGGGAGTGTCAGAGACAGGAAGGGGAGATGTAGGGCTTCTGTTCAGGTATTGGAATGACAGGCCTTTGATCACTGTAGGCCAAAGGCAGTGCTGGGAACTAGTTGAAGTCAGTGTGTGTGTCTGACTAAGTCTGGTGTGAGTAGAAAGTATTTAATTGCTTGAGCAGAAAAGATCTACCAGGTGGTCTTACAGTAAGTAAGATGTCACATGCCTTCCACAGTGGCCATGCCCAGTAAGTTAGGGTCTGAGTCTCTGTTAGCTGACTAGAAGTTGGGCCTACTCTGTTGTTGACAGGGGTTTGCACAGCAGCTGATGACTTTGTAGCCACTCTGGGGTCTGCATGTTTTCTCTAGGCATTTAGAGTTGGAATTTTAGCTATGTGGCCCTTTGTTTCAGTGCTATGTTGAACCCAGGACCTCACATGTATCCCTGGCAACTGCTCTACCACTGAGCTACCCCCACCCGTCTGCTATGTGTTTTCATTTTTTGCCTGCTTTCACAAACACAAATTAAAAACTTAAAGTTCCCATCAAACTCTAAGAGTAAATAAAAAGCACTATTAAAAAAAAAATTCACATCCGTCCAGCTCTGAGAATGCGCCTTCCTTTCCTTTAAATGCATGGCTCATTAAACTCCTGGTGAAACCAGAGTACTGAGAAGCCTGCTCTGGCTCTTGCCGACATGCTTGCTTTGAGAAGGGTCAGGTTTTCTTTGTTGGTCTCTTTTCCTTTCTTTTTTTAACTTTAAGACTTGACATGATTTTCTAGCTTGGACCTATGAAGTAAACCCAGTTTTAAAATTCAAAATGTCTGGGAGCAGTGACTTGCCAGGCTGGTTCAAGGGCAGTCTGATGAATTGGCCCTTCTTACAGGCTGTCTGTGAAGCAGTCATGATTCAGATTTTCAAGTCCTGGAAGGTGTCCAGACAGTAAACATCACCAGGATTGTGAGGCAGTTCTTTTTTTTTTTAATCATTTGAGCTGTGCTGCCAAGACTGTGGTAGATTTGACTTTCTGTAAAACAGAACGGCCTGTATCAAGATGTCTTTCTCAGAGATGTTGGCTTTAGTCACCCAGCCCTGTGGTTCTTGGTGGGGTGGTCAGGAAATACCTACAACAGTGAGGAGCGGGCCTTCTTAGCCGCTTCACCCCACTCCCCCTTTTCAGACAGGGTCTCACTGTGTAGTCCTAACTAGTCTGGAACTCTATATGTGGACCAGGCTGACAAAGAACTCAGAGATCTGCTTGCTCCTGCTTTCAGAGTGTTTGGGATTAAAGATATATGGGGATCCCCTACCCCAGTCAGCTGCCTTGGCCACTTCTTAAAACTCACACACGAGAATAGATCCAGGGTCTCATGAGTGTTCTGCAGACTACCACCATGCCACTTATGCCACATCTCTAGTACTCCCGCCAGCCTTCCCGTCTGACTCACTTCGAGAAACCCTGACTGATCAGTTATTACATAGTTCACTGTCCTTTGACTCCTGGCAGTCCTTCGGTCTCATCCTTCTGTGCTGGGATTAGAGGCCACCGTGCCTAGTTTTTATAACTCAGTCATGGGGGAGTCAACTGATGAAGAAATTGAGAATCATGAACAGTTTCTGGATGACTGGTTGATGGATCTTGGCTCAAAGCTGAGAGCTGAGGAAGATGTGGAAAGGATACTTGGCTTCTGCTGCCGTGCAGGAGCATAGGACTCAACGTGGAGGAAGCTTTGACCATAAGGATAGAAATAGAAAACCCACAGGTCACTAGTATTTTCTGAGCAAGCTACCTTAGACTTGAGAAAATTCTGGGCCTTTTTGATAAACAAGCCCAAGGCAGTCTTTGCCAAATACGGCCTGTTCTGTAGAGTTAGCTTAGGAGACAACTTTCTTGCCTAAAAATAAGTGCCTGTTCCTATCTAACATTCCAAGCATAGTTGAGACATGAGATTTCTGAGGAATAGTAGTTCAGGGTCTAATGGGTTCAATTTTGTCAAGAGTCCAGGGCTTTGGGGACTGTTTAGGATTGGTCAGTGACCACTAAGGAAGCCAGAAGACCAAACAAGGGCCATTTTCCATTTCTTCTAAATGTTCTTAATCGCCTTGGAGGCTAGTGGAGAAGGACTCTAAGCATGTAATAAAAAAGGTAAGGAGCTGGTGATGGCAGAGCACATACCCTTAATCCAACAGTTGGATCTGTGAGGCCAGTCGAGTTCCAGGACAGGCTCCAAAGCTACAGAGAAACCCTGCCTTTAAAAAAAAGAGGAGGAGGTAAGGGCCTAGGGAGGGGGTCAGTTAGCACAGACGTGAGGACCTGATTTATGACTTAGCACACTTGTGAAAGCCAGCTGTAGTGACACATCTGTAGTAACCACAAGGTAAACGCACAGAGAGACAAGAGTCTAGGGGGGCTTACTGGCCCTGGGGGAGTCAAATCCATGAGTTCAGGTTCAGTGAGAAACCCTGTTTCAAAAATAAGACTGGGAGATAGGTGGCTTGTTGGTTAAGAGCAAGTACTTCTCTAGCAGAGGACCAGGGGTCCATTCTTAGCACTCACTCGGCAGTTCAAAACTGCCTGTAATTCCAGCTCCATGTAACTGAGCACACCTTCTTATGGCCTCTGGGCACTCAGAGAGGCCCAGGGTGGTGGTAAACACAAGTTTTCTCTCTCTCACACACAACATAGCATATATACACTTAAAAAGAAAAAGAAAAAAGACCCCCAGAAAAATGGACAGAGAAGAAATTGAAGAAGACTTCAGTGTCAGCCTTTGGTGTCCACATGAGTTTCGCAGGTTAGTATGGACACTCACAGAATAAACATGGTGACTTCAGCTTGGGTTGTACGCTCTACACTGACGGCAGCCAACATTTTACTTTAGAACACTGAGGACTGAAGGCATGCAATCCTCGGTGCTCCAATCGAGAAGTGGACCCGTGGATTGGTCTGAGTGACACGTATCTAATCCAAGCACTGAGGAGTTGGAGGCAGAAGAGGCTGGAGGAAGGTCCCTGTGGTGGGAAGCCCCAGAGGAGAGGAGAGGAGGAAGCCTTGTCCTGGAGTGCTGATATGGTGGTGAGCCAGAACTTGGCATTTCAACCCCCTCCTTCTGGGCTCCCTGGACAAGTCAGAGAAGAACTGACTTCTGAAGTGGGAACCCCCAAACTGCACAGCAGTAAATGGAACAAAGGCATCAATTATCTCTGTGATCACTGCTGTAGTAGGCACCTGTGTCTCATTAAGGCCTGGGTGACTCTGGAGTTTTATAGAGCTATGTGCTCATTTGCTTTGTAGTATGACTCTGCACCTAACTTCTACCACATGAAGTCCACCCCCTTCCCATCCCGGTGAGATGGCACAAAGCATCCTTTCCTACTCTAAAGTTTTCAGTCTCTTTGAAGCCAGAAGACTAGTCTGCTTGTTACTACTGCTGGGTCTCACTGTCACCCACTCTCGCCTTTCTTTACCTTTCCACTGCTAGAAACCAGGCACAAGTCGCCATGCCCCGACAGAGGTCTGGTTGTTGTTTCCAGACAGAGTTTCTCTGTGTAGCCTTGGCTGACCTGGAACTTGCTCCCCACCATGGGTTCTGGGAATCAGGTCATCAAGCTTGGTAACACTTTACCCATCCTGCAAGTCCATGGAGCCTGTCTTTAAGAGCTCTTCTAGGCCCTCCCTCTTCTACCAACTCCTTATCTTTCTGCTTGCTCTGCTCAGCTGGCTCTCTGCTCCTCTAATTCACATGGGTGATTCTGCTTTACCTGTGTTGTCAGCCAGCACAGGGCTGTAGTCTCACTGGGCCCTGGTTCCATATTTAAAGACTCAGCTTGTCAGACTGGTTGTGCGGCTCTTACTCTGGAGGAAGGAGCAGAGACAGAGAGCTTGGGGCTCTTGGTGAGCACCCTGTACCAGAGGGAGAAGCTAGGTTCTAGATACTCTGAGCATAGGCTTGGATTCGCCCTGCCCTCCGGAGAGATCCTACAGCAAACATCTCCCTGTCAGCAGAAGCCAAAGGAGTGGTCTGAGGTGTCTTAGTGGCTTAGGCAGCTAGATGCTTCAGGCTGAAAGAAGGTACAGCTCTTGCTCGCTGGAGCATCTATGTGACTTGTTAAATCTTTTAGTAGCTGTATGGGGTGGGAGGAGTATATTTATTTTCATCTCTTCAAATGTGAAAATAAAATTTCCTCTTGATAAGACTGATTCAGAGTGGGCAAAGAGTATAGGGCAAATGTGTGTCAGTCCGTTGTGTGCTCCCCAGTTCAGGCTACAGCTACAGTTTCCATGGTGGGTGGCTTATTATACATTTATGGTCTCGAGCCTGCTCCAGGTTACTGCTCCAGGTAGAAAAGGGTTGTTGGTTTGGTGATTTTTTTATTTTTTTATTTTTTTGAGGGAATGGAAAGCTGTGTTTCCATTATACTGTAAAGTGAAGGAGGCTTTTAAAAAGTGGCATTTAGGTAGCAAAAAGAGGGGCCACTGACTATAGAGTAGGTCTGCATTTTATAGCCAACCAGCTTCTTGTGTAACTTGAGTTGAGGCTTCCTGGGCCCTGGAGTCCAGTACTCAGGTAGAAACATGACCGCCAGGGCCAAACAACAGCCCTTGCAGGGCCTCTCTGCCGAGTAGAGCTCCATACAGAGCCTTTGGGGTATGAGAGAAACCGGAGACCCAACCCATGCTCTCGAGGAGCTCACAGTGTAACTGGGAGGAGAGCAGAGATACACCAGACTGCAGAAGGCCATTTAGCTGCACAGCGACAAGCCCACAGCACTCTAGCCGTGTCCTGGGAAAGGAAAGGGGTGACTGAGGGCAGGTGGGGTCAGTCATGGAAACTTTCATAAAGGAGGTGAGTGTGGGGGTGGGGCTGTACTACAGCTTCAGAAAAATGATGGAGGGTCCCTCCTGTATTGTCTTTAGGGGAGCTTCAGGTATGAGGGCTGCGGTCCGGGCTTGCTTTGGGACCCCGGGCTCCGAATTCAAGTCCAGGTGGAGTGTTGTAGGTGGCCATAGCTGGGTAGGGATCTGCACCCAGTGCCTTTGCTTTTCAGCAGCTGGCCTAATCTTATTTTGGAATTCACTGTGTAGTCGGGGTTAGCTTCAAACTTGTAGCAGTCATCCCTCCAAGTTTCAGCAAAACCAGGAAAGATGATGAACATGTGTGATCCTGGTGCTTAGGATTAGTAGTGAGGTCGCTATAGTAAGCTTGGACTACAGGAGACAGATTTAATTTATAAGTAAAACAAAGAGCCAAACACTGGTGGCACACACTTTTAATCCCAGCACTCAGGAGGCAGAGGCAAGTGCATCTCGAGTTTGAGGCCAGCCTGGTCTACAGAGAGTTCCAAGACAGCCAGTGCTACATAGAGAAACCCTGTTCTGATAACCAAAACTAAGAGACTCATGACCAAATGTGTGACTCAGACACTCATAAACTGACATCTTTAGGCAGTGTTCTGGTCCAGTGTCCCTTCGAGCCCCCCTGCAGATGTTGCACAAAACCGCCCTTGAGCTCAAACAAGGAGGGCAGCAATTATCCTTTACCTGTGATCAGCAGGGTGGGGAAGACGCATGTGCCACCTGCTTTGAGAGTCTCTATAGTCTGCTGCCTTCAGGTCCAGAGGGTGGGTTGGAGGCTGATCCACACAGCCAGTTTCTGTTTCTTTTCCCACCTGTCCAGGCATCTGCCTAACAGTCTTTATGAGATACCCTTTCTCCCCTTTGTAAAATGTAGAGAAGTTAGGGAGGTGACTATTCTATTAAAAATGCTGTAATTAGAGATGTATTGTTTAGCCCCCATTTTGAAGGGAGTTCCTGGGGTGTAAATTGCAAAATACTTTTGTTGTGTGAGCCAGGAGTGAGGTAGAGGTGCAGGGTGGGATGGGATGGTGGTGGCATCAGTGTCCCAAGTTCAAAGCCAGCTAAGAAGGAATAGTGAATGGACCCAGGCTCCTGTGGTGATGTTAGACAATAATTCCCAGTTCCTCTCTAGACATAAGAGGCAGTTCAGCACCTGGATTCCAGCTATCTCCTGGTCCCACAGCATCCTGGGAGGCAGTGTTAAGGTGAAACCCCCCCTTGGGGAAGGTCACCTCTCACCCCAGTCCACACTTCATTCTGGCATTGAGGCAGGAGGCAGTGAAAGATGTGGATGGAAGGGGGCTGCTTCAGAGCTGTTTTGGAAGAAGTCAGTCCTGGTTACTTTCCTGCTGTTTGCCTTTGGGTAGAGATAAGTGGTTAAGCCTAAGTGTGGGAAGGGGCATCCCTTTACTTCAGGGGATTCTGAGGGTTAAATAGGGCAAATAGTAATAGAGAAGCAGGTTGTAAGTGCTTCATCCTGTATCCAGGTGGTGTCTGCTGTTCTGCCCTCCCCTGCAAAGGGGTTGAAAGTGCTGTTGAAATGTACAGTACAGTGAAAACCCAGCTTAGTTTTACCTCAGGGAGCTCTAGAGCTTAAACTCTCCAGTGACTTCAAATGAGCACCTACATCAAGTGGTAACGTGCACCAGGCTGCAAATGCCATGGCCTAGCCTTCTCTGTTCTCTGTTCATCTGGGCCTCATTATCTGGGAGGAGGCTGCTTATTTCACATTTTCAAGTTCTGAACAGTTTTGTGTCTGAATGAACTACAGACAGTACCAGCAAGACTCCTCCATGGCCAGTGTAGCTTGCCAAGTTTGCTGTCTCTGTCTCTACCCCAGCCTGCTTCTGGTGTCCCCTTGTTCTAAAGAAAATAAATAAATAAAATCCTGTGACTTGAGGTTAGTAGCAAGCCCCCACCCCCACCCCTTTGCACTCATAAGGGATGTTGAAACAGGATGGCTTCCCACTGATAGCCCCCCAAGTAACTACCCAGAAAGGCTGCACACAGGACCACGAGGCACACAGATATCAATCCTAAGCAAGGGACTCTAGAGGGCTTAGAACTGTGTCCCCCCCAGAGAGAAACCTCTCACGTCTGTTGCTCATCTCCTTCCTCCCAGCCCCCCTTTTCCTGGGGTCACTTCCTGATGCCATTCCTCAACTTAGCCCCTATCCCCCCCAAAAGCAATCAAATCCACAACCTAATAAGGCAGAAGAATGAGGAGAATGTCCGCCTCCCAGCCTCTCCCCTAACAGGGCGCAGGCCCACAGCAAATTTGGAAAAAGTTACAGCAGAGTGACAACTGACTGAGAGCTGGGAGGTGGGGGAGGGAGGGGGTAGGTTACAGGCACAGCCATTCTCAGGAGCTCTTACAGCAGTGACAACCGAGGGCGGGGGTGGTGGTGGTGGTGGTGGCCTAACAGGCACAGCCATTCTCAGGAGATCCCATTGTTGGCAGCAGACTGGACCCTGAGGGAGGGCCACCCTGCTTGCACTTTCCAAATCAGGCTGTTGACACTCCTAGCACAAAAAAAGTATATGGAAAGTAACAGCCTTAGTCAGCTGCACCTCCAGTGGTGGGGTTCGCATGTCAGAACACTAAGTACAAGCTTGGAAGTGCAGTGGGAGCAAGCATGCCCTCTGCCTGATGGGACCATGCAGATCCAAACACTTCTTGCCTCTGAGATGAGTGGTTTTCTTTCCCTTCACTGTGCCAGGGTTAAATTATCTTCAGCGTTAATTAAAAGTTGTTAACATTAGAGTGGGGCCCTTCAGAAATCTGTCACCTCTCCTGCATCATTATCTCAGGCAAGTCAAACCTTCCTGGAGCTGGATCCATTTGGACTGAGGGGAAGAGGGGACCAAGCCTCTCTGTGGCAGGATCCTTGGGGAGGGGCTTCCTGGGCCAGAGCAGCTTCTTCAGAGAGGTCAAGCTTCCTAATTACCCTGAACTGGGGTAGGGAGGGGAAGGAGCTTGTATAGGAATATGCCAGCTCTTTTCACATTCTAATTACAGCAAGCATGAGGTCATCCGTAAATATATCTAATTCTTCAGCTTGTAATTAAGGTGCTCATTAAAAGTGCTGGGAAATTTTCGCTGTGTGTGGTGGAGTTTGTGTGTGTGTGTGTGTGTTTTTAAAAAAAGAAAAAAACACAAAAAGTCTTTGTTTTGCCCTGACAGGATGGCTTAGATCAGGCAAGGGACTGAGGTGCAGGGCTGGTTTCCTGTCTTCAGAGCCTTTGCAGGAAACTCAGTGTGAACAATATTAGTGACCCTTGCCAAGGACCCAAAACCTGGATGATATCATTGTTCCAGTCTGTAAGCACCAAATGTCTGGCCTGAGTGGGATGGGGGTGCCTTTGTGTGGCAGAGGCAGGTAGATCTCTGAGTTTGAGGGCAGCCTGATCTACACAGCAGATTCCAGGACAACCAGGGCTTCATGGAGAAACCTTGTTTCAAGAAAGAAAAGAAAAAGAAAAACCCAAACACACACACACACACACACACACACAGGATTCAGTTACTATTAACTGTTACTGATGCTGTTCTTGCTCCTCAAAGTGCTGCTTTTTCAGAGACAGCCTTTTCCCCATTGGTGTGCTTTGGGTAACTTGCAGTTCCTATGGGACCGGTGGCTGCCTGGTGAAGTACTACTAAGTAGTTGCTCTCTCCTGCATTAGGAAGGATGGAACCTGACACAAAACTAGATTGATGTATCCGCTTTTTCCACACCAAGCATTTCAGAGACTACCCAGTGCTAGGGAGTTGGCGTCCTTAAGTTGTTAATCTTCCATGTGCCTCCAGGAACTGTCTGGATTGTCTCTGAGCAAAGCACAAGCCTTGCATCTTGTCATTTTCCCCTGACTGGAAGTCTAACAGAGAGACACAAACACAGCCTTAAAGAAAGCCACAAAAATAAATTCAAAGCAGCCCCTTGTAAAGACATTAATGCAACACAGGTAAGCTGGCAAACTATATGGCAGAAGCAGGAGAGTTACGTCTCTTCAAGTGCCTGCTTCCTTTGAATTCCAGACAAACCATGGGCAATCATTCAGGTGGTTGTAAGACGGTGTCTCCTTTCATGCTTTGCATAGTCAACTTTCTGGATGGAACTGGACCTCTGAAGCTAATGCAGGTTCAGGATACAGTTAGAGTATGCCCCTCCTGACAGCCTTAGAAGGAAGTGTGAGGATTAATCAAGAGAGCCATGGTGGTTTCCTGTGGTTCTGAGAGAGAGAGAGAGAGATCATCCCAGTTGAGATAACATTTACTCAAAAGCCATGTTAGGACCGGAGGGGGAGAGAACTTAGTTATGGCTTTAAAGCAGTTAAATTGTCTAGGCTAGCCTTCACGAGCTCCCACCCTAACAGAATCTAAAAAGGAAACAGTGAGCTAAAGGATTAAAGTGTTTAGGTTATGTATATTTGAATTTAAGCACATGCTGACTGATCTATGCAACACTATCCGTTGATGCTACTTCCCTGGTTTGGGAAAGGATCTTAGGTGATCTGTAGGTAGGTCCTGAGTATTTGGGTCTTGGTGTGTGGCTTTACAGGTCCCCGGGTCACTTTGAGATCTGGACTTTTTTAGTTACTGGTTTGGGTTGCTATTGCTAGAGAAGAGTAAAAGATCTAGTAAAGAATCCATCACCTGGGCAAGGCAACTTGAGTTTAAGTGTACCTCCGGGTTGTTAGGGAACTAGACCATACTTGAAGCTTGCTGGGAAGGAGCTGATGAGGACCGTAGTGTGGAGGTTACAAAAAAAATGCTGCTGCTGCCATGGTCCTACTTGGATTGCTTGGGCTTCTGCTAGCTTCTTGCTGTCTTGGTGCGAATGGAGACATGTTTCTATGGTGACTGCCAGGAAACTCAGCCCATTGTGCCCTCAAAAAGTTGGTGAGGTTAGCACCATTTTGATGGTCTGGAAACAGTACCAGGGCTGACAACTGTGGTTGGAGCGTTGGGATTGTGTTCTTTTGGACCACTTTGAAAAGTCTCTTGGAAAGTTAGTTTACTAGTTCAGCAGGGGAGACTCAGCCTGTAGCTTGAAGGAAGAGATGGGGGAAGGAGGAAGAGGTGAACCTCTTGAGCCCAGAATCGGTGCTCATGAGGTCTTCAGTATATGGAAATTTAGTACATCTCTAATCTCGGTGGAAAGAGTTCTCTCTGAACACAAGTTGGAAAGTGTTGGAGCTGAAGAGTTCATTCCTCAAGCCTGCTGAGCCAGGATATCTGGTTCGTAACATTTTCCTGACCATACCTTTTTCCTCTCTGTGCCCTGCCTCAGCCTCTGAGTTCCACTGTTTATTTGCACAGGGTGCCTGGAATGTCTTTTGCATCCCTGAGGAAATACAGCGTTTCCTCTCAGAGAGTTAAGAGATCACATAGCACCCTCCATTTCTCCATGGGCTTCTGAGCCATCTGTAGGAGGCAGATGGTGTCATAGAGGTCAAAGGAGACTGGAAACAGCCCAGGTTGCTCTTCCTCAGCCCTCTTTCAAAAACAGGACGGATGGGTTTTCATCTTGGATCTTGTCAGTCGATTAGTGGGACAAGTGGGGGGAGGTTGGGACAGATGACCCACAGAAAGGTGGAATGGCTTTTGCAGCCCCAGGTAACCCCCACTGATGGCTGCTAGGAGAGAATGATTCAGGAGTCTAGAGTCCAGCTTTATAGACAGGACAATGAATTCAACTCTTAAACCAGTGAAAGCCCAGGGGAGGAGACTGTGGGCCTCTTTAGTGAATTTTCTCCTGTAAATTGCTGCTTTAGAATCCTATTAGCAATGGGAGAGAATCCGTTTCTCGTGCTCCTTAGTGGTGGCCCTGATAATAAAAGGGGAGGGCATAAATGCTCGCCTTATGGGCTCAGCCTCAGGTGCCTGACTTGGATTTTCTCACACAAATATGCTCTGACCCTGTGTTTATTTGAATTGAGATACAGTGGGAAGTGTTTTGTTTGCTTGTTCTAGAAGGACCTAAAATACATACATGTGCACATGCGCGTGCAGGCAGCTGTTTGCACCCACAGTAGCTGGAGAGTTATGCCAGCCTTCACACAAATGACACACAGGCAGAAATACTTGTTTAGGACTGGTCATTTAATGTCAGCCTCTGGAAGATGTTGACAGTCCATGATGTTTTGTGAAAGTCACTTCCAGGCTTGGGTAGAAGGAACACTTGAACACAGTGCTTCCTACTGATGAGAGCTGGTAAGCCTCAGGAAAGCCGGTGTGTGATAAATAAACTAAGTGTTGACTCTTAATAAAAAATGGACACAACCCTAAGGAATTTTTTTTCTCCTTAAGCTCTTGAGTCTTGTGCTAATTGTGTTAACTGGCTCCACTGTTTTCATCAAACTTTGCTTGGAGCTGCCTTTGAAAGGCCCGGAAACGTCCCCATAAAGGCAAAGCCCTCGACTTTTAACTTTTGGGGGGCTCTGTTGCCTTTGAGCTGGTTGAGTATTTCCTGATCCGATTGTTTTCTCAGACTGGCCTTGAGTCCTTAAATGTTCTTTGTGCCTACAAATAGCTGGAGGAAAAATGGTTGCAATGCTCTGCGTTGCTACCACTTCCCTGTGCCTGGAAACTGCCAGGGGAAAGCACTGCATCCAGAGAAGCAGCAGTGTGGAGGCCCATCAGAGAACCCTATAAAGAAACATTTTTAGATCCCCGTGGATTTGCAGCTCAACTCAGGGAACATCAGGGTAGGAACTAAGGTGCTGGGGCTTCTTGTGATGGCCTTTGATGCCAACCGTGTGCATCACAAGGCAGGATTTGTTACTTGAGGTTTTAGTTGGGTTTTTGTTTCTTTTGACGTATAAACAAAACAGGCCTTCTGTCCTCACCACCACACAACACTGAGATGATGTAGTGTCCAAATGTGTGCTTTCTGAGATGAAATGAGGCGGGGAGGTATCTGAAAGGTGAGAGTTAGTCTGGGGCTAGGTGGACAGAGCAGCCAGACCCACCAGGCCCTTGTAAGGGTCTTGTATTTTGCTCTGAAAATCATTAAATCCTCAAACATTGAGCCAGTGTTTGAGGCACTGAGTATACAGTGCTGAAAAGACCAGAAGGAGCTCTGCCCTTGGGAGGCTCCCAGGCAAGAGAAACACCACAGACATTTGCGTGTTTTGATGCTGGGACAGATGGCATGCTAAGACTCCTTCAGCCTAGCCTGGCTCTCAGCAATTCATATACTCTTGTTACATCTCCCCTTGGAGATGGGAGAATGAGGTTCCAAGAGGTTACCCAGCTTGTCTCAGGCCACCCTGCCTGTGAACAGCAAACCTGAGAGTCAGATTAGACTTTGCCCTTTTTAGTCCATTTTAGCAGGACGGAGTAGCCTCCCTTCCTTCACTTTTAGCCCTGGTGCTGAGACTTGGTCTCCTGGTGAAGCTGGGATTCAGGCATGTGATGCCATCATGTGCAGGGGATGGGGTGTGGTGAGGAGAGAGTTGGTGATGGTTTAGGTTTCACAGCTCACTTTCACCATCCCCTAGGCCTCTAAGGTAGGATGGGAGTATTTTGTGTTGGAGAACCTAATTATGTGGTTGGAAGTGGAGGCTTGAGCTAGACAGTCTGAATTTGGCTGCCTATATATGGTTTGGTCTCAAGGAACAGGTGATGGCAGTGGGGGTTGTTTTCTATGTTCCTAGAGGGAGGTGCCCAGTAACATTCCTTTGTAGACAAGCACAAACTAGATAGTTTTGAAATTGAAGGTTTGAAACTAGCCAAAGAATTAATCCTGGTCTTGGAAACACGTGGTAAGAGTACAGCCAACCTGGATTGGGTGTGGCTCTCTTGACTGTTGCTTTTTAATAAGCCCAGAAATATCTTTGGAGAAGGAACATCTGTGTGAGCATCTCATTGCATTCTTCAGAGCTGACCGGGGAGCCCCCAGCTATCTGAAGGGCTCAAGTCCATGTTGCAATCACACGCACTTCAGCTGAGAAGGCACCAGGGAGAGGCTTCCTGGTGAAAGTTCAGCTAAGTGAGCCCAGTTACTGCACCCCCCAGCCCCCATGCAGTAGAGAGGCCTGACTCCAGGGGTCATACACTTGTGAGCCCTGCTGCTAACCCATGTGGTCAGGGTCTGAGCTACCTCCCTCTTGAGCTTGGTTCCAGTACAGACTGCAGGCTGGAGAGTACCAGATTCTCTTCCTTTTTCCTGCCTGAGGGACTTCAGGTAAAAGAGCCTTGGTTTCCTCATTTACAAATTCATAACCAAGAGTCTCCACCCATTATAGTCAGGGTTCAGGAGGATGGCATGTCTTTTATGGAGCTGGGGAGGAGGGACTTTGAACTGGAAAACTCAACTAGAGTACTCCAGTATTATAGAGACCCACAGTGTTGTAGCAGCAGTAGAGGATAGGATAGCTGTCTATGTAGGACTGAGTTGCGTTCATCTGCTAAATGGTAAGCTTCTCATGCCATCTTGGAAGTGATTGTGGATGGAGGCAAGAGAGGACAGGACTTTGCAGTGTCCTTGAGGTGGGCTTAGAGGCTGCTGAGGAAGCCAGTAGCCCCCAGAGCCCACAAGTCTCCCTAAGCATATGCTGAGCCAGTATGGTCTCAGACCAGATATCAGGAGGCACACAGACAGCTTTGCTCTGCTGTAGAGAGGCCCGGAAAAGTTGTAGCTTTTCATCCCCGGAAGCCCTGAGGGCCCGTCAGCAGCCTCTTTGTCCCATTGTAAGATCCTGGCTAGCACTCCTGGCACCAGTTGGGAGTGGCCTGAGTATTGCCCAGGGCCCTGTGGGTTATTCTCATGAGGGCGAGTACCATCCTCTTGATCTCACCTGGGTACCCTTGCTCCTGGCTGCTGGGCCCTGTGGAGCACGAGCATTGTCCACCACCACTCTCCAATCACAGTCACTTTGTCTTGGGCACAGCTGTCAGGCTCCCTTCAGAGGGGCCTCTGCACTAACCTCCTTCTACTCCCCACCCCTCCTCCTTCCTCAGACCTCAGTTTTCACTGTCCTCAACTATCACCTCTTTTTCTTCTTCTTATTTTTTTTTAACATGTGCACTGGTGTTTTGCCTGCACTGTGCCTGTGTGTGGGTGTCAGATCCCCTGGAACTGGAGTTATAGACTACTGTGAGCTGCCATGTGGGCTCAGGGAATCCAGAGAACCCAGGTCCTCTGGAAAAGCAGCAATGCCCTTAATATATTGCTCAGCCATCATCTCTTTACCTATGCTTTCTAAACATTTATTTATTATCATTGTTAAGATGGTGGTGGTGATGTGAGTGTGTGTGTGCACGTGTACAGGCATGGAGGCCAGAGAGAGGATAGCTTTCTGGAGGGTTTCGGGATGGACTCATTGAGGGGCAAGCCATCTCACCACCCATCTTCTGCGTCTTTAAGTTCAGTCCTCTTCTGCTCTTCATCCTCCCCCCCCCCCCCCCCCCCCCGCCAAGACTGAGCATCACGGGAAAGCAGAGGCTCTGTCTTGTCCACTGCTGTGCCCCTAGCATGTGATTTGACATGAGTGTTCAGTAAGTCAGTGTTGAGTAGATAGATGGTTAAGTCAGACAGATGGGGTAGACTGGTACCTATCTGTCTGTCTGACTTTGTACCACAGGATGGCCACTTAGTGTGTTACAGGTAGAGAATGATCTACCCTCGGTCTGCACTCTGAGAAAGAGTTACCATCACCTGCCAGGCCCAGCTCACTCCTACAGGCCTGCTATAGTACATTTAAAAACTAGTCCTGTGTCTAGCTGTATGCTGTCATAAAGTCTACCCTGGGACACTCCTATGTCCAGCATGACAGCCAGCTCTTCTTACAGTGTCTGGCCAATTGTGGGGCAAGCAGTATGCTTCCTCAACAGGCAGAGGAGAGAACCATTACTTTGATCTGGAGAGGTGGGGATCTTGTCCTATTCTGTCCAAGTACCTGCATGAGGGATCAGAAGGCCCTGCCCTCAGAAGTGATACGCAACCTTTATTGCCACCGCAACCTATTGTTCCTTCAAAAAACCTTTACTTTGATACAGAAATTGCTGTCTCTAAATAAAATTAACTTATGTAGCCAAAGAGACCAAGTGTTTTGTTCCTTAAGGACAGCTAACAAATGTTAAAAGCATAGTCCTATGGTTAGCTGGCTGACCACCTTCCTGAAACCTGGTTCCGGGCCCCCCACCCAGCCTTGAAATGTGCAGCACAGGAAAGGAGGAGCGGACGAACTGTTTGCTGACCATTGTTATTTGTGGGGCATTGGCAGAGAAGCTGGTGCCATGGAAAATGTAGAGAAAGATAGAGGCCACGAGGTGTGGCCAACCAGAATCTGATAGCACCTTAGTTTTCCCTGGGCCATGGGACCCAGAGCTGCACAGCTGCTCCCTTTCTTTCCCTGCTGTCTGGCTTGGGCTGGGTCTTTGTCTCTCCTGTCCCTCTACACCTTCTTCACAGTCAGGCCTGACCCATCCTGGGGAACTAGCCGCTTTGTTCCCCCAGCCCTTGCCCCTGGGGCCCTCACTGTTTGGGAGACAAAACCTGAGACTGTTTCTTCTTGTAAATGCAACCTTGCTCTGCAGGAAAGGAAAAGAAAGAGGTGGCTTGTTATGTGACCATGGTGGGTGTGCTCTAATCCTCTTTTGCAAAGGGCACAGCCTTACCCTAGCATCCTTTTCTGGGTAATGAATGCCAGGAGGAAAACACAGGGAGTTCAGTGTGAATTTGAAGCTGGAGTGTGAGCTGGGAAAGTCCAGCTTGTACCTGGGGCCATTTGACTTTCTCATAGGAAAATAACATGGTG
This sequence comes from Phyllotis vaccarum, assembly GCA_033318265.1. Lineage (NCBI taxonomy): Eukaryota > Metazoa > Chordata > Mammalia > Rodentia > Cricetidae > Phyllotis > Phyllotis vaccarum. The sequence continues at coordinate 19,539,147 of JARWLC010000018.1, read as the reverse complement.
CAGCAGGACCCACAAGTTGGGTTAGATGCTAGGAAAAAGCCCTGCATTGAATATTGGCTTTGGTGTATTTGTAAAACCTAAACCTTTGCCAGAGGAACCCATCTTTTCACTTTCTGAGTGCTTCTTAGCCCCCAGTGCCCACTGAGACTGGCTTCTCCATCCACCACAGAAGTGTCTGCAGCCTTTCAGCAGTCACCCAGGAGACAAGATAGCCTCTTGACCTTGGTCTCTTCAACTTCTCTGCAGTATAGGAGACTTAAATATAGTATACGTGCATGTGCACCCATAGACACGCTGATCTTTGTAGTTACCAAAATGAGGAAATAATCATGTACCAGTCACTCAGCATCACCATATCAGTATTTTGTCGGACTCTTCACCCGTTCCACCCTCCATCGCTGCCTACATTATGTTCATCAAATAGCTACGGGCCCTGTTTTTTCATCTGTTTTTGGTTTTGTTCTGGTAGTGCTGAGGTGGGATTCAGGACTGCGCATCTGAGTTAGGCAGAGCACTGTACGATTTGTACCCCCATCCCCAAGGATGTGTGCATTTTAACATAGACCACAGTTACTATATTTGATGATTTCACTGTCAACCCCAGATGCTCATCCTCTGGGTTTCCTTTTCCTGCTCATCCTCCATATCCCAGAGTCCACCATCCATTCCCCCACCTGCCGCTCCCACTTTGCTTTCCTCTTGGTCGTGGGCTTTTGCATGCTTCTCCATTGGGGTCTTAGGTATTCTTCCCTTGGCCCCAAAGATCTCGTGATGTTGCCACTTCTCTGGTCCACTCAATATAGTTATTTTCAGGCTGGGTCTCTCTTAGATGTGGAAGCTTTCACCTTGCCTGTGTCCCCAGAACCAACGGCATGGCAGGATGTGGAGTTTGTGAACTTGTGAACAGATGCTTTTCTGCTAGCTGAAGACAGAAGTTTCTGCATGCCTGCTAGTTATATGGCACTTTGATTTCAGCATTCACCAGCTGATGTTCCGGGGTTCTCCACACCCACATTTTACATTGTCCTTCACAATCCATCCTTGTCAGAAGCCTAGGAGCCTTTGACTCCTCACCTTGTTTTCGACACTGAATTTTCTGTCTTTCTAGACCAGTTGTTCTCAGCTTGTGAGTCATGCATGACTGATTCATTGTGGGGAGGGGTGTTCCTCAAAGAACCCTTTCACAGGGGTTACCTAAAAAACCATCAGAAAACATTTCCATTACAATTCATAACAGTAGCAAAAATTAAAATAGTTTTGTCATTGGGGGTCAGCACAAGACCGGATTAAAGTGTCACAGCATTAGGAAGGTTGGGAACCACGCCTTCTTCCTGTTCTAGAATATTCCATGACCCTAACAACTGGGGGTACATGGTAGGTAGTAGAAAGTGCAGGTTCTACAGCTGCCACAGTGCCCTGAGTAGAAGAGCCAGCTACTTCCACTCAGTGCCTGGTGCACGGGACAGTCTAAATTGTGGGGCTCACCGTCCTGCTTTTCTTCTGCAGTGGCTCCAACTCCAGTCTCCTCACTTCAGTGAATATTATCTTTCTGAGACTCAGTGTCTAATCAAGTCACACTGAGGTAACCTACTCTGCCCCATCTGTGTGGAGAACAAGTTCTGAGCTCATTCTGTGGCTAGTGTCTGAGGCTAGCTGGTACTGCACTCTACCAGAGCTCTCTGGGGTCCTTGACGTCTGCCCTCATTTGGATTTTTCTCCCTCTGTCTGACTGGAGTGACCTTCTTCCCAGGTCACCATGCATCAGAACAGTGCTCCTCTTTCAAGGCGCGGATCAGGTGTCCTCTCACCTTTGTGCTGCAGGGACTGCCTTAGCAGTGTCCCTCTCCAACTGGACCATGTTCCTTGAGGACAGAATTGTTGAATCCGCTCTGATCCTTGGTTGTAACTCTCCTTCCATGTCCTGATTCTGAGTTCCGGGTAGGGGCATCTTACTCCAGGGCTCCCCCTGGCAGCTTCTCTCCCTCTCCCTTTTGGTTCTTCAAGGAGAACTGTTGAGGTTAGAGAGGTGGTCATAGGAAGAAGGGCTCCCTAACTTGGCAGTTCTGCTCTCCCTCCCGGTCCATGTGTGAGACGTTTAGGACACAGACCTTCTCTGCATAGGGGAGTCGCCCCAGACATGGAAGTCTGGATTACAGTCTCTGCTGCTTTCACCCATGGAGCAGAGGAGCCCAGGCTGAGAGTTGGATGGGGGACAGGACCCAGATACCACTCTGTTCTTCCGTGACTTGGTCTGGACCTCACCTTCCCAATGGGATATACAGGTCACAGTCATTTGGAAAGGGTTTTATAGAGAGAACTTTTAAGATCTAAGGCAAAAATATCTTGCAACAAAGTAGCTGCTTTTCATATTGAGTCTCATATGGGTCTGCCATGTTTGCAAATTAGACAAAAGAGCTTCTGAAGGCTGAATGTGCCCTGATAGAGTGCTTGCCCGGTAAGGGCAAAGCCTTGGGATCAGTCGCCTGGCATTGCAAAAACAAACAGGAAAAAGACACATAAAGCACAAAGCTTCTGGTGTTAAATTTGAGTATGGAGCACCATGACCTGACCCATTGATTTCATTCTGCTGCCACTGTTGCCTTGGCCCATTGTGAAGTCACTGGTTGGATGGAAGTGAGACCGGTGTCTCTAAAGCATATGGCAGGGTGAGTGGTGTAGTGTTTGCAAAGTTACACAGACATCTCCTCCTGGTCCCTACTCTTGCAGGGAGAGTTCTGTAGGAGACTGAGGAAGGGCAAGAAGTGTGTCCATTCTGTCTGTGTCTCCGTGCTCTGGGGAAGGGGGGAGAGCTGTGCTCTTTTCACACCATACATCTGCTCTTGTTCTTCCTCTAGCCCTCCATGGTGTGAACCAGTGTATGGTGCCCCTTCCTCTATTCTTGCTCCCAGTGGTGAGTGCCAGGCCCTAGGAATGAGAGAGAACGTGCACATCTTGTTCCTTGTTGGACTGCTCGGTCTTACTGTAGCTGTTTTTGTCTAATTGTATTGTTTCTGCTTCAAGAGGGGAGGGTTAAACTGACAATTTAACGTGTGTGTACACACACACAGCACATGGTAGGTGTTCAGTACCTTTGTAAGTGGAAATGAATGGAGTCTGGCAGTGACTGAGAGCATTGGCTCCCTCCTGGGGGCCTAAGGCTGCTGGAAAAGCCCATGTTGAGGGATGGCTTTGGGGATTCCTGTAGGACACAGCTGGTTTTTTTGGTTCTTATACAGTATCCTTCTTAGAATAAGTTTTTATTTATTTTGGTGCATTGGTGCTTTGCCTGCATGTGTATCTGTGTGTCAGGTCCCTTGGAACTGAGGTTACAAACAGCTGTGAACCTCCACATGGGTCCTGGGAATTGTGAAACACAAGCCTTGGAAGTGCTCTTAATCACTGAGCCATCTACACACACACACACACACACACACACACACACACACACACACACACACACCATCCCCACTCCTCCCCTTTAATGACTAAACAAAACCCAGGGTCTGTACATAGCCCAGGCTGGCACACACAGTCCTCCTGTCTCAGCTTCTTCCTTGCTGGAGTTTCTCATGACCTGTATTCATACTGCTTATTTGTCCCATGGACCTAAAGAATTGTGCCTCCCAGCAGCCTCTGTTTTTTTTTTCTGACCCTTCAGGGGGAAAGCAGGCACAGGGGCCAGGCCCTACCTTAAGCCAGGCCTCCTCACCAGGCATGGATGGGGGATGATAGAGCCACATAGTTACAAGCCACCAGCCCCTCCCCTGTCTAAAAGTCACATAGATGGAGTTGGACTGCACCTTGGTTTTGTGAGTCACTGGTCATGGCCTGTCATAAGTTGTTATTTTCTATACTTTCAGAGCAGCTTTATCTGATGTCGCCCAAGCAACCTGGACTGGATTTGATACAGGGTCAGTTAACACCTTGTGTTGAAATCTGTCCTTGTACCCATATAAGGCAAACTCCTTGAGTTACTTTTTACCTTGGCAGAGTCACAGGAATGTCAAGGTAACCAGGCTACCTCAGGAGCTCTGATTCTCACCTGGTCACCTGACTTGCCCTCTCTCTACTATGACTCACCCTGCAGTGCAGGCACATTAACCATCTGCCTGCCCTTCAGCTAGTGTCTTCCTGGGGATCAGATGAGAAGCTGATGTGAAAGCCTAATGGGCGAACAAAGCAGGCAGCAGAAGTTGTAGAGTCAGTCCTGGCTCGCCAGAGGGACCCCACTCCCTCCATATTGGGAACCTTACCTGTAAAATCAAAGTATGGAAAACAGACCCCTCCCTATACACCATGCGTCATTTGTATATTTATGTTAAGGTTAGCTTAATGCTCATCCATCACAAAAAACCTCTTGTTGGCTTCCTGAGATTCAGCCTCTCAGCTTCAAGGACAGATCGAGAGGATACAAGCTAAACACCCCCCCCACCCCCCCACCCCCCGCTCTGTGTTCTACCGTGTTAAAATGGAATCTACACCTTACCATGCCCATCGCCATGTCCTCACAGACAAGCGTCTGCCCAGTGCTCTAAAGACAGCTGTCCCCTCCTCAGAGTACCTATCAAGTCAAGTGCTCCTGGAGACAGCCTGATAAGTGGTCTGCTTATACACTAGGAGCATCAGGCTGGGAAAGTGTGTGGGAAGCTCAAGCCAGGGCGAGAGTCTGCCTCATCACTCGGCCAGCGCAAACGGTTTCACCATTTTTAATGGAGTAGCTATGAGTCAGAGGTTTCAGTCGCTCCCTGCTGGTTTCTCCTAGTCCTGTAATTACTGGCTATAGAATCTGTTTTGGTTTTTCTTTTTTAAAATTCTCTCTAGGCACCGTTCCATTGTCGGTCGAGGTTTTTACATCCTTGGAGTCTGAGTTAGTCTATGTGTGCATAGGTGGGGAGACCTCCAAGCCCAGGGTGCTTAACAAATTTCATACCTCACAGCATCTCCAGACCAGGGACCAGCCAACACCCATTCACACAAGGCTAACTCCACCAGTTGCCTCTTGGCAAACTCTGTACTGGAGGCTGGGGTACAGAGGCCTCTCCCAGGCTGACTGGGCTTCTTTGCTTACTCAGTGCTCTGAGTCCCTACTGGGTACCATCCTGAGGGGAAGTATGCTGGTTAGCACCCTAGGCCCCCACCAGTTGACCTTAGATTCAGTGGTAGGCAAGTGGGGGATGCAGGTATAGAGGAGCCCTGCATTCTCTTGAAGCTTCCGAAATGGATCTTCTAACCCCAGGCTCAGAGAACAGGAAGCCAGTGGCAGCAGTATTTGCAAGACATCTATCTGTACCTGGTTCCTGTGTCCCCTGAGGGGGTCAAGACCACAGATTTCTAGACTTTTTTTTTTTTTCTTTTCTCTGGGCCCACCCTCCAGGTCTCCTCTGCTAGAGAATGAATGCTGTGGACTGGAATCAGAATATCCCAAAAAAGGAAAAGGTCACTGAAATTTCTTTTACAAAGGTGAAAACAGTTCAGTTACTCTTTGCCTGCATGGTCTCCTTCTAGGTGACCACCACAAAAGACGTGCTGCCTGCTGACATCTGGATGAGCAGAGGGAGAATGGAATGCCTGTTCTGGTCCCTAATACCCTGGATGGAGGCACTTAAGGCCTATAGGGAGTCCCTGGTGGCCTGGAACAGGTGTGGTGCCTGCCTAGACTAGTATCCATCTGGTTCCATCTGCCCTCTTGTGTGGATGAGCCAGGCCCTAGGGAGATTGGTCCATACCAAACCCTTACTTTAATCCTGTGTCTCAGATACCATTTGGAGTTGCAAGCTACAGTCTCCAGTTCAGAATCACCTGCCTTGTCTGTCTTTGTGAAGGATGGAAGTTTAACCAGATATTTAGTCCCCACCCCCACCAGGAACCCTGGGCTCCGTTATAAGCATTGAAAGTAAATGGACTTTTTGTCCTTGGAGCTAGTGAGAAGGGCCCAGCCTGAGGACCTTCCAAGCAGAATCCCAAGGGGGTTGGGGTGGGCAGAGCTCTAACTTTAAATCTCTTTTGGGAGTGGAAGTTTCAGCTTTTAAGAGTGACTATCAAGGTAGGCCTCACCCATTTCCTTCCTGCTGCAAAGCTCAGCAGGGAGGGCTAAACCTGCCTCCTCCTCCTCCCCCCGCGCCACCCCCCCCCCCCCCCCCCCCCCCCCCCCCCCCCCGCTAACTTTAAATCAGACCAGTTTCCTCCTAGACAGGTAGACTTTGCTTTGAGAGGCTGGACACTTCCCCTTGGGGAGGACCCAGTTCTGTGTAACTCAAGCTTTGGACTGCTTCACTAGTTCCCTGAGCGGAAGGAGGCTCGGAAAAGTTTGTGTGACTGGGCAGGGACAGTTGGCACACCTTCCAACCCCAGGCTGCCTGTCTCTGTTCCTCTTGGATTTCCTTAGCTCAGAGGGTTTATCTAGTCCAGCAAGCCCATAAGCTAGCATGGCTCTCTCGGCCCCAACTTCCTGTGTCTCCCAGTGAGTGTTGTGAAATGTCATTATCTTGGATCCACCTCCAGGGAATCTGACTCAACTGGCCTTTGGTAAAATTCTGGTATTCAGTTTTACTAAATGTATTTAGTATGTGTGTACATGGTATGGCATGCTATAACTTGGCAATAAGAAGATAAAATTTTAAAATGGGCAAAGGATATTCCTCTAAAGATAAACATGATCAGGACACTCCTATTGTGTTTGACATCACTCAGTCAGGAAATGGAGGTGGTTAGCATCAAATTAAGTATTTGCCCAGCTTGCACCAGGCTTTGGGTTCAATCCTCAGCATCACAAAAACAAAACAAATGGCCACAGTAAGATATGAGTTTACATTCACTGTAATAGAAAGTCAGGCAAGAGCAGGCCTGGCAAGGAGATGGAGGGTTCTGGAGCTCTGGAGTATATGGTGGGAATGTGAGATGTTGCAGTTAAGCAGTTCCTCAAGTGTTGAAATAGAGTTATCATCCAATCTAGCGATCCCACTTCCAAGCATAGCCATCCACACAGTAGCCAGTTCATAACAGCCAAGAGGTAGAGTGGTAGGCTTTTCCGGAAGGAAGTGATAATCAGACATATACATGACTCAACATGGCTGAGTCTTGAAGATGTACTAGTGAAAGGCTGCATACTCTCTTTGAATGTTATGTCCAAAAGAGGCAACTCCACAGAGATGGGAAGTGGGTCATTGTGCCTAGGAGCTAACAGTTTTCAACAATGCAGATGTCCTGAAGGTAGATAGTAGAGATCATTGCACATTGTGAATATATACTCAAACTCCATGGATTTTTTTTTTTAAGCTAAATTTTTATTATTTTCAATTATATACCTGTGTGTGGGTATATACATCTGAGTCCGTCCTTCCTTCCTTCCTCCTCCCTACCTTCCTCTCTCTTTTGTTTTTGAGACAGGGTTTCTCTGTGTAGTTCTAGCTGTCCTGGAACTGGCTCTGTAGACTAGGTTGGCCTCAAACTCAGAGATCCATCTGCCTCTGTCTCCCAAGTGCTTGGATTAAAGATGTGTGCCACCATGCCTGGGTACGAAATAATCTTAATTATGTGAATTGCATCCTCATTGACTACAAACCATGTAGTACAGTAGAAGGCCAGCACCGAGGCCTGTCTATCTGGTCTACCTAACAAGCCTGCATAGTAAGGTCCTATCCAAAAGAAAAAAGGGGTATGGGGGAGAAAGAAGAGTCCGAGTATACGTGTGATCTAGAAAACTCCATCCAAATGACAGTATATTGATAGTAAGCTGGGGAAAAGGGGAGAAGAGCTCCCAGATGCTTCTCATATACAGCCATGCTGAAAAGTACTTGGATTTTGGGCTGGAGAGGCAGCTCAGTAGTTAAGAACACTGGCTGCCCTTCCAGAGGTCCTGAGTGCAATTCCCACCAACCACATGGTGGCTCACAACCATCTATAAAATCTGATGCCTTTTCTGGACTGCTGGCACACATATAGGCAGGACACTGTATACATAATAAATCTTTTTAAAAGGAGAGAGAAAAGTACTGGATTTTTGAAGCATCTGAATTTTTGAATATTTTACTCTGGCCCAGAACTGGGATCCCTTGTGCTGGCATACAGATGTTCATTGTGCTCCTCCTTCCTCAGGGCCTCCTGTGTGCTGGGCAGGCACTCTCCTACAGAGCTGCAGCCCAGTCCTTGGATATAAGAAGCAGACCATTCTAACTTTCTTTTTGTCTTCATTGTGTTGTTTATTTTTCTTTGTTTGTTCGGTAGGCCTGGGGGGTCTCCTGTCTCAGGCTGGCCTTAGGAGCTCACTGTGTAGCAAGGGTGACCTTGAGCTCTTGCTCCTCCTGTGCCTGCCACTATACCAGTTTCCGTCATTTGTTTGATAGTACAGCCAACAACTCGGGCAAACTCCAGAAGGGCCTGGCTTCATCTGTGGTGTTGGTGCTGAGCGGGGCGCGCTCTGTAGCACTGCTATTGGAGCAGTGAATAGTACTCCTGTTGATCTTACCAGGAGGTGGAGGTTGGGTTTTTAGACAGTCTTACTCTGTAGCTCATGCTGGCCTCTCCAGGTGGAGTGACAAGCCAGCATTTTCTTCCTTGGCTTGCTTACAGAGTACATATAGTTCCAAGGTTGTCCTTGTGACTGTCTGTAAAGGGGCCATTTTTCTCCCCACATAATGATTCTCATCGGTGTAGGCTAGGACCAGAAACTGGTGATGCGTGCCTGCTTGTGGTCCCAGCACTTGGCAGTCTGAGGCAGGTGGCTGTGTGAGACCTGTATCAAACCCCCCAAAAGAAGGAAACCATTAAGTGCTAAACTGGCTGAATATGAAGAGCCCCAACCCTGACCATTTTTCCCAGGAGGGTCCCCAGACTTATGAGCTCCTTGTTACTATTGGTATGGGGACTGCTTATGAACAAATAATGAAATTTCTAACCATACGTGTTGTGGATAAGCAGAGTAAAGTAATAGCTCCGTGGAGGTTATCCTCAGGGAAGGCCTCCAGGGTAGTGACATTTGAAGGGAGTTCTGAGTGATGACACACAGCCAGCCAGCCCTTTGACAAACTAGAGGAAAGCCTTAGGCCAGCATTTCTCATGAGGAAAGACTGTACACTCCAAAGTCCGTAGGGGCGTGCATGCTCTCTGACACCCTTAAAAGAGATTGGCCTTGGCTGGAACACCGGCTGGTGTGTGTGTGTGGGGGGTGGTACCAGGGTAGATACGCAGGACCTTTGGAATGCTCATGACTGCACTCTGCAGTATTTATACCTCTCCTCCAAAGGAGAAGTCAGCTTTTTCATGTAGGCTGAGAAAATGCCGAATAAGGCAACTTTAGACCAGGACATGAGAAGCATGCCATATTTCACTGTAATTGCTTTCAAGTTAAGTGATGTTGTCATAGGGTGGTCATAGTACAGTCCATTGCTGCCTGTAGCCTAGGCTGGGCTCGGTGTTCTGGCATCGCAGCAATGGCAGTCCTGGCTCCCTGTGCTGTAGGGGCTATGTAATGTTGCATGTCCTCCTCGTCTATGAATGACCACGAGCATGCTGGGATCAGTTCCCTTGCTCTCTAACTGTGGCCTCTGGGTTCCATCCCATCCGGGATCTGGTGCAGTAATGGATCTTCAAAATATCACTCACAGGTACAAACTTACGGCCTGTTTCAGAGGACTCAGAGACTAGCCAAAGCAACCATCTCCTTGCCTGGGCAACTGGTAACCTAGATTCCAGAAGGCTGAGCCCTGAAAGCACCTTTATAGTTAGTGATGAGACCCAGGGCCCCATGAGCAGTCTCTGCTTTCAGGAACTGGGTCCAGCCTGGCCTGAGGCCTGGCAGATGGACGATAAGAAAGGTGGTTCTCTACCCTAGAAATAAATAGCTGTGCCTCTCCCATGTCCAAGTCCTGGATGTCCCTCCTGAGGACCCAGGGAAGCAGGAGACATGGGCACTGTCAGAGGCCACACCAGACAAGGTGGGAGTTCAGGAGGTGGAACGGCGCCTTCTTCCTCAAAGCAGCTGGTGCCCCAGCGGAGCTGCAGACCCTACACACCCAACACGGTATTTCAGAGATGAGGTTTGAAACTTCAGGACCCTAGGGTGCTCTGCCTGGGCCTAGGGAAAATGCAGTTCAGTCTTCTGGGTCAGACAGTAGATTAGATTGGCCTGCTGAGTGGGGGGCAGTGCGCACAGCGGAAGGAGGGGGTGGAGTTTGAGGTATTGGACAGTTGTTCCTAAAATTGTGTCAAGTGAGAAGTTGATGGACTCCACATGTGTGGAGTGTCAGTAGGTCCAGACTCCTTTGTCTCTTAGAGTCAGAACCAGCGTGTGTGCCTTGGGATACATCACAGCCTGTCTTAAGTCCAGAGAGAAATTACAAGGCTTCTTGTTCTGTGCTGAGTGCAAAGAATGAGTTGTATATTGGGAAGTCAGAAAGAAAATGGAAGGAACACAGCCAGCTGGGCCAACTGCATTCTATCAAGGGACAACCTTGTATTTCACATCACAACCTGCTGCAGTGTCCGCCACTGGCTTTTTGGGAATGTTTGCTTCTTGTTCAGGGACTACCCAGAGAGAGTTCACCCCTCTGGGTTGAGGGAGGGGTGTTATCATCAATGAAAGGCTCATTAAAGCCCACTGCTGCCACATTCCTGGCCACTTAAGTCACCTCCTGAACAATATCCATCATTCATTCACCCAGCCACCCACATCCTGGTGGCTGGGAGGGTCCCTGTGACACAGGAAAAACTTTATGACCTGAGATGCCAAGCCCCTTCCCCTCCCCAACACTGAAGCATGACAATGCAGAAAGCCCTGGTTGGGGTCCCCACAGAGGCTGCACGCCTCACTCACCCCTCCCCGCCACTGTTCTGCACACAAGTTTCTCTTTTCCTCTCCCTGCCTCCAGCCCTCCTAAAATTAGAGAATGTTCCAGCATGCTGCAGGCAGGACAGACTGAAGACTCATCCTCTGAGTTTCCACGGGCATTCTCAAAGGATTGCAGCCCACATCCTTCCTCCTGAGTTAGGCCAAAGCCAGGAAAGGCCACCTTCATGGGATTATTTTCCTCTGGGTAGTCATGACACGCTGAGAGCAGGGTGACCACCCCAAAAGTGCTTTACCTGCTTCCTCAGGGACAGCGTCTTTTTGATGAAGTAGCCCAGTGCTGCAGGACCCATATTGACACTGTTTCCTCCCTCCCCATAAGACTGAGACCATGGGTCCTAATTTTTCAATTGTACCAGGTGTCCCCGACATGGCTTCTCTGCCTCCTACCAGAAGGAGGTGGGTTTTTCCTTTGTTCCTATTGATGACACAGGGGCCTCCTGCTCTTTATGTGCACTGCAGCTGTCCGTGGGGTCTTTGAAAGATCATGTGAAGCCCTTCTGCCAATATTGTTCCTTCCTTTCTTTAAGCAGGTTCTGCCATGGGGCCTTTGCACAGGTCTGTTTCACCATCTGTCTTGTTCTTTGTGATTCCCTCATGGCTGCTACTTGTTCAGATGCACATGCATATACACACACACCTGCTAAACACTCTGCAGCTCTGCTATTTAGAGAGACCTCTGAAGCCTCAGTACCTGCTACAAGTCTAGGTTGGTGGGTATGACTGTTGTAGGCAGCGGCCTCATCCTTATGCTCTCCATTTCCTCTCCTGTCAAATAGCAATAATAGCACCTTCACTAAATGGTGTGAGCACGGAGATGCATGTTGTGACTGGTTGTGATGCATCTGTTGGCTTTGTTGTCCCCCTGTCAAGGTGTGTTTGATGTGGAATGTGGCTGGACTGGTCATGTGCTGACCCTACTTAGGGTTGGGGTATGCCAGCTCAGCTTCCATCAGGTATTGTTGGGGTTTTTTGTTTTGTTTTTGTTCATTTTTTCAGATGGGGTTTCCTCTACATAGCTCTAGCTGTCTTGGAACTCTGTATAGAATAGATTGGCCTCAAACCCAGAGATCCTCCTGAGCCTTGTGATTAAAGCCTCCATGCCCATCTTTTCTGTCAGGGTTCGATTCCTGCCAGGCACTCCACAGGCCTGGGAATTGTGCATAGTGGAGGGAGCTGGGGTGGGCACATGGGTTGAGGCCTCCAGCTATAGAAACCGCCCTCTGTGTCATCCACCCCACAGTGCAATCTGAATTGGGGAGGGAGAGAGGAATCTGAGCAGTGTTATTTTTGTAACCAAGTATAAAAAAGCTATGAATCTTTAATGTCCTCTCCAAACCCTAGCACCCCTTTGCTAGTTTTGTTGCCTTGAGCACTGGTCACTGCAGCTGCTTGTCCCCCATGTGGCTTCCTGAGTGCACATTGTTCCCTTCAGCTCAGGACAGGAGAGCCACACATCAGCAGGCAACCCTGGAACACTACGGTGCCAGGAAGGAGCACCTCCCTATCCTTTTGCTGGCTATCAGGAAGGCACAGCCACCACTCATCAGAGCAAACCTTTGGCATGTGCACGACTTGAGAACTTCGTATGCCGGGCCCAGGGCTGAGTGACTGAGAGTCTTGTTCACCTTAGCAGAGATTACAGTCTCCGTTTAGCCTCAGCAGCAGAGGACTGCCTCACTTACTGCCCGGAAAAGATGAGTGAGGATGAAGGTGTTTCAAGGGCAGGTAGTGGGGAGCCCCTGTGAGCACAAGTGGGCTGCACAGCGGAGAGGACATCCTACACTTCCCCCATCGGTGTGTATGATTCATCTGGCACTAAATGTCTTCCAGGGCCTGTGATAGATGCTTAACGCACCTTTCTCCACAGTTAATACTTAGAGAAACTACAGGGGTGGGTTTTGATCAATTTATCACACAGGAGACAAGCTGAAATGGGCAAAGTCAGCTGCACAGAACAAATACCAAGAGGCTGGCACTGAGACCTCACCTTTGCTCCTCCCACAGTGTGCCCAGGCAGCAGGGGCACTCTTCAGACACATGCCCCGGTCTCCAAGCAGTATCAGTACAGGGAGCTCAGGCCATCAGGTGTGACTTGGTCACTTTGTAGTCCATCCACATCTTTCATACTCATCAAGAGCAGAGACCAGCGTGCCCAGCCCTGCCTGTACTGTACTCTGGGCCACATTCCTTTGAGCTCTATCCTTGTAATTAGCAGTGTTACAGGTAGAACCCAAGGCCCCCAATTTATCCTCTCTGCTGTACCTGCCCACTGTTCGAACAATAACGAGGGTACGAGACATAGTTTTCTCTTCGAAGTTCACATGTGGCAGAGAGCAGGCTGTGTGCCTGCCAGAACCCCATCACATGGTTGTTCACACTTGTCATCCTAAGCGTTTGGGAGCTGGGGCCGAAGATAAGAGTTCAGAGCTAAGGCAGGAGAGATGGCTGAGTAGTAAAGAGCACCGACTTCTCCCAGGGGGCCTGTGTTCAGTTTCCAGCACCCACGTGGCTGCTCACAACTGCATAATTCTAGTTGCAAGGAAGAAGGGCTAACAACACCTCCCCACACCTGCCGCTGCCGCCGCCACACACCCCATCTAAAACAGGAGGAAAATGGAGATAGGGAAGTGGTGGGAAACAGTCTGTGCCTGCAGTCCTGGGTAGACAGCACAGCAAGCATCTGTGGAAACCAGGGAAGAAGGAGACATTGATCACTGCCGTGTCTTTAGTGCACAGGGTTTTCACCTGGGGTCCTTGTAATGCTCAGCTCCACGGCACCTTCATTCACTATCATGTTACAGAAGAATTGGATGCCAGGAAAGGTCTCAGAATTATAGCCAGATCTAGACCTGGTTTGTCTGGATTCTGAGCTACCAGGAGGAGAGGAAGCAAGGGAAATGGGGCTGGAGGGGAGGGGATCTGCAAACAGCTACGTGAGAACTGCTCTGGTGCCCCTCCTCTTGGAGGAGCATGCAGCCCTGAACAACAGAAGAGACAACTGTCAGAGACCAAATGGGAGAGGTGCTGTGATGCAAGCACAGAGGCCTGTCCAAGTGGCACTGGGTTAGAACCAGATCAGGAGAGCTGTATACTCTGGCTGTTGTGGGGGGGGGGGGGGGGCGGCGGCGCTTGTTTTTGGTTTTGGTGTTTTTTTGCTTTTTTTTTTTTTTTTAAGACAAAAAAGACAGACTCTTACTGTGTGTAGCTCAGGTTGGCCTCGACCTCCTGAGCACTGGGATTGTAAGCATGTACCACCACACCCACAAGGGCTACATGTTGAGTGATGGGTAAGTGGTGGTTCCATTGGAAGGTCACAAAGCAGGCAGAGGCATGGTTGGCTAAGAACTAGCAGTATGCAACCCAGTGGGGTCTCTGCCTCCCAAGCAAGGAACTCCACATGGCAGCAGGATGGGTGGTTGAGGCCCCTTGCTGTAGGTTGATATATTAACTAGGCAGCATCTTTGTCTGGGAGGCACCTCGTGTGAAAGCTCTGAATGAGCAGGCCTGATGGCAGTTGTCAAAACACATGATGCTTGGCCAGAGGCTCCATGGAAGCCCTTGGCACCCCATGTGGCCTTTGCTTACACCCCAGGCATGGAATGTGCTCTTGCATGTCCCTGGCTGGTTGCCCGTTTCTGTTCTGGGGGCTCCTAGGAGAAGCAGAAGCTTGGGTTTTCCCAGACCGTGCTGTGGGAGGGAGAGGGCCAGTTTCCCTAGAAGACGCCTGGACTTGTTGGTGTTAACTGATCTGAGTGGCTTCTGTGGCACAGATAACACGCTCCAGCTTGCAGGCGCTGAGTGGCCCTGCACTTGGGTGTTCTGCCTTTGTTTGCAGTGTGGTGGGGTCTGGGACTGCAGTCCTCCATTCCAGAACATGTGCTTTCGCCTTCTACCTGAGATCCACAAACTTCTCAGATATGGCTGCCTTACCCTTACCTTGCAGGCAACTCTAGGGCACATCCAGTTTTCAAGATTTGAAAAAATGGACCATGTAGAGAAGCCAAGTATTTGACCTGTAAGACCGCAAACTGTGGGACAGAATTGGGGCTCAAAGTCCTGGCCTTAAATGGGAGGGCCTGGCTGCTGGCTACCCTCTGCTCCAAGAAAGACCAGTGAGCCTCTGTTTGTAGAATGCTTTGCTCACTCAGTAGGTCCTCCTTCAGCAGGGTAGGGTTCTGGGTAAAGAAAGCCTGTTCCCTCTTGGATTGGTATTTGCGTGGGAATGAGTTCCTATGCCCCTAGACCCAACTGTTTCTAGCATGCAGGACCTACCAGTCAGGCATGTCAGGCTGTTAACACTTATCTGTAATCTTGGCCTTGAGGTCCACATTTAAGTTATCCCCAAGTGATTGTGTGGCTGGCGCATTTACTATAGGTTTCCGTGTCCTCTTTAACTGCCTGTGACTAGATGTTGTGCAAAACTTGTGTGATCTCAGTATTTGGGAGGTGGAGGCCGAGGGGCCATTCTTGGCTATACAGCTAGCTCGGGTCCAGCCTGTGCTAGAAGGCGTGATGTATGTAGAGGGTGACTTCAGGGACAGTACCACTTGGTGGAAACCATACTGCTGGTTCACCCCTGTCCCTCTGTTCTCTTCCCTAGACCTTCACCGCCTGGTGTAACTCCCACCTGCGGAAGGCTGGCACTCAGATTGAGAACATCGACGAGGACTTCCGGGACGGGCTCAAGCTCATGCTGCTCCTGGAGGTCATTTCAGGTGAGGCAGCAAGCACTGCAGCCACACTGTACCCTGTCCTGTCCCAGCCATTGGGAGGGAGGAGCATGCCACCCTTCCCTGCAGTTCCCTGCAGCTCTACCATGGAACAGCTTCAGCCTGTGTAGAAGGGCTGGAGTGGCTTGGGTGGCTATAGAGACCCCCCCCACCTGTCTTCTCAGGGGAGCGGCTGCCTAAGCCAGAGCGGGGGAAGATGCGCGTGCACAAGATCAACAATGTGAACAAAGCCCTGGACTTCATCGCCAGCAAGGGAGTCAAGCTAGTGTCCATTGGGGCAGAAGGTGAGCGGGGCTGGGTACCCAGGCAGAGCTGTGTGCTGAATACAGAAGGCTTTGCTGGTAGCACCTTACACTTAAGCCCCAGTACCTTCTCAGAACTGATCAACAATTGCTGCTACCCCTGATAGCCTAAGGGATCCACAGCCTCTACACCCTTCAGCAAAGGGATCCACAGCCTCTACACCCTTCAGCAAAGGGATCCACAGCCTCTACACCCTTCAGCAAAGGGATCCACAGCCTCTACACCCTTCAGCAAAGGGATCCACAGCCTCTACACCCTTCAGCAAAGGGATCCACAGCCTCTACACCCTTCAGCAAAGGGATCCACAGCCTCTACACCCTTCAGCAAAGGGATCCTGTACACATGACCTGGTTTCTGTCTTCCAAGGACACCTCTGCCTAGTCCTTATGGGTAGAAGGAAATACAAGAAGAAATGGGAGCTAATAATCTGAGCAGGGTGTTGGAACAGGATGTGCAAGGTCAACGGTCAGTCCCTAGGCTTTGGTCTAGCTGCACAGGCTGAGCACATGGTCCTGGACACCCGAGATCCCTCTCTTGAATGGACTCCCAAATCTGTGCCACCAACCCCAGTCCTGCCCACCCTAGGTTCCCAGGCACCTTTGGATGAGGCGAGCCCATGGAACCCACAGGCTGCCAACAGCCAGGGCTCCCAGCACTGCTCATTAGTCAAATGGAGTTTCTTCCCCTGACATCCCTGATGTCCCAGCTTTTAGAAAAACAAAGAAAACTAATTGCCGTTAATGACAGGGCTGAGATTTGGCCAGGACTTTAGGCCAGAATGTGCACCTCTGAGTTCCAAGGCCCTGACCCAGCCTAGGACCTCTGAAGAGGAGTGCCAAGCCTTGCATGCCACAGGAGAGGTAGTTGGTGTTTGTTTAAAAAGCCCAAACGCAAAATTAAGTCAGGCCCAGAGATTTTCTGTCCTCTCATGGATCTTTCCTCCGGGCCCCATTCCAGCCGGGCACTCTCACAGCTGTCTTTGTTTGGCTCAGAGTTTCGTCTGTAAACACAGAAGGGTGAAAGTCCCCACTTGGGGGGTTGGGGGGCTCGGTCTGCAAATGTTCCCTCCCCCTTCAAGCTTTCAGTGATTCTGTCCCCATCTCTATGTCCATACATACCTAGAAAAGGTTAGAGGGCAGCTTCAGGAGAATGCTGAAGAATGCTGGCCCTGTTCTTGGCCCCTCAAATGGCCTGGTGATTGAGGAACATGGCTTCTTCCTCAGGGTTATGAGAGGAGCAATTTGAAGCACAGCTGCAGGTCACAGAGGCAACTGGTGGATGTGCCATGCCTCTTCTTCCGAGAACTCTGTGTCAGCTGTGGATTATGTCCTTGACTGAAGGAACCCTAGACCCTCTTGAAACTTAGCTTAGCTTTTCTGATGGCAGAGTTATTTAGTTGGAGTTATTTAGCAAGTAGCCCTGCTTGGTATCTGGATCTATAGCTGGGCAGAGGCCAGATGTTCCATTCCCCTGCTTTCCCTGGAGCTCAAGGGATAGAATGCTTACCTGATATTGTCTGCTGTAAATGAGCTATAAGTAGGGGCAGCTGCTGTGCACAGAGACAGGCCGTAGGAGCGGTAGGAGGCAGACATTGTCTAGTTATGCATGGCAAGGTGATAAAGGAAGTGACTGGTCCTTAGTAGGTGATAGTGTAGCCATTGCACTAAGCAAAGACCTATGAAGCCCTCAGTATAGGCTGCTCACATAAAGGTGGAATTTTGCTGTGTAATGAATGACAAGTATGAGGTGAGGACTACAGGCCTGGGACAGTCTTGGGAGGAGTAGTCCTACAAGCTGGCAGTGGAGGAAAAGGATTTTGAGGCCGGGAAACGAGTGTACAGAGGCCCGGGGGCATTAAGGATAGTACTGTCTAGAGAATGGCCAGCGCATCTTCCTACTAACGTAGGCTCTGCCTGGGGGTGAGGCAAGGAGCCTGGCTCTTGTTAACGGCCTCCTTTTCCTGTGTGCAGAGATTGTGGATGGCAATGCAAAGATGACCCTGGGAATGATCTGGACCATCATCCTTAGGTTTGCCATCCAAGACATCTCTGTGGAAGGTAAGCTGAGCTACCTCTTCACTAAGAAAGAACTCCTGGTTTTGTCTCCATGCTTCTATGTTTTCTTGGGGCCTATCTCTCCCACAGCCCTGTGGTCTCCAGTTCTTAAACCAACCCCATGTTCTCCTCATGAGGTAGACCAGGATAACCGGCACTGTTGTGTAGTGACAGAACAAAATCAGATGGATTTGGGCCTGGCTTCTCCCCTTGCCCCACATACCCCTTGATGGTGTACTCTTGGCCTGCTTAGGCCATCCAGGAATGTTGCCACTCCCACCTAGCCACTGTGTGTGCACCACAGAATGAGAAAAGCCTTGAGGCCGAGGGTGGGGGGAGCTCCTGGATGCTGGGTCACCGTGGTGACTAGGATAGATGTGTTCCTGTCTCCATGACTCCCAAAATAAGAACGGCCTAGTTACCCACAAGGAAAAGATGGCATCCTGAGGCTAGTCTCCAGGTCCACACACCATATGGCTTAGTGGCTAATGATAGGCCCGTCAGGGATGGGAGTAGGTTCAGATCCTGCCCTTGCAACTTTCTGGGGAAGCCCCAGTGACAAGGTTCTGTGTGCTGGCCGTTGGTGGGCAGAGAGCCATCCACATCCAGGACGTCAGTGCCGCTGCTCTTCTGAGGTCTGTCTTTCCCTGGGCTTTGACTGTCCCCAGGCCCAAGGCTAAAGGCTCCAGCTTGAACCCTGCTCTATGCTTTAATTCTGACCTTATCTTTCTGGCATTGTGTGCTTTGCAGAGACCTCTGCCAAGGAAGGGCTCCTCCTCTGGTGCCAGAGAAAGACGGCCCCATATAAAAACGTCAATGTCCAGAACTTCCATATCAGGTAGGTGCCTGGCAGCACCGTTCCTGTCCTGGGATGCAGGTGCTTCTTCCTGTTTTCATCCTGGTCTGTAGTAGAGCCTCTTCCTTCATTTGGAAATTAAAGAAGGACCAGTGCATAGATTGCCATTGAGTTTAACTTAAGAGAATGTGTTCTCTGTCTGCTAATGTGAGCAAAACTCAGCCCAGCCAGGGGCTGCTGTTCCCGGAGTAAGGGAGGCAGGACATAACTGAGGTAGACAAGAGTTTGTGCCATGTGAGGACAGTGCAGCAAGAGGCTCTTGTCTGCCTGGGGTGCCCTGGGACAGGACCACAGGGTCCTGCTATGTCCCTGGCCTCTGGGGACCCCCATGCTGATGTCAGGACCTTTCTCCTTAAAAGCACGTGGTCACCCTTGGTGGCTCTGCTGCAGCTGCCCTCACTGTCACTTCTTGAGTCAGTGAGTATCCATACCTGCTGCTCCTACACACAGGGGACCAGTAGGCAGCCCACATACAGATGGATGGGCTGCTCACTTCAGACACTGAGGAGATATACGGGCAGTGAGTAGGAGAGCCATTCTGAGCAGGTGATACAGAAATTGTCCTGGAAAGAACCAATCCTTATATACAGCATCTCAGGGAAGAGAGTGTGCCCAATCTAGCTTGTGACTTTGTAGGGATCATTTTGCTCCAGAGAATTTCAGGCCACCCAACACCCAGGCACTTAGCCAGCCCCTGGCCTGTGCCTCCAAGATTGGGTCAGCCAGGGTTCAGTATCCCACCCGCCTTCCATAGTGAGCTGTCCCCTGGTGCAGCCTATCTTGTTTGAACCCTTGTATGCAGTGCTAAGCTGCTTAGACCATCTCACTGAGCAGCAGGCACCTGGTACCTGTCACATGTAAGGTTCTGTAAAAGCATTAACTTCATTAATTCTTATAGCAACTCTGAAATAGCTGCTGCCACTATCCCCACTTTATAGGCATGGAAACTGAAGAAGCTCAAGGTCACATTGTCAGAGCCAAATCAGGAATTTATCATGTTTTATCCCAGATTGTCTGGCTTCTGAGGTTGTGCTCAATGCTGCTCTGGTATACCATGTCCCTGCAGTGCCTGCTGCACACTGAGCCTTCTCTTCTGTATATGGGCATTAGTCATTGCTATAGGCTTACAGGGGCTCTCAGGACTCCCAGGGCAGCAAGGAACACCTCATAACCTTTACCTTCTTTTATAGCTGGAAGGATGGTCTGGCCTTCAATGCCCTCATCCACCGACACAGACCTGAGCTGATTGAGTACGACAAACTGAGGAAGGTCAGTGTCTCTGGTCCCTATTTTTATCCCCTCGGGCTGCCCATTGCTGACCTGGATTCTGCCCAGCTACAGAACTTGGGAGACGCTCATGCTAGCCTTTTCCTGGTCACTAGCCTGGTGGCTAACATGGCCTTCTTAGATACCCTTGGGCACTGTCCCCAGTCTTCCTTCATGGGCGTTACAACTGGCTAGACTGTTTTAGGTAGGACATGTCTTATTTGACCTTTGACCCTCTTCCTGACGTTCTGGATGCCTCTAGAATCCATTTCCTGTACAATCTTGTTCTTTTTTATTTGCTTACACAATACTGAAAGCCTGGCTTCCTGGTAAAGACAGGGTACCATGTCCAAAGCAGCCAGCCACCTGTGCCATACTAGGCCAATGGGATTGCAGAGCGCAGGGCCAGACAGCTGCTGCAAAATGATGGTTTCCTGAGCTGCTCTGGTTGGGAAGAGAACTCAGTCAGGAGTGTTGGGGAGCACCTACAATCAGCCTGCATGGCTGTGGTGGGAAGAAGGGTTCTGCTGAGGAGAGTGAAAAGTAGATGAGGCTTACTTAGCAAGCCCTAGCTGGTCCTGCAGCAATGGGGTTCTGTATAGGAAACTTGTATGTTCTTTACTTAGTGCCTCTGTACATAGACACACTACACACTCCCGTGGTCTCCCAAGCCTCGACCACACCTGCAGGAGTGGAGAGCACAGGGTTTGACGGAGGTCTGTGCTTGGTGGACAGTTCTGTGAGAAGTGGTGCCTCCAGCTTCGGACAGGAATTGTGCTATCTAGGAGACCTTTCTCCCTGAATGGCATACTGGGATGAGAATTTCCAGGACACCTTTCCAGCCCTGCTCCTTGGGGCACTCCTGTGTTAGACTAGCCCTTTGCCTTTTACGATTAGTTTCCCACCTCTCTCCCCAGGATGATCCAGTCACCAACCTAAACAACGCTTTTGAAGTGGCTGAAAAATACCTCGATATCCCCAAGATGTTGGATGCTGAGGGTGAGTACCTCCCTTATGTTTAGTCAACACCGTGTTTCCTGGGGCTTCTTCTGGCTGGGCCTAGCTTTGGCTGGGCCCTGCAACTCATCAAGCCTAGGAGAAACCTTGGGGAGAAAAGGCGGGTGAACCTGAGGTGGCCAGAGCAGTGGAGCATGAGTCGGAGCTGGCCAAATGCATCCAGAATGGCAGAGAAGGGAGAGGGCGGGACTTAAGGAGTGGGTATTCTGGACGTACAGAGGGACGAGGTGGCTGAAGAGGCTGGCCCCTGGCTTCCTGTGAATAACCCTGGTCTCTCCTGACCAGCTGAAGGCCTGAGGTCTGGAGCCCGCCAAAGTGGAATGTTGTTTTTTCCTTTTCCGGCTTTGCTCCATTTCCCAGCCAGCTCCACCCCCAGCCAAGACCCATGTCTCTGGCCTCTGGTGGCCCTTGGAGTTCACTGTCCTGCTGCCCCTTGAGGCCATTCTCAGAGAAAGGAAGTGGCTTCATTCCAGTTCAGTTCCCACAGCTTTGGCCTTTCCTGAGACCATAGGGGGAAGTTAGGATGTAGCTGAGCCCAACAGACATTGAATCAGCTTAGAGGGTTCTCCCCACCCCCCACCCCCCATTGGTCCTAGCAAGTGACCTCACCCCTGCTTGGGCCGTTTAACCCTTGTTGTTCACTTACAGACATCGTGAACACAGCCCGGCCCGACGAGAAGGCCATAATGACATATGTATCCAGCTTCTACCATGCCTTTTCAGGAGCGCAGAAGGTACCGAGCAGGGCCAGGCAGCCCTCCTCGCCGCCGCTGCCCAATGCTGCTGCTGCCTCTCTCCTCCCACATTCACTTCATTTCTCTTGCAGACGGCAGTGGCCTCTCTTGGACTAGAAGCCAGCTCACTCAGTCCTGGGCATTGCCGCCTATTAGTCCTTCCTTGCTCAGTCTGTTGAGTGCTTACTGTATACAGGCTCTGTTCAGTCAGTCAGGACACAGACAGGTTCCTGCCTCAAGGAAGCTTACTGCCTAGTAGGTAGGAGTCATGTGATGTGATGAGCCACTGGAGGCCAGGGTAGAGCCTGCTGGGGGCACTGGTAGCTGGGACCATGCTCTGGAGGATACCAAGTGAAGGCTGCAGGGGACAGGGCTCAGAAGAGGCTCGGGCTTGTGGAGCCAGTACCTGGGAAGACTGAAGCAAGGACAGGAGAGCAAAGTAACAGGCAGCCATCTATGTGCTTCCCTCAAGGGCCTGGGAGCCTCACCTAAGGGTTTCTTTTTAAAATGTATTTATTTGTGATATTTTTATTTTATGAGTATTTTGCTTGTGGGTACTGAGAATTGAAGCCCAGTCCTGGAAGAGCAGCCAGTGTTTTTAACTGCTGAGCCACCTCTCCAGTCGTGTGTGTTGTTTTCCTTTGAATCCCTGATACTCTGTCCATCTCCCAAGACTGGCTGGCGTGTGGTACCATTTGGGTTTGTTGTTCCTTTTTGTTTGCTTTCAAGACAATTTCTTGGGTGTCCCTGGCTGTCCTGGAACTCCTATTGTAGATCAGGCTGGCCTCCAACTCAAGAGATCATCTGCCTCTGCTCCCAAGTGCTAGGATTAAAGGCATGTGCCACCACTACCCAGCCTGGTTTTTTTTGGGGGGGGGGGGGTGTTTGCTTGTTTGTTTGAGACAGTGCCTTTTGATGTAGCCCCGGCCACCCTGGAGTCCTAGGATTTTCTATGGAGACCAGGCTGGCCTAGAACTCAGTGATCTTCCTGTGTTTGCCTCTTCAGTACTAGGATTGCCAGTGTGTGACACTATGCCTGACTCTTTTTGAGACAGAATCTTACCATATAGTTCTTCCTGTCTCCGCCTCCCAAATGGCAGTTTACAGATATGCACTATTGAGCAAAGATGGTAGTAGTTCAGGTAACAGAGTCTACTTAGGCATTTGAAAAGTAGTCACTTAATTGCTGACTTTTCTGGCTCCAAATGCAGCTGTTTTCATACAGTCTAGTTAGTTAGTTGCAATGGCCTGGTTGGAAAGGAGGCCCCTCCCTCAGGGCCTGATAGGCCTTTTACACACAGTGGCAGGGCGTTTCCCCCAGGGCTGAGCTCCACTGGCTTCCAGTCCAGAGCAAGCACTATTCTTCCTGCATGAGCCTTGGGCCAGCTGGCCACCTCCCTCCTGCGTCTTTCACTCTCTCCTGTCTCTCTCTTTCTCTCTCTCTCTCTGCGCAGATATTGTGGGCACTCTGAGGCCAGATGAGAAGGCCATCATGACTTACGTGTCCTGCTTCTACCACGCTTTCTCGGGGGCCCAAAAGGTGAGCCGGGGTGGGAGGACCCCTCACTGCTGTGGACTCAGATTGGCCCTTTCTGTCAGGTCAGTGCTGTAGGTCCACACGTACCTGGGTAGAGCCCTGGCTGACGAGCCTCGGCCATCACGATCTTGGGACCCTAGTGCCTCCTGTTTGGCCAATGTCAAATCTGTCCCAAAACCTCACAGACATTCTTAACGTTTGGGCATAGCCATCTATGGTAGCTCTAACCACAGACAGGCAAATAGAAGTCCACTATCACTACAGAAGATAAAGCTGGGGTATGATCCCTTGCTTGTCACAACCCCCTTTCAGAAAGCTCTTTCCTACCCAGATGTCCAGCAGGATCCTGAGAGCAGGCTGCCTCTGGAGCTGATGTGGGCGGGACAGTTGGATGTGTCTATTCTGTCCTGAGTCTCCCTGAGGTCTGCTGACCTCACAGCACCCGTTCTAATAGAGGACTGGATACTCCTGTGTCCTTCTGGTCTTGAAAAGTGGCTTAGACAGCAGTGTTATGTTAGTGGCCCAGGAGCTAAGGAGGGATGGGTGCTTGTTTGGGGAACATTGCCTCACTGGGCCTTCTCCAAGGCCCTTGAACCCATCTGAAGGAAGGAAACTGAGGCCCAGCCACTGCATCTGTTGTCTTTTGCAGACTGCCTTCTTAGAGGGTTACATCCGCTGTGTGCATCACCGTGGGCAGTCTGGCCTGGTCCTGCCTTTTTTAACCCCTAGGGGCTTGGTGCATGATCTTGGATAGGTTACTTTCCTTCAATTCTCCATTTATAAGATGAGAATCCTATTGCCCCTCACTTGCTTTTTCTAGGCATGAAATGCTGAGCTCCAGGGCCTAATTAAGACAGTCCAGCACAGCATGGGTTAGATCTTGTATCTGATGGCATTTTGTGGAGGAGGGCACAGGAAGAGAGGATGTGCTCCCCTATGTGCTATAAGGAAGGCTGTCCCACCACACCCTCCCAGCCTCATGCTGTGGTTGCTTTACTTCTAGCACACCTGGTATTTGACCTTGGGTCTGGTAGAGGATTGCTCTGAGGGAGTAGTGACCAGGTACTAGCAGAAAACTCCAGGGTAGAGCAGTTGCAAGTTTGGGGACCCCTGGGCTCAGAAAGTGTGTGGACCTTCTAAGGAAGATGTCAGCCTAGCCATGCAGAGGGGAGCATGAGGACCTCTGCTAGATTCATCCTTCTCAGGGCACCTGATCACGTCCCCAGAGGGTCAGTTCAGTCTCCTCAAAAAGTGTCTTCTGGGTAAATCCAGGCCTGGCACAAGGGTGCCATCCTCCCTCTGTCTAGTCATTAATCTTCCTTTACACGTGTAAAGTCACCAACCCTGAGCCCTAAAATGCCCCGAGCCCCAGCAGTGTGATGTCTGGGTCAGAAGCTGACCCCAGCAGCACCCCTGGCACAGGCCTGGAACAAGTTCTGGTGTTAGGCCTGGGTGCTTCCTGCAGCATGGCGTACGGTGTGTATGCCCAAGTTCACACCATCTGTGACTGCTGTGTCAGCCCTGCCTGTCCCTGTGCCAAGTGTGAATGGGAACACGCACCTGGCCTGGAGCTGGCTCCCGAGCCTCTGTTTTCCTCCTCACCACTCTGTAGACCCTCCTCACTATTTCTGTTCCTGTTCTGTTGCCGTTCCAACTCTTCTTGGACCTTTTCTGTGCTGCCTGAAAGGTACCTGCCTCCCTTCTCCTGTGTGGCACTTTCCCCCTCACCCAGGTTCCTAGAGTTTGGGTCCAGGGACCAGCTCTGTGTCTCTACCCTTGCTTCCTTCTGCCCCTCAAATTGTGACTTGTGCCTGATCGAGCTTCTGTAGTCCGCTGCACCTCTTGAGTAGGAGTTAGAAGGGGTAGAGCATGCGCTGACCATGGGAACTCCATGGTACTGACACCTCACCTTCAGCGATGTTTCCATTCAAGGGGAGACTTTCCAGTACTTAGGCTCAGCACAGCGACACCCAGTCCTGGGCCCTAGAGGCCTGGTTCTAAGCAGGGGCTCAAGTTTTACTACTCTTTTCATCAAGGCCCCTGAGGACAGAGCCACTGAAGGCCATCATCTTAGAGATGCACTTTCTCCTTTCCTCCTTTGGGGATTCTCTGTGGGTCTTGGACAAGCTGCTGTCAAGAGGGAGGGTCCCCAGCCCCAGGCAGCCCTGACTGTGTGCTTTCCCATCCCAGGCTGAGACTGCTGCCAACCGGATCTGTAAGGTACTGGCTGTGAACCAGGAGAACGAGCACCTGATGGAAGATTATGAACGACTGGCCAGTGATGTGAGTGTGTGTTCCATGCTTCACCAGAGTGAAATACAGACAGGCTAGTGATGGCCTAGCTGTTACGAGTACTTGCTGCTCTTCCAGAGGGCCTGGGTTCAATTCCTGGCCTCTCAGCACCAGTGGCACATAGGCGCACATGCAGGCAAAATATACTGACACACATCAAATAAGAAATGAAGGTGTGGGGTACACAGGGAGGCAGGAGAAGTACATGGAGTCTTGTGTAGTCCAATCTGGCCTTGAACGTCTGCCTCCTGCTTCCACCTCCCATATACCGCAATAACAAACATTATTTTGCTGTGAAAGTAGATTGTAGAAAGTAGTGAGACCTAGAAAATATGGAGTACAGAACTTTCGGGTTGGCAGTTACCATGCTTGGCTTCCTACCAAGATGTTCAGTTTCCAAAGAGCATGTCTGTGCTCTTTAGAACCATGACTCCTAGGCCTGGAGGGTTTCCGGGTTACTGGTCTGAGGTCCTGCGTATCAAACATGGGCCTCATGCATGCTAGGGACGCACTCACCCCAGAGCGGCCTACTTCCACGCGGATTCCATGCCAGTGGAGCTGGGGCTCTTACTAACATGCCCACGGCCCTGGTTCCTGTTGGGCTGACAGAACAAAAGACAAGAACCAAAAATGCCAGCCATTTCCAACCCAAGACAAGGCAGAATTCATGCTGTTGGCTTTGTTGTTAGCACTAAGAAACCACTCTATGCTGGTGATGGCTGACCGCACCGTTCTGTGCTGTTGGCTTGTTGATACACTTCCTCACCCTGTCAAAGACCAGAGTAGGTCATAAGAATATGGTTTTGTTTTTTTGTTTAGGTGCCAGGCCTTGTGTATGTCCTGGCAGCCAAATGAGGCAGCACATTGTAGGACTTACTGTTGTGTCAGCTATGGTCACTAAACCCAGGCAGAGCAAGAGTCTCAAGACAGCTGTGGCCAGTGAGACCAGCAGTCACAGGTCCTGTGATAGTATGGAAGGGTGTGTTCCGGGAAGAGACACTAGACATGAACTGCCCACTTCAGTCTGGACAAAAGGACCGAGCAGAGGCATGAGTAGGAAGTATCACACATTCCCAGAACTCTATGCTGTGGGGTCCCAACAAAGAATAGAGGATTTGAGTTTGGAGGCCAGGCAGCCCTGAGGACAGGGCTCTTGTTAAGTCCACCTCTTGTGAGGGAAGGCCCTGTCAGCACTCTGAGCACCTCTGAAATGGCCGCCATGGCTTCCTGTGGCCCCACAGCTTCTGGAGTGGATCCGACGCACCATCCCCTGGCTGGAGGACCGTGTGCCTCAGAAGACCATCCAGGAGATGCAGCAGAAGTTGGAGGACTTCCGAGACTATCGGCGCGTTCACAAGCCTCCCAAGGTGCAGGAGAAGTGCCAGCTGGAGATCAACTTCAACACCCTGCAGACCAAGCTGCGGCTCAGCAACCGGCCTGCCTTCATGCCCTCCGAGGGCAGGATGGTCTCGGTGAGTTTACCCCATTGCCAACAGGGCCCAGGGACATCACCCTTCATATGGGGAGGGACAGCAAGATATCTTTCAGTCTCCCCAGTGACGTCTGACCCACCCACTCATGCTGAGAGTCATTCAGTTAGACTGAAAGAATCAATGTCTGTGTTCCTAGAGAGACGGTCAGTGGGTCAGTGATTAGGCATTTGCAGAGAGCCTGAGTTCAGTTTCCAGAATTCATGAGTCAGCTCACAGCCACCTATAATTCCTGCCCTTGTAGATTCAAAGCCATCTTCTGGCTTCTTTGGTTTTACCTACTACACACGTCTCACACACACACACAAAGCATTAGTGCATGCTGGCCCTAATAGTCATAGAAGTTTCAGGGTAGGGCTAGCTAGGCCTCTCCACCAGCATCTTGTGAGAGCCCTGCTCTCGCTCCCCTGCCCCACAGGACATAAACAATGGCTGGCAACACCTGGAGCAGGCTGAAAAGGGCTATGAAGAATGGCTTCTGAACGAGATCCGAAGGCTGGAGCGCCTTGACCACCTGGCAGAGAAGTTCCGGCAGAAGGCCTCCATCCATGAGGCCTGGACTGACGGTATGCTTCCCATGTTCCCTAGCTCTGCTCTGTCCTCTCAGGTGTGCGAGCACACAGTTCCTGCCATGTGAGTCTACCAAGTCCCTCTCCTGACTATACAAATGCTGCTTTGGGTTTGTGGTTAAGCATGGTTATGGGTTTTGGTTATGTTTTTAAGCAGAAATTATGGACAGCACTCTGCTGTCCAGGTCTCCCTTATGCCTCTTTGCTCTGGCCTAAGATGGCTTTTAGCTGAGTCCCTTCCTATCCAGGAACACAGCCAAGGTTCTTCCCAGCCCCAGGCTCAGCCTACCATCTGCCTGTGGCTGGGTTCACATCACATTGTCTCAGATGCATAAGTCTATGGCTCCAGCCACCTTCTGGCCCCACAGGCAGATCTGAAGATGTTGCTCCCTGACTCTGTCACCACCCTGTCCCAAAGCCTGCTTCTCAGCAGTCCTACAGCTGCCTGGCTCTGGCTCAGGATGTAGAATTCCATCACGTCCTTGGCCTCTGGTCGAGACCCACTTCGTCACTGACATTCCAGATTCCCAGGAGACCTAAAGGCCTTAGAAAATGCCTGTGAAACGCAAAAGGCATATCATGCCACACTCAGACAGTTGTCACTCAGTGGTGGCCCTGGGTTTAGTCTTCAATGCCCAAACATGAAAAGCCTTCTCTTTCCCCACCACTGCCACCCTGCTGGTTTGCATTTATTTGACTGCTCTGTGTAGTTTTCTATCCCTCCCACACCATGGCTTCATAGGGAGCCTCCTCAACTATGGGCATATAGCCCCAACTGTAGCCAGATGCTGAGACCCCTCTCTGGATTGCTAGGCAACTGCATAGCCCACACAGACTGCACGCACCCTGCTTCTGTTCTCACCTTAGCTCAGCCCAAAGAGTGTATAGGATACAGGAGACATGGTGGGCTGAGAGTAGGCTAGGCTGGGTGCATACACTGCCTCCTGCCCCAGAAATGATGCTCTCCTGGGCTATGATGCCATATTGGAGGGGATGTTTGCCTTCTTTTAGTTAATTTATTCACTCATTCATTAAATACACAGTTCTAGCCATATGTGACAATTCCTTCCTATAATCTCTGTATTTGGGAAACTGAGGCAGGAGGATTGCTACAGAGTCACGGTCAGCATGGGCTGTATAGGGGGCTCCAGAGTAGTCTAGACTACAGTGTGAGATCCTGTCTTGAGAATCTGAGTCACATAGCTGTGCTTGGCCCTACGCACTGTAGTTTCCCAAATGGGTAAGCCCTTCCCTGAGAAGACTCAGGCATATATGCTCACACTTCTCATGTGAGGGCCCCTAAGTATGTAAGGAATGCCATAACCTGTGTCCCACACATAGCTCAGGTAGTTTCTGCTGTCATTTCCTGAGGTGTCTTGACAGCTCATTTTCTAGATTATCCTGTGGTTCTCACCAAATGAGCTCAAGTACCCAGCCTGGGGCTGCCAAATTCTGGGAATGCCTGGGGATAGGCTTGCACTGGACAGATTTAGGAATGAGACCCACCAGCTGCGGACAGGCCCAATCTAGATTTACTACATACACACCCCTGCCTGCCTGCCTACTTTTCTCCTGAGGACAGGCTGCCCTACAGCCCCTCTCCACTGTGAGGACTTGGTTACAGCAGCCGGCCCTGGGGGAGGGGGCTCGGTAGTATCGGCCCACGTGGATGCTTTCCAGACAGACATAACTGTCTGGGAATAAAACCAAACACAAGTGAGCCCCACATACATCTCGTGGCTGCCCTGTAGGACATACTAAAACAGCTGAGGCCTGAGTTTTTCTCAGCTTCTATTTCTGGTTCCCACCCTTGGGAGAAAGCAGTTTGGAGAAGGGAATTGCAAGCTTGCCTTGTGGTTAAGCCCTGGAGCAGGGGTGGCAGGCATGTGGAGTCAGTTTCCAGGCCCACCTCTTGCCTGCTGGTGCCAGCCCTGGCCTGGGGCGCCTGGCAGTTGCTAGCAGATGAGCCTGGGCCTGGCTGAGATGGGGGTGACACTGCCTCCGCTTTCCATTCTTAACCATCCCCTCACTAAAATTCAGGATGGCTTGATATTGCTGGTACTGTTTTACAAATGAAAGATTGGCCAAGGGGTACCAGTTATTTACTGGGTGTGCTGTGGACAGATCTGAGGGTGGGCCCAGAGACTTAGAAGCAGAGATAATTGAAAGAAGTGGAGTCCTGGCTGGCTTTTCCTTCAGTCCCCTGGTAGTCCCTTAACTTACTAGCACGTCTGCTTGGGCTTTTGCTCTGGGCATGTAATTAGCTCCAGGACTAATAATAGTGTTTCTCCCTTCCTTCAAAGAGTCTGGACAGCCCCACCCACTGTGCAGAGAGATTGGGTGGGGCAACTAGATTGGGATAGGACCACTGCCTACCCCTTTCCTGATCCCACCAAGCCTGGCTGTAAGCCAAGGGCTTCCCCTAGATTGCATCCAGTAAGAAACCCTGTTTAGAGCATGGGAGTCAGGCCCATAAACACTCGAGTATCTCCTAAGCACGTACAGAGCCTCACAGAACATAACTGGACTTTGACATCCCTGAGGGGCAAAGAAGCTTCCATCCTCTAGAGTAACAGATGTAGTCTGAGCCCTTTGGATACCTCTGTGGCCGGGCTGTTTTTGAGGTGCTTCGCTGCTACACCTGCAGGGAAGGAGGCCATGCTGAAACACCGGGACTATGAGACAGCCACCCTGTCAGACATCAAAGCTCTGATCCGCAAGCATGAGGCTTTCGAGAGTGACCTGGCTGCGCACCAGGACCGTGTGGAGCAGATTGCTGCAATTGCCCAGGAACTCAAGTATGTGCACCCATGCCACCATCACCTGCTAGCTTAAGAGGTCTGCCCCAGTTCTCAACACCAATGAAAAGCATATGGGACCTAGGTTCTCCAGCATGGGGGTGAACTCTAAGTGCTTGTCCTGAGTCCTCAGGCTCTAGGGGTCCCTCTCCCCTGCCTGCCACCTGGTGTAGCTCTCTAGGCCCCTCCTCCTTCTGGGGAGCCATGTACAGGGAGCCTGTTGTTCTGCCTGCCCCTGTCCCTCCTGCTCAGAATACACTCGCTGTAAGGGTTTCCAAGTGGCTGGTGTCCCTTCCTCCCCCGCCCCAGTCAGATAACTTTGTGCACAGTTAGTACACTGCTCCTTAGGAGCCAGTGAATAGGGCCTTTATTCTACCACTACAGTGACCAGCAGCAAGGACCCAAGGAGTGGGAGGCCTAGCCCATTACTTCATGGAAAATCCACAGGCCCCGGAGGAGCTCTCAAAATAGCCGTCTGCTCCAAAATAAGCTCCTTGCCTGAGCTGCTCTTTCCGCAGACGCCCCCACCCACTAGTCACCCCAGACTTGTGCAGTACTGCAAGGCCTTCCCACCTGTGCCAATGGCTCCCTCCTCCCTACTACTTTGGGCTACAGGGTGCTCATATGCATGCCAAAGGTAGAACCATGGTACTAGGATCCATAACCTTGTTTGGTACCGCGGGGTTACTCCCCAGAGAACAGCCTGTCCAAGGAAAGCAATGCAAAGGCACTTTTCATATGTCTGACAGATGGGGTACCTCTGATTAACCTGCACCTGAGATACTAGGTTCTAGCCACATGAAGCCTATTCCTCTGAGACAGGGTCAGGCAGTTCCAGAAGCAGCATTTTAGACATGGCCCTAGAGAATGTATCATCCTATGCACAGGTATAACAGTATCACAGAGCTCTCTAAGTCTATGTTTGGCCAGCAAGAATGATATTAGCCTGGGTTTTCTAAAGTTGGTCATGCATATGCCAGGGATATGGGCGGGGGCGGGAGGGAGCACATGAGCCACAGAAAGGAGATCAGCAATGGTAATAAAATAGTGCAGCTAGCTTCCATTTTTCCAGATAGAGTTTCTCTGTGTAGCCCTGGCTGTCCTGGAAACTCACTCTGTAGACCAGGCTGGCTTTGTACTCGAGATCCACCTGCCTCTGCCTCCCCAGTGCTGGGGTTAAAGGTGTGCACAACCATGTCCAGCTTTGGAATAATTTTGTAATGAGCGTTTATAAACAGAATCTTTTAAACACAACTCAGATATACCCTTTGTTTTAGGCAGGAGTTAGTACTGTAAAAAGTCAAACTTGGGGTAATTGGACCACTGTGCGGTTATTGATTTGCCCCTTTGTTTTGTTTTGAAATAGGGTCTCTAGTTCATAAGGACCTGATGTTCTGTAGCCCCACTGGCCTTAAACTCACAGTTATCAGCCTGCTCGCTCTGGCAACCTTGGTGCTGGGATTACAGTTCTGAGCCACCACTGCTAGATGTTATTCAAAGTGAAAAAGCAGCCTGGAGTCAGGAGCTTGGCTCGCTGGGTCAAGGCATTTGCTGCCAAGCCTGGAGATCTGAGACCCAAAAGTTGGAGAGGCAACTCCCACAAATCATCCTCTGACCTCCATACACACTAAATAAACAGACAGATGTTTGGGGAGGGGAGGCAGGCAGATGATGGATGTAGAAATTTGGAAAGAAAGGAGGGCTAGAGACAAGGTCATGCTCGAGCGTGTGCTGCTCTGGGGCCTCCCTGCATGGACAGATTGCAGTTGGTGAAGTATTTGTTCCATCATGAGGATGCATTTGTATTCCAGAGCAGATGTAAAGCTCTGCATGGTGGCACATTATCTGTAATCTCAACCTAGGTGGGGTAGAGACAGGAGGAACCCATGAGCTCTGGGTTCACTGAGAGACCTTATCTCAAAAAATAAAGTGTAGAGGGCCAAATGAGCCTGACAACCAGAGTTCAATCCCCTGAACCCCACTGAAAGCTGGATGTTTTGTAACCCTGGTACTCCTGACATCCCAGAAGCTCTTGAGCTATGCAGTCCAGCAGCAGAAACCCCAACAAGGTGGGGAAGAGGCAAAAAAAATTCTGAAAGCTCTCTGACTTACACTCATTCATTCATTCATTCATTCATTCTCTCTTTCTCTCTCTCTCTCTCTAATAAGGTTGAGCTGGGTGTGGTGCTACACACCTTTAATCCCACTACTCAGATTATAGGGGAAGGAGGATCTTTTGAGTTCCCAGCTAACTTGATCTACAAATCAAATTCCAGGACAGCCAGGGCTTTACCTTGAGGCCTGCCTGAAAGGGCCAAGGGAGGAGAAGATGGGGTACTGAGTAAGGCCACCAGCTCCTCCCATCTGCCTGCTCTTGACTGGAGCAAGGGATGCTCCTTACTTAGTGCTGTCACCTGATACAGAGGGGGACTGTGCACACTGCCCACCTGTTGAGTTTCATCACTGTCTGTGCTTCACAGTGAGCTGGACTATTATGACTCTCACAATGTCAACACACGGTGCCAGAAGATCTGTGACCAGTGGGATGCCCTGGGCTCCCTGACCCACAGTCGAAGGGAAGCCTTGGAGGTGAGGAGGGACATGTCACCAGGGAGCCTGATGCCCTTTAAGGATGTTGGGTATCTTGTAGAAGGGTGTCTTCTGGCCTACTGACCTGCCTTGCCTTCCCTGTCCCTCTACACACATAGAAAACAGAGAAACAGCTGGAGACTATCGATCAGCTGCACCTGGAGTATGCCAAGCGGGCTGCACCCTTCAACAACTGGATGGAGAGTGCCATGGAGGACCTGCAGGACATGTTCATTGTCCACACCATTGAGGAGATTGAGGTGCCCACCACCCCTCTAGAGGACACCCCTACCTGCACCTCAGAAAGGCAGGCCACACCCTTACTCTCATTCATCCTCTAGGGCCTGATCTCAGCTCATGACCAGTTCAAGTCTACCCTGCCAGACGCCGACAGGGAGCGTGAGGCCATACTGGCCATCCACAAGGAGGCCCAAAGGATCGCTGAGAGCAACCACATCAAGCTGTCGGGCAGCAACCCCTACACCACCGTCACCCCCCAGATCATCAATTCCAAGTGGGAGAAGGTGGGCGGGGCCTCTGGGCATGCAGGAGCTGGACTGTCCAGGTGGGGAGTGGGGAGGCTGCCACCTGACCTCCACTGTTGCACATCACTCACAGGTGCAGCAGCTGGTGCCAAAGCGGGACCACGCACTCCTGGAAGAGCAACGCAAACAACAGTCCAATGAGCACCTCCGCAGACAGTTTGCCAGCCAGGCCAATGTGGTGGGGCCCTGGATCCAGACCAAGATGGAGGTGAGGCTGTCTGCCCACCCCCCCAGTGAGCCCAGGCTACCTGTGAACTCAGACCGCTGGCTGGGTTATTGGGGCCCAGAAGTCTCCAGTGTAGTTCCTGTGGCCCGAGCTGCACATTTAAGTACTCTGGCAGATCATCTGATCTCAGCTCTTAGTGGTCAGCAGCCCTGTTGACTTCACAGAACTATGCAGATGCAAGTGAAAGCCTGGCTACAGACTGGCTGGTGCTCACCTCTCTGCTAGGTCCCAAGGGAGCCTCCTGACAGACATGGAGGGTTGTAAGGCAGCCATAGCAGTTTTCCCTGCCCCTGCCCCTGCCCCTGCCCCGCCCCCGGCCCCGCCCCTGGCCCCGCCCCTGCCCTCAGTGTTGCCCCTCATTGCATCTCAGCAAACCCTGAGCGTTGTGATGGCAGCTCAGAGTGCGGCAGCTGGGAAAGGAATGATGGGCCTAGGGTTCTGCCAGCCGGTCTGCCCAATGCCTTCCCCTCCTATGGGAGTGTGTTTGCTTGTTTTTAAGGAGTAGAACATTTTATCCTAGGGTCAAGGTTTGTGGCTCAGGGTGAACTCAGTTTCCCAAGTCACTTGGCTTGCCCTTCCCAGAGTCTCCCTCTCTGTGTCATCCTATCACAGTGTAGGGCCTCACCAAGTAGTCAAGGCCATGGCAAGGTTAGATGTGTAAAGCAGAGAGCAGCAGGCCTTCCAGTAGGGCAGCAGTCAGGCCTGGTGTCATCCTCCCTGCAGGAGATCGGGCGCATCTCCATCGAGATGAATGGGACTCTGGAAGACCAGCTGAGTCACCTGAAGCAGTATGAGCGAAGCATTGTAGACTACAAGCCCAACCTGGACCTGCTGGAGCAACAGCACCAGCTCATCCAGGAAGCCCTCATCTTCGACAACAAACACACCAAC
This sequence comes from Phyllotis vaccarum, assembly GCA_033318265.1. Lineage (NCBI taxonomy): Eukaryota > Metazoa > Chordata > Mammalia > Rodentia > Cricetidae > Phyllotis > Phyllotis vaccarum. Next base: position 19,504,404 of record JARWLC010000018.1, on the reverse strand, counting down.
TACACCATGGAGGTGCGCACCGCTGGGGCAGCCTGCACCACACATGGAGGGAGACCCTGTCTCAGAAAGATTCTAGAGTCTGAGACAGACTACCTTCTGCTGGAAGAGTCACCTTTCCACCCACCTGTGTCTTAGTACTTTCAGCCCCACCCGAGCAGCAAGCCCCAGTGTGAGGATAGTTGTGAGGGTCCAGTTCCACATTAATGCCACAGAGGACTATGGGCTTCCACCCCTCGGGTCAGTTACAGAGTTCTCATATAGTACAACTGTCTTGGCCCCTGCTCCTCTGCCACGTCCATGGGTGGAATAGGTGGGGCACATGATTGGAAAGGCAGCCAGGAGATAGCATAGATACGGTGTAGGGGCCCTTCTCCCCAGACCTAACTTGTTGAGGGCCACCCATCCCATCACTCTCTTCCTCCCTCAGCACATCCGCGTGGGCTGGGAGCAGCTGCTCACCACCATCGCCCGCACCATCAATGAGGTGGAGAACCAGATCCTCACCCGAGATGCCAAGGGCATCAGCCAGGAGCAGATGCAAGAGTTCAGGGCGTCCTTCAACCACTTTGACAAGGTAACCTTCCTTCCACACACACGCCAGCGCAGTGTGGCCCTTCTTCCCGTTGTTATGTCCTGTCCTTCCCCCTTCCCTATCCATCTTTGCATCCATCCATCCATCCATTCCATCGGCCGCTGTCCACAGAATGGAGTACACACAGGGCCAGGTGGGCAGAGGTTCCCAGGCCCTGACTTTTCCAGGCAGAATCCTTGTCAATCCCACCTAGGACTCTGGTCCCCCCCATATGCAGTGTTTTTAAAATTCAGACCCAGATGACCTTTTGACCCAGTGCCACAACTGCTTAGCTTTTGTGGGTACCGGTGTGTGGCCTCATATCCTCTCCTGCAAACACTCAGAAGGCAGGGAGTTTCCCTCTCTCTGAGCCCTGGACTTGGTCCTCCATGACGCCCACTCTAGCCCCACCAAGGCCATGGAGACCTGACTGCCTCACCCAGGCCACCACCTTTGTCTACATCACCTCTAACTGTGTTTCCCTTCCCCATGTGTCCTCTTCCCCTGCCCACTGCATGTGGCCCCTCTCCCACCTCTGTGGCCTGGTCTCTGCACTACCCTGTACACCTGCCTTGGATGGCCCCCGGCAGGACCATGGCGGGGCACTGGGGCCTGAGGAATTCAAGGCCTGCCTCATCAGCCTGGGCTACGACGTGGAGAATGACCGTCAGGTACGCCCGGGGCCCCAGCACACTGGCATTAACTGCTCTTCTCTTTCTCTCCTTCTCTCCCCTCACGATCCCCTGCCATCGTGTGCTGTCTCCCTGGCTCTCTTGCCTCCTTCCTCATGTCTCTCTGGATACTTTCCCCCTTACCTGGTCTCTCTGGGCCTCCTGTCTCCCTGCTCCCTCCACTGTGCTGTCTGTCCACTGTGCACATGGGGCCTACTCTGGGCCTGGCCTCTGCTATGCCTGCATCCTGGGAGCAGAAGCAGACAGGCAGCATGGACTCAGATGACTTCAGGGCTCTGCTTATCTCCACAGGATACAGCCTGGTATGCAGCCTCTGCCTCCCCTGCCTCTGCTCCTCCCCCAGCCCTTCACTGCCTCCTGAGCTTCCTTATCTTCCTGGGGACACTCCTCCACCCTCCAGTGCAACAAGGCCTTGCCTGCCTCCTCTGCTCTGCTGCACTTGAGGGGCTGGGGTCCTTCCAGCGACCCCTGCCCTCCCCTTCCTACTGGTATCAGGGAACAGTCTTCCAACTCCCCACTTCTCTCTGTTTCTCCTTCTTTCCCAACCCTCCAGAGCTACAGTGAACCAGAACTGGGACAATGGATCCAAATCCCTGATTCCCAAAATTGGGGGGGGGGGGCGGCAAGGAGCAAACTCCCAAGACCTGATACTGTCTGGCCAGGCTGTAGCCAATGGGCCGATGACATTTGTGAGCAGCCCCTAAGTCATGTGCCCCTCCCTACCCCACTCTCCATAGGGTGATGCTGAGTTCAACCGAATCATGAGTGTGGTCGACCCCAACCACAGTGGCCTCGTGACCTTCCAAGCCTTCATTGACTTCATGTCAAGAGAGACCACAGACACGGACACAGCCGATCAGGTCATCGCCTCCTTCAAGGTCCTGGCAGGGGACAAGGTGAGAAAGACCCTACGGAAGGAGGGGGGACAGTGGCCAAACCTCAGCCAACACTGGGCACTGATCAGTGGGCAAGATCAGTGGTTCAAAGCCCTGTCCTGTGCCTGCAGAACTTCATCACTGCTGAGGAACTGCGGAGAGAGCTGCCCCCTGACCAGGCAGAGTACTGCATTGCCCGTATGGCACCCTACCAGGGGCCTGATGCTGCTCCTGGTGCCCTCGACTACAAGTCCTTCTCCACAGCCCTCTATGGGGAAAGCGACCTGTGAGGCCCTCAGCCACCCTGACCAGACTGCCTCGGCCTCCCGGAGGGGCTGAGGAGCCCTGCCCCAACCCTGACTATCTATGCAAAGAGCTCTTTGTGGTCCTTCTAGGGGGTCAGGCAGGGAGGGGCTAGGCAGGCCTCTCTTTCTAGATCTTGTGGAGGGGGAGGCTTAGAGATCAGTACTTTCTGGTCTGCTAAATATATAGAGATGTGTTGTGGGTTTTTAACCTATATATGGAGGGGGACAATGGGCCCTCTGTGTTCCAGAGACACCTTTTCAAACCTAGGTCCCCTCCTTTGCCCCTGAGGCCCTTTCAAGGCTTCTCACATCCAGGCCAAAGCCCCATGTGCCTTGTCCAGGAACCACCTGCCCTGCAGAGGGCACCCCAGCTCCCCTGGACCGGTTTTCAGTGGCTCCTTTTTCTCCCATCTCCCTTTTGTGATTACCAGGAGCAGAGGACTCTGCCATCACCCCTCTCTGCCCCAAGAGTGCTGGTAGGGCAGCCAGCCCCCGCCCACTCAGCCTTGTTTCATCTGGGCTCTGGGCCTCAGATTTTCTAAGGACCAAAACCAACAAAACACAAAGAATGGAACAGAAAGAAACAAAAAACTTTTAAAAAAAACAAAAAAAAAAACTTTAAAAAACTATTAAAAAATACCTATAAAAATTAAAAACTTCCAGAGAATTACTATTTACTTTATTAACTTACGGATTTATTATATAAATATATATCCATCTAGCCACATATCTCTGCCACCTCTCACTCACATAATGAAGACATAGCTGATTCAGTGCCCTCCCCAGCCCCCTCCTGATTCTGATTTTTCCCTTGTTTGGTGGGCAGGGGTCTCTGAGGACCTCCTGAGGTGGAGGTGGGCTGCTGGCCTGCCTGCCTGGTAGTGGATGGGTTCCCCCCTTTGAGTTTATTCTGATTGATTTTTATTTTCTTGGTTTCTGGATAAACCGCCCTCTGGGGATGAGAGAATAAAACATGTAATATTTTTAAGAAGGATTCTAATGTCCTCTTCTCCCCGCGTCGCCCTTCACAGCCCTGCACCTTCTCTGAGGGACTGTCACGTGCACAGGCTTCATGGGAAAGTAGGCAGTTCTGTTTGTGGTAGCCCAGGCCCATGATCCCAGTGCTTGAAAGGCCAGCCAGGGCTACAGAGCCAGAAGAAAGACACCATTGCCACCACCTGTGCAATGGTAGGTTGGGCCCCAGCCCCAGGCAGGTGCTCATCCATGTTCAGTCTCCATCACTGATGTCAAGTAGGGCAACTCAGGCCTGGAGTAGGGTGACCTCCCTCAGCTTCTGCCCTAGGAGAAGGTAGCCACCTCCGACCACTGAATAGAAGGAAGAGATAACCTTGAAGCAGAGGCCTCGGGATGGTGCTGGAACCACCCTGTCCCTAGTGCTAGCTCACCTGTTTGTGGGTCAGGCAGACAACTCCCTCACCACCGTCCAGGTGTTGGCTGCAGTGGCCTGTGTATGAGAGGGCAGGGTGAGTACCTAGCACTATCCCTGAGGGATGCCCCACTTGGCCAGGAGTAGCACTCACGGAAGATGCAGGTGAGGCGGGCTGCACAGGACACAAAGCGCTCAAAGTCCACTCGGAGCCGGCTGTCCCGGTAGCGGCTAGTCAGGGACTGTGTCAGCTGATTGTTCAGATGGAAGCCTAGGAGGAGGAGGCTGTGCTATTTGTGGTGTTGCTTTTGTTTGAATGGGGGGAGGTGTCTGTATGTGCATAAGGAAGCCCAAGACTGCCTTGTCCTCCATCACACTGCATTGTGTGAAGCAAAGTCTTGCTGAAATCTAGAATTCAAACTAATTTGTTTTAGCCAGCATGGGGGGGGGTACTTAACTCCTCCCACTGCTGGGAATCAGGTGAGCCACAGTGTCCACCTGGCCTTCACATTGGCGCTAGGGATCTGAACTCTGGCCCTCACACTTGAGTGTGCAAGTACTTTACCTGAGCCATATTCTTAGCCCTGTGCTGTTTTGCATTGTGTTTTAAAGAGACTGACCTCCTAGTTTGTTTTATATAGCCAAGGGCGGTCATCAACTCCTGATTCTTATACCTCCTTCCTAGTGCTGGGATTTCAAGCCCACCTATGGATGTGAGGTGAGCAGACTGCAGCTGCAATCTGGGCTGTTCGGGAGTGTTAGGGATAGAACCTGGGCCCTTACACATGCTTAAGTAAGTGTTCGCCCCCAGCCCCTCACTGATAGATTCTAGGCAGGAGGTCTCCCGGTGAGCTACATGCCCCCCAGCCCTTTGCGTATTTTCTGAGATACTAAGTTGCTTTCTCTATGTCTTGTCTATGCCTCTCAGGGTACCAACAGGTGTGGCTAGCCTTGTTCCTTTAGAGGCTGACTGTCTCCCTGCCTGGAACACTGAAGAGCCTCGTTGTGTAGCCATCTTCTGAAGCCTAATGTCTAGCCATGGGCTCTGTCACCCCTGCTGTAGAACCATGAGGTTTCAAGACTTGTCCCCTCCTGCCTTCCATGTGCCTCACATAGTCCCAAAGGTAGCTGCACATTTGCACTGTCCCTCATGTATGATCGCTCAACCGACTCCAGGTATCACCCTGCACAGAGACACCATGTGCAAGAGCTAGTGGCCTGAGGCAGGTCACTCCCTCTGGTGTCCGTGTACCGTTGGGTGGTGGAATATGCCAGCCCAGGGCTGAAGGAGAACCTGGCTTGATGGGGTAGAAGGACCCGACAGCCCTCTGCCAAGCAGCTAGAATTACTAAGTATCCCCAGAAGACCTTATCAGGTTCCTTCTGTCCGGAACAACCTCTGGTAGGCCCAGGCACTTGGAGTGAGTGGGACAGGACATGGTGCAGGTGGATGGACGGATAGGTGAACTCCAGTCATCCCTCTGTCCTGTGTCCTACTTTGGGTTCAAAACCCTTTCCCAGCCCCCTACCCTGATGCCTGGGGAACATACCCTACATGTTCCTGGACACTTGGCCAATTTCTCCAGATCTCACCACTCCCAGGCTCCTGCTGGGTGGTCACAGAGGAGCCCAGCTGGAAGCATAAACCCAGGCCATCTTCCACACTTTCCTACCGAAGCACCCTAAGATGCATTTCCCCATGAATTTGGTCTTGGGTGGGATTCCTCAGTGTGCTTTGGGATGTTCTGTGGCTTTGAAGAGTAAATTGTTCTTACACTATGTCCAGGCTCCTTGTCACCCTGCACACTGGTCGTGTCACAGTTAGAAGCAAACACTCAGAAGTTTTGTGCCCAGAGCCATCACAGAAGCAAGTTAGTGCTGGGCCTTGTGAACAGCCCTAGTTTGGGATAGCCACAGCTGAGGGCTGCAGACAAGACTTTGAGGGTGCTATCCTCACAGCCATCCCAGGTCCCCACCCGCACCTGCAGCATTCAGTGCCAGTCTTAGCTCATAGGAATTCATTGTTCCAGAGGCATCTTCATCAAACTTGTCAAATGTGGCCTGGAGGGTGGAGAGGTGGATAGTAGGGAATCAGTGTTAACAGCCCCTGAGCATTGATGCTGCTCCTGCAAGTATCTAAGAGGACCTCTGAAGCTAGACAGGTTGGGCTCAGGCTCCAGCACCCCTGGCTCCTGACTGGGGGTCACTGTGCACTTGTTTATCTGTGATAAGCTCCTAAGCCCTTGGGATCCAGTTCAAGTCAAATCCACCCACCCACAAAGGCTTAGGGATGCCTGATAGCTGAGAGTTATCATTATGATCAGCCCCAGGAACCTGCAGCTACACCCTCCTTGGTTGCTAAGGCTCCTTGGACAAGCCTGTAGTCACATGGCAAGATAGGAGCCAAGTTGGGAACTGGGATTCTAACAGGAACCAGCAGCAGCTCTAGATCAGTCTTATTTACTGCTCTTAGGGCCACAGTGGGGTGACAACTTTATAGCCATTTTACTCCCAGGTTGGCATGAGAAGTCCAGTGCCCTGTTGGTGGCCCACAGCATTAGTGTCTAAACAAGTGGTTCTCAACCTGGGGTCCAGACCCCTTTGGGTATCAACCCTTTTATGTGGCATATTAGATATATCCTGCATATCAGATAATCTACAATTCATAACAACATTACAGTTACAAAGTTGCAGCAAAATTATGGTTGGGGGTCACCACAACATGAACTATATCACAGTGTCACAGTAGTGTTGAGAACCACTGCTCTAGAAGTAGGTAGCTGTACCCCAATGCTCACCTTACCTGCCATACCAAGAGATGGCCCCAGAGTTCCTGGAAGTGGTGTAGGGCCAGCCTTCGCCCATGCTGTAGATGAGACATCTAGTTACAATCAATGTCCCCTGAAAAGAAAGGGGAAACCCCAGCGCCCCTGTCCCTTTTCCCCATGTACTGGCTCACGTACCCCAAAACAATGCACAAGCTGCTCACAGGTCCTAAGCCCAATTTCTCCAGGAGTCCTGGTGTTGGTCCTAGCTACAAAAAAAAAAAAATACAGCACTCCTTGCATGTAAACCAACATTGCAGGAACTATGTAAACTAACTCCCTCCAGTGGGCATTTTATAGGAACAGGTGCAGAGAGTTCACGCCTGACATAACCAACAAAGCTGGAGGAAAGTGAGTGGTCATGGCTCTCATGTGACCATGGGACCAGACCAGCCACTGGACGCTGCTTCAAGCTAAGCCCTGATTCCCCTTGCTTTATGCATGGAGGCTTTGTGGGTGTGGTGCTCCAGTTGCAAGGACTCCCTGGCCAAACTCACCAGACTCCAGAGCAATGCTTATTAAAGTCTGCAGTTGAATGGCTTCAAGTTCCTCCTCCTAGTCAGGAAAGAGCTACGTGTGAGGCCAAGGGTCCAGTCATTTAGCTAATGAACTCTCTGGGGCCAGGCCCTGCGCTCCACAGTGCTGAGGTAGCCTTGGCTACCTTCGTAGAGTTAAGCTAGAGGGGACAGGTCTATCCCCAGGGAGGTTAAAGCACCGACGGTTAGAGATCTACACACTGTGGGAGCCCACAGAGGGCAGATGATAGGACGGCACTTGGAAGAGAGCCTGAGAGGGCACCTGAACCTCCAAAGAAAGCAGGTACAGGTAGAACAAAGCCCTGAGGCAAGGAAGATCTTTGAGCATCCCCAGAACACAAAGTGGAAACTATCGTAGAAAGAGACACCAGAACCCCCAGCATGGTGGCCCAAGTCAGCGTTGGATAACCTGAACGAGGCCAATCTGGATCCCCTACTCCACATTTTTGTTTTTAAAGACATGATTTGGCCTGAAGCCCCCAGTCCCTGACCCCTCCTCACCTCTCCAGCCAGCTCCAAAAACATCTGTGCCAGCTCCAGGTCCAGAGGCTGATAAGGGACCTGTAGGGAGGAGGAGTTCAGTTCCTTCCCAAAGCCCCACCCACTGCGTCCTGTTCCCGCCCACAACAGTCCAGCACCTGGAGGGCGTCCAGGTCGGCGCTGATCACATCATCGATCTCCCTGCAAATAACGGGGTGGGAGGGAGCGCATTCAGGCGAGGGAGGGGGGTCTCAGCAGAGGAAGTGGGTGGAGCCAAAGGGCAGTGGGCTTTGCAGGGGGTGCGTGGGGGTGGCAGAGATCCCTGGGTGGGCGGGGCTGAGGATGCAAGGGCGGGGTCTTGTGGTCCCAGAAGGGGACTTGTGCCAGGGGCGGGGCCGATGATTCTAGATTAAGGTCCCTGGGCCGGGGGTCCCCCACGTGGGACTGAGGGCGGGGGGTGGAGGGGGAGGCGTCGGCTCACACTGCGGTGTGGCTGCGTTCCGAAAAGATGCGCAGTGTGAAATCGGCCTCGTCGCCCACGCGGGAGGCGCTGGGTACCACCAGGTAGTGGCCGGGCGGCAGGCGACAGCGGCGGCTCACGTCGCGGCGGGCGCAGAACACGGAGCGGTCGGCGCGCAGCAGTCCCGGCAAGAGCGCGCGGCTGCGCGGGGAGTCCCAGAGGCCCAGCAGCTGCGGGCGGGGCGCCGTGACCACCACTCACCCGAGCTCCCCACCCAACCCTCTGGTCCTCCCCCTACACACCCAAACTGTCTAGCCAAGCCCTCCCGTGTCCCAGGTCTTCCGGCGCTGGTCTACCAAGCCCTAGGGTGGGTCTGGGGCCGCATCTGAAACCCACCTCTTCGGGAATCTGCAGAAAAGAAAAGCGGGAGAGGGGCGCAATGTAGGGGCGCAATGTATAGATCCCCTCCTTTCTGAACCCTTAATATTCCCCAACCCTTTGCTTCCCACCTGTGCCCTCATCCCTTCCCCGTCCCTTTGGTCACTTCCTGCCCTTAGACTTTTTCTATCCTTTTCCTGAATTTCTTTCTCTCTAGTTCTCTCAACAGTGGGGCTCCTATCTGAACCCCCAGTACCTTCCTTCCCGTTACAACGCTCCTGTGACCCTCTGCTCCTCCAAACCTCACCTGGAACACGTGGAAGCCCACAGTGAGGTAAGTGAGCCCCTTGGCCCTCAGACACCGGCGGTTACGCTGGATGAGCGACAGGAGGACCGTGCACTTGGGCATGCGGCCTCCCCTCGCTGGGCCACGTGCCCCTGCTGCTCCCCAACCGCCCCAGGGTCCCTCTTCATCATCTTCATCCTCTTCCTCATCAGGCTCCAGCAGCGTCAGCCGGAACTGGGGATTGGTCCAGAAGGTTTCTGGCAGAAGAGGAGGAGGTGGAGTTCCCAGCCTGCCGCAGCCCCGACCCCAGTTTACTTCTCAGGGTCCCCCAGACCTCACCAGCACTGGGCTGGCTCCCGCCGGAGTTGAAACCTCTCACCCAGCGGCCCTGGAAGATGTGGATGTGCCAGCCTCCGCCAGCAGGGCTGGGGCCCAGCACCTCAGGGCTCAGGGAACAGATCTGGACAGTGTTGAAGTGCGTGAGGAAGTCCTGAAGCTCCATCCTGGACAGCACCAACCACGAGAGATGCTCAGCCCTAGAGCCCAGCTTGAGAGACCCCAAAAGTGGTCCTCCACTTCAAAGCTCCCAGTTCCTTAAATACTAACGATTAGTTCTCATCTCCAGAGACCCTGAAGCCTTGAGGCTTTGCCAAGGCATCCAAGTCCTCACAAATGCCCCACCTCTGGGGATATTCACCAATTCCTCTCAAATATTTTCAAATTAACTTTAGAAAATCCTCAAATAGGGCCGGGAAGATGGCCTAGCCTAATGAAAGCTATTGTTGCAGAAGCCTGAGGTTGTGCAATATTATTTTAGTTGTATAAAGGTGTCTTACATTTGTTTCTGTTGCTTTCCTTAGTAGGGGAAAGATGTGTTACATTTGTTTAAATAAAATCAACCTGTATCAGGAGGTTGAGTCAGCAACTAGTTGATAGGAAGTGGTAGAGAGAAAGTGTAGTGAGGGTTCTTCAGTGGGGCAGAGCAAAAGAAAGGTCTCATTTTCAGGGAGAAAATGGAGAACAGGATGCCGGGGCCAGCCACACAGCCAGCAACGGTGTAAGAGCAAAGACTAACAGAATAGAGGAAGGTAAAAACCCAGAGGCAAAAGGTAGATGGGATAATTTTTTTAAAAGCTGTCTAAAAACAAGCCAAGCTAAGGCTGGGTAATCATCAGTAAGAATAAGTCTCTATGTATTTATTTGGAACTGAGTATGGGCCCCAAAGAGTAAAGAGGGAAAAAAAAAACAAACCCCACAGTCTTGTATCCCAGCATCCCACAGTGGAAAACTGACTCCCAAAGATAGCCTCTCACCAGCATGGCTTGCCTTTGTGCATAGATGCAATAAATATAAAACAAGGAAAATAGTTTAAAATTATGTATATATCTAAAGCCCCAATGTCACTAACCTTCCTCAGACACCCCGAATATGATTCTGTCCCCTTTCAGCCCCCCAACATCAGTGCCTCCAAATTCTTTTAGATTCCTTCCATGGGCTAATCATCGTGGCTCATGCTTACAAGTCTAACGCTGGAGAGGTTAAGTTAGTCTGAGGCGGGTCTACTTAGCGAGTTCGAGGCTCCCTCTAAAAACTGCCTGCCTCTGCTGAACTTAATCTGACCCCCAAATCACAGCTGACAGGGACCATTTCTATGCATCATGGCCCGTCCATCCCATCAGTTTCTCTGGACCCTTTCCAGTCCTGGGTCAAAGGTCCTTATCCCAGGGTCCCTCCCACAGGTAGTGCGGCTCTCTAAGAACTCACCAGAACTCACCATCCTCTTTCTTCACAAGCAAGGCATCTCGCCACTCAGAGGGAATCATGTCCCAGCGTGGGCAGCTGAAGAGACCAATGTGAAATGTAGGCAGGTAGGGCTGAGCCCCCACCCACCCTAAGCTCATCCTACCTGTCGCTCCAAGGCCCGGACCACTCCACACGGCCCCAAGGGTTCCTCAGCCGCAGCAGCCTCACCTTGGTGAAGCCCAGAGACATCTGAAGACAAAGTCATCAGTGAGGGTGGTGTGGAGTACACCCCTGTTAGCCTTGCCTAGCAATGGAAGTGACTCACCTTGTGCGTACCTGTGACAGAATACGCATGTCCCTTCACCAACCCTTCATCTGTGCGAATCTCACCTCGATCACTCTGAAAGAAGACAGGATTGTGAAGTTGGGATGGGGGCAGCCGGGGAGTCAACTTCTCTAGCCTCCTAATCCCAATCCATGCTTCCAACCCAGGAGCTTTGGGAGAGGAAGTGGTGGGGTAGAGGGAGGCTTAGCGAGGATAAGCATAGAAGTGACTCAGGAAGGAGAGGGGAGAAGCCAGGACCCTGGAGTGACAGGTGTCTGTAGAACACTGGCCTAGAATCTACCATCGAGGATCTGGGCGGGAGTGGGGGAGGGGAACAACAGAAGGCAAGAAAGACTGGACACTCCCCGCCCCTCCCACCTCTTCCCTGACCATGCTGGTTTAGTGGGGCTCAGCTCTCACCAGGGCAGTGGCACCCACAAGGGATTCCTTGGCCAGTGCATGACGAAGGGCAGCAAAGAGACCTGGAGTGTTTTGTCTTAGGTAGAGGACCTCACCCACACCTCCAGTAAAGTCCACGAAAGCCTCGTTCATGTGGCCTCCCCGCATCACCTCGTAGGAACCATGGAGCCTGTTGGAGCAGGTAAAGGTGAGTCTGAGGTTCCCCAGGTCTGGAGACTCAGTCAGTGCTGTGGGATTATGCTCTTAATACTATAAAGATTTGTTGCTCAGTTTTGGTTTAATAAAACACTGATTGGCCAGTAGCCAGGCAGGAAGTAGAGGTGGGGCAACCAGACTAGGAGAATTCTGGCAAGAGGAAAGGCAGAGCAGCAGACGCCAGCCAGACACAGAGGAAGCAGGATGAGGATGCTGCACTAAGCAAAGGTACCAAGCTCCGTGGCTAAACACAGGTAAGTATTGTGGGTAAATTTAAACCTAAGAACTAGACAGTAAGATGCAAGAGCTACTGGCCCAGAAATTACTATAATATTAAGTCTCCTAATAATTATGTTATAAATGGCTGTAGGACTACTGGTGGGAGAGATTTGTCCTAGACTGAAAGTCTGGGAAGGACAGAAAAAAAATCCAACTACGTATCAGGACATAGGGGTCCTTAGGAGATATCTCTGACTATATATATATGGTATATATTAGTTTATTTTTATATGTGTGAGTGTTTTGCCTTGCATGTATGTCTGTGCACCATGCATTCACAGTATCCACAGATGCATTAGGATCCTAGTACTAAAGTTACAAACAGTTGTAATCAGAAAAGCAGTTACCACTCTTAACATTGAACCATGCCCCCACCTCTAACGCACCCCTCCTGTTTTTGAGACAGGATCTCATTATGTAGCCTTGGCTGACCAGAAATCACCCTGTAGACCAGGTTTGCCTCAAAGTCACGAAAATCCACCTGCCTCCGCTGTCAGAGTGCTAGAAATTAGGTGTTCTTTAACATATTCACTAGTTTTTTTTGAGACATGGTATTGCTATGCATTCCCGTCTGACCTCAAACTTGGTAACCCTCCTGCATCCACGTACTCCAAACTGTGATTATGGGTGTAGGTTACCATGCCTACCATTCAAAGACAAAGTGGAGGGCTCTGACACAGGTTAGGCCTGTGATCTTTAGGACCAAAGTGACTGAGGCCATGGAATGAGCTATGCCAGAATTCTCAACCTTTCATGAACGAATCTTCAAGGCTCTGAGATAGAGACTGATGACAATGTCTGTGAGGACTTGTCGGGGCTTTCTGAGCCTGAGATGGCAAAGGATATGCTGTGGATCTCTCAATGGGCCAGGAGAGGTGGGGTGAGCTTAAAGGCCCTTCAGCAAATAGGATTTGCCAAATCCTGAGCCTGATAGATAGGTGGCATTTCAGGATCCTTAGGAATTATGGGTATCAGTGGGGTTCTAGGAATGTTTGTGGAAAATGTCAAAAGTTTGCGTTTGTTTGTTTGTTTGTTTGTTTGTTTAAAGATTTAAAGATTCATGGTTAAGAATATGCCTCCATGGTAAAGCCCCTGCCTAGAATCCCCTAGTGAGGGGCTGGGTGTGACTGAGTGGTATTGGTAGCGCCTCTGCCTAGAATCCCCCAGTGAGGGGCTGGGGTGTGGCTCAGTGGTAGAGCCCCTGCCTAGAATCCCCCAATGAGGGGCTGGGGTATGGCTCAGTGGTGGAGCCCTGCCTAGAATCCCCCAGTGAGGGGCTGGGGGTGTGGCTCAGCATGTAGAAGGTCCTGGGTTCCATCTCCTGCACACACACATACCCTTTCTAAATTTAGCCAGTTGTTGTGATCCATGCCTGTCATCCATGTCAATAAGAGTCCATGAAGGACTATGGGGCACATGATGAGGTAATGACTATAAGTAAGTAAATAGAGACGAGGGGTGTAGTTTAGTTGGTACAGTGCCTTCCTGGTATCCATAAAGGCCCGCGTTCAACCCCAGCACTACATAAATCTGGTGTGATACACACCTGTAACTTCAGCACTCCTGAGGTAGAGGCAAGAATGTCGGGTCCTCCTTGATACATAGCTAGTCCCAGGAGACACTAGGCTGTATGAGACCCTTTTCAATAAAATACCCCAAACTGAAGGTTCTTCTAGGAGAGTGCTGTGATACTAGAGTCCTGGGAGCTAAGACTCGATTTAAGATCCTCATTTGTATGTCTAGAGACCCCCAGATGTCGGTACTCCACATGGCTTGGGGCATGTTCCTGGGACTTGGAGCCAAAGCTGAGAGAGATTGGCATTCTTACTTGGCATAGGCCTTTTCCAGCAGAGGGGCCCAGAATTCATTCCTTTGTTCCGAGCGCACGAACATCAGCTTCCCCTCACGCACAGGCAGTCTGTCATCAACCACCACGTCCACCCAGCGGCCAAACTGCCAGAGCTGGTGTGGAAAAAAAAAGGGGAGGGGGGGGCATGTGTGGGCTGAGCTTCCAGACCCTGCCTGAGTCCAACCTTCCACCCTGTCTACACTTCCCAAGCTCTGGAATCCCAGCCCCCAGGGGAGAAGGATGCTGTGAAACATCACCATGCTATCATGGGGGAAACTGAGACAAAGAGAAAAGAAGTGAGCTCTACCTGAAAATGGAAGACCCCTGCGTAGCCATCTTGGAAGCCTTGTCCAGGGGGCACTACCCGGTACAGGAGTCTGGGGTACAGTGTCAGGGATGCAGCAGCTGCAAGAAGCCAGCAGTTTCCTGGGAAGAGAGAGGGTCAATTAGGTGAGGAGGGACCAAGAGACCAGGAAAGCCAAGAAAATGGGGGAAGGTGGGGAAAAGGGGGGACAGAGGGATGGAGTCCTCCAAGTTTTAGGTCTGGGGACTCACCCAAGCTTCCCTGGCACACATCTGTTCTGCTCATGTCTTCACAGATAAACTGAGGCTCAGCACAGAACTCCTAGAAAATGAAGACCTCAGTGAAGCCAGGAAGGGACAAGGGTGGGAGCAACTAAGAAGTCATAGGCCCCGGGTCCCTCCTGACACCAGCTCCTAGGGAAAGAGGCCTCCAATGGGAAAGCCTGTGGGTAGAAGCTTGGCTTTCCTGGATCCCCTGAACCTCATGGCTGCATTTGTTCTTATTCACTCAGCCCTCCTCCCTCAGACCCAGGAGTCCAGGCCCAGTCCCCCCACCTCAGACCCAGGAGTCCAGGCCCAGCCTCCTCCCTCAGACTCAGGGAAACAGGACCAGCCCTCCTCCCTCAGACCCAGGGATCCAGACCCAGCCCTCCTCCCTCAGACCCAGGGATCCAGACCCAGCCCTCCTCCCTCAGACCCAGGGATCCAGACCCAACCTCCTCCCTCAGACCCAGGGATCCAGGCCCAGCCCTCCTCCCTCAGACCCAGGGATCCAGACCCAGCCCTCCTCCCTCAGACCCAGGTCCCAGCCCAGTCCCACTTTACATGGGGCCTCTTCCATTCCACTCCTTTGGCCTTCTCTGAGTCAGGTCCCAGTTTGTCATAGCCAAGGGCATCAGGACCAGCAGAAAAGCAAGGGTCCCGGAACAGGATCCCAGACTCCAGGCAGGCTGTTCGGATGGCTTCGTAGTTCTGGCCCTTAAAGAGCTGTGGGCCCCTGGCTCCAGCCACGGCTCCATCCTCCACCAGCTGGATGGTGACTTTCCTGTTACCACTCGCCATCCGAACACTCTGGACTCACAGATGGACCCAAGCCCTTTAACTTCCTGAGTCACGAGGCGGGGCTTCGTCTCCATTTGTACCCCGTTGGGGGTCTTTAGGCAGCGAGGAGCATTCTCTCTTGTTAATTTAATTGATGGTTTGGGGTGTGAGGGAGCTGGGACGCCTCTTCAGCAGTTTCCTCCCTGGGGCGTGGAGCCTTCAGTTGTGGCCAGTTTTAGCAGATTAATGACCTGCAGCATGACAAGGTAGGGCAGACCTTGAAGGACCAGCCGTCACCATGGGAGTGCCAGGAAGGAGGTCATTGTGGGGGTGTGCTTCTGCCTGCATGTTCCTGTTGACACATCTTAGCCTCACCCAGCCTCCCCGGTTCCCATACATTGTGGGGGAAACAGTACGTGTACTCCCTTCTGGAACGACATCTCCAGAGCGCCCCCCCCTTCTTATTTTGATGCACGGGCTAGCCTCGGACTCCCTTTTCTCCTGCGTCAGGATCCCAAGTTATAGATCGGAATTCCTGTTTTGTTGTTTTAGACAAGAGTCTTATGGAGCCTGCTGTGCCGAGGATCAAACCCAGAGCCTTGTGAGTGCCAGGAAAGTACTCTCTCCCATTTGAGCTAGCCCACGGGAACCAAAACGGTGTGGTTCGGTGGTTCGGCTGTTTTCATTTTGTTTTGTTGTGTTTTGATATGGAGACCAGGCTGGCTTTGAACTCACAGAGAGCTGCCTGCCTGGAATCAAGATAGGTACCACCACACCCAGCTTCTACATCTGATTTTATCTTCCATCTCTGGTCCTGTCTGAAGGCTCCACGAGTGACCTTGGACACTCACCTTAGGATGCTGGTTTCCTTCCAGTCCACTCTGCTCTATCTTAGGCAGGTAGACCACAGTCTGCTAGGTCACCCAGGCAGGACTGACTACAAAAATAGCTCTGTCCTGCGCTGGGAAATGGGTTCTGTCTTGTGCTCTCCTGTGCCAAAGATGCTGTGGCAGGGTCTGTGCAGCAGATGTAGAGGAAGCTTGGCAAGGTAGAAACTTCCCTTTCGGGAACCCAGTCACCCTAGTGACACTGAGATGTCACTCAATCTTACAGTATTCTTCCATCCAACCCCCTCCCTCCCAGCACCATGGCCAACAAAAGGCAGATATGAGGCGGGAGGATCAGAAGTCCGAGCTTCAGCTACATAGCCGATTCCAGGCTAGCCTGGACTACCAGAGACCCTGCAACAACACAAAGAAAACCCCACAGATATTTCTTTCTGTGTCCGTTGTCCGGATCACACAAAGACCCCCACGTAACGAGTATCTGGTTCAAACCTCAGCCACTTAGAACGGTCGTCTGAGGCCCAGTGTCTGTTCTTCACAGCTGTGGTTCTTGCATTTGGGAAGAAGAGGCCAGAGGAGCCCGAGTTCCAGACCAGGTGAGGCAAAGGACTGTGTGCCCTTGGGCTGAGCCTCGGAAGCGTCACTTGCCTCAATTTCTTCAAATAGTAGTGGGTGTCTATAGCCTTCCTCCCGCCCTTCGGCCTTTTCCTTCTGGAGCTGAATGTGGGGCCTCCTACAAGCTAGTGAAGTCTCCACCATGCGCTACCTCCCAACCCCACAAGCCTGCCCTTTTTAGACCACAGCATCCCCTACATGCTTTCTTTGAAGGGTTTTGTTGTTTTTCTGCAGCTGGCACACTTAGCATGTTTAGGAACGAACCAGTAGCTTAGTCTCCACGGTCCACGGTTCTTCTAAAGGCTGGCCCCGCCCCTCTGACTCAGACCCGCCAATCACAGCGCCGCATCCTCCCGCCTCGCCCCACCACGCCCCCACCCCCAATGCCCTCCTTCCGAGGGAATTTCTGCTAGCCTCACCCTTTCCATGATGTTACTAAGCCTACAGAAACAGAGCTCCAAAACCACCTCGGAGAACGAGAGTGACAGACAGACAAGCACAGCCAAGCGATGGGGCGACAGGATCCCCCCAAGTGTGAACCCCCTCTCCAGGTGTCCAGGTGTGCTTGATAGGTTTGTTGTTTGTTTTTTTTATAAGACACAGTTTCACTGTCCTACGTAAACAGGACTAGCTCCCAACTCATAGAGATCTATCCGCATCTGCCCCCCCCCCCGCCCCGTGTACCCGGATTATGCACCACATCCGGCTGTAATGAGGATGTTCCTTGGACTAATTACCCGGTAGTGGGGCTGTGTTGGTCACCTCCTGCTCTTGGCAACTGCTAAGACCCACCAGAGAGAACTGATACTTTCATAGAACGAATTTTGGCTTAATTCAGGGCACTTAGCCTGTGCTTCGAGTCTGGAGTTGGTAAAGTTCCCTCCAAGCATGTTAGATGTCCCGGGCTCTGTCCCAACACGATAAAATGGAGTCAGGGTGCACCAGCATCCAGGAGGTAAAGGAAGGAGCAGCAAAGTCATTCTTGGTTACATATGGAGTTGGCCTCATAGATTTAGAAATGAAGCCCTAATGGTGAGCAGAGCTGGGGTGAAGCAGCCCCAGATGACATGGGCAGGCAGAAGCACAGCCACACAACCTGTTCTGTAAGTCGATGAGGCTGCAGTTTTGTGCTGCTCTGAACGCACCTTTCATACAGGGTTCATTTGAGGTCAGCTTGACCGTGTCCTTGGAAAACCATATTCGGCCAGCCCTAACATGGCTTCAGGGACTAGTCCTGCAGGATCATTACAAAGCACCCAACCCCCAAGATGTACTAAATCCCTGTACTCTACTCAAATGGCAGGACCACACACAGCCCTGTGTGTGGCTCTGGTGACTTTAACTCTTGTCTCTTGTTTGTTTTTTGAGACAGAATGTTGTTATTATGTAGGTCTCTAGTTTTCTAGCCTGCCTCAGTGCCCCAAATGCTGGACTGGAAGAAGCGTGCCACCAAACCCTGGTTCTCACTGACTTCTGATTAGCTGCTGGCTGACTTCCCTGGGGGTGAGTGTTCCACATTGGGAAAAATGCTGGCCCCTCGCAGGTGACTAAAATAACATACCTTTGTTACCGTGACATAATAGATTGAGTGTGACATAATAGATTGAGTTCCTGAGAAACGGTCTCTGAGGGGTAGCTGTGTCCAAAGAAAGTGAGAGGCAGGGCTGGCCAGGGAGCCCAAAGATCCTTGCAGGAGATCCTGATGCACAGGCTGGGTTGTGGCTCAGTAGAAGCCTGCTCAACAGGCATGAAGCCCTGGGTTTCACTCCCAGAACATGGTCCTCTGGAAAAGCAACAAGTACTCTTAGCCAGTGAACTCCAGCCCTCAATGAATTTGTTTTTGAGACAAGGTCTCAGGTGACCTCAAGCCCATTAGACAGTTGAGATGCCTGAGCTTCTCACTTCTCTTGCTTATGCCTCCTGAGTGGATTACAGGTGTGCAACACCACACTGGCTTCATGAAGAGGTATGACCAGGATTTGCACACTAGACAAGTACTCAAAAGCACTGGGCTACATCTCTAGCCCCGTGTTTCAACTTTCAAGTGCTTCATAGCAATTACACATGTTCATGAGGCAGAAAAATCACTTCTAGAGTTTTAATTCTGCACTTGAGAGCCTGGATTCTAACCAGATCTGGTGGCAGGGCATGTCTATAGGGCCAACAATAAGGAGTCTGAGGCAAGGGAACCATGATTTTCAGCCAATCTGGATTACAGAGTAAAACCTTGTCAAAAAAAATTAGAAATTTCAAAAAGAGAGAGGGCTGGAGAGATGGTTCAGTGGTTAAGAGCACTGGCTGTTCTTCCAGAGGTCCTGAGTTCAATTCCCAGCAACCATGTGGTAGCTCACAAGCATCTGTAATGAAACATGGTGCCCTCTTCTGGCCTGCAGACAGACACTGTATACATAATAAATAAATATTTTTTTTAAAAAAAGAATAAAATAAAAATTAAAAAATAAAAAGGATAGAAAAGGAAGAGAGAGAAAGAATACTCGGAAAACAAGAATCATAGCCACACCTTTAATCCCAGCACACCAGAGTCAGAGGCAGATGGATGCCTGATTTGGGCCGGAATGGTTTACAGAGTAAGATCCAGGGCAGGAGGGTCACACAGAGAACACTGCCTGGAGAAAAAAACAAAACAACAAAAAAAAGAAATCAGAGAACAAGGAGCTAGGGTTTATTCAAAAGCTGACCCGGAGAAGACAGAAGGACTATTGTCATATCATTCTCATAGTCCCATCTTGGAACATGGGAACAGGGTGTCCCTCAGCCAGGACACTTCTCTCCCATCCCAGTCTCAGAATGTCACAACTGACTTTAACCCACAGACTCTGCTGGATACAGCAGCTTGAGGGTCAGGAGGAGACGCCAGACTGGAGGTCAGAGTGGACCTGGCTTCCGGAGACTTCAAGGATGATGAATTAATTATTAGCTTTATTATTTGGCCACTCTTCAGAATGGCAGAGTGGAGGCAAATATCAGTTGGCCAAGCATCCAAGGCAGCTTCCTTTACATCTTGTGTGTGTGTGTGTGTGTGTGTGTGTGTGAATTACTGAGTCTGTGTGATAGTGTGTGAGTGTATATGAGTGTGTGTGTGAATTACTGAGTGTGTGAGATAGTGTGTGAGTGTATATGAGTGTGTGTGTGAATTATTGAGTGTGTGTGATAGTGTGTGAGTGTATATGAGTGTGTGTGTGAATTACTGAGTGTGTGAGATAGTGTGTGAGTGTGTGTGCGAGTATGTATGAGAGTGAGCGTGTGAATGACTGTGTGAATGTGTGTGTATATATGTAAAGTGAGTGAGCATGTGAGTGTGTGAGAGTGTATAAATGACTGTGTGTGAATGTTTGATAATGTGTGTGACTATGTGTAAATGCGTGATAATGTGTGAGTGTGCATGTGTGTGTGCATACACACACACAGGAATACAACCTCACAGAGATCTGCCTGTCTCTGCCTCCTGAGTGATGGGATTAAAGCTATGTGCTACCAGGCCTGACAAAGTCTGACTTCTTATATGGGTGACGGGGATTCAAACCAAGGTCTTCAGACTTCTAGAGCAAAGCTCTGTCATCCAGTGAACCATCTCCCCAGCCTCTGTAGCATGTCATTTTGATTCATAGAAAGCAAAGTTTTGTTTCTTGGTTGTGTGGAGGGCTGGGTGTGTGCACATGGAGGTCGGCACACCTGGGTGGCCCTCCTGTCTTTGCCCTTCAGTGCTGGGGTTCCAAGCCATGTGCAGGGGATCTGAACCCAGGTCTTCACGTTTGCGCTCTTACCCACTGAGCCACCTCCCTCGTTGTCTTGTTTCTTGTTTGAACCAGGGTCTTACTTTGGCTTTGAACTTGTGAGTCACCTAGCCTTGGCCTCCCAAATGCTGTAAGAAAACATCTCATTCTCTCCTTTTTTATTCCCTCCTCCTCTTCCTCCTTCTCCTCTTCCTCCTCCTCATCCTTTTCTCTCTTTCCACAGAAACTCGTGGAACACAGTCTGGGTAGGAACTTTCAAACCACCCTCAAATTTTCAGTATAACCTACGGTTTGACATTCAATTCCAGTTCCTCCCGAGTCCTCACGGTATAAGTGTGTGCAACCATGCCTGGCTTTTCCTCCAGCTTCATATAAAAATGGCTCACCTGCTACTGCTCTTCCAGAGATCCCAAGTTCAAATCCCAGCAACTACACCAGGAAGCCCACAACCACATGAAACTCCAGGAGACTCAAGCTCTCTCCAGCCTTCCTCAGGAACTCACAGATACATGGTGTACACTCACACAGAAGCACACACACATTTTTAAAAACACACCAAAGCTGGGCACGGTGGCACACTGCTTTAATCCCAGAACTCAAGAGACAGAAGCAGGTGGGCCCAGTCTGTTCTACATAATGTAACAGAGCCCCAAGCCTTAGGAAGCCCCCAGACTTAGCACAGCTGACTCCATGTTGTAAGTACCATTCGGGCTGTAAAACTCAGCGC
Organism: Phyllotis vaccarum; assembly: GCA_033318265.1. Classification (NCBI taxonomy): domain Eukaryota; kingdom Metazoa; phylum Chordata; class Mammalia; order Rodentia; family Cricetidae; genus Phyllotis; species Phyllotis vaccarum. Next base: position 19,483,513 of record JARWLC010000018.1, on the reverse strand, counting down.
ACCAGCTGCCAAAATGCACACAGGGTGGCCCACTGGTCCATGAGCTGTGGTGGCTACCACCAGTTTAATGAAAGAAAGAACATAAGTTAACTCTGGGTCAAGATCTCATACTCACCACACCTCACGGCATAGTTGAAGCCCTCCTCTGAGGAACACTTGGCTGCCTGTGTGTGACCCAGTACCAGGTCCTACTCCTGACCTACCCTTTCTTCTAGTTTGAGGAAGAACCCACCACCATCAGCTTGGCTACTCTTCTGTGTAGGCAGTTTGCCATCTAGACCACCAATCAGCTCTGTTCTTTCGGCTGCTCCACAAACAATCGTACGGAGACTTCTTATTAATTATGAAAACTAGGCCGATATCTTAGGCTTGTTTTAGCTAGCCCTTATAACTTAAATGAACTAATCTATGTGTTGCCCTGAGGCTCATCTATATATTTCTGATACTGCTTCTTCTGCATCTAGCTGGCAACTCTTGAGACCACACCCTTCTTCTTCCCAATGTTCCCTCTGCCCTGGAAATCCTAGTCATCAACTAGTCAGTTCTTTATTAGCCAATGAGAGTAATACGTATTTATAGTGTAGAAAAGATTATTCCACAGCACTCTTACATGAGGACGCAGTGTTCATCCACGACTCTCACAAGATGAAAGATGAAACCAGGTAAGTACATGGAGTTACTTTAATGGAACCTCAGCCCAGAGATCAGAACTGATTGATCTGATCCAGGCTCTCAGAGGGGAAAAAGGAAAGTCTACCGCCATGTACATGGACCATCAGTCCGTATGTTCTTACTACCGGGCATGTACCGGTCCATGTTATAATCTGTAGAGAAAGAGGAATTCTCACTGATGGAAAAAAAGACATTAAAAAACGTTGGCCCTCCTACATGCTATTTGCTTTCCCCTACAAATTGTTGTCCCCCATTATAGGGCCAAAAATCCATGGAGCCTATTGGTATTCTGATGTCAAAACACACCCCAGTGCTGCTTGAGACTCTCTGGTAAAGAAAAATGGACAGCTGGAACCCACAGGTTGATGGAGTGTAGTCGGAAGTTTTTCTAACACATCCAGGCCCAAGGTCTGGTCCTGCAGCCATTTATAAAATAATTATTTAGAGGCTTACATTAATTACAAGCTGTTTGGCCTATGGCTCAAGCTCATTACCAGCTCGCTCTTACAACTTAACCCATTTCTATTAATCTATGTATTGCCACGTGGCTCTGTGGTGACTTTACCTGTGTTCAATTACATTCTTGCTTCCTGGGCGCCAGCCTGTAGCATCTCTCTCTGACTCTGCCCTCCTTCTCCTTTATCACTGCTTGGCTTTCCCACCCGCCTCTAAGCTGCCTTGCCATAGGCCAAAACAGTTTCTTTATTTACCAATGGTAAAAGAGCACATTCACATCCCACATCAATGGAGGACACCAGAGAGGAAGTCATTCTCCCAGAAACAACCAGCAGGACTCTGTTAACCGACCTTCACCAGGCTACTCATCTAGGGTCCACAAAACTTTCTGAGTTGCTCAGACCAAGGTGTGCTATACCTAGACTGGAGAGCCTAGCCTAGGATTTCTCAACTAGATGCCAGGTTTGTGCTCAAGAAAATCCAAAACAGAGAACCCTTAACCTGGAGGGAATCTGAATGAGAGACCAGCACCCTGGCAAACTCTGGGACAAGTGACTTCACCAAGATCTAGCCTGTCAGGAGATGGCACAGGTACTCACCGGGTGAGTAGAAACATTCATTTCCCAGGCAGAAACTGTTCAAATAGTGCTAAAAAGCTCCTCCAAAAACTGGTCCCCTGATTTGGCCTACCCCTAGAAATAGAGTCTGAACTAAACCTATTTTGGTCATAGCCAAAACTTCTCAATAGCTAAAGCTTTAAAGATTACTAGAACAAACAAACAAAATTGTGCATGTAGACCGTTTCTGGCAGGTAAAAAGGAATAAACAGGGTATTAAAAGAAAGTCTAACAAAACTCTCATTAGAGTCCAGCAAGGGTGAACAGGCATCCTTCCTTAGCTTTGCTTCAGCCCACTGCATCGCAGGCAGGGAGGGATCTATGTTTGAAAGCCCTTCCCCACCACTTCCCAGGCTCAGGGACCAGCAGCAGACAGAACTCTCTGTAACTGTTTCTTTCTCAAGTCACCACAGGCCCTCCAGCCCTCCAGAAATGCTGGTTGTTGAACTAGAGAGCCAGCCAACTTCCGAGTCCACCATCAGTTCTCCTCGTTCAAGCCCAGTGATACGGTCTGGTTCCCGCAGGTAGCCTAAGGGACACTGGAACTAACCTGTAAAGGATTACAAGGCCATTCTCTCCACTTCTATGGCTGTGAGGGTGGCTGACATTACACTAAGGATCCACCACACCTAGGTCAAAAAGGTGCAAGCCACAGATGTTGCTGCCAAATGGCCTGTCTCTGGACTATGGAACCATTAAAATTTAAGTTTCATTGGGCCCCAGGCCCTTACACACACACACACACACACACACACACACACAGACAGACACACACACACACACACACACACACACCCGCCACACCTTCTCCTGAGTCTTATATTTGGCATTATGGATACAAAGACAGGGTCATGGTCTAACCCCAACTGTCCTCAGGTCTGGACTGGAAACTGAGGAAGACAGATACTGGAAAGGTATCAGCTAGTGTGACTACAGGCCAGCAACACATATTTCTTCTTGACCTTTGCTCACTGACGGTCACTTTAAGTGTCTGGCTGTATAGAGAAAAGGAGAAGTGTGGGAGTTTATCTTCTGGGCTAGGAATACAGGGTTTACAATTCTGTGCGTTCCCAGTGGCTGGGCCTCCTGGTTGCCAGAAACAAGGGAGTTTCCATTGTAAAAACTGAGCTGTAAAACTGAGGCTTCCTAAAAAGTGATTTTAAAAGGATGTTGGCCTTTGGGAAACAGGGAAAACCTGGAGAATCAGACTCTATACCACAGGAGCAGACCCTGGAGATGAAGTTGATCATTCCCAGCCAGAAATCAGCCTGGATTGCTGGTTATGCTTAGACCTAAGACCCCTGCACTCCATCGGGAGAGGAACGAACCAGCCTGTCAGCCCATTGACTGACAAAAGCCCACATCAAGGTTAGAGGACTTCCCTAAAAGTGTCTACTATCCAAACCTTTAACCTCCGCCCTTCCCCCTATTCTGATGCCTGCTCTTCTGCCTTGTGGGTTAACTCATATGGATAACAAGAATGTCACTGGGCTCCTGAGACTACTCGGTGGGCATGTACTAATGGTTTGACTAAATGTGTCTCTTCTGAGGCTTTCCAAACTAAGTAGATGGGTTGACCAGGACCTAGAGGTATTAAAACAGCAGCGAGACTCCATTGCAGAAATGACCATACAAAATTGGAGAGACTTCTCATGAGATAAAGAAAACTATGTCTGGCTTTGGGAAAAACCTGTTGCTTCTATGCTAATTGAGAGTAATTAGAAAATCTTTCCATGCTTGGGCGGGGGGGGGGGGGGGGGGGGGGAATCTCAAAAGAGCAAGGAAAAATTGGATAATTGGTACCAGTCTCTGTTCTCCGGATTCCTTTGGCTACCTACTCTATCAGCAATGACTGGGCCTTGAATTCTCATTCTGATTGGATTAACAGCAGGGCCTGCATCTTAAATTATATGACCAATTATATTTCAGTTCAGTAAAATTAATGGTCCTTAGGACCAATTGCACCTCTGTAGAGCAGGGTGAGTCTACAATTTGACTCATTCACAAAACCAGGGGAAATGTAACAGGCCTCCAGACCTTAGCACAACTGACTCCATGATGGAAGTTCCATTCAGGCTGCAAAACTTCAGCACACAGACGGCACCATCTGCCAAAAGTCCATCGTTCTGGGGACGTCTCTAAATGTACTAACCTTGCTTTTCGGCTTCTATAGTTCTGATTCTGGCTAACTGTTCTTGTTAACTGAAGCATGTCAACCCAGGACATAGTCTTTGTGCTTAAAAGCTCACCCTGAAAAGGCTCAAGGTTGCACGGAGATTCTGAACACCCAGTGTAGTTACCAGCTGGCTAATAAACCATTCTATTGGCTTAAAGCCATGTCTGATCAGTCTTTTGTGGTGGGTACCTGACAATAATCATAAGTTCTAGGACAGCCAGGGCTACATAGAGAGACCCTGACTAAAAAAAGAAATCATCTTTTTCTGTTTTTATTGTTGGTTTTTAAGACAGGCTTTGTCTGTGTAGCCCTGGCTGTCCTGGAACTGGCTTTATAGACCAGGCTAGGCTCGGACTCAGAAATCTGCCTAGAAAAAAAAAATCTTAAAAGTAAAAAGACTAGGAAATCTGGGGAGATATCACATTAGGTAAAGTGATTTCTGGGCAAGCTTGAAGACCTGAGGTAAGATCTCAAGAACACCCCACAAACTGAGCTAGGCTCCACATGCCTGTAGTTCCCAACACTGCGAGAGAAGGCATGGGGACAAGCAGATCTCCAGGGTTCCTAGGCCAGCCGGTCATGTCTCAGAAAATATAAATAGGGTCAGTATGATGGCTCAGTGAGTAAAGGTGCTTTCCACCAAGCCTGATGACTTGAATTTGATCTCTAAGTGTTAGAAAGAGCCAGTTCCTGCATGTTATCCTCTGCCTTCTGTGTGTGCCGTGTGGCAGATGCACAGACTAAATTAAAATGTTGTCTTTTATTTAAAATCGTATTTGTAGTTGTGATCTGTGTGGAGTTGTAGAACAAAAGGGGAAGTCAAGGAAACTTTAGAGCCCAGATAGAGCCTCGTCCACCCCACTGGAGTGAAATCAGACCCAGAAAGATGATGCGTATTGTAACCCCTAAGTTTTTGTTTTAGTTTGGTTTTTCAAGATACAGTTTCTCTGTGTAACAGCCCTGGCTGTACTGGAACTCACTCTGTAGACCAAGCTGACCTTGAGAACTCACGGAGACCAGCCTGCCTCTGTCTGCCAAGTGTTGGGACTAAAGGCATGAGCTACCACTGCCTTTTTTTTTTTTTTTTCTTAACAGGGTCTCTGTGTAGCCCCCGACTGGCCTAGAACAGGCTGGCCTTAAACACACAGACCTATGCCTGCCTCTGCCTCCTCCAGTGCTGAGATGAAAGTCCCCTGCCAATGCACATGGAGGTGCGTGCCTTTAATGGCAATGCTCAGGAAGTTGAACCAGGAGGATCACGTTTGAGGCCAACCTGTGCACTACAAAAAATCCTTCTTGGAAGAAAAGCACAGTTCGGGTTCAGGTCCATGGTGCCCTCCCAAGCTGCCAGACAGGCAGGATTCATCTTCCAGGTCACACCAAGTTTGAAGTGTGAAAAGGCAGAGGGGATCACACCATGTCTAAGAGGGGGCTACAGGAGCCCCACAGCTTCTGCTCTGAGCAGCCTCTGATGGGACTGGGTCACCTCTTTGTGCCTCCTGTGGAAAGACACAAGTGACATAAAGCTTGATACCCCTGCCAACACTCATGTCTGAGCATCTTCTTTAGAGGAAGTCCCTCCCCCTCCCTGCCCAGCATCAGCCAGGTGTTTGGAAAGGCTTCACATCTCCGTACAGGGCTTGAGTACAGGCACTATGGGTGATACAAGCCTGTGAGGCATTGTGGGCGATGCTAAAATGTTGCAGTACTGGTGAAGCACCATACCAGCCACCAGATAACACAACAGAATGAGCGTGGCTGAGTGCCAATAAAACTTTATTTGTGGACACCAAAGTTTGAATTCATATAATTTTCAGTATCATGTAAAGGAAGCCTTTGATTTCTCTCTGTCTCTAGCTATTTAAGCCTGGAAAACTCATTCTTAGCTTGTGAGCCATAGGCAGTGGGGTGAACTGCCCCCATTATAGTGGCCACTCTCTCTTTTATGTCTCTAAGTTCCACGGGCATGAGCTGTCCTGAGGCACCACCCAGAAAGCCTCCCCTAAATTCCTAACCTGAGATACGAAGTAAGATAATCAGTGAGGCTAAGTTTTCAGGGTAGTTAATTATGCAGCAATAGATAACCAACACATCCTTAGACAGGATAAGAAAGCCAAGTCACATATATGCTGTCTACAACCTTTTGCTGAATGTGGTGTATACACCCATATTCCCAATGCTCAGGAGATGGAGGCAGGAAGATTAAAGGGGACTATCGTGAGTTTGCACATACATACATGCAGGCAGAACACACACATATATGATAAACATAATCCTTTTTAAAGATTTATTTGTTATGTATATAGTGTTCTGCCTGCACAGATGCCTTCAGGCCAGAAGAGGGCGCCAGATCTCATTATAGATGGGTGAGCCACCATGTGGTTCCTGGGAATTGAACTCAAAATCTCTGGAAGAGCTGCCAGCGCTCTTAACCCATGAGCCACCTCTTCTGCCCAAAATATTAAATATTTAACAAAAAAAAAACTTGGAAGGAATAACCATAGGGCTGAGGAATGTTGTTACCTACACAGTCTTCCTGACACACATAAAACTATTTTGTCTCTTTTCCATCGCTGACTACAACCGGGAAAAATACAATCCCAGAACTCAGGTGGTGGAGTCTAAGGGATCAGAAATTCAAGGTCATCTTCAGCTACATGGTGCTGAGGCTAGCCTGGGCTACAGGAAACCATCTTTTTAAAGTATATACAGAGATGGCTCAGAGATTAAGAGCACTGGCTGCTTTTCCAGAGGACCCTGGCTTTATCTCCAACACCCACACGATAACTCACAACCATCAGTAACTCTAGTTCCAGGGGATCCGATGACCTCCTGGCCTCCAAGGATGCACGCATGTGGTGTGCAGACATAGGTGCGGGCTAAACACCCATCCACATTAAATAACATAAAAGCCCTTAAATAATAAATACTATTTTTTCTTTTAAAAACATTCGTAATGGGGAAGTAACACATAGTAGGGACTCAGGGATGTCACTGTGGCTGGGGTGCTACAGGGTGCTCGGAGAAAGAGAGGGACCACATTGCTGTGCACCCAGGAAAGTCAGCCAGTGTGAATGTGTTTCGAAGTCTACAGAGAATTTTGGGAGAAATGTCCCATTTGAAAACTTGAATAACAACATTTGTGTGTGTGTGTTTTGATTTTTTTTTTTAAAGCAGAGTCTCATTATGTAGCCTAGAACTCACAAACATCCAGCTACCTCTGCCTCCCAAGTGCTGGGATTAAAGGCATAGATCACCATGCTCTACATATTTTTGTTTTATTTTATTTATTTTTTATTTTGGTTTCTTGAGACAGGGTTTCTTTATTTCGCCTAGCTGTCCTGAAGCTCGCTCTGTAGACCAGGCTGGCCTCAAACGCACAGAGATCCGCCTCCCAAGTGCTGGAACTAAAGGCATATGCCACCACATCTCCCTGGGATGCCAGTTTTAAAGAATTATTTTTGTTATCATTTAATTATGTGTATGTAGTAGGTGTAGGTGGTATGTCATGTGTGTGCAGGTGTCCTTGGAGACCAGAAGTGTTAGATCTCCTTGGAGCTGGAGTCACAGGTTCTTTTGAGGGGCCTGATGGGGGAGCTGAAAACCAACTTAGGTCCCTCTGCAAGAGCATCACCCACTCCTAATCACTGAGCCATTCCTGCAGCCCCCCCCCCCCCGAGATCTTTATAAAAACACTTAAAATCAAGTACTTGACTTAAATAACTAAAAACCAAATCGTTGATGCAGGTGTGGTGGCACGCGTCTTTATCCCCATCACTCAGAGGCAAGCAGATCGCTGCGTTCAAGTCCACACTGATCTATATAGCAGGTTCCAGGCAAACCAGGGGCTACACTGAGACTCTGCCCACAAAAGAATAAATAAGTAACAATTCACTTGTCGAGGGACGTGGAAGATGGCTTAAGGATTAAGGTACCTGTATGATGATGATCAGAGCCCACATAAAAGCTGGCTGTGTTTGGCAGGCTTCCTATAAAAGGCAGATAGATACAGGATCCCCAGAGGATCAGCCAGGTAGGAGGTTTTCTGAGACCCACTCAATTAGTAAATCAAAGAGTGATAGAATAAGATTCTTTTTAGTTTTGGTTTTTTTAAACAACAACAAAAAAAATTGATGTGTTTATTATATATACAGTGTTCTGTCTACAGGCCAGAAGAGGGCGCAGATCTCATTACAGGTGGTTTAGAGCCACCATGTGGTTGCTGAGAATTGAACTCAGGACCTCTGGAAGAGCAGCCAGGGCTCTTAATCTCTGAGCATCTCTCCAGCCCTTGTTTTTTTGTTTTTGTTTTTGTTTTTGTTTTTTGAGACAGAGTTTCTCAGTGTAACAGCTCTGCTGTCCTGGAACTCACTCTGTAGACCAGGCTGGCCTCGAACTCACAGAGATCAGCCAGCTGGGTTTAAAGGCATACACCTCCACCGCCCATCCTGAGGATGCCTGCATACACGTACACCACACACACAGACACAGACACAGACACACACACACACACACACACACACACACACACACACACACACACACACAGAACGAGGCAGCCAGATCTCTATGAGTTTGAGGCCAGCCTGGCCTACAAGAGCGAGTTCCAGAACAGCCAGAGATGTTGCATAGAGAAATCTTGTCTCGAAAAACCAAAAACAAACAAATTTAACTGTGAATAAAGAATTAACACTGCTTCGGTGGACTCAGGAGTTTCCAGAAATTCTTTTCTACCGCTAGGGGGCGCCGGTCTATAGCGCGGCCTCTGGGTATTCAGGGCGCGGGCAAGGCGAGGGGTCTCCAGTGGAAGGTCCCAGGGGCAAAAAACCTGGGGTGGAGGAAGAGCATGACCCTGGGGATCCTACCTCCAGGTCCCCACTGAGGCTCTCGAGCTGATCCAGGTGGCAAGGCCGCTGTTGGGGGGGGGGGCGACTGTCGTTTGTGCTCAAGGCCTGGGCACAGACTTATGCATGGCGCGTCCCTCTTGGGCGTGTCCCCAGCTCCAACCTACTGCATAAAGTGGAGGCTTCAGGGAGGGCTCCGTGTTGGCTCCGCTGCAGGCACGTCTAGTGCCTCCCCGAGCGAGCCTAAAAGTCAATCCGGCGGCCAAGGTGCACCAGTCACCGGGTCCCCGCCGCCAAACGTTTATTTATGGCAGGGCTGGGGTTCGGGATCGTGGGGCAAGAACCGCAGGGCCTGTGCCTAAGGGGCACACGGTTGCGATGGGGACCCAGGCCTGCCCGCGGAGTCTCGCCCAGCCCAGAGTATCATCTACTGGAGACAAGGCGTCTGCCCCGGGGACGCGCGAGTAGCGACCTGTCCCGATGCTGGATGCAGCTCCCAGCTGGGTGCCACCCAGAGGGATGCCCACCCACGCCTGCCCAGGTGCCTGCCTCCAGGGCTCCCAGGAAACCCAAAGTTTGGGATGCCCAAGTGAGAGAAAGTGGAACTCCTCTTCTCTGGGGTTTTAATTTTTAAGTTTTTGACAGGATCTCGTTCTGTGTGTATCCCAGGATTGCCTCCAACTCAGGGCAATTCTCTTGCCTCAGCCTCTAGAGGACTGAGATAATAAACACATTTCTCCTTTTTCAAAAGGAAACATTTTCGTAACCTTTGTAAAGTTACATAGTGTTACATAAAGGTTCCTTCAAATGCTAGCAGGCCATCCGAGCACAAAGTCTCGCGGTGCAAAAGGCGCTTGGGGGTATTTCTTGCGTTAGACCTGAGTTCGGTTCTGGACACCCACGTTAGGCACCTCACACCTGCTTGCAACAACACCTCCAAGAATCTGACACCCTTTCCACTCATGTGAACCCACACACCCCCCCACACACACAAAATTACAAAATAGTTAAAAATAATTAATGTGGTAGTGAACCCCTGTAAATTTTGCCAGCATCTGAGAGTCTGAGGCAAGGAAATGGCTGCAAGTCTAAGGCCAGCCTGGGCTACAACAGACTACTTTTTTAACCCTTCTGCCCCTGGGTACCACCACCTGGGTGCTCCCTAAAACAAACCCCGCTGGACCTCCTCCTCCTTGCCCGGTAGGTTTGAGCGGCATCTCAGACACAGGCTCCCTTTGACCCTGGATCACAGTTTTTCTCTTGTCTCAGTTTCTTCGGCCACACATAAAGGACAGAGACACAGCCAGGAACTTCGGCTACACTTTATTCGTCACCCACAACCCCCCTCCACGATCCTTCCCCCACCGCAAAGCTCTTGGCTCAGAAGATATTCACAGAGTGCAGCTGCACGTCTCCGCCCACCTCTACCATGCGCACGTTCGCGGGTGGCATCCGGTGGTGGAAGTGGAGGTACTCCTGGTCCCCAACCACTGTCTGCAAAGAGAAAGCTTAAGTTAGGGATGAGAATGGTCCGAGACCCTGGAAGACAGACGCGCTAACCACCGGGAGCCTCCCTTCCCTCACAGTGGAAAAGGATCTGTCGACCGAGTGAGTTCAGATCCACACAGTACAAAGGTGTTTCTCGAGTGTGGGTGGCTGATGTCACGAGTGTCCATTGCTATGGCCGCGGGGATTTAAGGGGGTGAATGGTGTGGATGAGAAGTCTCATCCACGCTCCCTACCAATAAGTTGGTCTGGATGTTGGTCTCAGAGCCAATAGGGAGGCCGGCCCCATAGGACACCCACCCCTTGTGCACTTGGCCCTTGACCACGCAGTCTTGACCAAGAGCAGATCAGAAGAGAGGCTGTGTCCGTGCCAGGCCCTGGGGCCCGGTTCCAGCACCCCAAGGACTGTCCCTCCACCCTGACTGCAGCTCAGTCCCCAGCAGTCTGTGGGTCTAGCCCGTTCTGTTTCAAAGAAGCACCTTGAAGCCTTCCTCTGTGGCTATGAGGAGCACTTCAAAGGGTTGCCCCCGCTGGAAGGGGATGCCGGAGCCCCGCTCCTCACGGCCCCATTTGCCTTGCTCTTTGGTGTTAAAGACTACTTCGGATGTGTCCAGCCTCGGGTTGAAGTGCAGGGCGGCGTCTGCTCCCTGTTCCTCGCTGCACAGCAGGTTTACGTAGAACCTGCACGAAACAGTAGGCCTCAGAGATGTGCAGCCACAGTGCAGGGTTATGTGGCTCCCCGGGCACACCCCCAACTCCCCACACAGAGTTCTTCCGTTTATAGTTAGTATCCCCTCATTTCCAGACGCTAGAGCTATCCTGGAGTTCTAGTGTGGTGGATGGCCTATGGTTCCTGATTACGGGGGATCCCACCCCAGACGAGCAGGGCCAGTAGCATGGAACCTATTATTCCAGATTACCAATATTCCCACAAAATCCCGGGTTCCAATTTTAGCTTGATGGCCTGGTACCCTGGGCACCCAGGGTGGCGTCAAGACCCAAGGCAGATTTCAGGCTCCTGAAAAACGGGACACGGAGCTCCCAGGGCTAACCAGGGACTCTTGAAATTGCCAGAGAACCTTAGATTTTTTAGGGAAAATTGAGCACCCACCCACAAAGTCTTGGGGAACACCAGTGAACACATCCAAATTAAAATAGCAACATTAAAGGCCCCACTTGACAGAAAAGGTCCCAGGGACCGTCAGAAACAGGGATCCATTGAAGCAGGAGAGCGCCCACTTTCCCCCCTGGAACCCAAGATGTCACCTGCCAGCCTGTTCAGGGACCACACCGCGAATTCTCATGACAGTTCCTAAACGGACGCCCTGAGGCAGGGAGGTCTTGTGGTGGGTGGCCTGAAAGATTTGGATGGGGCCGGGATGAGAACCAGGGAGACAAAGAAACAGATGAGTCAGCCCCAATTAGGAATTCTACAGAAAGGACGGAAGACTAGATGGAAAGTGGGTCAGAGGAAAGGCAGAAGGCAGAGACAGGGGCGAAGTTACCAAAAAAGAGAAGCCATCTGGGAAGGGCCATCCCAACCAGCTGGTGAGACCCAAGAGAAAGGCAGCACTCAGCACTCCTGATGCCTTTTTGTGTTAGTTTGTGGATTTGGAGGCAGGCTAGGGCTCCCGACCTGTCCCACCCTGGTCCCAGCTCCCCCAGCCTCAGAATACTCACAGGACTCCCTGACATGGCTGGCAGCAGGCAGGTAGCAATTCAGAAGCAATGAGGCCGGGAGTCGCAGGAGGGGACCTTAAGTAAAGGCAAGGTGGTAGGTGGCTTGGCTCCACCCTTTCCACCCAACACCCACACCTGGCACAGACCCCTGCCCTAAGGGCAAAGCTGTGAAGGCTGGGCTAGTCTTCTCCTGCCCTACCCCCACGTCAACTGGGGGTGCAATTGTCCTCCCCCTAAACTAGACTAGGGATGTCCTTCAACACTAAGGGACTCAAGAGGTTCTTTCTGTACCTCCACCCCACCTCCCAACCCTGCCACCCCGCCCTGCTTCTCTGGGCCCAGAAAGGCTCATGGAGCCAAAGTCAGAGGGAGCCTCCTCACAGTTTTCACCCAGCGCGATTCAACCTCTGCCATTGGTGGCAGGTATAATAGCTCATGGTATTTATTGGGGCCCCCAGGACACCTATTATTTCTTCTTGTCCTATGCCGGGGGGGGGGGGGGCAGGTTACCAGAGTGTTCTGTCTGGCACATTTGAAGTGCCCTCTGATGGAGTGTGAAATAAAAAAGGTAAATTTAACAATGGCCCTGCTGAGGCCTTTGGGGTGTCCAGATGTGTCCACATCCCTGAAGCTACCAGGACACTGCAAAGCATTAAGATACAGGTGCCTGAGCTGGTGCAAGCAATTTTGCTCATAGATCAAACTACCAAAAGCCAGGTAATCTCTAAGTGCCCCCCTCCACACACACACACAAGTGACTCTGCCCTGTGTCTCCATCCCCAATAGCACATCTGCCCGTGTCTCCATCCCGAATAGCACATCTGTCCCGCTTTTTTTCCTTAAGTCTCTAGCAAAGACTTCTGACCTGAGCTCATCTTCTCTCTCATCAGGGTGAGATGGGACATGGATTGGTGGGTGTCTCAGCCCCCAGTCACCATCCAGATTAATTAAACATAACAAGGACACTATTGATAGCCTGAGTTTTAGTCACCAGGACTTTAGAGAAAGTGTGGGGGAAGCCAGAATGAATGTAAAAAGAAATTTCTAGAAGATAAGCAGAGGAGGGTGGGAGTGTGGAGCAATTACCACTCCTAACAGCCCAGCAGCCTGGTAGATATTTTTTATCCCTGCCCCCACCACCCTACTCCCGCTCCACCCATCAGGTGGCAGAGCCTGGCCAAAAGCATGTTGGGAGTAGAAAGTTGGGGTGGAGACTGTGCCCTAGCATCCTAAATTTGCTTCTAGAACACACATCAAGGACTCCCACATGCAGGTCCAGAAAGGGAGCAGAGCATGCAAGAAACAGTGAGGAGTTGTAATGTTGTGGGAGCAGCACACCCCCACTTTGTATAGGAGAAAACAGACTTGAGCTGGGCATGACAACCCACACCTGGAAATCAGCACTTGGAGCTGGAGGCAGGGAGTCAATGGCAAGGTCATCCTGGGTTTCATACTGAGTTCGAAGCCAGCACGGGCTGCACAAGACTGTCTCAAAAAGCAGCAACAGCCGGGCACGATGGTGAATGCCTGTAATTCCAGAGCAGAGGCTGGTAGATCTCTAGGAGTTAGATGCCAGTCTGGGATACATATATCTCATGCTCCAAGATAGCCAGGTCTATATAGAGAGACTTTGTCTCAAAACACAAAACAACAACCCAAACAGACCAAGGCTAGAGAAATTCCCCAGTTGTTAAGAGAACCCCAATTCAGTTCCCAGCACGCACATCAGGGTACCTCACCACAGCTTGTAACTCATGGTCCAGGGGGTCTACCTGATCCTCTTATGGCCTTTTCAAAATGTGGTGTATGTACAATTTAACTTTAAAAATAAATAAGAAGATAGAAGAGAATGTCTTGGACAGATTTTAAGGCTTTAACTTGGGATTCTACCGGACAAGGACCCATCAGAGGGCTGAACCAGAGGACATCAGTTTTCATGTTATACCACCTTCCATTTGTCAGAGTTAAGCTGAAAATTGTGGCTTCTATTATTCTAACTCCACACTGTCCAACACCTGTCTGCACCTCGATCTGTTTCTTGTTACCGGTTCCCACGGACCGGCCTCATATTGCTTCATCAGAGCTGATGTGTGCTCACAGACAGCTCTGGACAGGTCTGTGCTTGCCTTCGGCCATTGGCAACCACAGTTGCATCCAATCCTTTATCGGCTCCTATATCTGCCTCCTTTCTGGGAACTGAGATGTGCTGGGTCCTTGATTAATTCCTGTTTGACTGTCTCAATAATCTTTGATATAATAAGCTCTGAATAATATCCCCTTGCACATATTTTTCCATTTCTAATTTATTAGTGAATAAATTTCTTTCCTAGAACTCATTCTTTTTACAGAAACATACTAAAAACTAAGAAAGTTTTTTTTTTTTAACAAAATAAGTTCTTGAAGTTTTTTTGTGTTGTGGTTTTTTTTTTTTAATTTAGAGGGTATGTGTGCTGTTGTTTTATTTTTGAGACAAGATTTCATATAGCCCAGGCTAGCCTTGAACTTCTTAATTAGCCAAGATTGATCTTGAATTATTAATCCTTCTGCCCTTTTACCTCTCAAGTGGTAGGTATCCACAATTGGTCTATGGAATGCTGGGTATCGAACTCAGAGCTCTGTCCTTGCTCTACAGGTACCTTGCTAACTGAGCCACATCTCCAGCTCAGCCAAGACTCTTAAAACCCAAGACTCCATCCATCAATGTCAGTCTGTTGGAATTTTTATTATTACTTCATACAGAGTGAAAATAATTGAGTGAAGCTGGTCATGGTGGTGCTTACCTCTAATCCAGCTCTCAGGAGGCAGAGGCAGGTGGATCTCTGTGAGTTCAAGGTGAACCTGGTAACAGAGCAAGCTCTAGGACAGCCAGGGCTACACAGAGAAAAAACCCTGTCTTGAAAGCAAGCAAACAGAAAAATTTTAAAATGAAAGGAAAAAGAAAGAAGAGAGTGGATAATAACATTGATGAAAATCTGAACTTTTAAGATTTGATTTGATTTTAAGTGTGTGTCTGGAGGGAGTATGTGCATGTGAGTATAGTGCCTGGGAAAACTAAAAGTGGGTGAGGCTTGTGAGATACCTGACATAAATTTTGTTTTTATTTTATGTGTTTGTGTGTTTTGCCTGCATGTGTGTATGTGCATCATGTGAGTGCAGTACCTAAGGAGGCCAGAAGAGGGCGTCGGATTTTTTCCGGAACTGCAGTTATAGACAATTGTAAGCCACTTTGAGAACAGATTCTGAGTCGTCTGGAAGAGCACCCGATACTCTTAACCAAGAACCCATATCTCTAACCTCCTCTTTTTTCTTTTAAGAGAAAGTCTCCCTGTGTAGTAGTCCAGGCTGGCCAGAACTAACAATCCTCTTTCTTCCACCTCCCCACTCCTGGGGTTACAGGTTAGAGCCACAGCACCTGTGTGAAAGCTAATGACTCTGATGATAACTGTAGCCAATTGAGCACTCTGGTCTCTGCAGAGAGCAAGCCTTTGCTCACAGTGTTCAACTTCATTTATGAACTTATTTAATTAAAAGCTCATAATTATTTTAAGCAGACAGTATGGTTTTTACAAGGCATTCATTTTTCAGTGTGTTAATTGTACAGTGAACATTTCCAGGTCATAAAGTAGGTCTTGTAAATTTCAAAGCCCGATACTAAAATGCTCTGGGTGGCTCCTTCCTCTGAATTCCTGTCTTTTCCCCCTTACCAAGTCTCACTATGTAGACCAGGCTAACCTAGAATTCACAGATATCTGCCTGCCTCTACCTACTGAGTGCTGTGATCAAAGACATCTCCGGCCAGATGTAGCACCCCACCCA
Source organism: Phyllotis vaccarum (assembly GCA_033318265.1). Taxonomy (NCBI): domain Eukaryota; kingdom Metazoa; phylum Chordata; class Mammalia; order Rodentia; family Cricetidae; genus Phyllotis; species Phyllotis vaccarum. Next base: position 19,467,746 of record JARWLC010000018.1, on the reverse strand, counting down.
GTTTTTGGAGACAGCCTAGAGTTCGAGGATTTGGCTTGATCACCGGCAAACCCCAGGAAGTCATCTATCTCCAAATCCCCAGGGCTAGAATTACCAGCATGCTCTTCAATACCTGGCTCCTTACGTGGGTGCTGAGGATCAAACTCTGGTTCTCACACTTGTGTGGCAAACACTTTCCCACCTGAGCAATTTCCCTAGCCTCCTCAGTGACAGCCCAAAGAGTCTGAGATGTGTTGGCCACCACTAGTTCCAGACAGAGCCCCGCCCCCCCCCCATGATTAACAGTGTAAAATGGATGCCTCACCCAAAGCTGTTCCTTTGGTTTGAGATCATACTATAATTAACATATTTCCCCTTTCCTTTCCTCCCTCCAAACCCTCCCACACACCCCTCCCAGATCTCTTTCAAATGCATGCCTCTTTTTTATCCTAATTTTTACTTCATATACATAAATGCATATTTAACTATACAAATAAATTTTAAAATATAACCTGTTCCGTCTATGTAAAGTTACTTAAATATATTTTTTCAGGACTGGGTGTTTGGAAAATCCGTGTTGTCTTCCCTGAGGAAGGAACACAGCCTCTTGGACTCTCAGCTTTGCCTCATTTGTCTGCAGCTGTCCATGTAGCGCTGAGTTCATGTGGGTTTTCCCCATCTCTTTATTTCGCGCATCTATTAATATGTCTTTGTTCAGCTCACATATGGGTGGTCGTGTTGATAAGACTTTACGGGTGCAGCTTCTGATATTACTAGGAAACGCAATCTCACAGCAAACTTCCTGCTCCTCTGGCTTTTGAAATCTTTCCACCTCTTCCTCAATATTCCCTGAGCTGCAGCTTTGTAGATGTATCTATTGGGACTGGGCTCCGCAACTCTGCATTTTGACTTATGGTGGTTTTCTTTCTGTTGCAAAGAGAGCTTTTGTTGATGAGGGATGAAGACTGCATTTCACTGTGGGAATCAGGACCAATGTTGATAGATTGTTGTTAGGGATTATGGTGGTAGATTTTCTTCCAATAACCACATCGTTAGCACTGAGCAGTTAACTAGGTATCTAGAACCAGGCATGGTTTTCCGCATATTGAGCTGATTGGTCTTAAGTCCAATTAAAGAACTACTGGTTACAACCAAGGTGTGTGTGCCACTACTACACCCTTAGGATTATCGTGCCACACTGGTTGTTGTTCATAGCTGTTATAGATGGGTAAGTCTGTGACTCAAAGTTTTAAAACAAAGGGGACAGAAGATATGAGAGTAGGGGCGCCATACTTTTACCCACATTTTAGCCACTTTGTGAGCCCAAGGGAGGAGTTAGTGTCCTTAGTACTTATTTTATTGAGAATACCTGGTGTGGTGGCACATTCCTAAAAAACCTTCTAGAGCAGAAGGAGGAGGGTCACAGGTTTGCATTATGTGAGGAGAGCTCTCTCACACACATACCTCAGAAAGAAACAGGGGGAGAGAGAGATGTTTAGGGGCTGGGACCCACCTTCTTCTGCCTCCTGAGCGCTAGGTTTATAGGCATGCACCACCAGGCCTGGCTAAATGAGGGCAGCCTGGTCTACATGGAGAGTTCCAGGATGACCAAGCTATAGAGTGAGACCCTGCCTCAAAAAACAAACATAAAACTTAGTACAGGAAAAATGACTCAGCAGGTAGAGAAGAACTGGCCACCAAACTTGAAGACCTGAGTTCAATTCCTTGGACCCATATTGTGAAGGAGAGAACTAATTCCCACAGGTCATCTTTTAACCACCACCCTTGGGCTGTGGCTCATACCCATACATACACCACCAGCATGTAAAATAAAATGATAAAAATATATTTTATTTTTAAATGTTTTTAAAGGCTTTTTTTCTTTTTAAAGATTTATTTCTTTATCTATTTATTTATATGTGAACAGCACTGTCTGCGTATATTTCTGCAGGCCAGATGAGGGCACCAGATTTCATTATAGATGGTTGTGAGCCACCATGTGGTTGCTGGGAATTGAACTCAGGACCTCTGGAAGAGCTGCCAGTGCTCCTAACCTCTGAGCCATCTCTCCAGCCTTTATTTTTAAATGCTTTTAATTAAAGCAGAAGTACACATTTGCTCCTTCCCATTATCACAGCCTCTCTCCAACTGTCCATGACCCGTTACAACCCCTCCCATGTTCCCCCACTCTCAAACTGATAGCCTCTTATTCTTACTATTGTTACATACATATATATGTATGCATATGCATACATCTATAAATATAATCTGCTGAGGACATTTTTGTTGCTTGTATGTATATTTTTTCAGAACTTACCACTCTACATTAGACAACCAAACTGAGGTTCATCCTTCAGAGAGGCTAATTCCCCTCCTGACACTTGTCCATAGTCTTTTGTCTAGAGGCGGGACCCCATGCAATCTTCCTCTTCCGTGTTAGCATATCTACTGACATCCCCATTTTGTTCAGGTAGCCATTTGTAGAAGAGTGTGTTTTCAGAGAAGACTTGTCAGTATTCTGGATCTTACAATCTTTCTGTTCCTCTTCTGTGATATCTATATATACCCTGGAAGCTAGGTATGGCAGCACAGGGAGGCATTGAGCTCATAGGTTCAGAAGCCATACAATAATGTAGCTCTCAAAAGAAAAAAATGCCAGCCAGGAGTGGTGGTAAACCCTTGTGCTTGTAACACTCCAGAGCTGAGGCAGAAGGATGGATTGTTCAGAGTCCAAGGCCAGTGTTCTCTCGACAGACATCCTTATTAGAATGATATTGTTTTTAAGCCCTATGTGGCAATCCTTGATGAACTGCTGGGATGTCCTGAGAACACAAAGCAACCTGGAAGTCCAATTACATCCTTAAGATCTTCCCTTTAACCCCCAGCACTTGGGAGGCAGAGGCTGGTGGGCCTCTGTGAGTGCCAGGCCAACCTGGTCTACAGAATCAGTTCCAGGAAAGCCAGAGATATTACATAAAGAAACCCTGTCTCAGAAAGAGAGGGAAGAGGGGGAGAAAGAGGGAGGGGTAGGGGTGGGAGAGAGAGGAAGTAATAGAGAGGAAGAGAGAGACCATCCAACTTTTTGATGATCACCCCAAATGCGTCATTGTGGAAGCAGACAATGTGACCTCCAAGCTAATCCATATCAGATCCACACGCCCCTGCCAGGAAAGGCTGTGGTGCTGATGGGCATGAGCTCTAGGATGCACAAGGCCATCAGGAGACATCTGGAAAACAGTCCAGCTCTGGAGAAACTGCTGTCTCATTCTGGGGAACAGGGACTTTGTGATCATTAAGAAGGATCTCACTGAGATTAAGGACATGCTACTGTCCACACGCCACCCCGTGTTAGGTCACTGTGCAAGCCCAGAACACGGGTCTGAGGCCAAAGAACCCCTCTTTCTTCCAGGCTTTAGGCATCGCCGCTCAGGTCTCCAGAGAACCAGTGAAATTCTAAGTAACGTACAGATGATAAAGTTGGAGGCAAAGTGGTTGGAGACAGTGAAGCCGCACTGCTGAACATCTCCCCTGTCTCCTTTGGGCTGATTGTCTAGCTTGTATTTCCCAACGGCAGCCTTCACAACCTGGAAGTGCTTGACATCACAAAGCAGACTCTGCACTCTCGCTTCCTAGAGGGAGACAAATAACAAGGTCTTTTGAGTTGTGTGCATCAATCATTCCAGCACTTGGGTGGTGGAGGCAGAGAAGGATTAGGAGTTCAGGCCCAACCTGAGCTACATAACAAGTTTGAGGACAGCCAGGGCTATATGGGACTGTCTTAAAAGACAAACTAACAAACCAACCAGAAAAAAAAAATATTTATAGATGTCTCACACAGAATATTCACGATCATACTAGAATTATAATGGAACATGGATGTAGTGATAAATTCATTCTCATTAAATAAATATTTAGTTCAGTGTATGTGCCCATGTACAAGCTCCTTCAGATAAGCATGTGGATCTTGAGTGTACGAACTCAGGAACCTTGGTTTTGAGATGGTTCACAGGTTAAGATAGATTGGGTTGTCATCAAGTTCCATGCCTCCTCCTCCTGTCCCCAGGCTGCTGAGATTACTACAAGCACATGCCATCACATGTCTACCTTTTTTCCCCTTTGAGACAGGGTTTTTCTGTGTAACCCTGACTCTCCTGGAACTCCCTTTATTGACCAGCCTGGCTTCAGACTCAGAGATCAGCCTGCCTCTGCCTCCCGAGTGCTGAGATTAAAGGTGTACGCCACCTTCACGCCTAGCTTTTATAACACTTATTTATTTGTTATTTTAGACAGAATTGCACTGTATTGTCCTAACTGGAGTAAAACTCACTGCCTCTCCCTCCCAAGTGCTGGGATTGAAGACATATGTCACCATGCCTAGAAGAGACTTTTGGATGAATACTGGGTATTGAACTCAGTTCCTATATGCAGTGGGATTGTGTTCTGTTCCATTGTAAATAATTATCCCCCCTACTGGTTTAATAAAAACACTGATGGGTTGAAGGCAGACAGGAAGTGTGGGTGGGGCTACCAGACTAAGAAAACTCTGGGAACAAAGAAGCCAGCAGGCGCAAAGGATAATTATGCTGCTTTGAGAAAAGGTACTGAGCCACATGGCTGAACAGGATAAGAATCATGGGTTAGTTTAAGAGCAAGAACTAGCTAGCGATATGCCAGAGTCATAGCTGATCAGCATACAATTAATACAAGTGTCTGTGTGTTTCTGTGGGTCAGCAGGTCAGAACCTCAGGGCTAGGCCCAAAAGTCCAGGCCAGAAACCTCATACAATACCTATACTCAATTAACAATTATTTTACTGAGACATCTCAGGTTCCTTCTTTGACATTGATATTACCGTAAATAATTCAATTCAAACCAAGTTCTTTAGTTCACTCATAAGTTAAAGAATGGGGGTCACAGAGATAGAGAATAAATTCCCAAACCAGGCCAGAGAAGATGAAGTCAATCTCCCCCAAGAGGCTTAGGGGAAACTTGCTTGTGGACTCCCTTGAAGCTGAATTAAGTTAGCCAGATGGCACTAAACTGACATTGTCCCCCTCAGGAACTGAGACAGTGCAAGGAAGGCCATGCATGTGGGCATGAGCATGTACTACTCCCTGGGAAAGTATGAGTGATGTGGTGATACATATCTAATAAAATTAATCTGGAACATCAGAGAAGTCAACCACAGAGCCAAGCCGCGAAGGTCGGGGAGGGGTGACCCACAGCTTTAATCTTAGCTTTAGGAATGTGGAAAGAGGAAGTGAAGGGAGCTGGGCAGAGGAAGAGAAGAAGGTCTTTCTGCTTTCCCGGACTCTTCCTTAGTGGGCTAAAGAGAGAGAGGTTGGGATCAGAGGATTTCCTGGAGACAGGCCTGAGGAGTGACGGGTAAAAGGTTTGTTTTTCTGTCTGTTTGATATTGCAGTTTTTTCCCAATATCTGGCCCTGGGTTTTCATTATCTACCAAATAAAATTCATAGGATAGGATGAGACGATGTTTTCCTTGAGTATAGCAAGAGATCCCACAGAGCATTGAATCTGACTTGAATTCTGGAGTGTCGGCACCTAGGCTACCTTTTGTGATTATTACCTTCTGTTCAAAGTGCTTGATTCACTTTTGGTTTTCCAGGACAGGATTTCTCGGTGTAGCCCTGGCTGTCCCAGAACTCGCTTTGTAGACCAGGCTGGCCTCAAGCTCACAGAGAGCTACCTGCCTCTGCCTCCCGAGTGCTGGGATTAAAGGCGTTGGTCACCATCACCCACTGAAGTGTTTCGTTCTTGTCTGAATTCTTCCTGAAAGGCTTCAGTGCCCTTGCAAAATTTAGTAATGAGAGGACCTGACACACCAGGAGGCCCCATGGCTGAGAATTGCTTAGGCAAATGGTTCCTTCAAACAACTCCACATAAGAGGTTTTGGTTTATGGAAATCGACTTGCGAAGATGTGTAACTAGTGTAAAAATAGAAAAGGTTTTTGTAAAGCAATGGACAGTCAGTTTACCCTTTTGCTAAGCTCAAGTTCATCCTAGAGTGTGATCCTAGTTCTTCCACAGACCTGTGCAAACAGGAAACCAACCCTTGGAATCCAACGTCATCATCCTGGGGCTTGGAGAAAAAAAGAGACCGGAACTCTCCAGGACTCTCCAGTTAAAAAGCGCGCTCTTGGGTAAGAGGACTCCAGGATTTGGCAGAGTCGTGAGGAATTTCCATCTCAGGAGTAACTAAAGTGCATTGCTAAAATGTTCTTTAAAAGGAAGAGCATTAACTGCACGATTATTGTAAATATTAAAGATATTTAAATAGAACAAATAAAATAGAATGGTGCCCGAGACAAAGAATAAATCAAGAGAAAGGGCCTTTCCCAGGGGAAAGGGGGAAACTGTTTAATCACGAAAAGGGAATGTTCCAGGTTGGTGTGATCAAGACCTACAAATAAAAAGGCCCCAGAAACTACAAATAAAGGAAAGAAAGAGAAACCTCTTCCCGGTGGGAATAGAGGAAAGAAAAAGGCTTTTTCCTATAAGAAATAAAAAATAATGATAATCGGAGCTCAGAGCTCCCTGGCCGCACCACGCTGGTCATCAGTTTCAGCCAAGGGTCCTTACAAGCTGAATTCCAGAGAGTGATGGGCGGGCCCCGCAGCAGCACGTGAGCTAGCCTGGCTGGCCCGGAACCTAGAATTTTCTTATTCGTTTGTTTCCTTGATTTTGGTTAAATGTTCTTATTTTTCCCTAATAGCCGGATGTCTCCATATCAATGGTCCCTTCCTAGGAGAAAAAAAAATGAAATAATCCCAACTTTTTGTAGAACAGTTGTGATGGGGCATAAATACGAAGCGAGTGCTGTTTGGATTTCCAGAGGTATTTTGTTAATCCCTGTGTGGACGACGTTCTCTTCCGTTGATCATCTGAAGACTGCTTGGATGAAAGTTTCATTTTCATAGTAGATGAACTAAAAGCAAATTCATAATTTTGAACTGTATGCGCTCGTCTGCTTATCATTACTGCTCTTTAGGTTGCTTTCTGGAAATTCTTCATTAAATTCTGTAAAAATGTAACACCGAAGACAGAATAGATTATTATCTACTAAGGCAAACGCTCATAGAAATAGTCTTTTCCTGATAAAGAGCCTAGAAAAATTATTTTACCACTAAATAAAATATAGGCAAATTGTTAATAATTAACAAGTTGTAATAATACTGTTAATAATTGACAAGTTGTGTTAGCACTGTTAATAGCTAACAGGTCTCATTAATTTGTTACTGGGATCTATAAAAAATGATTATCTTCTTAAGATTTTATAAAAGTACCCCATGGACATTGCCTAAAGTTATCTCTTAAAAATCTACAGAGATTGGTTTTAATGCTTTTATAGATGGCTCTTGAAAAGGACAAAGAGCATATTTACAACCCAAATTCCACATGCTCTGCAACAAAGATTGTACTAATTATGGTCTAGACAGCTCAAAATCTAAACTTGCTATTATCAATCAGTTTTAGATGTTTCTCAGCCACTGAACATTTTAATGGACCCTGCTGTTTATTTAAATTTGGATGATTATCGGATGCACTAAGAAGAATGGTCATAATGGACATCTTTGGATCCCACCCAAAATGGGTCTCCTTAAGGAGACTCGGGCTTAATGTTAGAGATTTAAAAGCTACTTTAGAACTGGCAGTGGGCAAATATATTATCTCCACCCACCAATTCCTTGTTATAAAATAGCCACTAGGGTGTATGGTCCTCTTCCCTCGGGGACCGTAGGAATAATTATGGAAAGAAGTAGTTTAACATTTCAAGGATTATCTCAAGGATTTTATTGTACATGCAGGAATTGTAGACAAAGATGACAAAGAGGAAATGAAAAGTATAGCTCATGTACAAAAAAACCTATGCAGATAGAAGTTGGAGCCAATTGTTACTACTTCCATACTTAAAGGTAAGGCAGCTCTGACTTGTAGGACAAGAGGTAGAGGTTTTGAAAGTACTGGGGAAAGTATTTTGGTCAACTGTTATGAATGGTGAGAGGTCAGAGATAAAATTACAAGCAAATGACGTTTAGATTGAATGGACACTGAAGCTATACTCTCTCAAGAATCTTGGAATCTCAACTGGCCTTCACAAGAAGTCCCCGCTCTGTTTTGAGGCACTGGACATTATCTCAGGTGAGACAAAGTATAGAAGGGATCAAATGGACAGGCCCTGCAAGACACGTGGAAATATTAGGGCCTTAGGTGGCTGACGAGGGAGAGATTTATCAACACAATGGGGAGCTCAAAGTAACATTCGGAAACAGCTCATAAAATGATGTTAAAATGGTATATGTTCCTGGAAAGATATTGGAAAGAATTATTAATGAAAATCACAGGCTATACAGATTGTCCGGCAACAGGACAAGGCAGGAACTGGATATCCATATCTGGAGTAGTGGACCACTTGCCAGAAGCTCAACTGCTCTCCCTTTAAAATGGCTAACGAATAAGCCTGTGAGGGTGGGGCTGTGGCCCTCAACTAAAAAAGAAAAAAAAATCATAGGGGCTTGAATAACTAGTAAGAAACAGCATCCAGTGCTCTTCACGTCTGAGCCATCTCTCCAGCCCTTTCTTAATTATTTAGTATGTATTTTAGTAATTATACCTTTGATTCTTTTCCCTGGACTCATTATGCAAAGGGAGGATGATATTTTAGAATGGATATTCCTAGCACACAAACAGAGTAAACAGACCTAAATAGAAAAGGTTTCTGAATTAATTATAAAGGGGAGATAATGCTTTGTCTGTTGTCAGGAATGGATCCAGCTGAGATCAGTATAATTTAGCTAAAGTTGGAATTATGCAAGTGTGGATGATTAATGATGATTGGCAAAGAACTTGTAAAAATTTCTTAGGGAAAAATAGCAACTAGCCCACAAGTATATAGCGTCCACTTTTTTTAAAAAAATTGAATGGATTCTTCTATGCATCGTGTAAAGAACACCTACTTCTGGGGCTCTTACATTTTATACTGATGCAAATAAATTAAGAGTGGCTGTTTATAAAGCAGGAAACATCAGTAAAGTAATTCCAGGTCCATATGATTCCGTTTAAACATCAGAGTTGTATGGTTTTATTAGACTTTGATGAACCTCTTAGAATAATGTACTAAGTCTCAGTATGCTGGAGGGGTTGTCTTGCATATAGAAACTGCTGGACTTATCCCTGATCATTCAGAATTGACTTTGTTATTTATGCAACCCAGGACAAAAATTACCCTCTATATATCACTCATATTCAGTCTCTTACTGAATCACCTGGGTCATTAGTAAAAGGAAATGAAGAAATTGATCAATTCCTGATAGGAAACGTGTTGGAAGCTTCAGAATTTCATTAAAAACATCAGGCCAATAGTAAAGGCTCAAAGAAAAAAATTCCATTACCGCACAACAAGCTAAAGAAATTAAAAAAAACCAAAAACCAAAAAACCTGTCTTATCTGTTGATTGTGTAATCAAGTTCTCTTTACCTGCAGGAAGTAATTCTAAAGGTATATACACACACGGAAAAAAATGAAATTTGGCCAGCGGACATTGTGTGATAGTTTGATTTTATTCTCATAAATAAAGCTTGCTTGGAGTCAGAGGACTCTACTAGCCACTAGCTGACCATAGAGGTTCGGAGGACTATAGACAGAGAGGAGACAGGAAGTGGTAAGGCGGGGCTGAGAGAGGATCTTGACCCTTTTGACTGGAAGAACAGTAGAAGCAGGAAGGAACTGGCGGCTGCTTCCTGCTTCTCTGATGTTTCAGGTTCTTACCGTGATATTTGCCTCCTGAGTTTTTCTTGTTAGATTAATTAGATTAACACTTAAAGTGGATGCATTTCATTTAACATAACTTGAAAATTAAAATTTATTCATCATGCTACTGATACATGCATACCCTGGATTTCAATGGGCATCTGCCTTAAGTTCTTAAAAGTCTGATTCTACAATTACATATTAATTAGAGGAATGAATCGCTATATTGGACATTACTTATACAAAAAAACTGATAATGCCCTTGCTTATGTTTCTAATAAAATAAAACAATTTTTTTTGCATGTTATAACATAAGACACATTATAGGGATAGTCTACAATCCCCAGGACAAACATTGTTGAAAGAGTGATTGCACTCTAAAATAGATGCTTTCTAAACAGAAGCGGGGTCTGAGGACTCCCAGGGCTAGATTACTAACCTTAAAGTGTAGTGGATTTACGATGTTACATTATAAATAATTGTCCTGCCTATGAGTTTAATAAAAAGCACTGATTGGCCAAAGGCAGACAGGAAGTGTGGGCGGGGCTACAGGAAGAACAGAGCAGAAATGCCACAGAGACAAGTCAGAAGAAGCAGAGGACAACTATGCTGCTCTGAGAAAAGGTACCGAGCCCCATGGCTGAACAGGATAAGAGTCATGGGTTAGATTAAGGGTAAAGAGTTAGCAAGTTAAATGTCTGGGCCTTAGGCCGATCAGCCTAAAATTAATGTAAGCGTCTGTGTATCTCTGTGGGTCCTCGGGTCTAAACCTTGACCTTGAGGCTAGGCCTGAAAGTCCAGGCCAGAAACCTCTTACTACATTAAAGTTTTTAAATGCTAATAAAACAGGAGCAACAGCTGCTGAAAGGCATTGGATTGTGGAACGAAACTGCTGAATTGAGTCAGCCTGTGCATTATAAGGATGTTTAGCATCAGAATAGAAACCACTGAAAGCATTAAGATGGGCTTATGTTTCTGCTGGAGGCAAAAGGCTGTGGATACCAATTAATACAATTTTGACCTGTGCAAGAGGAATCTCTTGGATGCTTTGGCTGATGATACAGGACCATAAAAGAAGAAATACTTAGCCTTTGAAGGGAATGGCTAAGCCTCCCACCTGCTGGACAAATTAAGAATTTGTCCGACTAACAGAGGCAATGATTCCACTGGTTCAGAACCTCTGAATGCTACAACCCTGTTCCTTGCTATGCTATCTGTCACCATTGCAACACTCTGGGGGAGTTTGTCATGAATTGTCAGGAAGCCCATAATCTCTCCACAGCACTGCAAACCACCCCCCCCCCCAGGTTCTGTCACTGGGCCTCCATGTGAGGGTCCTCCAGAGTGTGTGGCTAGAGTCTTGGGGGCACCAGGACACAGAAGGAATTTGGGGAATTGATTCTAAATTTGGAGTCTCCTCCTCAATATTCAATTTGTCTCCTGTTGTACCCGTGTCAAGAGACCCCCAAAGACCACCGGGGATCTGGATTCCGATGCAAACACACGAGGGTCAATTTATTCTTTTGGACAGGTTTGAACCTGGGCTGAAACCTTATGTTCCAATGCAGCAGAAGGAATCCGGCCCCGAGCTCAGGGGAGAGACGGATTTTAAAGAAAAAAAAAAAAAATACATAAGTGGGATCTTACAAGTCTTGGCATTTCAGGATTGGGTAAAGGGACATGGGATAGAGTAATTCTGGGAAACTTTTGGTTAAACTTTGGATAACCCAAGTTTAAATCCACTGGCTGATTTTTCTTAGATTCTTCTAAGACCTAGGCCTTGCTCTTGGGCACTAAATGTTCTTTCCCTGAGATACAGTTTTGTAGAGGTAAATCTATGCCTTCACAACCCCTGGGCTCTGCTACCTGCCAGGGCAAAGGTAAGGGACAATACCTTTCAGAATAAGTTTTGAGCTGCAGAGAGTTGTTGTCTCTTACTCTCCCTTTGTCTACTTTTTAATTTCTTTTTATTTCTTTTCATTTTATGAACATTGATGTTTTGCCTGCTTGCATGTCTATGTGAGGGTGTCAGATCTTGGAGTTACAGACAGTTGTGAGCTGCCATGTGGTTGCTGCGAATTGAATCAGGGTCCTCTGGAAGAACAGCCAGTGTTCTTAACCACTAGGCCATCAGAAACTTCTTTTAACACAGTACCTGATCCTCCTCCATCAACATTCTTTGGTGGCAAAGGCCTGTAATCCCTGAACTTGAGAGGCAGAAGCAGAAGGATCTCTGAGGTCAAGGCCAGCCTTGAACAGAATGAGTTTAAGGTCAGCTGGGGCTACACTGAGAAACCCTGTCTCAAAACACCAGTGAATTAATTAACACCTAAATAAAAAGATTCTTCTCCAAGTGAAGAATTGAATCTAAAGATTCATGGGCAGGGTTCCTATTGCCTTTCGTTTTTGATCTGGGTGGTGATAGGGGATGGAACACCCCAACCTATATCTCATCTCACCCACCTGCAAATTGGTGAGAAGATAAGAATATTGAGGGAGGAGGTAGAGACATAATGGATCAAAGCAAGATCAAAGTGCCTGGACTCTGAGCTGGAGATGGAGAAGTTCAGGAAGGACCCCTCAGAGGTGTCTGTCCTCAGAGACGCTGGCCCAGGGGCCCAGTTTGTGGTCCGGTAGTTTGATCTTTGGGCAAATTGCTCCCACCAGCTCGGTGCCGGTATGTTAATGTTAATGTGTGTCCCGGCAGCTTCAGGGATGCTGACACATCTGGACACCTAGAGGCCTCAGCAGGACCATTGTTAAATTCACCTTTTTTATTTCACACTCCATCACTGGGTACTTCGAATGTGCTCGGCCTCCAGGACGGAGCAATGGAGAAGCGCAGGCGCACCGCAGCCCCTAAGAGCCCCAGTTTTAGCACTGAGCTCCCGCGGCTGGGACCAATGGCAGAGGTGTATCTGCTTGGGTGTAGCGAAGCCTAGGGCTCCTGGGCTGAAGGCCTGGAAAGAGAAAGCGGCAGGAGAGGGGAGGGCAGCCACACCCCAATGAGTGTGGGGGCAGGGCAGGTGGAGACTTGCCCAGCCTTGATAGCTTTACCTGACTCAGGGCCAGGTCTGTTGGAAGGTTTGGGTTGAGTCACCAAACTTGGCCCCACCCGTCTTTACTTAAGGGCCACTCACCTCCCTGTCACAGTGTTGCTAATCTATCTGTGCTCTTGGGATGAGCTGGGTGAACCAGAATAAGAGGCTGGGCTTGGCTAAGGTCTCCCATCCATACAGAAATCGGGCATCGGAAGAGCTGGGCATTGCCTGTCTCCCTGGTTTTACTAGTTGGTCCTATGGTCGTTTCTCTGCTAGCTTCTCTTGTCTTGTAACATTTTGTCGCTGCCCCATGTGTCTCCTCTTCCTCTTGGAGTCTCTCTTCGCTTACGGTGTCCTGCCCCTTGAGTTCTTATCTGGGGCTGAACCATCTTCTCTCATATCTCTGCTTCTCATGTCCTTCCCCACCCAAACCGTGCAGACCATCCTCCCTAAGACCTCTGTTCAAAGCTATCTATGAGCCTCAGGGTGAGAATTTAGATACTACCCCTAACCAGCTTGACAGGAGAGAGGGTACAGTGTCCTTGGGATCATGAGATCCCCGGTTTTGTAACCAGAAATGATGTCCCTGGCAGCATCTCTAATAATTGGTGTCTTGGGTTCCCTGTTTCTAACGAATTTTAATGTACTCTGAGTTCATGATGGCTCTCCTAAGTCTCTGAGGTTCTAAGGCAACCCTAGAGTCTCTGGTCAATCCTCAGAACTCCATGCCGAAGCTTCCAGGAGTCTGGGAATCTGCTAGAGCTCTTGACTCACCCTTGCCACCTAGAGTCTCCTGATACTGAAATGTCAAACCAGTGAGAGTGTTTGAGGAACTCCCTAATACTAAGACTCGGAAGATATTAACTCCTGAGCCTTATCAGTTTTGAACTTCCTGAATCTTAAGGAGACTCCCTCCAAAACAGAATGTTTCAATTCCAAGAAAATGATTATGAAACACCCCACCTCTTCCTCTGACTCCTGTATTCTTTCTGCCAACTCTTCTATGTCTGGACCTTGGATGGAGTCATGCAGTTAGCTCATTATTTTCCTTCATTTATGGCTAAGTCTTGGGCTATTGTACCTCGGCAGCAGTCTGTCTCAGGATACTGACCAGTTATAAAAGTCTGCAGTACACACCTCTCGCTGCCAAAGTGAGATTTTCTTCTATGGTGAGTCAAGGCTGACTGACCCAAAGGTTCTGAGCAGTGAGGTGTTGAGTAGGAGATCCAGGGATGAAAAATAAATAAATAAACAAACAAACAAGAAATAAGATAAAAGCAATAGCTGGAACCTGAAGCTGATGACTTTGCCCAGCAGGTTTAGTAAAAAGTGTAGCAGCCCATATACTTTTTGCAAGGGAAGAATGGACAAGGTCAGCAGAGAGCCTAATCAGATGTCATTGGTGAAGGGAGCACAGGATATTGTTGTTTGGGTTTTGGGGGGGGGGGCTGCCACTCAGTTCCCAAATTAACCACACATGGGGACTTTTCCTTTCTTATAAATGCCCGGCCATAGCTTGGCTCGTTTCCTGCCAGCTTTTCTTGAATTATCCCACCTACCTTTTATCTCTAGACTTTTACCTTTCTCTTACTTCTGTGATCTCACTTTCAATCTTACTCTATGGCTGGCTGGGTGGCTGTGTGGATGGTGGCTGGGTGGCTGTGTGGTTGTGTGGCTGGGTGATTGTGTGGCTGTGTGGTGGGTGGCTGGGTGGCCTGATGGCTGAGTGTCTGGGTGCTGACCCATAGCAGCCTCCTCTCCTTCTTCTCTTGCTCCTGATCTCTCCTATTTATCCTCTCTGCCCACCAGCCCCGCCCATCCTTTCTCCTGCCTTGCTATTGGCCGTTCATCTCTTTATTAGACCATCAGGTGTTTTAGGCAGGCACGGTAACACAGCTTCATGGAGTTAAACACATACAACATAAGAGAATGCCACACATCTTTGCATCATTAAACAGATGCTCCATAGCACAACCAAATATAACACATGTTAAAATAATAGTCTACAACAGGATATGTCAAACACAGCTGCTGTAGGACTGATGACCATTGCCCAGGGACAAGAGCTTTGCCCCCAGAAGCCACTACCTCAACTCCTACAAAGTTCTTATTCCCCTGTCCTTTCACCAAGGCCTCTGAGAAAGACTCAGGTTGGATTGGTTTTTCATAGCCGACAGACATAGTGATCTGTGCATATAATAAGAAATGTTTAGAAGTAATTTGACAGACTTATCACATTCTATTTAAACAAATAAATAGTGGTGAATTACACATTGGCACTTAGGGGTGCCTCAGTCACAGGCTTTTGCTCTAGCTTACACTTGATAGGGGTTTTTGTACCTCGATAAGCCTCTCCACTGGTGCCACAATCCAAATCAGATCAAATTAGAAAAGGCCCAGGTTTAATGGGTACAGAGCAAAGACCCCTGAATCCCATAGTAGATATGGCTACCTAGCCCTGAATAACCTGTAGGTGTGGTCTTGAGCAGCCCAAGGGAAGGGGCTTGGAGGGGTGGGGCCTGGAGAAAGAGAGGTTGGGCTTCCACTCAATCATTCCAGACTCTTGGGGTGTATGGTATGGGTGGCAGTTTCTGAGGGCAAGCGTCCACCTGAGCAACAGTATCAAATGTGAGTTCCCTCCTGTGGAGTGAGTGGTAAATGCAACTGGAAAGCTGTTGTTTGCTTGGTAGTTTACCTTGCATACAACCAGGTAGCACATGGTAGAGCATGGTTTCTGGTGAAAATTCTCTCCTAGTAGTCTGAATGCTCTATATTAACACTATGAAAACCAGCTGGCAGCCAGCTGTGGCAGCTCATGCCTTTAATCCCAGCACTTGAGAGGTAGAGGCAAGCAGACCTCTGTGAGTTCAAGGCCAGGCCCGGTCTACAACATGAGTTCTAGGACATGCAAGGAAAGAAAGAAAATCAATTCTCAAGGAGAGAGCTTCCAGTTTAACCCCTGCCTGATTTCTCAATCTCCATCAGCCCCAGCATGTACTGTCTTCAGCAACAGAAATTTACCATCTAGTTCTAACATGTAAGTGACATATCAATGAGCTTAATCTTTTGTGAAACTTCTGGGGCCTCTCTGGTGGTCTGAATAAAAAACGACCCCCATGGATTCATATATTTGAATGCTTACTAAGGAATGGCACTATTTGAAAGGATTAGAAGGATCAAAAAGATTAAATGACCTTATTGGAGGAGGTGTGTCACTGGGGGTGGGCTTTGAGGTTTCAGAATGTAGCTCAAGCTACTGTTACAGCAACTTCCTGAATGCTGCCATGATGATAATGGATTAAATCTTTGAAACTGTAAGCAAGATTCCAATTAAATGATTTTTTTCGTAATAGTAGCCTTGGTCATGGTATCTCTTCACTATGATAGGAGGGTGACTAAGACAGCCTCCCTGGCCAATAACTAACTCACAGGGAGGTAGTTCACCCCTAGTACTAGAATTTTTACCCAGCAACCTTAGGGCATTTAGAAGTTCCTTCCCAATTCTGCAGGGTACCTTTACTTAAACCCCTTAACTGTTGTCTCAGCCTTGTGGTATCCTTTTATAAATTTATAAAATACTCAAGTTTGGCATCATGTAACAAAACCCTTTATCAGAGTATGGGGCAGGATTTCTGGAGGGCTGCCTTATCCATTCCACTTTATGTCCAATTGGTCTTAAGCAGTAAGAGGATACTAAAAGTTACAATAGAGCAGACTAAAGACATGGTTCAGTGGCTAAAAAGACTTAGCTGCTCTTCCAGAGGACCCTGGTTCAAATACCAGTACCCATGTGACAGTTTATAACCATCTGTAACTCTAGTTCTGGGGGATGTGACACCCTCTTCTGGCCTCCTCAGGTACTGCACTCACATGGTACACGTATACACATACAGACAAAACATGCATACACATAAAATAAAAATTAATACATTTCTTTAAGAATTTTCCCAGGAAGCAGTGATGAATCTGTGACAATGATGTCATTGGTAAATGCATATAGAGATTAAAACAAAAACCAGATACAGTAGCTGGGAATGGTAGCAAATGCCTTTCATCCCAGCTCCTGGGCAGTGGCAGAGGCAGGTGGACTTCATGAGTTCAAGATCAGCTTGGTCTACATAGGGAGTGCCAAGACAGCCAGGGCTATATAAAAAGATCCTGTCTCACAAACAAACAAACAAACAAACAAACAAATAACCAAAACAAGGGACTAGAGAGGTGCCTCAGTAGTTAGGAGCACTGGCTGCTCTTCCAGAGGACCCTGGTTCAATTCCCAGCACCCACATGGCAGCTCACAACCACCTGTAACTTCAGTTTCAAGGGTTCTGACACTCTCACACAAACGTACATGCAGACAGAACACCAGATGCACATAAAATATAAATAAATAAATCTTAAACTTAAAAAATAAAGATAGAGTAGAGCATGAAAATATCAACTGTTTTGACAAAAGAAAAAATGTTAGGCACAGTGGCATAGATGGGAATACTACCTGGCTTGGCTCCTACATATATTGTTTTAAAAGGCTGTAGTGGGATTATGTTTCATTGTAAATAATTGTCCTGCCTACTGGTTTAATAAAAATGCTGATTGGCTGAAGGCAGACAGGAAGTGTAGGCGGGGCTACCAGACTAAGAAAACTCTGGGAACAAGAAGAACAGAGCAAAAATGCCAGAGAGAAGCCAGCAGAGAGAGATGCCATCCACCGCCCAAGAATCAACATGTAAAGTAACACAGGTAAACTATGGGCCACTTGGCAAGACAGATTAATGGAAATGGGTTGAATTAAGATGCAGGAGCTAGCTAGCGATATGCCTGAGCTGTAGGCCAAACAGCATAAAATTAATATAAGTGTCTGTGTGATTCTGTGGGATTGCGGGACTGTGGGTCTGGACCAAGAGCTGGACAGGTCAGAACCTCAGGGCTAGGCTGGAAAGGCTGGGCCAGAAACTTACTACTACAAAAGACAATAAAAATAAAACTGGAGAGATGACTCAGAAGTTTAGAGCATATGCTGTTCTTGCAAAAGACCCAGAACTCATATGTAGGTTCACAACTATCTGTAGGGATATGTGTGTGCACATACATATGTACACATGTGGACAAAATACTCATGCACATAAAATAAATAAACTAAAAACATAAAAACGTTCTAGGCCATGTCTGGAAAGATAGACTCAGTGGTTCAAAGAACTTGCTGTTCTTTCAGAGGACCCACGCTCAGTTCCCAACACCATGCAGCTCACAGCTGTGAAGGCATAGATTTACCATTGCAGAGCTTCGTTTCAGGGAAAGACCGTTTAGTGCCTGAGCACAGGGCCCAAGTCTGAAAAGAGTCTAGGAAAGTCTCGGGAATGTGCCTATCAGCCAATAGATTCAAAGCTTGGGTTTGCACCAAAAGTTCAGCCAGTAGATTCAAAGCTTGGGTTCATGCCAAAAGTTTAGCCATAGTTACTGTATCCCATACCCCTTTGCCCACTGCTGAAATGCCAAGACGTTTAACACCCAGCTTAATGCATGCTTTTCTTTAAAAACCCTCTCACCTCTGAGCTCGGGCCGAATTCCTCTGCTGTGTTGGAACAAAGGATTTCAACCTGGGTTCCTTTGAACCTGTTCATAACAATAAACAGACCCTCATGTGTTTGCATCGAATCCAGCTCCCTGGTGGTCTTTGGGGGGGGGGGTCCCTCGACACAGGTACAAAAACCACCTTTAACTTCAGCTTCCAGGGAATATTAGAGTCCTCGAGAAGTCCCACAAAAGACCAGGTATGCAATCAGCAAGAGTGTTTATTGTCTCAAGAAAGCTTCCTACACAAAGGCAAAATGGTGAGGATCCCCGAGAGTGTGGGCTCCTTTTAAGCACAGCTAGGGGAGTTCGTAGGGTAGTTAAAGCCACTTTAGATATGATTGCCTTAAGCAAGTAGAAAGCATATTAGCACATCCTAAATGGCCAGGGCTAGTCAGGGACTGGTCAAGGCTCCAGCTTTCCATTTGGGGGCAGACTGGACAAGCCCCAGGCTTTGTCATTTGGTGATCTGCTGACTGTGGCTTAGGCCTGGCCTAGAACTGCATGTCCCAGGTCACCTTGTCCTTGTGATCAGGGGTGTTGGGGACCGATTGTCCTTTGTTTGTGGCCCTTTCAGAAACTGCTTGTTCAGTCTTAGGAAGCTGAAACTGAAGCCTGATCCCCGAGAGAAGGACCAGCTTGTTATGGTATCTGCTCAGACCTCTCACGATAAAATTCCTGGATCCTCCATACTATACACACATACACACATGCATACATATACATACACTTATAACACATATCCACATGCACACCCATGCAGACACAGTCACTCACACACATACAACCAGCTGTACATGCCTATATCCCCATACTTAAGAGTCAGAACTGTTGAAACCTCTAAGTATGTCTTGGCTACTTAGCAGGTTCCAAGCATGGGCTACGTAGACGACCCTGTCTCAGTTAAGGAGGCAGAAGGCAGGAAAAGAAGAAGGACCGGGGGATATAAGGAGGGCTAAGTGAATAGATGGGGGTGCTTTTCTTTATGAGTGAGTGAGTGTGTGTGTATAAATTATTTATAATGTTAAGTGTTTTGGTGCCTGGGAAGAATGACAGCTGGGAGGCGAGTTCAGGATTACAATGAACGACTAGATAGATAAGCAGCTGGATAGATCAAGCCAGGTGGACAAGCTGGGAATGAATGCGTAGACTTCATAAAGTTAGAGGGAGAGATAAGAGGTAGGTCTGTCTGTCTGTCCATCTGTCTGTCTGTCTGGGTGGGTAGGTGAGTGGATAGATGAATGGGTGGGTTGATAGGTGGATGGGTGGGTGGGTGGCCCTGTGGTTGTTGGCCTCATGCATGAAGAGAATGATGGAAGCCAGATGGTGTACTACTTTTATCTCTGGTGCTGTGATAAAAATACCCGGACAAAGGCAACTCAGGAGGAAACGGTTTCAGCTCACAGCTCCAGGCTGTGGGAAAGTGGAGACAGAAACTCCGTCTCCAGGCAGCTGGTCACATCCATAGTCAAGACCAGCGAGAAGATGAGAGCTTGCTTGTGCTCATCCCTTCTCCACACGCAGGCAATCCAGAATCCCCTTCCCTAAGGAATGGTGCCACCCATGGTAGGCTGTCTTCCTACTCCAATTAACATAACCAAAATAATCCCCACAGGCACATCCACAGGACAACCTGATTCAGACAAACCCTTGCTAGACTCTTTGCAGGTGACTGCAGATGTGTCAGGTTGACAATTAAAACCATCCCAAGTTAGGTGAGGTGGCACAAGCCCTTAATCACAGACAGCACTCAGGAGGTAGGTAGGTCTTTTGGAGTTCGTGACCAGCCTGATCTACAAAGTGAGATTCGTGTTGGGGCTACCAAGTAGGAGTCAAATATACACTATACACATATTAAAAACATCATAGATGGGTAAGTGGGTAGGAGCCAGACCACACTCCTAGTTCTGAAGTTTGTGGGCTTTATAACCTCAGCCCATTTCTTCCTCTTTCTTTCTCCCCCCTCTGTTCTGAGATAGGTTCTTACTCTTGGCTGAATGTGACTGTAACCCCGCCTCCTTCGACTCCTGAGTGCTGAGATTGTAGGACTCTCAGCTTTTTTTTTTTTTTTTTTTGAAACAGGGTTTCATTATACAGTCCTACACTGTGTAACACAGGCTATAACCTTGAATACCAGTAACCCATGCTAAAGTTTATTTAACAGGACTGTGATGTGGAGGCCTGTGGAAATGTACAGGGAAGAGAAATAACAAGGCAGAAGGAAGCTTGCAGAGTTTACATGGCCACGCCTATGTATGCATATAGATGAAGGGGCGTACTCCCTTAAGAGGGGGGTGTGCATGACCACACTTTCTCATGCATATGGATGAAGGGGCGTACTCCCTTAAGGGGGGGGTGCATGACCACACTTTCTCATGCATATGGATGAAGGGGCGTGTCCCTTAAGCAGGATGGGGTTTACATGGAAGGCGCCATCTCGGAATATTGCATTTACCAGCGCATCTACCACATGCTAAAAATCCAAGTGCCAGAGCTACAGGCACGTGTTAGTATACCTAGCTTGGCAATTTGCCGGTCTTCCTTTCTCTCCTCTCCCTTCATTTCGGTGATGGGGTCTCACGTAGCACAGGCTAGCCTCTAACATACTATATGACTAAGGATAATTATGAACTTCTGAACTTCGCTTCCCAAGTGGGGATTAGAAGTATGTACCACCATACTCCGCTTTGTGTTTATATCCCTGACACCCCCACACTGCCTGGTTTCTCATCTGTTATGGATGAAGTATAGCAGTTGCTCCTAATCTTGGAATTTGGCGTGAGAAATTTGGTGTGAATGGACTGGTACACATAAATCAAGGGTTTGGAGTATACCTGTTTGTTACAGCGCAGGGGTAGATGGGTAGGATTCTGGAAAAACAGGGCAGGATGAAAGGCAGGACCATGGAGCCATGAGGGAGGTGAATGAATCCCACACAATCCCCAAGAGACATTTTATTAGGGGCTTAGATGGAACTCGGGGGCCTTTCCTCTTCCCCAGGAGGAGCTCAGATCTGGACATAGGACAAGGTGATGTCACCTTTGATCTCCAGCATGTCTATCCTCTGGAATGCTTGGAACCGATGTGAGTAGTCAAAAAGGTGCTGGCCATTGGCAAACACCTTGAATCGATCCGTGCCGCAGCGGATTGACAGCTGTGGGGGAGGGGAGCGGTAAGACCCAGCAGAACCCAGGTCTGTGGGAGGTGGGAAGGGGACCCCAAGACTTACATCAAAGAACTGCCCAGGGCCAAATGGGTTGTAGGCCATCTTCCTTTCCTCGGAACCCCAGGTGCCGTTCATAAAGCTGTTTCGAACCACACCCTCACCTATGCGGGGGTTGATGTGGAGAGCTATGTCCCCAGATGACCCCACCTTGAAGTTGATGATAAAGCTGGGGACAAATAAGATGTCAGATGGGGTCTAGCATCTGAGTCTCCAAGAAAGGAGACGTGAGGTCCTGATCTCTGGGTCTGAGGGTAGGGGACTGGGGTCTTGATCTGTGGGTTCGAGGAAGGAGGAAGAGAGTCCCACCCCAGCCTGGGTGCTTACTTTCTGGCTGTGGGAAGTATATAACCCTTGATTATGATGGTTCTTCGGGCTATAAGGCCCCCATATAGGGTCCCCACATATGGTACCGGCTGTAAAATAAATAAATGAATGAATGAATGGATGGATGGATGGATGGATGGATGGATGGATGGATGAATGAATGAATGAATAAATAAATAAATAAATAAATAAATAAATAAATAAATAAATAAATAAATAAATAAATAAATATCATGGGTTCCATCCAGTCTCTAGTTAGAGAAACCAGGTACATGGCCACGTTTTCCCAGAGGCAGCTTTTTGCCTATGAATGGTCCCCAACCATGTCTCTGCCTGAACCCTGACCACCAGCTGCATCTAAGCCTCTCCTCCGACCCTGAAACCCTCAGCCCCCATGGAATCCACCCTTTGTGGGCTACCCTATTCCCTGCTTCTCTTCAGCTTGTTCCCAGAGAGTCCCTAGCTCCTGAAACACCATACCGGGTTGAAGGTTGGGGGTCCTGTCATGACCTATAAAAGAAGCAAGAGAAATCACTGTACAATGTTTAACAAATACCTCACCCAACATGTCTCCATCCTTCTCCCTACCCCCAGATTATCCCCATCCCTCTGCATGCCCATCATGCCTCTCCCACTTACGGGCAAGCTGTTCATCTGTGGAGGGTTGTACCCAGGACCCTACAAGATGAATAGATAGATAGAAGTGAGAAAATGTGGGGTCCTTTAACTTCCCCAAATCTCTTCTGCTTTTAATTTTCCACTCCTCAGCAGGTACTTACAGGGTAAGCTGGAATAGTCATAGGACCCTGTGGGTACACAAAAGAGAAGGAGGTCATGGTTGGGACCCCTAATTGTAGATTGGAAAAGTGTTAAGGAGTATATCTTCGGGCATTTCCTCGGGTACATGGATAGACCTTGCTGTATTTAGGGAGCACCAGAGCCTCAGTGGCTTTAGGACAACACCTGATAAATCCAATTCTTTGTACCTCTTCCATAGCCTTGTCCTAGCCCTGTGTCCTAGGTCCTCCATTCACCCTTGCAGCCCCCTAGCCTAGGATCAGTCTAGAAAGTGGGATTCCAGAGGCAAAAGGAGCCCTTGGTATTCTTTCCAGGCCTATGATGGTCAATGTCCAGTTATCCTGTCTCCAGCCATCATTGGCCCTGCTTCACACACCCTATCCTAGAGCAAGCTGAAGCGCCAAGAGTCAGCCCAACTTCCTGTCTCTACCAGGCTCTGCTGTGATTGTTCACATTCTCTCCCAGTTTCTGGGGCTCGGTCTCTCCTGGAGCTACAGTGAGGTATGGCGATTTATTCTGTCCAAAACACTTCTATTTTGTTAATTTTGTTTTGTTTTGTTTTGTTTTTGAAATAGTTTCTCTGTGTAGCCCTGGCTCTCCCAGAACTCCCTCTGTAGACCAGGCTGGCCTTGAACTCAAAAATCTGCTTGGCTCTGCCTCTTGAGTGCTGAGATTAAAGGCGGGCATCACCAAGGCCCGGTTCATCATCTTTAGCTTTAAACTCTCTGTTTTCTCATCTTTTTAAAATTAACTCCTATTCTGAAAGCCCTTCAAATCAATCAATCAGTCAGTCAATCAATCAATCAATCAATCAATCAATCAATCAGTCTACCTCCCCCAACCCCGCACACGCAAACATCAAGGTCTTGATATGTGGCTCAGGCTGGCCATCTACTTGCAGTGACCATTCTGCCTCAGGCTCCTGATGCTGGGATTACAGGCAGAAGCCACCATGCTAGGCTAGACTCCATACTTGATGATTGTGTGGCTGTAACCGGTTCCTTCTCTCCTTTGAGTGATGAACTCCATTTTCATCCATTGACTTGTTGAAGAACAAGCTGGTCAGTATTGTACTTTCTATTTTTAAACTACTTGTCTAGTAAACGTATGTGTCTGTGCCTAAGTGCATGTCTGTGCACCATGTGTGTGCAGAGCCTGTGGCGGTTAGAGGAGGCTTCAGATTCCCTGGAACTAAAGTTACAGGTGGTTGTGAGCCACCATGTGAATGCCAGGAAATAAACCCAGGTCCTTCTATTTTTTAAATTAATTAATTTATTTTATGTATATGAGTGCTCTATTGTATGTACACCTTTATATGAGTGTCTTTATATGGGCTGTCCTGGAACTCACTATATAGAATAAATAGGCTGGCCTTGAATTCACAGAGATCCACCAGCTTCTGAATCTGAGTGCTAAGATTAAGGGCGTGTGCCAGCCCCACCAATCCTAGGTGCTATAGATGCTTTTTACCACCGTCTCCCCAGCAACAGGCTGATAGTTTTGGCTTTTAGGCTCTCATTGGTTAGTTGGTTGATTTTGTTGGTTAGTTGGTTAGAGAAAGGAATTTAGAAACTCATTCCATACCCTAAGCTATCTTACTCTAGTTTAACTAGGCTTCTAGCCCCTCGCTGGGGGATTCTAGGCAGGGGCTCTACCATGGAGCCACACCCCAAATCCTGACTTGTAGGCAGTGCTCTACCATTAAGCAAGTTTCAACTTGAGACTTTTGGCAGAGGTATGCTGCATTATCAAAGTGGGTGTGTACTGGAGGCTTCTTGTAGGCTGTGTCCTTGGGTGTGGAGCTTCTAGAACACTGGGACCCATGTTTGCTCGGCATTCAGATCTAGCTCTGGCCAATTTCCAAAGTGATTGTACCAAATTACACTCTGGACAGCCATATGGTGGCTGTGCTAGCTGATTCACATGCCTGCAAACAGGACGCGTGGTATGATATTACCGTTTGCTCCATTACAAGCCTGATGGGTACGCAGTGGCAACTCACTGTAGCTTTGTGTTTCCTGGGTGACTAATGTGTCAGGCGATCTGTCCTGAATCTGTTTGCTAGTCCTAAACTCTACTAGTCTTTACTTGTCTTATTTTCTGACCCAGTTTACACACCTCTTCTTCCTCCTGGAAGTCCTTCTTGGCCATGTCAGATTCTTCCTTTAGATTCTCAGAACACCTTGCTGTAACCCCACCCGCCAGGCCTACTCTCTGCCTGAGCCTCCTTATCTGGATCCTGACCTCCTCTCTACCTACACCCCCCCCCCAATGGTCTTGACCATGGTGCCACAACTGTCTGGTCATGTGTCTATCTTCCTGATGGACTGACAGTACAGGATCCCTAGGCCCACCCATCAAAGGGACTAGAGATGGGAACATAGATTGTAACATGAGAATGAGTCAAGGAGGCAGATAAAGAGACAGTCCATACCGGATATGGGGCTGGAGCAGATTGGCCACCAAGGAAATTGATTGACTGAAGTTCCAAGTCTCCATCCACATGCAGATGGGTGACCATCTGTAGTGGCAGCCGGTGCTCATATTCATAGAAGGGGTTTCCATTCACAACAACCTAGAGGGCAAAGAGAAGGTGTCATACCTCAGCACCCTGAAACAAGGGACTGTGAGAAGGTTGAAATGGGGTTGTACCTACAGCGTGTATGTCTGTGCATGTGTGTTAATGGATGTGCAGGTGCACATGTGTGCACACTTATGTGGAGGCCAGAGGTCAGGAGAGTATGGGGGAGATGGCTTGGAGGTTAAGAGCATTGGTTGCTCTTGCAGAGGTCCTGAGTTCAATTCCCAGCATGGTGGCTCACAACCATCTGTAATGAGATCTGGCGCCCTCTTCTGGCCTGCAGGGACACATGCAGGCAGGATACTGTATACATAATAAATAAATAAATAAATAAATCTTTTTTTTTAAAAGTCAGGAGAGCCAGGCATGGTGATTCGTGTCTTTAATCCCAGCACTCATGAGGCAGAGGCAGGTGGAGCTCTGTATGTTCAAGGCCAGCCTGTTCTATATAGCAAGTACCAGGACAGCCAGGCCTATAGAAAGAGATACCATGTCTCGGGAAATGCCAAACAAAAGAAACAAAATGGAAAACCCCCTAAGAGGTAAAAAGAAGGCTGGGAGCATGGCTTACTTTATAGAGAAAACACTTCGCACTTATATAGAACAGACAAGGCTCTAGATTCCATCGGCAGGGTAGGTGGGGGAGGATGGGAGGGAAAGGATTTGGGGCGGGGGGGGGGGGCTGTGGTGGGGAGGGCTGCAGGGAGGGAGGGCTGCAGGGAGGGAGGGCTGCACAGAGGGAGGGCTGCAGGGAGGGAGGGCTGCAGGGAGGGAGGGCTGCAGGGAGGGAGGGCTGCAGGGAGGGAGGGCTGCAGGGAGGGAGGGCTGCACGGAGGGAGGGCTGCAGGGAGGGAGGGCTGCACACTGCACGGAGGGAGGGCTGCAGGGAGTGGGCTCAGACCTTGTAGTGCTCAGACATGACCATGAACACCAGCTCGAAGTGGTTGCCCCTCTGGAAGGGCATACTCTTCTTCCTCTCCTCTTTACCCCACTGTCCGTTCTGCATCGTGTTGAAGACCACCTTGTCCCAGCCATCGAAGCGGGGATTGAAGTGGAAAGCAATATCTGCCCCCTCATTCTGCCCCACAGTGAAGTTCACCTGGAACCTGGTTGCAAATAAAAGGCTGATTCAGCCTCTGCCTGCCAGTGCACGGGGTCTCCCTGTCTTGGGATCTCTCTGTCTCAGCCTCCAGAATGCTGGCATCACAGGCGTGCACCTTTGTCTCCATCTGGACTCTGTACCCAGTACATTTAATAAGGAGGGAACAGCAAATAAAAATGCAAAAATTGGGGGGCTGGGGGAAAAGCTGGTCCTCGTGCTCACTGACCAGCCAGGCTAACCAAGCTCTGGGGTCCAGTGAGGGATTCTATCTCAAAAAAACGAGGAAGATAAACCAGGTGTGTTGGCACACACTTTTAATCCCTGGGAGGGAGAGGCAGGCAAATCTCAGTGATTTAGAGGCTAGCCTGGTCTACATATTCAGTTCCAGGCTAGCTAGGGCTACATAGTGAGACCACTGACTCAGAAACAAAACAAAAAACAGTGACTGAGGTGATACCTGAAGTTGACCTCTGACCTTCCCAATGCACATACACACACCTGCACACACGTATGTGCATACATACACACACACACACACACACACACACACACACACACACACACACAAAGGTGGATGGTGCCTGAGAAAGACACCTCAGGTTAACCTCTGGTTGACACACATGCATACATGCATGCATACATGCATGCACATGTACATATACTCTGCATACACATGCACACTAAGAATGATAAGGAAAGAATGTGAGAGCTTAGTTTAATAATTACCTCGTTGAGGTATGAAAAAAAGCTAAGCCTTAGTGGAATTGCTTTCTTTTGTACATTGAAACCTGACAATCAGCCCATTTTACAGGTGAGAAGGTGAAGCGCAGAGATATCCAGTAGCTGTCACACAATGGCTGAGTGTCCCCATTCCCCGGGAGGTGACCTTGGGCTCTGAGCTTGTGTTCTGAATTCAGTCTCTGAAATTTGTCACTTAGGTATTATCCCAGCCATTGGCGCACCTTTCTTGGTGACCTCTCTTGACCAATCTTGATAGGACCCACTCAGCCCTTTACTATATTTGGACCTCTATCACTTTCTTCTTTCCCCCACCTTCTAGGCTGGAGTCATTTCTAACCCCATAGGCCATTTGTAACCCACAAGCAGCCAGAGGAACCATGTGAACACCTGAGTCCCAGCATGCTCCAAACTGTGCCTTGTGGCAGAGTTAGGGAAGGGAGAAAGCCCCTCCCTGGGGTGGGCAGGGATGGGGTGGGAGGCCATCTCACCGTTGCATGTTCTCCTTGGCTACTCCTTGGATGTAAACGGACATCCCAACACTGAGGCCACCTGGGATAGGCCTCCTGTAAGGCAGAGTCTGTAGAAGGGGCCAGTTGAAGAAACTTAGAAGCTGCCTGCCTGTCCCAGCCCTTCCCAGGCACCCCAAAGACCCCCGTCCCTTAAGCAGGGGAGATGGGAAGAGGGGTGTGGGGCTGGGGATGCAGCTTAATAGAAGAAT
Source organism: Phyllotis vaccarum (assembly GCA_033318265.1). NCBI lineage: Eukaryota > Metazoa > Chordata > Mammalia > Rodentia > Cricetidae > Phyllotis > Phyllotis vaccarum. The sequence continues at coordinate 19,439,900 of JARWLC010000018.1, read as the reverse complement.
ACTTGCCCAGCATAGCAAAGAGGAAGGAGGAGGGCTTAGGTGGGCATCTCACCGGGTTATAGGTGGGCTGGTACCCCGGCGCTGGGACAAAGGCCATCTTGGGAATCTGAGCTGATAGCTTGTCCTGAGAGAGCTGAAGGAGTGTGGAATGGTGGCTGGTTACAGGTGGCCCTTATACTAGAGGGAGTGGCCATCGGGCTCATGAAGTCTCCGATGGGGATCTCTAGGGCACACCCTAGCTTCCCATCCTGGTAAAGACCCTGTCCCTCAGAGGTCCCCCACAAGGAGGAAGTATTCCTGGACTTCGACCTTACACAGCTTTATCAGAACCATAAAGCCTTGCCTGAGGATTGTTAGCAGAAGGAGGGTGAGGCCAAGTGGGCAGGGCAGGGACTGGCCCACAGGAATATCTGGACAGGTGGTCAGTAGAAGCCAGAATTAAAAGGAATCGCCATGACCCTCCTGACCCCATACACTGTAAGGCAGGGCCTTAGAGCACACATAGCTGGGGCCACAGGTTCTACTCTTACCCCTTCCTGGCTACCCAGAGCCAGCACCTCACTCTGGGTTTGCCTAATTGTAAAGTGGGGGAAATGAGAATACCCACTATGAATCCTTGGAGTGAACAGCAGGCAGTGGGGGGCCCAGGCTATAACCCTAGCACGTGGGAGGTGGAGGCAGGAGAATTTGCTGCAAGTCTGAAGTCAGCTTAGTTGGTAGAATGCTTGCCTGGCCTGCAGGAAACCCTGGTGGGTCACATCTAGCACTAGGGTGTGTAATAGGTGCCCAGATCCAAGCATCAATGACCAGGACGTTCTAGGGGTCATCTTCAAGGTCATCTTCCACTACACAGTGAATTCAAGGCCAGCCTGGTCTACAGAGGGAGTTCCAGGACAGCCAGGGCTACACAGAGAAACCCTGTCTCAGGAAAAACAAATAAAAAAATCAAGGTCCAGGGTCCCTGAGAAATACTACCAAAGATGGAAGCACGCATGCAGACATTTGGATAAAACCCAGTAAAATAAGAGAGGGCTGGGGCTAGATCTCAGAGGTAAAACACTTAACTTGGAGTGTGTGAGACCCTGGGCTCCAGCCCAGACCACACAGGGAGAGAGGAGCAGAGGGCTCACCAAGTTAATAAATGCCTATCACATGACCCAGCACACAGAAGACAGGAAGTAAATGTTTGGCCTTATACTCATGCTAAACATACATCCAGAAGGAAAAGATTACTCACGGATAAGAAAACCCAAAGTTAAAAAAAATGCAAATAAACAGATGTGCTGATGCACACCTGTAAGTGGGAATGCAAGGTAATTCCTAACTATATGGTGAATTCCAGGCCAGACCTGTCCACCTGAGACTGTGTCTAAAAATAAAATAAAATAAAATAAAATAAAATAAAATAAAATAAAATAAAATAAAATAGAAAATCGCCTGCCAGGTGGCTCAGCAGGTAAAGGCACTTTCCATCACGTTCAATTTATGGACCTATATGGTGGAAACAGAGAACCAACTTTCTTACAAACACACTAATAAATAACAAAATTAATGTTTTGCAAAAGATGTATTAGGCTGGGTGGTGGTGGCACATGCCTTTAATCCCAGCACTTGGGAGGCAGAGGCAGGTGGATCTTTGTGAATTTGAGGCCAGCCTGGTCTACAAAGCAAGTTCCAGGATGCAGAGAAAACCCTGCCTCAAAACCCCCAAGCAAAAAATAAAATTACTCATGTATTTTATGTATATGAGTGTTCTGTCTCCACACACACCACAAGAGGGCACCAGACCTCATTATAATGATTGTGAGCCACCATGTGGTTGGTGGGAATTGAACTCAGGACCTCTGGGAGAGCAGTCAAGTGCCATCTCTCAAACCCCCAAATCAACACGTTGAAATTCCTGGAGAGATGGCTCAGTGGTTAAGAGCACTGGCTACTCTTGCAAAGGACATAGAGAAAGAAATGAGGGAACCAGCTCCAGATCGGTAAGCAACGGGACTCAGCCCGATGCCAGGCACCCAGGCCTAGCGTGCTGTGCTGGGCCACGCCTTACTCGGAGACAGGCAGAGGGAACAGGTGTGGCCTTTCAGGTCTCTGCGGCCTCAGTTCTTTGCACCCAATCAGATTCACCTCCCAGCTTTCTTAATTGCCCTGCTCGGAGCCAGGCGTCTGAGCCCCCACCCACTGCAATAAAGCTACCAGGCTGTATTCAAACTTTATTGTTCACAGTGAAGATAAGGGCCTGGGACGGAAGAACTAAGTCAGAACTAAGTCGTAAGGTTATATTCACTGGGCGAGCACGAGGAAGAAGATACTGCGGTAACATCCATGGAGCCTTCCGCTCTCAGGATCAGGAAGGGTCTCAGAGCTTGGAGAAGGTGACACTTTTTGTGTCCTTCTTCTCCATGGCTGCCTGGACTGACTTGATGATGTCCTGTGTCTGCAACATGCTCATGTTCCAGGTGGCCTGGTCAAGAAGGTGACAAAGATCAGGCGAGGTATGCGCATGCGTAGATCTCCTGAGCGCCCACCGCTCCCCCCCAACCCCCGGGAGGGCTATGACTGGTGTGGGTGGTTTACCATATAGTCAAGGCTCTCATCCACAGAATGGTCTCGGGAGTAGATTAGGTTGATTTTTGACCCCTGCACAGCCACAGGGCTCTTGCTGGAAATCTCACCCGCTAGGGCAAAGGCTGCTTCTAACAAGACGCCCTTATCTGGGAACACGCGGCTGCCAGGGAAGGAGGAGGTAAGTGGGACATTCTCCCTCTCTCCTGTGGATGGCCAGGTGGCCCCACAGAGAAAATAGAAAACCCCAAACAAAGGGCTTAGCCACAGAGTGATGCCCAGAGGAAGAAATGGCTGCTCTGAAAATGGCCATTTGGACCCTGGAGTAAAGATACAGGAGACAACGGAACCCAGCCCCGGCCTGGATGGACCTGTGCTGCTTGCTCCCTGCCAGCCAGTCAGCGTCCTACCTGACCAGCCCACTGTCCAGGGCTTCGTCAGCCATCATCTTTCGGGCGGTGAAGGTCAGCTCATTGACCAGGCTACATAAGGGGAAAGGAGATCAGGAGCCGATGTCATCCTGGGTCTGACCTCCCCCCCCCCCAGGTCATTATCACCCCCTCTCACCTCTGGTTCCCGATGACCTTGGGCAGCCTCTGCAGCGTTCCCACATCAGCAGCCAGGCCGATATCCACCTCCTAGAGGGAAACACCCATCAGCGTTTGATCTGTGCCTGCACATCCATCATCCACTGCCTGCAGACGTGTCTCTATAGACCAGGCTGGCCTCAAACTCAATGCCCCTGCCTTCCCAGCGCTAGGATTAAAAGCCCCGCATGACATATTATCTTGCCCACATTCAATGATGCAGTTAATTGTGGGTGGGGCTCTGGCATGGGGGTGGTGGGGTTGGGCACCAGCAAGCCCTGCACAGGGCTCTGCTGACCATCCTGGTGATATAACTTCAAGCTCTCGTTGCCTTGACTTCCCTGCCATGATGGGCGGGACCTTGAACTGTGGCCTAAAATAAACCTTTTCTGTTAAGTGGCTTTTCCAAATATTTTATCGCAGCAACCCGAAAAGACACCATGACAGGCTTCCGCTCGCTCTATATAGCCCAGGCTGCCTCAGTCTCTGCAGCTGAGACTGCAGGAGTGCCTCCCCACAGTCCGTTTTTGCCTGAACCTTGCTTCCAGGAAACCTTCAGGCCCAGCTGCCCGGTCCTGTCTGGGTCGTGCGCCCCCCCCCCCATCCCCATTCAGTGGCTGCCTACCACTACAAGGGTTCCAAAAGACAAGCGCTCAGGAAGCACCTCACCTTGACCTGGAAGAAAGCATCCTGGGCACAGTAGCGAATGTCACAGGCAGTGATGAGGTCCACACCTAGAAGGAAAAGGCTGGGGAGAATTAATAATGACAGAAACCAATTCCTCCTCTCAAAACATGGGGGTCACAGCTGGGGACTGTTGGTTTTCTTGTAGTTGAGCCCCACATTGAGACATCATAATGTTGTTGGTTGTTTTTGCTCTTTTGGGGGACCTGCCACCCAACTGCTAAATAAATCACACACAGAGGCTTATTTTTACTATAAATGCCCGCCCTTAGCTTGGCTTACTTCTAGTCAGCTTTTCTCAAATTATCCCATCTACCTTTTGCCTCTGGGCTCTTACCTTTCTCTTCTGTAATTTTACCCTTACTCTGTGTGTTGCTGTGTGGCTGTGTGGTTGGGTGGCTGTGTGGCTGTGTGGTTGGGTGGCTGTGTGGCTGTGTGGCTGTGTGGCTGTGTGGTTGGGTGGCTGTGTGGCTGTGTGGTTGGGTGGGTGGCTGGCCCCTAGGGTCCTCTTCTCCTTAATCTCTTGCTCTTTTTTCCTTATGGTTATCCTCTCTGCCTGACAGCCACGCCCATCCTTTCTCAGCTATTGGCTGTTCAGTTCTTTATTAACAGCTATTGGCTGTTCAGTTCTTTATTAACAGCTATTGGCTGTTCAGTTCTTTATTAACAGCTATTGGCTGTTCAGTTCTTTATTAGACCATCAGGTATTTTAGGCAGACCAAAAAAAAAAAAAAAAGTCACAGCTTCATAGAGTTAAAGAATTGCAACCTAAAAGAATTCTATACACCTTAGACTAAATATTCTACAGTGGGGGACCAAGTCTAATTAGCAACATCCGAGCTGAGGTCACAGCGGGGAGGAGGTGCAGAGGAATAAGCAGCCTCGTCAATGCAGGCATTGTAGTGGTACCAGTGGCTTCATACTCACCTGCACCAATGCAGCCTCCGTGAATGGCAGCAATCACTGGCTTGGGGCACTAAAATAGAAAAGGAGGGTTGCGGTCAAATCTGGCAGAAGAAGGGTAGGCAGAAGGAATGCCACCCAGCCATGAGTCACCTTCTCAATGGCAGTGAAGGTCTTCTGGTATCTGCTGATAATGTCACGGAGGTACCAGGCTATGCGGGCTGCATCATCACCTGGGGGCTGCAGGAGGTTTGCCATATCCATGATATCAATGCCTGTTGAGAAGGCATGAGAAGAATACTCAGCTTTCCTGGCCCTGTTTAATACCCCAGCCAAAGCTCAGAACCCAGCAGCTGCAGGTCCAAACATAAACATCACAACAGAGAAAGAAGCACACGAAGGTCTGGAGGTATCTTGCCTTTTAAATATCTATTTTTTTTTTCTCAAGACAAGGTTACTCAGCTTGACCTCAATCTAGAGTTTCCAACCTCCACTTCTCCAGTGTTGGGAATATTGGCTTCCCAAGAAGACAGTCTCTATGATAAACTACTCCACACATCGCTAGGGGGAGCCTGTGAGCTCTTGTCTCCCAACCCAGGCAGAGTAACTATGAAGTGTTAGTTCCTTTGTCCCAGTGGGAGAGCACTTGGCAGTGAGGTGGAGGGCATGGATCAGTGTTAAAGCATTTGCTTAGAATTCACAAGTAAGTCCTGGGGGTGTGGCTCAGTGGTAGAGCCCCGGCCTAGAATCCCCCAGTGAGGAGCTGGGCGGGAAGGTAGCTCAGTGGTGGAGCACCTACCAAGTGCAGAAGTCTTGGGCTCAAACTCAATGTGTTAAAAATCAATCCAAATAAAGACAAAGTCCTTAACCCTCATGCCTGTGATCCAGCACTTTGGAAGCAGAGGTACAAGGATTCCTTTCTGTTTCAGGCCAATCTAGACTACATACTGAGTTCCAGGACAGCCTGGGCTACACAGTGCAAAACTGTCCTAAAACCACTAAATAAATAAAGAGCCGCAGAGATTTCTCCGTGGTTGAGAGCATGTGTTGCTATTTTTGCTGATATCTTAGCAAAGCTGGCAAAGCCACTCACCAAAATTCATCATGTCACCCAAGGATCCCAAGGAGAAGAAAGATGCCCAAAAAAGACAAAGGCCCACCCAAAAAGACAAAAGACAAAGGCCAAGTATGGGACAAGTTCAACGATCTATTCCTGTTTGACAAAGCTCCAGATGCCCAACTCTCTAAGAAGTTCCCAACTATCAGCTGTGTCCTATGAGAGCCTAAAGAATCGGGGTCCCTTGGCTGGGATAGCCTCCAAGAATTACTCAGCACGTGTTGCTCTTTCGAGGGTGGGCTGGGTGTGGGGTGGTCCAGTTCCCAGCATTGATGTAGCAGCTCACAACCATCTGTAACTTCTTTTGGGGGAGAAGGGGTTCGAGGAAGGGTTTCTCTGTGTATCCCTGGCTGTCCTGGAACTCACTCTGTAGACCAGGCTGGCCTTGAACTCACAGAGATTCACCCACTTCTGCCTCCTGAGCAATGGGATTAAGGGTGTGTGCCACCATGGCCCTGGTCATCTGTAATGTCTAACTCCAGTTCCAGGGTGCTAGACAAGTATGTAGTGTCCTTATATACATGCAAGCAATACACACTTAAAGTAGAAATCAATCTAAAAACATATAACAAAATGCACAACCTTTCTGTGACCTCCCCAGCCCTGGACACACCTTACTTCTGCCTGCTGCTTTGGACTGTCTCTATGTTTCCTGATCCCTTTGCCAACAACTGCCCTTCAATGATCACAAGACTGGCTATGGGCTTCCTTAAAGCCACACAGCTCAAAGATCACCTTCTGAGAGAGGCCTTCACTGGCCTCCCTCTGTGGGGATATTTTGTAATAAAATAAAAACATTTCGGAGATATAAGAGGGAGCTACCCACAGTCAGTCTAGGAGGATCAGACAGTGGTAATTCACACCTTTAATCCCAGCACAGCCTTAATCCAATCTGAGTTCCAGGTCATTTTAGTTTACAGAAGGAATTCCAGGCTCCCAGGCAGGCAGTGGTGGGGCCACATCTTAACTGAACAAAGAGAGTATTTAAGGCAGGCGTAGAAAGCCAGAAAGCCAAAAAGGCCAGAAGAAGCCAGGAGGAGCCAGGCTGAGGAAGCTGGAAGACAGCTAGGTAAAATCTGACTGTGATGTTTACTCTCTCGAATATCTCTGAAATATTTTTATTATATTACAAAATATCCCCACATCCCTCCATCTTTAGCTCTACCTTTCTCCTACACATCTGTCTGACCCAGTGTACCCAGCCATCTTTCTAGAATGTGAGCTCTATGAACAGGACTCTTGTTGTTTGTTTGTGAGACAGGGTCTCACTCTGTACACCAGGCTAGACTGGACTGGAACCTGCCTCCACCTTCTGAGTGCTAGGATTAAAGGCATGCGTTGCTATCCATGTCCAGCTATTTTTTTTTTATATGTAGTAGGGTTTTGCCTGCAAATATGTCAATGCAGCACACATGCCTGATGCCAGTGGAGGTCAGAATAGAGGGACATCCAATCCCCTGGAACTGGAGTCAAGGAAGGTTGTGAGTCACCATGTGGGCTCTGGGAATTAAACCCCAGTACTTTGCAATGCTCTTAACCACTGAACCATCCGCCCCAGGAGTTGTGGTGTTTATTCATTTGTTTATATCTTTTTAACCACCAGTGTATCCGGATGCTTGGAATAGGTGTTCAATTAGTGGATGGTACAGATAATGCCACAATCCTCGGTCTCTTGTGGAGACAGACAAGTGAAAAAAAAAAAGTTTATTTTCATTCGAGGCATGAGTATAAAAAGCCTGTCATCCAGTACTCCATGAGGGTGAAGCTGGGGTAGCCTCATGTTTAAGGTCATTTGAGCTAATAATTAAATCCTGTTTAAAAAAAAAAAAAAAAAAAAAAAAAAAAAAAAAAAAACAGGGCAGGAAATGTGTTAGCCATGAAAGCATGAGTAAGCCGGACAGAGGGGGCACACATCTCATCTTTGATCCTAGCATTTGGGAAGCAGAGGCAGGTGGATCTCTGAGTTTGAGGCCAACCTGGTCTACAAAGCGAGTTCTAGGACAGCCGGGGCTAAATGAAGAAACCCTATCTCAAAAACCAAAAACCTCAAAATAAAAAGCACGAGAAGGTTCTCATCCCCAGAACCCATTGAAAAATTGGGTGGGCACAGCCGCTACCTGTAATCCCAGCTTGGGTGCAAGGTGACCCCTGGAGCAAGCTGGCCAAGCAGACTGGGTGCTTGGAACAAACAGACTAGCTTGAGTGTCTAAGTCTAGACTCGGTGAGAGTCGTGTCTCAATGTATATGGTTCAGAGCAATCAAGAAAGACACTGGACATCAAGCTTGGGCCTTCACACATGTACACACACATCAAAAATATACATAAAAAGAATAAACAAGAGATAGATGAGACAGCAGGTCACAGCAGGAAGATCAGAAATTCAAGACCAGCCTGCCCTATCACAAAGAACCAACTAGAAATTTGAGGGCTGAAAAAAAAATATCTGAAGTTTAAAAATTACTGGATGTTAGAAGTAGAAGAGAGATGTCAGCAAAAAGCCACGGTAATAGGTGAAGGATCCAAGGAGGAAACAGGGCAGTGGAGTGACTTCCACGTGTGTGAATGTAAACAGGAGTCAGTACTGTGTGCTCAGTTATTGCAAAAGCCTGTGACTCTCATAGCACACTTGGCTGACCCTGAGAGGCTCAGAGGTCACAGGTTCACTGTGAGAATCCAGCTTCAGGATCCTGTCCCATCATTCTGTGGTGCTAATTTCTATATTTGAATTTGCGGGGAGGGAGTTGTGGACTTTATGCCAGCCTCTGAGTCCATCTACATGTGACTGTTTTAAAATAGACTTAAAAAAAAAATAGTTGAGCTAGCCTGGTGGTGGTGGCAGAGCATGCCTTTAATCCCAGCACACAGGAGGCAGAGGCAGGCAGATCTAAAATAGACTTAAAAAAAAAATAGTTGAGCTAGGATCTAAAATAGACTTAAAAAAAAAATAGTTGAGCTAGCCTGGTGGTGGTGGCAGCGCATGCCTTTAATCCCAGCACACAGGAGGCAGAGGCAGGCGGATCTCTGTGAGATCAAGGGCAGCCTGGTCTACAGAGCGAGTTCCAGGTCAGCCAAGTATACACAGAGAAACCCTGTCTTTAAAACCCCAACGAACCAAAACAAACCAAAAAAGAACCACTGAAGGCTGTTTAAATGGCTCAAAGTTAAGATCCTACAGTTGCTAGTCTTCCAGAAGACTGGGTTTGATTTCTACAACCACCTGCAACTCCAGACCCAGATCTGACATCTCTGGTTTCTGTGGGCACCTGCCCTCACACACACACACACATAATTAAAAATAATAAATTAAAAAAAAAATCAAAACCCTAATTAAGAGCCACTGCAGGGCCAGCAAGATGGCTCAGTAAGTAAAGGTGTTTGCAAGGAAGCCTGACCAGCTACCAACTGAGTTCCACCCTGGGGACGAGGAGAATCAGAGAATCGGCTAAGCTGTCATGTGACTTATGTAATCACAAGTCTCATACATGCAAATAAAATTTTTTTCCCCTCTAGGCAGGGTTTCTCTGTATAGCTTGGTCTGTTCTAAAACACACAGAGAGTTCCAGGCCAGGCAGAGCTATTTAAGGGGATGGGGGAAAATGCAACAACCCAAAGGTAAACAAACAGCAAAATCAGCAAAAGGAGCGAAGGAAAAGTTAGCACGGCTGCTTGACCACCAGGAGGCAGGAGACCACCAGGGTGAATCGTACCTGAAGTGAACATTTTCCCTCCACCAGAGATTACAACAGCCCGACAGTCAGAGTCTTCTGATATCTTCTGGAAGCACTCCACCAACTCCCTGCAAAGGAGCAAGAAGTGAAGGGCTGTACCTGGAGTGGGGAGCCCCTGCACCTGCCCACCCCTGCCTGCCTCCTCTTGCAGACAGGCTTCTGTGTCCCCCGACCTCCACAGGGTCTTGTTCATGGCGTTCCTCTTCTCCGGGCGGTTTAGTTGTACATGGAGAACATGTTCCTGGGCCGTTGTCACTTGAAGACACTCATAGTTGTGGTCTGAGAAGTTCTCAGGGGCTCTTTTGAAGGCCTCTTGTGCAGAAGAGCCCAGCGAGCGAAGGCTGATGTTGCTGTACAGCTGGGTGCTACCTCGCAGCTCTGGGGAGAGACAGGTAGAGGCTTTGAGATTCCAGATTGGGGACACTTTTAACACCTATGTGCCTCCAACACAAGTTCCCCAGAGACCCTAGCCTGACCAGACATAGCTTTTAAGATTAGGGTGTGCTTAGGGGTGGTTTCTCGGTCTGAAATTAACTTTAGTTAGCCCCTGGTTTGTGGGAATGACCCAAGCTTGGGGACAGAGAATTCAGATCGGAAGTCAGGCCTAAAAATTATAATTTCGTTAAATTACACTCCTGTCTATAAAAAGACTACACGGCGATGTTGGGGTAACTCACGCTGCATCAGCAGGCGGCGGAGTTTGCTGGAAACTGCCATCATCTCTGCGGCCCTCCTGTCCCGCACTCTGGAGCTGCGGACTCTTCTGGGAAAAAACAAAGGGGGCGGGCACAAACGTCGGCCATGTTGGTCAAGGGCATCAAAGCCACCGCAGCCATCGCCCTTCAGTAGCGACGCCCCACCTAGTTCGCCATCTTTACTAAGGGCAACCGTAAATGGCACTTCCTCTAGTCTCCGGTGTTTAGGACGTAGCTTAAAAGTATGACCTTTGACCCAGTGGGAAGCTGGCCTGAGAAAATATTTGGCTGTTGGAAAATTATGTATAAAGTTCATCACAGCGCTGTTTTGTAACAAGAAAACTGCAGACAACTGGAATTGTCAAAGACAGAATGGCGGCAGCCTAGAAATCTGTCCTTGCCAGGATATGGTAACCAAAAAATTGCTAGGATACAGACAGGACAAAATTAAGCATTTTAAATTCCCCGACGGCAAGAAGATAATACAATTTCCCTCGGGACTTAGGAAACTGGCTCCTGCACCAAGAAGTCACTAGTTCAGTGTTACTGGGCATTAAGAAGTGCTTAGGCCAGAGTAAATGTCTAACGCCCACTTCCTTTGTTTTGGACTGTGGCAGGCAGCATAGACAAGCACTCTACCACTGGACAATGCCTAGCCTCTCCATATATATATATATATATAATATATATATATTATATAAACCTAGGGCTAGCCTGGAACTTGCAAGGATCCTCCTCTGTCTCCTAAAAAAGGGAAGTATGAACCAACGTACCAGCAGTTTACTCTAAAAAGAACCTAAAGAAGCTCAGTGTGATAGCTCAGGTCTTTAATCCTAGCACTCCAGAGACAGAAGTAGGTGGTTCTCTGTGAGTTCAAGGCCAGCCTAGTCTACTGGTCTACAAAGCAAGTTTCAGGACAGCTAGGACTATGTAGAGAGACTTTGTCTCAATAAAAGATAAATATAAAAAGCTCTAACTTAGCCAGATAGTGGTAGCACACACCTTTAATCTCCGCACTTGGGAGGCGCAAGCAGGTGGATCTCTGTGAGTTCCAAGCCAGCCTGATCTACAGAGTTCCGAGACAGGCTCCAAAGTTACACAGAGAAACCTTTTGTCAATTAAGATTTTTGTTGATAGTGGGTTTTGTTGTTGTTATTGTTTTTTGAGACAGGGTTTCTATGTAGCCCTGGCGGTTCTAAACTGTTGATTAGGCTGGCCTTGAACTCACATAGATCTGCCTGCCTCTCTTCTGCCTCCCTAGTGCTGGAATTAAAGGTGTAGAGCACCACACCTGGTTTAAAACACAACCCCCTCCCTCCCACAAAAAAATACTGAGAAAGCATTACCCAAGAGCATAAAATACCGTGTAAGTGTGCTCCTTAGGGAGGCATTTGCCAAGAGGGTGAACAGATGTCTCTGGGCCAGTGGGACAATAGGGGATGTTTCCTCCAAGTGTGTCTGCTACCCAAGACTTACAACCCAGATAGGCAGGCTATTTTCAAGACAGATGTAGCAACTATCAGGAGTAAGCAATGTTTCAAGAGAAAACTGAAATCCTATGCAGATACTAAAATGGGAGAGAAAAGATCACCTAATTTCAGCTAAGCAGCAGTTATAGATTTTCTGATCAAAAAAGACTATATAACATTCCAGGACAAAGGCTGTGGTGCCCATTACCATACAAAGCTTAAGATGGTTCAGTCTACTTGCAGCTCGGGCTTCCCTACTCCAGCTTCTCATTCTTATATAATCCTGCCTTTTGGCCATGTGACCTCCTTGTGCTCCCCTCCTGGAGACGATTTCAGCCCTTCTGTGCTCTGGACTCTTCCAGAGGCCTCTCTGGCTGTACTCTTCTCCACATGTACAATAAAAACTTCAGCCATACCATGGAGTGGTCATGTCCCCATTTCATCCAGTAAGATGTAACTAGTTTAAAAATAACTGTAGTGTGTTTTTGTATTTATAGGTCAAATTGCCAACAGAAAATGAACTGGGATAGTATGATTAAAACTCTTTGCATAACTTCAATTAGCAAGGAAGGCCTGGAAACTTTCAGGACTAGGCAGTCTCTAGGGTCCTGTGTTGCAATGATACTCTGAACACGTCACACAGCGCACTGTCCCTAAACACACACACAGCCACACACAAGTCAGCAGGTTAAGGCACCTCCTTCATTTGGTGGAGGTCTGAGGATACATACACAAACATAAAACATCTCCTTACAGAGTGGGGAAGGATTTTGCTGCATTTTCTTTTCCTGGCTTTACCTGCACTCTCAAAACATACAGGTGTTTGAGTGTGGACAAAGTCCATTTTACAACACTTTCCTCATGTGGCAAAGGCCTATGTTGTCCAGACTATAGTCTCAAAGGCACCCTACTCCGGAGTCCTAGGCAGCTGCTCCAATTTTGCTTTTTGAAGACAGGGTTTCTCTGTGCATCCCTGGCTGTCCTGGAACTCATCCTGTAGATGTTAGCCTTGCCCAGGACTGATAGCATGCACAACCACGTAGCTTTTAATTGTATCCATGTTCGTGCATGTCTCTCTGGAGAACTGGATTTTTCCTTCCACCTGGGATTGAATTCAGCTAAAGTTACCAGCAAGCACCTTAGCCACTGAGTCATCCATTAGTGTCTAATTCCACTTTTACCTAGAACTAAAATGAACCTGGATGGGCAATGCCCTTTAAGAATGCCATTGCTTTAATTCCAGTTCATTGTCCATCCTGTTCTTGTCAAAGCGGAGTCCATCGCTCTTCAGAAACTGTGGGAGAGAGGGAAGCAGACATCCCACCCTCAAGGCCCCAAGTTTTATTTTCCAAACCATTTTATTGAAATGTGCCAAGATACATGGACAGCACAAATGTATGAACAGGGAAAAAAAAAATCACACATACAGTTATCTTAAAAAGTGAAGGTTAATCTTGGGAGATACCAGTTCCCCCCCCCAGAGTTCCAACATTTCCGTTGTAGTTAAGCCTCTACAGACCTAGCATTTAAAAAGAAAAGAACTGTAAAAATAAATCAAAACAGAACAAAACTGAAGAAAACCAACAGTGTAATGGAAAGAGACGTTTTCCTGCTCCATGGGCTCTTCCCAGCATCTAATTAGGAGGCATGCTGTGCAGTGGAGAAGCACAGCTTCAGGGTGTACGGGTACGGGCCATCTGCAAACAAGAGGACACATGTCAGGCTGGGCCTCCGAGCTCCAGATCCTATCTGCACACCCTCTTCTACAGGTCAATTACAGGGACCTAACTCATCACCATCAGGGCAGGACTGAGCAAAAGCAACCCCCAAGCTCTCAGGTGGGTGGAACCAAGCCGCCTGGCTGGCCTCCCAGGAGAATGTCATCAGACTGCTCTCCTGGTGACCAAGTCCCATCTGCCTGTGTCTGCGACAAAGGCAGTCTCTAGGGTCCTATGTTGCAGGCAGAAGGAAGGCTCTGGCAGGCAGCCAAACAAGCCATCAGGCCACTGGGGGTTCTGTAGGACACACAGACACTCACTGGGGTTTTTCATCTGGTAATGGTTCAGGAAGCCCAAAGTCTCCAGGGCGTCACTCTTGGAGTCCCACTCCAGCAGCCCCGAGGAGCTGCGCTCGCCTGAATGAAATGCAAGAGAAGCAGTAAGTCTAGGCCAAGGCAACTGCACGTAAACCCCCCTAGGAAGCACCCACAGAGCCAAGGTAGGAGAAGAGCATGGCGCAGGGACTCACTTTTGCCTGAAAATACTTTCACAGAGGTTGGCCGCTTGACTCCCAGCTCATCGCAGATCTGGGGCAGAAAGATAAAGAGTTCAGAAACCAGGCCTGGCAGTACCTGTTGTTCTCTAGACAAATTTAATCACAAATCTCAGTGACGCAGTGCAAGGGGGAACTGCTCCTCAAACATTATCCCTGCAGCCTCATGGCTATGAACGACTGAGTTTGCTCAATTGCTGGCAACATCCACGGCTCTCTTGCCCTACTCCTGCCTCATCAGGGCAATCACCTGTCATTACTGCTTGTCCAAGGTATGAAGAGCCGTATAAAGCACTCCATACTGTGACCTGCCCACTTCTGCTCTCACCCGCCCCAGCTATGAGCAGGGGAACCTGTCCGTTTGGTCTTTTGCTATGTCCCTCAATCCCAGGGACCAGTAAGTGACATTGTCAAAGACAGTGCTATGACAAAGCAGTTTCACAGCACCCACCTCAAAGAAGTTTTCCTCAGTCACCTCCAGAGGAGCATTGAAGAAGTGCAGTACATTGCTAGGGTGCTGAATGCGGTTCTTGGCTGCCTGCTCTGGGGTGGAGAACCGATTGTTCCTTGACTCGCTGAAGTCTTTGTAACTGCAGGACCCATCTTCTAGCCCGTAGGACTGCCCGGGCATAATGGCTGGTTGCTTGGAAACACTGAGAGGAAAGAAAAGTTTTGGCTACATGTTGAATTGCCCTCTACTGCCTACAAGAGGCTCAGCTGGTCCCATGCCTGTCTTGACCCCGTGGATGCTTTAACTCAGACAGCTGAGGTGAGGCTGCATATATTCTCGTATACCTACACCCTGACCCCTTCCTGGGCTGACAGCACCTACCAGACATTCATCTTCTGCCCAAACATGAAGTTGTTGTTAAGGTGAGTAATGGCCCGGTCCACAGCATAGCCATCAGCCATCTCCACCATGGCGGCCCCCGGCTTGCTTTTCATGAATTTCACCTTAAAAAGAAAAGGTGCAACTTAGCACCGGTGTCCAGCTGCCAGGTCCGTGTCTCCTCCCCTCCTCTAAGTCAGAAGCTAACTCCTGCTCTCTGGCTCTACACTTGTATATCCTCACATGTGAATGGGGATCAGAACACCACACCCAATTCAGGCCTAGCCTAGGCATGAGCTCAATTCAAAGCGGGCAGTGAAGCCCAGGCTGTGCTTTTCCCACCCTATGAGGCAAATATAGTGCACAGAAAGAGAAAGTAAGCTTTGCTTTCAATATGGCACGTTATGTATCCAGTCCAGCTTTAAGAGAAAAAAAAATTTTAGTGCTAGGATGGAACCCTGGGGCTCAGCACTTTATCTCTGGGCCCTATGCAATCTTACACAGACTACTACAGTACATACTGGATAGAAAAAGGCTCTGAACCAGGCTATCTAGCCAACTCTTGCTCTTAAGAGTATTTAAGCTGCCCTTTCAATTTAAGAAATACAGTGGGGAATAAACTCCACATACATAACTACACAAAAAGGGCATCAATCCTCCAAGCTTTCCTGTGTTCTTTGAGACGGTCTCATTTGTGGTCCAGTCGAGTGCTAAGATACCAAGTGTACGTTATCAACCAGGCTGTTGCTCTCAATAGCTGGACCAAGCCCAGGGGTACATTCTTGGTAAGCCAGAAAACCAGCTGCTACCAGGAGCGGTCATTTTCCAGCAGACAACCCAGAAGGCCTAAGTGGCCAGATTACCTGGAGCGGTGCAGAGGCAGTACTTACACACTCATCTTTACTATGTGTAGATTTTTGGGACTCGCTACTCATTTCTACCCTGTGCACTAACTTCCAATACTTTAAGATAGACCAGACATCGGGATCTTTAATCTGGGTAAATCAAACTCATGAAGCAGGCCACCTGTGTTATAGAAACCACCACTAGACAGGATGCAGCTCACTGTCCTTCCCCTATGCTCCCCTCCATCTGAGGTGTGTGGCCTCCTTCAAGGAAAGCAGCTCACCTTCTCCACATTGCCATACAAGCAGAAGACATTGAAGACTCGGTCACAGTTCATCTTAGATTGATCCAAGCCATAGACCATGAGCACAGGGCTGTCAGCGTGGGGGCCATAGTCGGGTGGTGGGGGAGGGGGTGGGGGATGACCATACTGGGGGCCATAGCGACTTGGGCCCCGACGGTGACCCCCCACAGGTGGGCCCATCCTTCTCCCTTCGTAGTGAGGTGGGGGGGGCCCGTAGCCCTCATCATGGTAATGGCTGTGGTACCCACCATGGGGCCCTCCTGGGGGGTGGGAAGGAAAGAGAGGGAGGACGGGTGAGAATTTTCGCGGCGGACGACGGGCAGGGGCACATGAGCCACGGGAGTCCACGGAGGGGAACCCCCTGCCCTCACCATATTCTGCGGGATGATCTCCTAGGAGAGGGGGCTGCCGCTGGCGTTTGTTGGGATTACTGCCAGGGTCACCTGTAGACAGAAAGAAGAGTTAGGAACATAACTCAAGAAAGAATCCCCCACTCCTAACTAAAAGCCAATCTCCAGGCCACAGAGCTCTGGTGAGCATGGCTGCAAACCCTTTCCTTAAAAGGGCTGCTAGGGACCTCCTTTCTATGACCTGGGTGGGGTTCAGGGCATGAAGCCCAGGCCTTCAAATTGGGATCCACTTTCCCTCCCTGCCGTTCTCTGCTAAGCCCTGGCAAGCCCAGCTCCCAGGCTGTCTAGGGAACTACATCGTGGGTGCATGCCAGAGGGAAGAGCAGTTTTACACGGTAATTCCCAATGAAGGGAGGGAGATTAAGGGCAACAGTTAAGTAACCCATGATGAACAGAAGAAATAAGGTCAAACAGCCAGAAGCCCCTAGGTACTGGGGGTGCAAGGCCTCACTCCAGCCACCCTCCACATCCCACCCGCCCAGGGGGACTGTAGGAGCTGACAAACAGGGCAATAGCACAGTCAGTTTCAAAGTTAGGTACAAGGCATCAACATTGTCAGACCCAATAGTGGCGCAGAGCTCCCTCCCAGCCCCAGCTGCAGTTCTTAACCATTATTTCAGCGCTGAAGTGACATAGACACTTGTAAGCACTTTACAGACATCACAGCTTCTCCAATTCCTCACAACAACCCTATGAGGTAGGCACTCATTTCCTAGCTCCACCTTACAGATAAGTGATTAAAGCAGTTACTTTGTCACTGAGGAGTTAAGACAGATGCAAATCAGAGGCTGAGCTAGACCCTCAGCCCAGGTCAGGGTGGTGCTGAGACCCAGTGAAGCCACTGCCCTCTCCTGTCACCCTGCCTGGGCTTGTTTTTACAGTCATTACAAAGATGGAAAAGGGCTACTTACAGCAGAAGTACAGAGTACAATGTCCATTTGTCACAAAAAAACAAATCTGTATTTTTCTCTTACCATTGGACGCTTCAACAGTGAGTTAGCACAGTTCTGAAAGATGGCGTCCCATCAAACATACACTGCGACCCTGCATCACATGGTTTTACAGTCATAAATACAAGTCACGGTACACATCCGCTACATTTTTCTTTAAAAAATCGTTTTAAAAGTCAATGTTTTGATTAAATCAAAATTGGCTCACAGATGTTCTGTCCTCAGAAGATACCAGAAAAGTGGAAATAAAGGTGTATGGAGTGGTTAGTGTCCCTCCGTGTTGTCACCTCCTCACACTGTGTGCTGCAGTGCGGTGCTTCTGGCTGTGTAGCGCTCCATGTGCGTGTCTCCTGGTATGAAGTGTGCCAGTGGCCCCACTATGCTTGCGCTTGGCCTTGGTAGCGCGCCCGGTTACCCACCAGCAGGTAACTGTGTGCCTCTGAGCTGTTTTGATTTTTAGGTCTGTTTTGTTTTTTTTTTTGTTGTTGTTGTGGTTATTTTTTTTTTTTAATTTCTGATCTCCAGTTGGTGCAGACTGTGTTGGCAGCCGATGACTGCAGGAAAAAAAAAAAAAAACACAAAAGAAAAACAAGGCCCTCCCCAAACCAAAGGACTTAAAAACAAAACCCACATGGCGAGGAATGGAGAGAGGATCCTATTGTCTTGGAGGCCCATGGAATCTACTTCAGTCTATGAATCGAATCGTTCTCCGAAAAGAGCACCGCTGGCTGGCTGGTGAGCTCTGTTCTGTGTTTCCTACTTCTGTGTACATTCCTGGGTTCAAGTTTGCTTGGATTTTGACTTTTAATGTTTAATTAAAAAGCAGTGTCTGCTGCCATGTTGCGTCTCTTTCTTTGTCTCTGTCTGCCTCTGTCTCTGTGCTTGTAGCTGTTCCTTGGAGCGCGGTGTGGTGTTCTTGATGTAGTGAGCTCAATCTGCGGCTGTTTCTGGGGACGTGGTGGAAGCTGCATGTTCTGTTCTCCAGGAAGAACTAGTGGTTTTGTGCCCTGTGTGTTGGTGAGCAATGTGCAGAGGCAGAGCCGCTGAAGTGTGGTTCCTGAGGGGTGGCGAAGCCCCGCCTCATTCCAGGTTACCTCATCAGCCCTCCTGTTTTTGTTTTTGTTTTTTTTTGGCCCCAGGCTCGGGCAGCCAAAGCTGAGAGGCACCAAAACCAATGCACAGCCAGCCCCTGCTACTAGCCCCTGCCGGTCTGCACATCTTCTATTTATGTTCCTTGGAGAAGAAATGGTTGGTTGCCATGTTTCTGTCAGCAGTCATGTAATGCCATTGCCCGCTCTGTACATCACTTGGTCATAATTTGCCTCTGACCTTGGAGGGAGCAGCCAGGCCCTGAGGGCCAGTTCTGTTGGGAGAGTCTAGCCCACCCTGCCCACTGGTTCTCAGCTGCAAAGCAAGCAAGACAGGCCCTCCTACAAGTGTAGGGATGAGTCTCTGGCCTCCCAGAGCCTCAGCAATGTCAGCCATCAGCCTCCTCCCACAGCCCAAGGCCTACTCCAGAAGTATCAGACCAAGAGGTGGTCAATCTTGCTGTTTTTTTCAGAGGGGGTGACGCTGTTTTTAAAAGATAATCCTTCAACTCTCCCACCTACCAAAAGCATTCTTGGTACTACTAGAAAGGGGATTGTCCCTGTGGAGCCCTGAAGAGATGTTGAGTCCCCTCTATGAAGGAGACCAGTAATGTCTGTTTCGGTCTCATCAAGTGTCTGACCTCTTACAAGGTCTACTTGCTTGGAGGCTCTGCTTTAAATCCCCTACCAGGCAATGGAGAGGGAGGATCGTCGTTCACCCCTCCAGGGAATGGAGACTCAAGCAGCCCTAACCAGGCTCTAGAATGAAGGCAGCTGCTACCGATTTCTGCCCCCTTGCCATGCCTCCTCCTCAGTGATGCCTTGCTCCCACCCTGCCCAAGCCTCAGCCGCAACTGTGCCCCTTCAGCACTGGGGACAGAACTGACCCAAGGCCTTCCCATAGCCCAATGGCATTACATAACCCTGAGCCCAGGTCTGTGAAGTGACTAGTCGAGTGAAGAGGCAAGGCAGTGTGTTTAGAACAAAGTAGCCATCTGGATTACCTTGTCCACTGAGGTTGGGGTTTGTGTAGTCCCAAGTATCTTGATCATTCTTAAACACATTTAAACGGGTAGGCTGCAAGGACAAGACAAAGTTTGAGACTGGCCACGTCTTATTTCACTAGGTAACTAATATCAGGAAGTCACCTCCCAGACTCACCTTCGCATACTCGATCTTCAGAGTGCAACATCCAGAATAGATATCAGCCCCATTAAGCGAGGCCTTGGCCCTCTGGGCACTTTGCACAGAATCAAATGTAAGAGAACTTAAGGAAGCTATCACCATGGAGCTTTGGAAAAGGTTATTACACTGTTCAATAAAACAAGGACCAAAGCCGTCAAGCCACGCCAGGAACTGCCCTCAGAAGTAGCCATTAGCCAGTTTTCTGTCATCTGTATTCTTCCAGCCACCAAGAGATGGCAGCCACAGCTCATCTCTGAAATCTACACCCTGCCTACTTTTAAAGGCAGTTTCTCACTGCACCCTAGCTAAGGAGACCCCAACAGGCCATCTTTATCAAAATCCTATCCTCCTCTTATGTCATTCTTCAGTTCTTGGGGCTTCTGATTTTTCCTTATCTAAGGCCCTCTCTACAGAGAAAAACCACCAGCTCACAGAAGAGGACTGTGGGTAGCTGAGTGCTGTGTTCTCACATGTGCAGTTCACATGAAGGCCTGGGCTCAATTCTCAAGGAGGTGGGAGGTATACACCACCCCAATAAAATAGCACCCTTAAGAGGTCACATCACCTGCAGCATATGAACCTCTGGGACTGTTCTTGAGATTTGCAGTGGACAGCTCCCTGCTCAGTCCTCCACATAATTGTCTCTGCAGATTATGTATGTGGCATGAATTCTGATCCCAAGCCCTGAGAGATTGCCCAGACCAAAGAACACCAATTTTCCAAAAAGGATATTCCACCATAGCCTGAACTCCATTCTTCCGAAAAATGACAATTCTCTGGACAGGGCCACAAGGATTACAGATAGTGTAAAGAACATCCTAAAAAGCAACAATAGGCAAGATAAGGGTCTTGGCATGTCATACTGGCTTGCGGGGTAGAACTGGGACAACAGAGAAAGGATCTCAGGAATGCCTTCAGCACACACCGTGGTTATGGAGTAGATGGGGTTCAGGATGGTAAACAGAAGCACACTATTGACGCTCCGGGAGTCATCAGAGTCCCCAGGGCGAGAGATCTTCTGGCTGGTAGAGTAATTGACAAAAGCAGGATGACCAGCAATGTAGATCTGGTTGTCGGCTGCGTAGTTCACTGCATTACAGGCCCCCAGCACATCCTCAAACTCTACCAGCGCCTGTCTCTTCTTGGGCATCACCACCACATAGCTGAGAAGAAAAGGCGGACTTCAATCATCCTGGGAACCAAAGCCACAGTCATCCTCCTGACCACCCTGCTTCAGAAGACTGTCAGACTGAGCAAGTCACAACACTAACCAATCAGTGCCTGGAAAAGAGTTGACTAGAAACCGCAGGGTGGGGTAGGGATGGGGAATATGGCACTAAACTTGAAACACTTGTTTATTCTGTGAGGAGCTAAGGTATGCAGCTATAGGATTTGAAAGGTGAAACTGCTCAGAAGGGACAGCAGTGACACAGGACAATGCTAAGGAAACCTAACCCCTGGCTTCAGAGGATGCACCTGATGGGTCCAAATTCTTGCAGGGCTTCCACAAGGTCAGCTTCCACCACACCATCAATCAGGCCCCTGATGTGGACAACTGGGGAGGCAGGGGTTTTGTGGGGGTCATCGTAGTTCTCCTGAAAAAGGATGGACAGTGTGTGAGACGAGGAAGCGGCCCTGATCCAATGCCACCTGGTCAAATAAAGCCTCTCAGGAAGGCTGGATATAGAACCAGAGCCTCACATTTGGCATTCTTCCTGGAATCTGTCTCTCTCCTCAATCAAGGTACAAGAGGAAAGGATGACTTGGAAAGAGGCCACACCCACGAGAAGCTCCAGCAGCTGCCAGAACACACAGTGCAGTGCGTGTGCTCCAGTTTGTCTGGGCCTTTTCTGGCTAGGCAAGCTATGGTCATTTAGGGAAAATGGCTGTTACCCACAAAGTCACCTTTAGGTCCAGTCAGGGCAAAAGACCAAGTCTTCAGGACACCTGGCTTCTAGGCCAACTTGCCCCTTCTGTCTTTTATGCTGACGAGGTTAATCGAAAGAGAACAGGGCCAAGGTCTTCCGCACAGAACTGCTATCCCAATCTGTCAGATATACCACAGCTCCTCCCCAGGGAATCTACTTTTACACACACCCACGCACGCGCGCTTCTGGGGGGACTTTCTCCTCCTCTCCTGGGCTCTGTCTGAAGAGCACTGGCAGAAGCCCACGAACACTAGTGGGTTCTTTTTATCAGGAGTGAGTCACAGAAGACACACTTTCCCTAGCAGTTTCCAGCCGAGGTGTGTCTCTTCTCACCGAGTGCTTAATGTCTGGAATCAGTACCTTCAAGGGTTCTAAGCCATCTAGCCAAAATGTCTTCCAACATGACAAAATCTAACCTCCCAATGAGACTCAGCTAGCAAATGCTTACAGCACGAGAAGCGGCAGAACAAGAGGACACCGTTTGAGTTTTACTATACAGCCGTCAGGCCTGGAACTCATTCGCCCGCTTCTGCCTCCAGAGCACGGAGATTAAAAGCCAGCAGCACGGTGTCCAGCAGGACTTTTAGAACGCTTTACAAAGGAGTGCAGACCGCACCCCAACACAGAAATCACATCTATGACTTTCAGAAGACTGAGTAGACCAAATGCCTCTGTGCATAGCCGCAGGCCCAGAATATGGTTTCTATAAACGTCCCTCTCCTGGAAACCCTAAGCAAACCGACGACTTCTAAGTTTGGCTCAATTGCCAAACTGTTATATCTACCCTTCGCCAACTCTCTTCCGTTTTACAGTGCACCAGGCAATAGAGTTTTAATGTTCTGGTCTGGCTGGGCGTTATAGTCCCATCCCAGCAAGTCAACTTCTATAAAACGCGACCGTGATTAGGATTGCGATGGGGAGGAATTGCCGGGCCCGTCAAACCACCGCCCACCCAGTTCCCGCTCACAAGCAGTGGCGGCAGAAGCGCGCTTGCGCACGGGGACACAGACTTAAAAAAAAAAAAAGAATAAAAAAAGTCCCGGCCGCGTGCCTGGGCCCCCCACATGCCAGCCCGCGGCGCCTGCGCACTGCACCACCTGCAGAGGCAGCCGCTTCCTCCACCCCCTCAAACCCCGCTACGGATTTGCGCGCACGCGCAGGCGCCTGTCCTCGCGCAAACCCCGCCGTTTGCCCAACGCCTGCCCCTCCCCCACCCCACCGAAAGCGCGAGGGCTGCAGCGCGTGCGCAGAGGTCCCCCGAAAAAAAAAAAATAATAAATGGCTTTAAAGTAAAAAAATTTCCCCTTCCTTCGGGGAGTCTAAAGCCCTGGCCTCACCCCGCCGCCGCCGCCCGCCGCCCCGGATCCTCCTCCGCCACCGCCGCCGCCTCCGTGCTGGTCGCCGGCGTTTTCAGTCTTCAGCCGTTTAGGGGCTCGGCCTCCCTCGTTGCCGCCGCCGTAGTAGCGACCACCGCCGCCTCCGCCGCCCGCCGCTGCCATCTTCACCATCGCTCCCGCCCGCCTCAGCTGCTCGTCCGGCTGCTGCCTCTGCTCGAGCCGCCGACGCCGCTTCTCCGCCCGGGGCAGCAGCCTCCGCGACATGGCGGCGCAGAACCCGCCTCCCCCCGCCTCTCATTGGGGGAGGGACACGCCCGTCACTCGCCGCCCCCACCCGATAGGGGGAGCCACTGACCCTGTCGTGGGGGGAGGGGAAGGCCCCACACGATTCACGCCCATTGGAGGCAGCCTATGCCGTTCTACTGGAAAGCCCGCCCTCGTTCGTCTATCGTTCTCCTTATAGGTGAACGTATCCTGCCAGTCATTCCGTCAAGCCCCGCCTTTTAAAAATAAACTTCGGTTTGATAGGCCGGATTTTTTTTTTATGCATCGCCCCGCCTTCCCATAGCCAGCAAATAGAAACGGTTCCCCGAAGCTACGCCTCCTTCCCCGGCCTCATTGGTTTCCTCGCTTATCGGTCACTCTGAAATCCTTTCCTCTCCCAGTCACAACGGTTACCTTCCCGCGCCACTCCGCTGGGATACAAGAAAGGCCTTCCCTTCTGTGATCCTGCAGTGGTTCCCACAGGTGCCCGTCTTCTACGTCACCACTCCATTGGTCAATGGAGAATGGAAAGAAAACCCTCTTGCCAGATGGTATAGGACGACTGAAGTCTCCCATTGGCGAAAAAGGGGGGCCCATAGCCGCTCTCTGGCGCATTCTAGGAACGGGCCCGAGGACGCATGCGCCACTGTACTTTCCGGGGCTTCAGAAAAGGTGACTCTAAGGAAGCGACTGCTGGACTACCGGGACGATCCTTTTAGTGCCTGCTGTTTGCAAACTCCGGAAATCTAGACCAAGACAGCAGTTTGCAGCTCTGACCTCATTAATACGTCTCCGCCTTTACCCTATCCAAAGCTGGAGAGTTGTTATTCTTTGAAAAAGAACCTCCAAATCTGAGCACTTCTCACTATAAAAGCGCCCATTGCCAACCGAATTGAAATTCAGCCACAATAGGTCTTTTCCGTTAAGTTCGTACGTGGCAACAGCACCCTGCGCCCTTGTGTAATTTGTGGCCTAGACTAGCTCCTTGGAGACTGCCTTGAAGAGATTGGTCTTCCTCCTAGGCGGGGAGCTGTAACGCGGCCCATTAAGGAGCGGGCAGGGATCCTGACCATGGTCCTGTCCAGAGGCGTTATGGGGACAATACAAAGAGTCAAACAGGCTGTGGAACGCTTGCCTAGCACAGAAAAGGCGCATCTTTACACTCCACCATTACACACACACACACACACACACACACACACACACGCGCGCGTCTTAAGGTCGAAGATTCACAGGACGTCTCAAAGGTGCTGGGGCACCTTCCACCAGGTCAGACGGATCCCCAAAGCAGGGATCCTCTTAGGAATAGGTCTGAAATGTAAGGACACAGAGAATAGAACCCCGTTTGCTTGGAGATAAAAAGTTTTGAGCATGGCGTAGTGGTTGCAAGCCCCATAATTCCAGTGCTCTGGAGTCAGAGGCAGGACTGCCTTGAGTTCAGGACTACCCTGGGCTACACAAGGATTCTCTCTAATTGAAAAAAACAACTTTGGAAGCATCTGATGATCTAAATGAACCTCCACCCTATTCACTGGACACGGACACTCCAAAGCTGGCACTCCCAACATGGGGTGCGCGGCGGCGCAGCAGGTGACGCACGGCGGTAGGGCGGGCCGCTCCCGCGGAAGGGCGGGGTCCTGCGCCGACGTCAGAGGCGGTGGGGGGGGAGGGGAGCGGGCGGTCCCCTCCCCCGCCCCCGCGCCCGACCGGGACGCCCCTCACTCGGGCTCCTCGACGGTGCTCGGCGGGACCCTGTACAGTGCGGGCCTCTTGAAAACCACGTTCGCCCAGGGCAGCGCCTGGCGCCCGTGCCGGCTGCTCCCGCAACCAGTCCCCCGCCCTACCGCCGGCGCGGCGACGTGCGTCCCGCCGGTCCCCCCGCGGCCCTCCCCGACCCCACGGCCCCGTCCCCTACCAGCTCGGCGGCGAGCCTGGCCGGCCGTCCGGGATCGAAAAGAGCAGACACTGGGAAGTTTTGGGGAAGGGAGGGGCTGGCCTTAAAGGGACCACGACCTCTTTTCACTGGGGGAGTCGGGGAACCGAGGAGGTTCCCGAAGCTGGAACAGAATGGAAAGAACGTTGATCTGCTGCGTTCGTCCTGGCTCCGCGTTCCCGCTCGCTCTCAGCCCAGCTCTCCACTTTAACCAGGAAAAAAAAAAAGTCCCCCAGTTGCTTGGGGTTCACGTGGCCGCTCTCCCCATTTGCTAAGTGTTTTGGAAGTAAATGTGGACACGTATGTTGTACAAATGAGTAAGCAGGCTCAGAGGACCCAAGATGCCACAGTGTCTGACATCGGAACTGAAGCAGTATGTCTGTGTGCTTAGCGGAGGGCACTGGAGAATGGTGGATAACAACAGCACGAGCTAGGACCCCCCCCCCCCCCAACCGGGCTCAGCTACCCAGTGGAGACAGAGTCTCGAGTTTAAGGACCCCACCCAGACATACATGCAGGTGGTCTGGCTCTCACAGCTCTTGTAAATGCCCAGCTACCCGAATCTGCGGATTCGGATCCGCAGGGACTGGAGTTAATCGACAGTTGTGAGCTGATGTAGATGCTGGGAATTGAATGTCCTCTTAACAGCCAACTCTCCATCCGTGTTCTACATCTTTGCTCCTTTCTATCTAAGGGCCTTTGACTCCATCTCAGTCCAGTAAGCCTCCACACACACTTTTAATCATGGCTCATGCATAATCCCTGAGAGAAATGGGGTGAGCCGTCCTGTCTCAGAAACCTTTTTTACTCCCAAGGTTATAGCCAAAGAAAGAGGTGATAGAAATATAAGCCAGACAGGTGGAGACTGGAACACATTGCTGCAAGGCTGCCTGGAGCTCCCCAGATCTCCCTCTCTTGCTGGGACCTCCCTGGGGCGCAAGGGGTTATGTAATGAACCTGCTTGCTGCTGGCCTGCTAGATGGCCTAATCCTCGCCAGTGGTATAAGGACAGAGCAAGCTAAGCTAATGAGGTCACTGCTTGATGTCGTCCAAGGTTTAAACCCTTCTAGCCTGAAGTTCAGCGTGGTGCTGTTAGCTTCACTGCCTGCCTGTAATCACAGTTCTTGGGAAACTGAGTACAAGGCTTCCTCTGTTCCTAATGAACTGGGGACAAACATGGCCTACACAGGACCCTGTCTTCTCAAGAAACAAGAACAATCTTAAAAAGACAGACAGTACAGCCCGAGAGTCTGGCCAGATGGATAAGTAAAGCTGCTTTGGTGCACAAGCCAGATGACCTAAATTTGATCCCCAGAACCTAGTAAAAGTAGAAGGGACAGACCTGACTCCACAAAGTTGTCCCCTGATGGCCACACATGTACTGTAGCTCTCAAACTCCACCCCACACATCATGCACACACAATAATAAAATGAAAGTGATAAATAAAAATCCTCCATAGCTGAGGCTATCGCAGAAGATAGCTTGCTAGCATCCTCCAGGGAGCGGCTGCTCCGTGGCAGAGAGCTCTTGCCTAGCATGACAGCACAGTGAGTTTCACACATAGCACCTCACTGAATACGTAAGGAGTAGAGCCAGTTGACTTAGCAGCTAAGATCACTCACTGACCTAGGTTCAACTCCCAGTACCCACATGGTAACTCACAATCATCTATAGCTCCATCCAGGGGATTCTGTGCCCTCTTCTGGCCCCTACGGGAACCAGGCACAAATGTCATATACATGTAAGCAAAGTGCCCGTATGTATGCATAACATTTAAGGATAATTAAAATCCCTCTTCCTTCAGTAACAGGGACAGAACAGCCCCAAACAGATTCCATCTTGCTCTCAAGCTTGTCTCCCCTGTTATTTCTTGTTTTCTTTGTGTAAGAGTATCTCATTATGTTGCCTTGTCTGACATAAAATTCTCTACGCAGACAGGCTGGTTTTGACTTACTGTCTCTGCTTCCTGAGTTCTGGGAGTAAAGGTTTATGCCACCATGCTCGGCTTCCCCGTTGATCTTTTTAAAAATTATTTTTCTACACATGGGTGTTTTGCCTGCTCACAGAGGCCAGAAGAGGACACTGAATAGGATCCCCTGGAACCGGAGCTACACACAGTTTTGAGCTACCATAGTGGGTGCTGGAAGTCAAACCTGGGTTCTCTAGGCTGCCAGCCAGTGCTCTGTTGTTTGTCTGTTTTTGTTTGTTTGTTTGTTTTGTTTTGTTTTATTTCGAGACAGGATCTCACTATGTACCTCCGTCTGTCCTGAACTCTTAGAGATTCACCTGCCTCTGCCTCCACAGTGCTGGGATTAAGGATGTGCATTATTAGGCCCCACCTGCAGCCAGTGCCTTTAACTTCAAAGTCATCTCTCCAGCTACCTCTTCCTTTGAAACTGGTCTCATTTTAGTTATGGCTGGCCTAGGGCTCTGTAATTGGACTAGGGTGGCCTCAACTCAGAGATATTCTTGCCTCTGCATCCTATGTGGATTAAAGCCATGGACCACCACGCCCAGCTCCCCTGTTGGTTCCCACGATGCCGTTGGGTAAAACACCTAATTGATCTGTAGGTCAGGGCTTCTTGTGATTTCTTTTTACTTCCAGATTTTTCCTCCTTTTTTTGTATTGTAAATTCTTATTTATCTATTCTTTATGTGCTGTATGTATATGTAGCTGCATGGTTTATGGGCAGCACGTTTGTGCAACTGCCCTCAGAGTCCAGAAGGTGTTGAATACCCTAGAATTAGCATTACAGGTAGTTCTGACAGTCTGACTGGATAACTTTGGCTGGACCTGTCCTCAGGGCAATTCTGACCTTGCCTTTGCCAGGCACTAGCCAACCATGCCTAGTTTTCCCTAGGAAATTTTTATTTCTCTAGGTAAATAGGTATATAAAATATGTGCCCATGACAGTCATGGTGGTACGTGCCTTTAATTCCAACATTGAGGATGCAGAGGCAGGCTGATCTCTCTGTTAAAGGCCCTGGTCTATATAGTGAGTTCCAAGTCAGCCAGGCAGATAGAGACTCGGTCTCAGAAAACCAAAAAGAGTTGTAATCACCGTACATTCAGAAACTTCCGTGTTACCAACTTCTCCCCAACCCCACATTCAGTCATGTAACCCCAATATGAGATTCAAACCCACAGTTGGAGAAGCTTTGTTATATGTGAACCACAGCCTTCCCAGAACAGCTAGCCCTGCTCTGCTTACCTGCTGGTTGCTATTGCCTGTTATGTCCAGAGTCTGGACCCCAGGGACCACCAAAAGACTAAACAGATGTAAAAGCAAAGAGTCTTTTTAATGACGAGTTAACTGGGGTGGGGTGGGGGGAACGGACTCTGTCCATCTAATGCAGCACTGGAGCAGGAGAGACCCCAGCAGCTGTTAGAGCAAAGGGTGGGGGGAGGAGAGGGATTTAATTACAGACTCAGGATTGGTTCAAGCAAGTGGCAATCACATTAGTACATTCTAATGGGTTGGATCTCATTCAGGACTGGTCAGGGTACAGTTTTCCATTTTTGGGCAGGTCTGTACAAGTCCCTGGCTTTGCCCTTGAGCTGCTGTGGAGGCTGGCTGGCCTAGCATGTACTGGCTGTGGAGGCTGGCTCAGTGGCCCAGGCTTGCTGCATCCAATCTCCCTTGTCCCTGTTGTCAGGGACACCAGTGATTAATTGTCCTTTGTTCATGGCTTCCTCAGAAACTGGCTAGTTTCAAGAGCGGGGACCGGGGTTTTTAACTGAGGTATAAGGCCATGCTGTCATGATATTTGCCTGGCCCTCACATTGTCAACTTGACTGGATTTAGAATCTCCCAGGAAACACTCTGGCACATCTTGAGGGATTATGTTAATCTCACAGACAGGAGGAGAAAGACCACTGACCTAAATCATCACGGCCAAACTCATTAAAGCAAGTAATTCATTAAAGCAAGCTTTTTTATTCCTGTACATGCTGTCTCCCCCTAAGGCAGAGTTTGAGAGATAAGCACTGGACACCAGGAAGACGAAACTTTTACAGCTCGGGGTAGGAAGTTTCCAAATCAGAGATTTGGTGAGCAAAATTGATGGGGGTACAGGAGCAGGAGAACGTAACAACTTAGTCCTGGGCAGCTTCCTGAAACAAAGACGTGGTTGCAAGGTGAGCATAACAAGGTAGTCATAGCAACAGGTAGAGTTGCAAGATGGTTATAAACAACTTTCTGAAACAAAGCCATGATTGACATTTCTGGAACAGGCTGTACAGAACTATTTGGAGTTGAGGTTACAGGTGGGGCATAAACTAATCCTTGAGAAACAAAGGTTTAATCATAAACAGGGATGCACCTAGTCTGTCTTTAAGATGGCTTTTAAGCCTAAAATGGAGGAAGGC